>JAQQTO010000055.1:1159166-1818333 GCA_029884595.1 Ormosia semicastrata
TGATAGTCTTTGTGATCCAACGTACTCGTTTAAGCCTTTAAGGTTGAAACTTAACACGAAGCCAAGGCATAAGTCCCCGTTAAAAATCAGGTGAAAGTGAAACAGCAGAAACTTTTTTTTTAAAAAAAATTATTTAATTTCTTTGCACCAAATAGTAAATTTTTTTTTTTTTAAACAAGGAGGGCTAATGCCCAATAGCTACACAATAACACAACGAGGAAAGCAAACACTTGCTAAATCACCTAACAATAACTGATCACAACTATTAGGCGACTTGTCCAGAATAAGCAATCTCAAAGGGTGATCATGAGAAGAGTTCATTAAAAAATCACTCATCCGATTTCCCTCACGCAAAGTATGGCTATTCTTGACATCCCATTGTCTCGAATAGGAATTTTCATAGATCGACTTTAACTTGACCCGAACTCGATTTGATATTTTCATCGGGTTAAATTATAAGATTCAGACCTGACTCGATTATGATTTGATTAGTGATTGGACTTGGATAATGTCAACTTGACATTTAGATAAAATTTATAAATTTAAATATTATGTATAGTTAAATTATAAAAATTTAAAAGTATGAAACAAAAGTTATGAAATATTTTATTATATATATTTTAAAACAAATTATATCAATGCAAAAAATATTAATTTGAACCAATAAATCTTATAATTTGTTATTAACTTTCATAAAATTATAAATTTTAATATAATATATAACATCAAGTCAGGTTGAGCTGACTCAAAATATAACTTGAACTCGATTCGAAAATTTTATCAAACTTAATTTCAAGAACTCAACTCGATCAAATTAACTTTAGACTGAATTAGATTATCGGCCAAACCGAGTCATAAACACTTTTAGTCTCGAACACAGATTTTAAATAGCCTAAATCAAAGAAGTAGCATGAACCAAATAATAAAGCTGAAGATTCACATAAACAGTCTAATTTTAATTTTTTGAGTTGATAAATTTATACTAATTGTTAATATTAAGGTAATTGACATCAAATAATGTCAACATGATTACTTCAATTAATTAGATTCATACATAATTTTGTATGCAAATTGATTTTTAAAACCCAAAAAAAATGTATACGTTAACTAATTTAGATATAATTATAATAGTTTTTATAAGTTGAAGACTAAATTATAAAATTAATTTATTTGTGCAATAATTTATTTTGATGTATGAAATAAGATCACTTTATTATTTTTAAAATAAATTCAAATGTAATTTTTTAAAGGACATAAATAAATTTCTTTAATGCTTGTTGTGTTTTTTTTTTAATAAAAATATGATATGTGTATATTTTTTTATAACTCATTAATAAAAATTTTAAAAATAATAATTAAGTAATTAAAAATTAAGATACATATTATATCAACGATGCTAAATAGGTGTAAACTAGTCTATCAAGTTTGCTAGCTTAATAGTAATATGTGAAGAATGGTAATGACTTTTGACAACACTATTTCTTGTTTAAGGACTGTTGCTGAAAATAACCAATGCTACGGAATCTGATTTCCTTTTACGTAGAATATCTGGAAATGACCATTGGCCATTGCTTCATATTGCCTATTCATCTATCTATCTATCTATTGCTTCATGAAGGTGAAGACCACGTTTTGTACCCGTCAGCATATGTTATTGATATGGTGTTACGCAGTGTAATTGAGTGACTCATTGTGATGTGCCCGAACCTAAAAGTCCATAGAAGAGAGTATGGGAATTTAAAAAAAATAAATAAATAGAAGAGAGTGTGGGCAAGAAACATCTACCATGTAATTAGTTAGTGGGATGGGAAAGTAAGCAAATGCATGTAGGCTTTTCTGAAATTTCAATCTGCACCATAAAAGGTCGTATGCCGTAAGCTGAATACACTTTTGTACTAGAGATTGGTTGGCTGCTGGCGTTTCCACTTAAAAATGATAGGGATGAAGAAAAAAGTTGTCGTACAATGATAGGCTTTGGGATCCGACGTACTCGTTTAAGCCTTAAGACTACGTGTGGTGCACGTAATAGTATAATATAAAATAAAATAATAAAATAATATAAAATATGATAATATAATTAATAGAATAATATATAATTTTATTTTTATTTGATAATAAAATAATAAATTAATTGATTATATAATATATTTTTTAAGACCAAAATATTATTTAACATAAAAATTAAAATAATTAAAAAATAATAATAATAAAGTCTTATACAACTCTATAATTGAAAACACAAGAATAGTGGTGGTGGTGGTAGTGGTGGTAATGGTGGTGGTGGTGGGATGGTGGCGGCGGTGGTGGCGGTGGTGGTGATAAGTGGTGGTGGTGGAGGCGGTAGTGGCGACAATGGCGGTGATGGTGGTAGTGGTGATGGTGGTGGCGGTACATGGCGGTAGTGGTGGTGGTGATGGTAGTGATGGATCAAGGGAAATGAGTGATAAAAATGAAGTTGAAGATAAAATTAGAATAGAAATTTTATCAGGTCTTATCATGTACTAGGAGAAGGGATAGAGTTATCATGTTAGAATAAGATAAAATGACTTGACCTGATTTCATGATACTATCAGCTGAATGCACCAAACATTAAATAAGACCTGATAATATTAACTTATATTATTATGTCTTCTTTATACGATGTACCAAACGTAACCTAAGGTTGAAACTTAACCATGGCCGCATAACTCGAATTGGTAGTTGATTCGGTTAGAAAATTGAGTTATCAAGTTAATAGTTTGATTATTTATTAATTGATTGAATTAAAAAATTTAGATAAAGAAGTAAATATTTTTTAAAAAGAATATTATATAATTTTTTAATATAAAATATATTATATTAAAAAATATTAAATAAAAAATATTACATGAAAAATACTTTTAAATAAACAAATAGTTTATTGATTATTTATTAAATTAAAAAATTAAGAATAATATTCAATGAAAGTATATATAGTTTAATAGTAGAATATACTTTAAGATAAAGATCTTCAAATATAATGTTCAAATCTTAAAAATTTCATTTTTATATAATTTATGTAAAAAATAAAAATTGACCAACCTAGGTCAATTTAGATCGAGTTACCCGCGTCAATTTGAGTTTGACTAGATCAATAAGAAAAATGATCTAATAGGTTGACTGAACCGACATGAAATCTAAATCGCATGTTTTCAAGTCCACTGATCAAGTCAATTCAGTCTGTACAACTATAAACTTAAGAAGAAGCCAAAGCTTTTTGTCTCTAATAAAAATCAAGTGAAAGTGAAACAGCTAGAACTTAAAAAAAAAAGATTATTTAATTTCTTTGCACCAAATAATAAAGCTGAACATTTACATAAACAGTCTAAATTTAATTTTTTGAGTTAATAAATTTATAATAACTTTTAATATTAAGGAAATTGATATCAAATAATGTCAACATGATTACTTCATTTAATTAGATTCAAACATAATTTTGTACAGAAATTGATTTTTAACTAATTTAGAAATAATTATTACAGTTTTTATAAGTTGAAGGCTATAGTATAAAATATAATCTTGTGCAATAATTTATTTTGATGTATGAAATAAGATCTCTTTATTATTTTTAAAATAAATTCAGAAGTTTACTTCTTTGCTTTTAAGTGTTTGAAAAATAGATAAATAATGAGATTGTGAAAGCAAAAGAAAAAGGATTTTTCTGTCAAAATTATTATTTTTCGCTCAACAGTGTTCTTTCTTTGGGTCATGACTCATGGAAATGAGGGCAGCAGAGAGCACAGACGTTTTACATAGGGAAGGTTTATATTTTTAAAAAAAGCTAGATATTCGTCAGTTTAATTAATGTATATCTCATATTTACTTATATATAGTAAAATCATAATGAAAATATGTAAAAAATAATGTAAGATTAGATGTAACCAGACAGTGAAAACTATGCATTGAGATGATGAGAGTAGAAATATATGTGGTTAAAATTACTCTTTATTTTAATATGATTTGTGTATATAGTTTTAAAAATAATCTAATGCTACATTCAAAAACAATTGTAATGGTAAAAAGTAATTTTACTTATGTGATTAATTAAATAGATATAGATATAGGCATGTAGCATTAGCGTTTCTTTTAAAAAAAAAAAAATTTTCTTTCTACTAGCATCTAGCAATGTAGCATTACGTTTTTCCATTACGTATTAGTGACAAAAAGGAAAGCGACATTAACCAAGAGCTTTACCTCATTTATGAACATGATTGGGATTCAACATGGGCCATGGAAACTATCTCATAGATATCATCTCTATGAATTCTTAATCATTTAGTTCAACAAGATCATTCAAGACCAGTGGGCTTTTAAAGTGTTTTTTTTATTTGTGGGCTTTTAGAATTTGTTTGGTTGAATAGAGGAAAAGTGAAAGGCGAAAATTTAAAAAACAGGATATAGTGAAAAGTGAGATATATTTTATTTTCACCTTCTTATATTTTTATTATATCAAAGCAATTAAAAAGTGATTATATTCTTTTTTTTTCATTCTCAATTTTATTTATTTATTTATATTTAAAGAGCTAACATTTGGTAGCTAGTAGCTAGTAGCTAGAGAAGTAAGAATTGAACCTGGCTCCTCATCTTTGATGGAGAGTGACAAGCAATTGAGCTATTGCTCCAGTATTCATTAGTTTTTTACTTACTCAACCGTACAGATCCTGTACTAGGGCCTAGGGGCCATTGAACTTCCAATGTCAGACTTTGTCACGTAAAACTTAAAAGGAACAATGTGCACCCAAAGAAAGGAACGCGCACACCCATGACCCATACCCAAAAGGAGTACTATCTATAGCATGGGCTTTGGCCCAAAAAATGAAAGTAGCATTGGCTATATTGCATTGAATTGGCGTGATGATGAGATAGACAGATACTCATATGGAACAGGTCATGACAATTGTCATGTTATTAAGGGCCGTGGATAGTAGGTACATATGTGTCACATGGCGAGTGGTCGCATGGGGTGTATTTCTCTAGGGTAAAATGGTAATAACAAGTAACAGTCAAGTGGGTAGGTAGGTGCTCCTTTCTTGAAGCCTTCAACAACACTCTCTTCAATTTCAATTTCAATTTCAATTCAATCCCTTCTGAGAACGCAAACTGAACTGAGTGGGAGTGCGATGGGTTGGCTTAGTCGATTCTTAGCGGCTGTGGGATTCTTAGCCATCGGAGTGATATTCTCTCCGGAGACATTGGGATCAAAATCAAGGCAAGTCTCCACCTACCTCAAACTGGCGCACCTCCTCAGCTTCTCTACGGCTTTTGGTACCGCTCTCTGGGTCACCTTTATCGGCGGCATCATCATGTTCAAGTACACTACACTTTCTATCCAATTTTTAATAACAAGTTGTATTGTAATTGTTGGTTGTAATTTGTTGAATTCATTCATTCCTTCCTTATTCGTGCACTGCAAATCACTCTGTGTTTTAATTATAATTATAGGAGTCTGCCTCGGCATCAGTTCGGTAACCTGCAAAGCAAGATGTTTCCCGCATATTTCTCTTTGGTGGGTGTCTGTTGCGCCATATCAGTGGCATCCTTCGGTTATCTGCACCCCTGGAAATCTTCCTCCACTACACAAACTCAAAGATACCAGCTTGGCTTCTTGCTTTCTTCCTTTGCTTTCAATCTTGTCAACTTGTTTGTCTTTACCCCTATGACCATCGAGGTATACTCATACTCTTTTTCGTCTTCTCTTCCCCCCCCCTAATTCACCGTGTACTGTTTATCAGGTTTTATCCTTTTCCCCTCACAAGTGGCTATTGAGTTTGTTCCTGTTTGTATGGAAGACAAATCAATTGTACACATGTCAGCATGCCATGTCAAACCTTCTGTTCTGTTCGCATGTTATCATTGTTCTCACAAGCATAATCAAATCACAAACAAGGCCACACATGTTCCATCCCATTATTAACACTAAAGTAATTCCAAAATCTGGAGTTAGAGGGATGAAAATGAATTTTCTAAAGAGCCGCAGCTTCAAGTATATCACTCTGATGAAGACTAAAGTGGTTGTCTTATCTTCACAGATAATGCGCTTTTTACATAACCATTCTTACCAAAATAAATTTTCCAAACTCAATTTTTTTTGTGCCACAATGTCATGCACGTGCAATGATTTAGCTATTAACTAAAAGTCTAAAACCTTAAAATCTTTTAGAAGCTTGGTCACATTTCGGGATCCTGTTAATTCTGATTTTTGTTTCCAAAACTCAGCCAGGTAACCAAATTTGACAAGTGAAACTATGTGCAAATTTAAGATGAAGATACGTCAGAATATTGAAGATGCTTTTATTTCACAAGCTTAAATAAAGACCAACCAAATCATAAAAAAATTATCATTTTTGTTCATCTTAAATTTGTTGGTAAGTTGGTTGGTGATTTCTTATTTTTAAATCTAGGAGTTCATTGTCATCCACGTTTTAAAGGGGAAGACCTTTAAGTCCAGTTGATCCTCATTATTTTGATTTGGGCTATTATTATATTTTCACTAACTAAACCCAATTAATTCTCACTATTTTGATTTTGGCTATTGTTGCATTCTTATTAACTCACTGTGTTATAGTGTTTTGCACTCATCTCTATGTGGAAACTTGAGGATTTTTTAGACTTGCATACATGTGCTCGAATATTGCTTATGTATGTTTATTTTCATATTGAGCATTGTCTTCATTTAGAAGTAACTTTTATCTTTCATGAGTAGTGAATTTCATTATTTGTAGAAGTTTGTAATCTTTCCTATCTGGTCCTTCAGTCCCTCTACTACTCACGTTTTCTGTTCTACTTATTTTACTTATCGTCCTTC
This sequence comes from Ormosia semicastrata, assembly GCA_029884595.1. Classification (NCBI taxonomy): domain Eukaryota; kingdom Viridiplantae; phylum Streptophyta; class Magnoliopsida; order Fabales; family Fabaceae; genus Ormosia; species Ormosia semicastrata. Next base: position 1,165,990 of record JAQQTO010000055.1, read on the forward strand.
AATTTTTATCCCTTCTTTTCATCTGTCACATATTAATAGCAGCATTGCCTAGCTACATACAGCTTAGGAATTTATTTATTATGGCCTTAATCCTATCTCCCATCAAATATTTGAATCATGACAACCTTTTATGCTGTTAAGGTGCGAACAATTGCATAAATTTTTTATATTTTATAATACAACTTGTGATACAGATGATGAAGCAAAGGCATAAAGTGGAGAGAGAAAATAATATTGGGGGTGAAGTTGGGTGGTCAAAAAATGTGGAAGTTGCAAAGGCGAACCCAAAGCTTGCAGCCATGAATAAGAAGTTTAGTATGATCCATGGATTATCTTCCCTTGCCAATATCTTGTCATTTGGCAGCCTTGCAATGCACTCTTGGTACCTGGCGGGTAAAATTGATATCTGATTTTCCATTCTGTTAAAAACTCTTGGTACAGTTTTTAAGATACTGGTTGATAGTCTAATAGAGAAAAAAGAATAATTTTTATTATGGCATCTTTGGATGTGAAGGATGATAATTTCCTCTAGTAGCTTTGTACTGCAAACCAGTAAAATCATGACATTGACAAATCTGTATTTCTATGATATTTAGCCAAAGTTTTATGGTTGTATTGTCCATTGACCTTTTATGCTGCTGGTTGTATTGGTCCACTGTTGACGTTGCTAGTTAAGTTACTTCACTGAGTGTGACGTATAAGGATGATCATGGGGCATGCTCCCCACAATCACTAATGTCTCAATATATGCTTAAATTTCCATTTTCATTTCTAATAAGAATATCCAACTGTTACCCATAGTTTGAATCTTTACAAGTAATAACAATTGAGTAGTGACCCACCACATATGTTCCATGATTCCTCCCATACGCATCAATCAAGCAAGAAGATGAAATGTTGCAAAGATCAGATAATATCTACTTCTCATCCACAGTGCTCTCTCTCTTGATGGGATCGATGCTCTTGAGTAGTGAGAGGTTAGTTAATCTGCAAAATAAGTTAAATTCCCTTAGGAAGTGAAACTTTCAATCTGTTTGAGTAGCTCTTCACTCTTCTTTGAGAGTTGGATTATTTTAAGCGAAATTGTAAACCTCCCCATGATTGATACGGCACTGATTGCTCTAAACTAAGTAGGCAGTTTTAAGTTTTGTTTCAAAAGAAAATAGTAAGAGAGAAGGAAAAGGGCTTGAACCATGTCCAAATCGACTTTGTCGAGTTTGACGGGCGAGAATTATGTGCCTGTAATTCCGCCAAAAGATCAAGAGAGGAGAGGCATTTGCTTTCTTGGATGGATAAGCATTAGATTTAGGGGCATAGCCATTTGGTGTGGGAAGACTGTTATTTTGTCTGTGACTAAGAGCCATCCGTATTTGCATACTCGGACTCTGAGTAGGCCGGAAAAATGTTATTCAAAGCTTGTTGGCTGTCTTTGGATTGACATGTGAATCATCATGTGCATAATATATGAGTCATCGGGTAGACATAAAACAGAATCTCGCTCGTTTTTCACGAGTTGGCAGCGTCTTTGTATTTATCTGCCTATCTTGCAAACTAATAATCTTCCACTTTTTCAAGTTACAGAGCCTGCCTTCAACAAGCGCATTTTTTAGATACTCACATAAAGCACGAGCACGAGTGATATCTAGCACTTTCTAATGCATTGTCGCTGATTAAGATGTTTATTGATCGCATAGTGTCTTCATACGACGAGTTTCATATGGTGCTAAAGATACGTACCCAAAATAAATAAATTCTTTTTGGTACAACCAAGCATACCAAGCACATAATTCCTTGTATTGGACAAATAAGCATCACTTGAATGCTAAAGCAATTAGATTTATATGTGTCAATATTTAAGCAATATTTTCTCTACAAGCATTATTCACGGGATATACAAAGTTACTTTCAATTTTGAAATCAATGAATAAAGAATCATCTAACTGTCCCACCAGCCATGTACCCTACTCGCCCTATACAACTGTCCCAACGGAAAAATTAAGTATCATCATCTTTTCATCTTAATCTAATCAAGCTATATGCTTCCAAGAGTAACAACCGTGCAGGCAGCAAGAGCACCACAAACAAATGCATATGTTGGGATGCAACAAGCCTACCGAACTTTTTCAAGGACTCTCTCCCTGTTTGTATGATACCAGAGAAGGGAGGCTGAGGCTGGTCTTGATTCACATTGACCGATACCATGGACCTCTCAACAACAATGCCGGCATCACTTTCACGTGGTGCCACAAGAGGCCACCACACCTTTTGCCATTGCTCTCTCCTTGCCTTACGGATCTGGTTAAGTTCTTGGCGAATCACAGTTCTCACAGATTTTAAGTAGGAATTCATGTCGTGATCTCTCTGTATGGTTCCTCCAGATCCATAGGCAGATCGGTCACTTAATATCTCAAGTGGATGTGGTGAGTTCAAGAAGACCAACTGAGCAGCTCGGAGCTGCTTATCTGTGTCATTGGATTCCAAAGAAGGACCACTCAAAAGATATAGACCACTGCCTGAGGGCAGGAGATGATGGCTTGGTGAAAATTTCTCATCTGGCTGTAGAATCAGCAGTTCACCCATTGGTGCATATAATAGCTTCTGCAGTAAAAGATTCACAAAGAATTTATTTAGAGGCTAAAAAATGTGAAAATTTTCTATATTTACATAACACTTTTTTTTCAGATAAAGCAGAACTTTACCTGGTTATTAAGACAAGGATGATTACGGAAGTTGCCATTAACAGCCTTTAGTAGTTCTGTAACATGCTTAGGGTAATTGCAAGAAAATGCTCGTGGTACTATGTCTCTGTGCATTGTAATTGCCTGAACATGACTCCGCGGCAATCCTAGCTTGTCTAGCAGACTATCACCTCCACACATGATGGATGGGGAGCCAAAGGTTACCACAGGAAGCAGAGAGGAGATTGGCACTTCCTTCCTAATCAACATCATGAGATTTACAAGTAATGCCAAGCTCCCCCCAAGAGAATGCCCAGTGAAACGGAAAGTTGCATGAGAACCTTGAGATTTTTGGTGAGCACGAACTTCTGGCAATATCTGTTGATATATTCCTTTAGAAGCCTCATATATACCTCTATGGACAAGGACATCCAACCCCTAAGAAAAGAATATGTATCTCATTATCTCAATTTCAGGAAAGGTAAACATTAAGAAAGATTCACAATCACAATTATTTATAACTTTAAGCAGAACAAAATTTCCCCCCCTTTAACAAGAAGAATCACACGTGAAAAAACGAAGTTAGCCTGCAATATTAACAATTACCTCAAATTGAATTGGCTCAAAAAGTAGGTTAGCTTGCCAGGATGCGAATGACTCTGAACCCTGCATATTAAAACAATAATTAGTGGGACAGAGCATACCCAATAATTGGCAGTGAATCACATACAAGTGTAAAATATGATAAGCTAAATGACATAACTAGCTATTTGGAACTATAATAATCATGTTTTCAATTTGCCCCACCTGAATAACAAAAAATCTAGTACAACTCTGGTCATCATCACATATATACCATTCACAGGGTGAAGAACTTGTTGAGTTCAGATCATCTGCAAAAGCCTGCTTTACTTCCTCCTTTGCAGCAACCACTGCTGTCACTGAATCAGTAGTTGCCCTCAAAGATGCCACCTCTGTGTTTATCATGTTAGCACTGTCAACGCCGTCGTTGCTTGCTTCGAGTGAACCTTCACCAACCACATCATTTGAAGATTTGAATGGAAGTATGGTCCTTGTCTGAGCATGGAGATAAGAGGCAGCAGAGGCAGCAATATCATAAGCAGCAGATGCACTTATCTTGTATCCACCATTCTTTTGCTCCTTTCTTTCTCCTTCATCCTTCTCATTAGTTTCTTCTTCTTGAGTTGCGACGGATGCCTGATTTTTTTCAGCTGTCGCAACCAATTCCTTCTTCTCTATTGATGAAGTTACAAAACGCAGGCTATAATTTTTTAAGAGGTTCCCTGGCTAAATTAACAAAGCCAAAATATAAACTAGTATCACATATGCATTTTTTGGAAGATCAAATTCCAAGATTTTATTTTACAATGCAATTGAATCCTATGCAAACTATAAAAACAGAACTCCGTCTACATATTTTCCTTGCAGAACTATACGCCAACCATCAATCAGATCACATAAGTGCTGATGAGTTCTAGTTTGATAAAGTACCCCATTTGTTTTAAGTAAGATGAAGAAAATTAGACACAATACGAAACACCAAATCTTAGAGCAATGCATATCCAACAAAACGTTCAGATTAGTCCCTCATCAACGTTAAACCTTGAAAGGTTTTAGAAATGCTGAATCACAACAGAAAGTACACACAACTAAGATACATGGGATCTTCAACCAATGCGATTCAAACATATCATCCACATTAGTTTCTTAAAATTAAGGTGGATCTAGTGCTTCAAAAACCTATGAAAGAAAATTTTACAACCTTGCCAATTCACCGCAATCAGAAATCTTATTCATTTTTCGTAAGATGTTGCGTAGCTACAAATAAAGGAAAGGATGAAATGAAATAGAATAGAAGAATAGATTTGAAGTACCTTGATATTGGGAATAGAGTAAGCCAAGTTGCCCAAGTGGGACATCTGCGCGTACAATCTGGCTTCGGTTAACGACACCCTCCGAAGCATTCTTGAAAACGAGTCTCTATCAAATCGAACCTCTTCTTCTTCCTCATCGTCATCATCATCATCATCATCATAATCAACCCTACAAGCATCACACTCCTCCTCTTTTTCATCTTCATTGGTTTGAGGATCATTGGCCACCACTTGCTCTTCATCATTAGCAGTAGCACCGCTCCTCCAAACAGACTTGGCATGACAAATCTTAAAAACCCAGTTCCCATTTTCTGCCTCCGTGTCGGCGTTCTCCACCAAAACGGCGTCGTCGATGGCGAGCCCATTGTACCTGCCACTCCCAGTTTGTCGGGGCCAGAGAGACTTCAAATTCAAAGGGTATCTAAAGGAGAATCTGGAAAACAATGACGATTTGTCGGTGGCGGAGCGCCCCACCGCGCTCACCTGATGAGACTGAGATTGAGACGCATTGGCAATGGCGCGTGCAGTTGCAGTAATAGGGATGGAAGGAGCTATCCCAGAAATACCACTTTTTAAACATAGAGAATCCATTGTTATTTATGCAACTTATTACTGTGTTGTGTAATGTGTTGGTTTGCAGTTGCAGTGGCAGAGAGAACAGAAGAGAATGAGAGCCCAAAATGGTGGTAGCAGAGAGAGCCCCCACCCCACCCCAAACAGCTAGCGTTCTGGTTCAGGCTCAGGTTTCTTCAATTGTGTTGTGTGTTTGAGAAAAAAAAAACAAACATACAAACAAAGAGAAAGAAAGGAAGAAAGAAGAGGGAGGAGAAAAATAAGGGTTGGAACCAAACAGATCGCCAAATTTAGCGATGCTAATCTCACGCTAATGCCTGATTCTGATGCCGTCGTTCGTTCGAGAACTTCAAACTTTGAAACTTGAAAGGGAGGACCTTTTTCGGTGTCAGTTTGGCTTTCACAATAGAAATAGAAATAAAAATAGAAATGGTTAATATTGGCACGTGGACGTGGTTGGGTGTGGCCACTCTGTCGTTTCGTCTTCAACTTTCGTAGCAGAGCGCGTAGTTTCGAGGAAATGCCACGTCTTAGAGAGTGCTGTGTAGATGAACAACATGGCTACAATCGCTGACGTGTTCGTAAAGCACCAAACTCGGGTCTTCCTATCTTTCTGGGGAGAGATCGTCGCCCTTACGCACCTCGGTTTTCATATTTTTGCTACTCGCTACAGAAAAAGCCACACGCCTCCACCTTTCTTATATTGGCAATTCGCAAATGCTGCACTTACTAACATAGTTACGTCAACATAAGTTTAATGATACAATAAATATGAAAATTATTAAGTCTATGATCTCACAAAGGAGAATATAGAAGGCCAAAGCGTAATCAATATTAAATCCTTAACAATAATTCATGGAAGGCAAAGCATAAATATTTATTAAATATTTTGAAATTATGAATGTTGCTACTAAGTTACGTCAGAGTCAAGAAAAGTAAAGATTTAAGTATATTCATTAAGTATACAATTATGAACGATGTTATGAAGTTAGGTTTATTCAGTTAAGAAACGGGTCACAAATTATGTTCCAAGCAAATCCTTGGTCTACCCTACCAAGACAATGGTTGAGATCATTTACTAATATTTTGGTTAAAGTTTAGGATCATAATTAAACTGCATTGACTCATTGAGTATAGCACAAACTACCATGTGTGAGAGAATAAAAAAAAAAAGAGAATCAAATGATTGGTGGTCTTTTTATAGGAGAAATAATGAACTGTGAAAAAAAAAAGATGCGTGAAGTTTTTTTTTTTTAATATGTGAGTGAAGTTAAAAAATTAATAATATATTAAAGTAATAAATTAATAGTTTTATATTAAAATATTAATTTATTTTATTAAATAAAATTATCAACCTATTTTAATCGAACCTCTTCTTAGCATATCCTAATTATTAAATTTTTAGCATGTGTGCAATTCTTTAAATTGTGAATTATGAAATTTTTCATAAAATCATAAAAAAAACAAAGGAGACATTAATTTTATTGTGACAATTATTCTCACTTTTCAACTTTATCTGTCCATTTAAAAATATTATTTTATTCAAAATTATCTGTCTATTTAAAAAACTAATGAGTCAATAATTTTTTTAAACATTATCCTTGATATCAATAAGTGAGAGAGAAAATTAGTAGAATAAAAATAATAATTTTAGCATTTCAATAAAGGATAATTCAATCAATCAAATTTTGATTATAATAATTTTTTTAAATAATTTTTTTAATTCTTATACAACAATCTTAATGGAAAAATAAAAATGGATAGAAAGAATATTAATCACAACTCATTTTTAATATATTGGTGTTCTGTCCTCCCTTAGGGTAGCCAATTTAAGTATCTTCTATGTGTATAAGGTGAAGAAGAGAGTCCACCTCATGGTCATAGGATTACCATTTATAATATTTTTGAGATGATAATATTGGGTCCTTTGACCAGATATAAAAACCCAAGTATTAATCTCCAGCCCCCAACTTGGAGAATGAACAAGCTAAATATGCATGAAGTCCTAGTGCGGTCCACTTGAAACTCGAGTTGCAAGGGAGTTACGACTTCTAATTCCTAGGATTCGAAACTCTCAAATTTTAAATGTAAAATGATATTTTTAATACATATCTAATTAGCCTCTTCAAATTTTTATTTTTAAAAGTTTTCAAATATTTTTAAAAACAATTGCTTCTTACTTAAGCAAGTCCACTACATTTTTTTTTTGCGAATATACGCAAGTATTTTACATTTAGTTGAACTACGATTGATTTTTTTTTTTACCAATAAAAATAAACATTAGCTTGAGTAAAAATCACGTTTTAAGTTTGGCATAAGAAACGGGATATTTTGATTTTTATGAAAAAAATGTATTAATTATGTCTAAGTATATGATATTATTTCGTTTGGTCATTTAATCAAATAAATTATTATTAAAATGTTATTTTTATGTGCATAACAATGTTATGAAGTTTTGATGAGTAAACAAACTTATAGACAAACTCGTGTTAAAAGCTCAATTGTTAAAAAATGATGATATATAGAGAAAATAATGAGGTTTAATTTTTATATATGCTCTTCATCTTTTTTTTTTTCTTCGTATTCCCACCCGAGCTCTACTAGAGGACCATTTAAAGGTCATATTAGAGACTTATCAGCCACGTCTACAGTATAAGTCCTAGGACTTAAAAAAACAAAAACTTACAAACTTATCAAAAAAATTGGAGTGATAGACATAAATTATGTTGCCGAATAAGGATCTTCAAGAGGATATTTGTAAAGTAAATAAATAAACTCACATCAATCATTGATAAATTAGTGGACCCATCTATCAATGATTGATATAGATTTACTTGCTTACTTTACAAAAATTATCACTTTAAAAGATTTTTGTCCTTATGCTGCCATCATAGCGTGGTGCTTACTAAAATAAACAAATCTCATGAGCTTATCTATCTTGCTTACCCGACTATATCAATAGAGCTTGAATACCTGGAAGTTTAATAGTTGTTGAGTGCAAGAAGCGCTCAATGGTTATGGTCATGAAGCACATCGACGAATTGGGTCCATCAACTTACTCTTCCACGTTTCCACCATTACAAATAGTTATTTCGATGAAATTGTTGGAAATTCAAGTATGAGTGTTGAAGTCTCACATTGATAAAGAATGGTAAGTTGAAGGCTATATAAATGGAAAAGACTCATAGACCTAATGCTTTAAGGTTTTGGGTTAAGTTGTAGCGTCAGATTCACTATTGTAGTTTTTCACTTAGTCCATTGATGGAGATCTCTCCAGCTTTTGGGTTCCCTTTATGTCCCACCAAGTGGTATCAGAGCCTATAGTTCAGTTTGGATAAGTATTGATGTGGATGACGATGGTTGATAGATTCATGTGAAGGGTCCCTTGTATCAAAAGTCTTCCTAGCAATGTGGAGGCTAGACGGCGTGTTCTGTTGTAAATGATGGACGACAGCGGTACAAGTGACAGCGGTATAAGTATGAAGAAGAGCGTGTGTAGCCCGATCTGGAGGAGATAAGGCTCTTGGATGCGGGCTGGACTCTCTTGGTGACACTGTCAAATACTTGAAATGTTTTCACTTAAGGGGGAGTGACCGTGTGTAAATGACTCACACTTGAGGGAGAGAATATTAAAAATTCAAATGTAAGTGTTGAAATCTCACATTAATAAAAAATAGACAAGTTAAAGGTTGTATAAGTGAAAAAGATACATAAATCTAATGCCTTAAGGTTTACTTTTAGGCTCTCCAATAACCCAACAGAGACAACCATAAGTTTGATGGCCTTATCAATGAGGGGTCCTTTTACAATACTCCCTAGAGTCAATGGAGTATGAGTACTCCTTATAGCTATAGCCGTTGATTAGTTAAAATAATTCATCCACGGTTAACATGCTTCAAAGGCAAAAGCTTCAACCTTGTCAAGCATTTCCACCTTGTTGTGTTAGAGGAAATTGCTTCAAGCTTTATCTATTTTGCGGTGGTGCAATAAGCTTTTCCAGAGGTGGAGCATAAGCCTTTCACTCCGGAGGAGGAGGACGCGGCCATCATTGGAGCACATCGCTCGCCTCCTCAATGGCCTTACCGACAACGCCTTCAAGAGGAAACCAATCATATTTCGTTTGTATTAGGTTGTGGGTGTTTGAATCAGGTTGAGGGTGCGGAGAGGGCATCGAAGCGGAGGTTGAGGGTTGGAGGTGGGTCAGGTTGCCGAACACACCAACGGTGAGCCCATGCTGATGCTTCTTTGTACCATGGTCTTTTGTATCTAGTTTTTTTCATTCATTCCAATTTTTTTTTTTTTGGTTATATTTTGTTCTAATGTAACTAGTTTTCATTTATTTTGTTTAGGGTGATCGAGATGAATTGTGGAAATTAAAAACAAATCTGCAGGAACTGCATGAAATCTTGGTGGGTTACTCAAAATGTAGTTGGGGTTTAATGATAATAAAAATAGGAAAAATGCTAAATCCCACGAATATAATTTCGTAGAACGATCTATGAATTGATAAAGATTACAACAATACAACAGTTGCGTTTTGTTCATTATTTTTTTCATGTTAATTTCTCTCTCCTACCGTGATTGGTTAGTTGGATTTGTAAATGACTTTCGCGAGAAATGCTTCATGCCAAATAGCAGTTCTCTAAAAATAGATGTAGGATTAAAGTGTAAATACAATCAAGCACTTTCCTATAAATTATAATAACTTATGATATCATGTCAAAAACAGGGAGTATATATCTATACTCTATTGACTCTAGCCAGTATTGTAAAATAACCCATAGGTCGTTGATTTTACCAATAAATGTGATATATTCACGTAAAGTGACCAAATAATCCCTAAATCCTAACTTACCCATTCTTCAGGTTGCATGTAGCAACCCCAACCGTTGATCTTTCAACACCTCATTTGACCAGCGTGAGTATCGTAAACCAACCCATCAATAACAAGACTGCAACTCACTTGCATCTCCCTACTTTTATAAGTGAGTATAAACCACCAGTGAAGGCTAAAACCACGAAGAAGGATGACAAGCAAATGAGCACTACACTGTCACTGAATGCCTACAATCTAGTCTAGTTCACAAGATGGATGATTTCAGACACAATACAAAGCTAACGTAAGCATGTTTTTTTCAGCTAGTGTTATATTTTCCTTGTATCTTGACAAAAAATAGCACGCCAAGAAGGCACAGGAATTCACAGGACAGCAAGGATTACAGGATGCCCATCATTATAAAAGGGAGAAAAAAAGTTATCTATTTGTTAACTAACAAAAAAGGGCTCAGGTGGGAAGCCCTAGCCATGCATTTACTATAACCATAATTTTAAATTACGGTCTGAAATTACAATTACAACTACAACATTACATTTTTAGTAATCTCTCCACCACAAACACAATTTAAAACCATCACTATAACTACCTAATCATGTTACATTGTGGACGTAATGAGCGAAATAACATGTATCCTATATGTATTCTAACCAATAATTGCTTTTATCTTTGTTTTCTGTTCCTCCGTTAGTGACGTGGGGAATAGAACCTCAAAAGTCAAAAGTGACGTACAGATCTCCTTTCTTCGTGCTCATTAGCAATGGCATGCCCTCCCCTTTGAACTTCCTCACTTGCTTTGGTTTTGTGACTTCCTGAGGGCGTCAAAAGAAGCGTGTCAGATGTGTGCCTCTTTTTAAATATATATATACATATAACTATATATCAAAACAAATTGAGATCTGAAACGAGGATATTTCATGCTCACCTTTGTGCTTATGTCCACCAGATGCTCATCTAGGTGTTTAATGTTCTTCTTAAAACCAACAAGGGCTTGAACCAGAAGAAGATTAAGGTTAATAAACTATACAATGCCCAGAATTTTAAGGACTAAAATATCAGAGAGAGAAGTTAACAGTTTAAAAAATCCACAAAATGTCTTAATTCAATTCAGCCATCAGCCATGCTAGTAAGTAAAACAATATTTACTACTTATGATATGGCCTTTGAACATGTCCAAAACAGCAAAGGCACAAAGTACAACTCAAGCAATATATCAACAAGGGCAATACTTACCAGAGCTATAGTTACAGTGGTGTGCAAGTCATTGCCTTCCCTTCTGAAGAGGTCATGGGGTGCAGTGCGGATACGAAACTGCTCAAAATACCATATAAATTGTCAGCACACAGCACACATGTATACAAAGCAGTTGCTAATAAAAACAAAAGCACTAAGTTACTGACCCTTAAATCTCCAGATTCTCCATCAATTATGGGCTCGCCATCCTCATAAAATAGCACCTCCTGTGAAAGAACTAAAACTTGTAACTCTACAGGACCACAGTTGACTCAATTTAAAATTTGGAATAAATAAATAAAAATTCTCAGCAAGCTTCCCTCAATCATGATTCATATACATCTTTCACTTGCAACATAACACTTAGGGTATGCTTGGTAGGAAAAGTGAAAAATAGAGAGAGGGTAGAGAAAGTGGAGTAGTATAGAAAGCTTTTAATTTTCACTCCTTGGCGCTTGGTAGACGGAAAGTCATTTTCAGCTCGCTTTCATGCAATAGGAAGAGTAACCAAAATTGGCCGGGTTGAAGTTAAAACAAAAACAAGTAATGGTCCACTTTCAACCATCCCACATTTTTGCATAGTAATTTTGACTCCAAATTTTCGGTTCGTCAATTTTCAGCTTAACCAGGCACACCCTTAAAATTGGAATTTGGTCTTCTAAGTCTAAGTTTGGTATGTCTTCAGCACTATAATTTGAATTACTTAGAACAATACACCTTCTTTTTTTATTCTAAGTTTTCTTTTTCCATGATTTCTCTTCTTCTCGCTAAAGGACAACTTTTTTTTGGAACACCCCAACTTGAGCACTTTCTTCAACTTTTACAGTTTTACTATAGCTCTGAGTTTCTTGATATATAGGACTCAGAAATAGCAACAAATGGATACATTAATGGACTTAGAACCATTGATAATATCAATACAGTCAGAATTTGATATATGTAATGGATGAGCTTAGGAGTTTGAAAACTAAAAATAACTTTATTTTTTTGTGCTAGCTTAAGTAAGAGGCAGTGACATGTTTATGCTATGTCCATTGGACAACTCAGTAAATATGTTTGATCCTTTTTTTTTTTGGTGCAGCAGAGAGTATGTTTGATGAATTTTTTCTCATTTTTTTAATGCTAATAAACAAATTAAATGTACAAATAGGTACAATTAGTCATTACTACAAGAACTTATCATCTGTTGAAGTGAAATGAAAGAGAGAATTTATAAAATTTTGTGTGCGATTCAAACTAGAATGTTGAATTTTGAATCAATTCCAGTTCTAATAGAACTACTACAATAAGAATTATAAAACAGCCTTATTGTCTTTAGAATTTAGATGTGCACATGATTAGATATACTTTATAGTGTAGAGCTTAAATGAAAATGGCTAACAAGACATGATATTATGCATAATTGCTTAAAGCCTGTATATTAACTTTAAAAGTTTACTTGCCCATCTTGCATGCCTTTCTCAATCAACAGTGATGAAATACCCCTCCCTTACGTATTTGACATTAGGACATTGCTCACAGACCTGGACAAGTAAATTAAAAAATAGGAGTGAAAATTTCCAAATATGTTAACAACAGGAATAAAATAAACCTGCATAATGTTATGATACCAAATGACACATGTGAAAATACACCTAGCATAACAGAATTGGTTGATGGCTCAGGACAGGTGGCTAATGATCCAAGAAATCAGGAAGTGAGGAGAGGTATGAGAGAGAGAAAGGCTAACCGAAAATATGCTGCTGAGGAGTATGTGATATAAGGAAATTGAAGGCATGAGAGGGGGAAATTATGTCACTCAATTGTCTCCTTCCTAAGATTCTACTCTCTCTCTCTGTTGCTATTCGTCCTTCTTCCTCTATCACTATCATTACTTGTGGTTTTCCTTAAATGGATTAGTATCCATATTTACATTCAGTCATTTCATTTGTACTGTTTCTATCTCTATGTGTACTGTTTCATTGGCAAGCTTAATACAGAGACTCGTTTCTATTCATAAATCCTCTTTTACTTGCTTGTTTCATTATATAAAAGGGTACAACCCTTGCATTGGTGCTTTCATCTACTCACCATGGATGATAACACTCGCATGAAAGATTTACAAGCTTCCATCAATGCTTTGAATGCTACAATGAAGAAAATGCTCGAGGATTCTGATAGTCGCCATGCTGAATACCTGCAACACCGTGCTGATGATTTGAGTCGGTTAGATCGTGTGGAAGCTCACCTGGGTTCCTTACAGCTGGGTTCCGCGCTTTTGGGTGGGTCGACCACCACCTCTCTTCCGCATACAACTCCACCATTTCAGGTCCGGAATATTAAACTCGATTTTCCTAGATTTGATGGCTCGGATGTATTGCATTGGATTTTCAAAGCTGAACAGTTTTTTGATTATTACTCCACCCCTGATTTCCATCGTCTTACCATTGCTGCGGTTCATATGGAGAAAGATGTGGTTCCTTGGTTTCAAATGATGACCAGAAATAACCCTTTTCCGTCTTGGGTTGCATTTACTAGGGCCTTAGAGCTTGAGTTTGGTCCATCCCCTTACGATTCACCAAGAGCTACCCTGTTTAAACTCACTCACACCACCTCTGTAAATGATTATTATCTGGAATTTACTGCTCTAGCTAATCGCATACAGGGTCTTAGTCCAGATGCTATACTTGATTATTTTATCAGTGGCCTTAAACCAGATATTCGCAGGGATGTACTTGCCCAGAGCCCATTTTCCTTGTCTAAAGCTGTTTCCCTAGCCAAACTCTTTGAGGAAAAATATACCCCTACGTCTAAACCATATGTCCCATCTCTCAGCACTAAACCCTTCCATATGTCTCAACCCTCCACTTCCACAAAACCGAACCTGCCACCATTACTACCTACACCACCCACCAAACCAACTACTGTTTTCATCCGTAACACTAATATCAGGAAAATGTCCCCATCTGAAATGCAACTTCGAAGAGAGAAAGGACTTTGTTATACTTGTGATGAGAAGTTCTCCATTCACCACAGGTGTCCCAATAGGCAGTACTTATTGCTCTTAGCAGAGGACGATGATCAATTTTCTAAGGAACCGGATCCACTTAATGAGTTTCCTACTGATATTGCTCTTGATTCTCCTGAACATCACCTATCCTTCAATGCTCTAAAGGGTTCACCTGGTCTAGGTACATTAAGATTTCACGGCTCATTTCAAGGGGTCACTCTACAAATCTTATTGGATAGTGGCAGCTCTGACAATTTCTTGCAACCTCGGATTGCACATTGCCTTAAATTACCTATAGAGCCAGCTGCGAATTTTCAGGTGTTAGTTGGTAATGGTAACACTCTCACAGCTGAAGGGTACATCAGTAACCTACGGGTACAAGTGCAAGGTCATGTTCTGCAAATGCCTGTTTATTTACTCCCGGTCACTGGTGCAGATTTGGTTTTGGGTGCTTCCTGGTTAGCTACATGGGTCCACATATTATCGATTATAGTGCTTTGTCACTCAAATTTTATTTGGGAGACAAATTTGTCATCTTACATAGAGAACAGCAAGGCATGCCTCAACCTGCTCAGTTCCACCACATCAAAAGGTTCACTCACACTCATTCAATTGCTGAATTTTATACCCTGCAATTCCTGTCCCTGCCTGCTGCCACTGAGTGTACTTTTGCACTTCCTGATGACTTGCAACCTGAACTGAAGATGCTACTATATCAGTATCCGGATGTCTTTGCTTCTCCTTCGGGTCTACCACCCAATCGATTCCAGGATCATGAAATTCCTCTTCTTGAGGGCAGCAATCCGGTTAAAGTCAAGCCATATCGGTACCCTCACAGTCAAAAGGCTCAAATTGAAAAAATGGTTCAAGACATGCTCTCTCAAGGTATTATCCAACCTAGTACTAGTCCTTTTTCTTCACCTATTGTCCTTGTCAAGAAAAAAGATGGTACTTGGCGTTTTTGTACTGATTATAGAGCCTTGAATGCCATAACAATTAAGGATAGTTTTCCTATTCCAACTGTTGATGAACTTTTAGATGAATTGTTTGGTGCTACACATTTTTCCAAGTTAGATTTACGTTCCGGGTATCATCAAATTCTGGTTAAGCCTGAAGATAGATACAAAACGGCTTTTCGAACTCACCAAGGCCTCTATGAATGGCTAGTCATGCCATTTGGCCTCACTAATGCCCCTGCATCATTTCAAAATCTAATGAATCAAGTTTTCAAGCAACTGCTCCGCAAATCTGTTCTTGTTTTCTTTGATGATATATTGGTTTATAGTCCATCTTGGTCCACTCACTTGTTGCATCTTGAAGAGGTCTTACAATTACTTAGGCACCATTGCCTATTTGCTAAATTTTCTAAGTGCAGTTTCGGTCTCACAAAGGTGGACTACCTAGGCCATATGGTTTCTGGAAATGGAGTGGAAATGGATCAATCTAAGGTGAAGGCTGTTTTGGATTGGCCCTGTCCTACATCTATCAAACAATTGAGGGGTTTTCTTGGTCTAACTGGTTACTACCGACGTTTTATCAAAGGATATGCCTCTATTGCTATGCCACTGACTTCCCTACTCAAAAAAGATTGTTTCAAATGGGATGATCAGGCCACTTTAGCTTTCAATGAGCTGAAACATGCCATCACACAAGCTCCGGTGTTGACACTTCCTAATTTTACCCAACCTTTCATTCTTGAAACTGATGCATCTGGTTCGGGTATAGGTGCTGTCCTTAGCCAAGGTAAACACCCCATCGCATACTTCTCTAAAAAGCTTAGTGCAAGGTTGCAGCAGCAATCAGCATATGTTAGAGAATTGTATGCAATCACTGAAGCCATTGCAAAATTTAGGCATTATCTTCTTGGTCATAAGTTCATAATCCGAACTGATCAAAAGAGCTTGAAGTCACTCAATGATCAAGCCATCCAAACTCCAGAGCAGCAAGCATGGCTTCATAAGTTCCTGGGTTACAATTTTTCTATAGAATACAAACCGGGTAAGGAGAATATTGCTGCCGATGCCTTGTCTAGATCATTCTTCATGGCAATTTCATCGCCTAACCATGCACTTATTCAGCAAATTAATGAAGCTATTCTTGCGGATTCCGATTTGACTGCACTGAAATATCAGTGTTTGCAAGGTGTGCAAACTGATTCTCACTATCGTCGGCAACAAGTATGTTATTTTGGAGGTCCAGGTTGGTTGTACCTCAGTGAAATTTAATTAATTCAAACCATTTTAAAGGAGTATCATTCCTCTCCCATTGGTGGACGATACGGAATTAGCAGAACTGTATTTAATTGCTAGCCAATTTTTTTGGCCTTCAATGCACAAGGACATCAAACAGTTTGTATCTGAATGCCTTATTTGTCAACAGGCCAAGGTTACTAACACACTTCCTGCTGGGTTGTTGCAGCCCTTGCCTATACCTTCTCAAATTTGGGAGGATGTAGCAATGGATTTCATCACCGGGCTTCCCTCTTCTAATGGCTATACAGTGATCTTGGTAGTGGTTGATAGATTATCTAAATATGGCCATTTTGCCCCATTGAAATCTGATTTTTCCAGTTTAAAGGTGGCAGAAACTTTCATGCATTCAGTTGTCAAATTACATGGCTTTCCCAAAACTATTGTGTCTGACAGAGACAATGTTTTTACTAGCAAGTTTTGGCAACACCTTTGTTGATACCCAATTTTGTCCATAAATTTTTTATTTTTGTTACTTAATCAAGGTATGAACACTTAATCTTGTCCATGAAGTTTATTTCTAAACCTTGAAAAATGAAAAAAAGGAAAAAAGTTGAAAAAACTAAAGTGTTTAAGTCCCACATTGGAAAAGCCAAGCTCCTTCTCCCTCCCCTCCTCCTATATAAAGGGGTGCTTCTCAATGGTTTTGACATCTAAATTTTTTTTTCACACTTGGACTTAATACTAAGTATAAGAGTCCAAGAACTTTAGTAATTTTTTTTTTTACTTGGGCTTAATACTAAGTATAAGAGCCTGAGACTCTAGTAAAACTTTTTTTCTTGCTAGTAAATTGCTTTTCAGGGTTTGATTTGAAGAGAACGCGTGGGACCCCGTGCACCAACTTCTTTGAGTAGCATTTTTACGCCTTGGAGGTAAGCTTGCTTATTTATTTATTTATTTTTTGTATTTTTTATATATAAGTGTTGTTCATTTTAGTTTATTCATTTATTAGTTTGATTTTTTTATTAATTTATTTTTTATAATTTTTATTTTAAAATTAATTCAAGAATAAATTGGGATTAATTGATGCTGACGACTTGCTTGCTAACCCTTGTGATCATTTTAGTTATGATAAACTTGATGATCTAAATTGTTATTTTGTCTTCATTTTTTTATAAAACAAATCGCTAAAGATTCAAAACCTTTTTTTAAAATTTTCGTGACAAATTTGATAATCAGTGGGTGACGTCTCTAGCATGACGCGAGCTTCACCTATTCAATCCTTAATTTGATTAACTGAGTCGCGACGGCTTGTTAATTCAAATTTTTAAAGTTTTTATAAAATCAACCAACCCACAAGTATTTTCTAAAGAACTACGTGACTTTGAATTCCCCATTGCACCAGGGGATACGTAGGAGCAGAAATCCATTTCTGTCAAGCCAAAAAAAATAAATTTTCATAATTTGGTTGTTTCTTTTATTTCTTTTCAAAAAAATAAAAAATGAAAAATAATAAATAATTACAAAGTCTTTTGTTTAAAGGGGTTAAAATAAATATATTTGAGATTATTAAAACTGGCACAACTAACTTAAGGTACCGTTCATGGAACGAGCAGCAGTGTAAGTGCTAATACCTTCCCACATGTAATCGACTCAGAATCCAAACTCATTTTCAAAACACCAGTTTGCTTGATTAAATGATTTTTCTAATGTTTTCCTAATTTAAATAAACATTGGTGGCGACTCCATTGATTTTATATTTTTCGGTCGTCCCGTCGCGATCCCGGTTGCGACAGCTGGCGACTCCACTGGGGACACTTAGAGAGTCAGGCCTGTTGTTGTTAGTTGTGCAAATTTTTAATAATCTTTTATTTATTTATTTTACCCTCTTTATCTTTGTTTTTGTTTTCTTATTTGTTTGTAAATATTTTTATTTAGTACCTTTATGTAAATGTCTGATAGCATTATTTCATGTATATGGTGACTTGTATATATATTTTGAACTTAATTGTTAAAACCCTAGGGTAGACAATTGTTGGTTGGCTGTTATATATATGTTTTGCAGGTTGGGGGTAGTTTTATCTTTTAAATTTTTGTACAAGTATGCTCCTAGCACTCATTGCACTTACACATAAAGTACACACATTCGAGTGGGGCCCTATACCCGGGTCTGAGTGAAGCCTAAGTAGAGGTTGCGTAGTGGTAGCCATTTTGGATGTACTTCCTATTTGGTTATCGCGAAAACCTCATCTAGAGTGCGCCTCTTTTATGAATGTCCCACACCTAGTGGTTTACCCACTATTTCGTGGTCAACATTCTGAAATAGGACTTGGCTCTAGAGACCTCTAAAATAGAAAAGCCACCTCATGGAAGTTCTCACGAATCAGAAAGACTCTTAGATCATTAGGATAGAATTCCCAAGTTTAAGGCAACCCCATTAGGACACAAAGGGAGCATACTTCTTCTTTATTTATCTGTTTCTCATATCATTCATTCTTGTATTAAAAACAAAATCAAATAAAGAAAAAAGTCATTCATTGATTGCATCTTCATAACATTCTTAGCATTATAAAAAAAAAAATCATACATTTTATGACACTTCCAGCATAAAAAAAAATAGCATCTTGCATTCCTAAAGAAAAAAAAATCGTCTTTTATCCATTCATGTCTCATGTCATTCATTTAAAAAAAGAAGGCATCATCTTGCATTTTCATGATATTCCTAATATATAATACATCATCTTACATTTTCATTTCTAGCTTTTTTTTTCTTCTTCTCTTTTCTTTTTTAAAACAAAAAAAAACTTCCTCATCTCTATCCCTCATGTCATTCATTATTGCATTCTTTTTCTAAAAAAATAATAATAATAAAATGCATTCTCTTGCATTTCATGGCATTCCAAGCATTTAAAAAAAAATTGAAAAATACATCATTTTGCATCCTTAGCTAAAAAAAAATAACAATAATAAAAAATAAAAATAATTTTTTTTATATCGCATAAGTAGTCATTACTTCATACATGCATATCACCAATTTTGTTCAATCAATACTGATAATTGCATATTCACATCATGAGCAGAAAAGTAGACACTATAGCAGGAAAACAGCTTCCACGACACCCTTACAGGACTCGTTCCCAAGCAAAGATCATGGATGAGATAGAGCAGACGCAAGATTTGAGGGATGAAGTGAACCAGCTCAGGGAGCAAATGTCCAAGATGTTGGAAATGTTACAGTCTATGGAGAGTAGAAGGAGCACAGATGGAAATCCCTCAGTGACAAATGAAGGACATCCGGCCACACCTCCTTGCCCGCCTGGTTTTGCTGCGTTCCCCCTGCAATACCAAGGCTTTAATCCTCAAGGGATTACGATGCCGCTCACCATTTGCCCAAACGGCACCACTCAACCTTCAGTCGCCAGTTCACAGGGTAACCAAGGGGCGTCTTTTCCCCCGTATGGCCTCCCTCCAAGTTATATACCACCATTAGCCACCAGTTCCCCAAATAATGACATGCCAACAGTGTCCCCAACTTCAAATCCCTCGAACCTTACCCAAAATCAAGTCACTCAGTCAAATGTCAACGAATCCCCGCCAACACAACACCCATACCCTTTCTTCATCCCGCCATATGGTCTACATCCTAGTTCTGTACCACCGCAAACTGCCAATCCTCTGGACAGCAGCATGCCTGCTTCGAACTCCTTAAGTGCAGCTCAACCACATGCCAGTGGAACCCCACTGGGGCAATATTCTGTTCCCACCATCATGCCACAATACCCGTTGAATTCCTCTCGTGGAAAACCCCATCCAGGAGAAGTGGGAAATTCTTGAAGAAAGACTACGAGCCATTGAAGGGGCAAGTGGCTATGGTCTTTTGGATGCTTCAGAGCTCTGTCTTGTCCCGAATGTGGTGATTCCTCCCAAGTTTAAAGTCCCAGATTTCGACAAGTACAGGGGAACTACTTGTCCAAAGAACCACCTAACCATGTACATCCGCAAAATGGCTTCACATGCTCATGATGACAAGCTGTTAATCCACTTCTTTCAAGACAGCCTAACTGGGGCAGCCTCGAATTGGTACACGCATCTTGAGCGTGCCCATATACGATGTTTCAAAGACTTGACTGACGCCTTCTTGAAGCAGTATAAGTATAACATTGATATGGCACCGGACAGACTACAATTGCAGAATATGGCTAAGAAGGACGCTGAGACCTTCAAGGAATATGCTCAGAGGTGGAGGGAAATGGCCGCTCAAGTAGAGCCCCCATTGGCGGAAAGAGAAATGGTGGCTACGTTCATTGACACTCTGCAATCACCCTTTTATGACAAAATGATAGGGAGTGTGTCATCAAATTTCTCAGACGTGGTCATCATTGGAGAAAGAATTGAGGGAGGAATGAGAAGTGGGAAGATCGTTGAAAGTTCAACTGGAACATTTAACGCCAAGAGGCCCCCGATGGGGAAGAAAAGAGAAGGAGAAACCCATGCTGTTACCTTTGACCAGAGAAACTTCACCCAAGGCGGATATAGTCAAACACCTGTGAGCCATCAACCATCCTTCCAGACTCCTTTCGCACCTTACCACCCGTACTTTCCCACTACTCCACCGAGTCCATATCCCCAGCCTTACCACTCTTATGTCGCCAACGCTTCACACGCTTCCTATCCTCAACCTCACAACCCAATGAGGCCTCACCAAACGCCACTTCCTACTCAATACCCGGCACCCTCTACCTTACCACCGCAAACAGCTCAACCATGGACCCAAAATCCAAACACAAATCAAAGAAGGCCACCAAATAACCAAGAAAGGAAGTTTGTCCACTTCGACCCAATTCCCATGACCTACACCGAATTACTACCCCAACTCATCCGTAACTCTCTTTTGGCTCCTTGTCCGATGAAGCCATTAGAACCCCCATACCCTAAAGGTTTTGACCCAAATGCCAAGTGTGATTACCATGCAGGGGCCGCAGGGCATTCTACAGAGAATTGCAAAGCACTAAAGTTTAAGGTGCAAGATCTAATCAATGCTAAGTGGTTGAATTTCAAGACAAATACTCCTAGTGTGGGTCACAATCCTTTACCAAACCATGGGAATCCCACAGTAAATGCTATAGAGGAGTGTTCGGCCCTGCAGCTCATAAGACAAGCGACAGATGTCAAGACCCCCATGAGGTTTATCTTTAAAGAGCTGTGCAAATCTGGGATGATGGAAGCTCACATTGAAGAGAAAGGAGGCAACGAAGGTGAAATAATGTGCAATCTCCATGGGAATGTGGGGCATTCTATTGAGGAATGTGGTGAGTTCAGACAAATCCTCCAAGATCTAATGGATATGCAATTAGTGCAAATAGGTCATCTATGGGACAATGGTGGCGTAAACATGGTGGATAAGTGTGCTATTCCACAATTGCAAGAAGGTCAGGAAGCCGTAAACTCTCTGGTCCCTTCCATTGCAAATCCGGTTATCAAACCGTTGGTTATCTATTATACTGAAGCTGCATATGCGCCATCCCCTTGTGGCCCGAAACCTATCACCATTCAAGTTCCCAGTCCTTTTCCCTTCAAGGACACTCGAGCCGTGCCATGGAATTATGATGTACAAGTCCTTAGAAGCAATCCCACGAATGATCAGTCGGAAGTTGCGTCTGGTTCGACTTCTATTGTTACCAATATATCAGGGATTGGGGGAGTGACCCGGAGTGGCCGCGTCTACACTCCTGAGGAGCTGCGAAGGGACCCAGAAGAAGAAGAAAAGGGGAACCGTAAAGGCAAAGTCAAGATAGGGGAGACTTCCATTGGGAACGAAGCAAAAGAAAAAGAAAGGTCGGAAAAGGCGAAGGAGTACAAAAAAGAGGTATCAGATGAAGAAGCTTGTGAGTTCTTGAAGTTTATCAAGCAAAGTGAATACAGAGTGGTAGATCATTTGAATCGCACCCCGCAAGGATATCACTTTTGTCCTTATTGATGAATTCTCGAATCGCATAGAAAAGTGTTGATGAAAATCTTGAATCAGCTCATGTTTCTCATGACATTACGGTGACAAGTTAGGTGGTATTATTGGCAACATTACTGGCGATAATTATGTCACTTTCACCGATGATGAGATACCAACCTGAAGGAATGGGGCACAACAAGGCACTGCACATTTCGTCAAATGTCAAAAGCATATAATGGCTAGAGTGCTCATTGACAATGGTTCCTCTTTGAACGTGTTACCGAAATCAACCCTTTCCAAGCTGCCTTTTGATGGAACTCGCATGAAACCAAGTACGATGATAGTAAGGGCTTTCGATGGCACCAGAAGAGAGGTCATGGGGGAAATTGAAATACCAGTTCAAATTGGTCCCTACACTTTCAATATACTATTCCAAGTGATGGACATTACGCCATCCTACAGTTGTCTCTTAGGACGACCATGGATTCATTCTATTTGGAGTAGTGTGCCTTCTACCTTGCACCAAAAAGTAAAATTCATAGTTGATAATAAGATGATTACTGTCTTTGGTGAAGAGGACCTGCTGGTGAGCAAGCCATTGGACACTCCTTATATTGAAGCTGCAGAAGAAGCTCTTGAAACCGCATTCCAAGCGCTGGAGATTGTCAATGCCACCTATGTGGAAGAAGGAGCTCAAGGTCTGAAGCCTCGGCCATCTAATGCATCCATGATGATGGCTAAGGTAATGCTTGGAAAAGGATATCGATATGGAAGAGGACTAGGAATGAATGGACAAGGCATCGTGAAATTCTGGGCACCCTGTGAAAACAAAGACAGATTTGGGTTAGGATATAAACCCACCAAAGCAGACAAAAGAAGGGTCCTAGAAGAGAAAAGAGAGAGGAGGTTGGCTAGGTTGGAAAATCGGGAGCCTAAAGCTGAGAGGATCCCCATCTGTGACATCCGACGAAACTTCCGAAGTGCGGGATTAGTGTTTCTGAACCAAGTGACCGCCATCGAAGACGATCAATCCATCAATCATGGTGTCAACTTGGTATACCCTTGCTCCCCAGATGCAGAACTCAACAACTGGGAGAGCGTTGATTTTCCCATGACTTGTGAAATTGATTCAAAGTAAATTTTGTAATGCTAATCCTTTAGCTCTGCCCAAGGCTTTAGGATAATGTGTTGTGAAAGCGGGCTCACATGTTTTCATTTCAATATTTACTATCAATAAATGCATTTTCAGATTATCTTGCTATTTCCTTTTTTTTCTTTTTTCAGCTTTTTGCTCAACCATTTCATTAACCTTTATTCATTACCCTTTTTTTACTTGTGTTAACACCAATAAATGCAGATCTGAAAGTGACTCTCTTGAAAATGATAGTGCTATGACCCCATTATACGATTTTGACCTTCCCCGTTAATCATGTTGATGAGGATAATGATGACAATTGGGAACCTCTCCTGAGCTAATGAGATTAATGGAACAAGAAGCCAAGGAAATTCAAACCCATGAAGAGCCAACCTGAACTGATTAATTTGGGGACAGAGGATGATAAAAAAGAAGTTAAAATTGGCACTACCATGAAAGAAAATGAGCGAAGCAAGTTGGTTAAGCTCTTATCTATTTATTGCGATGTTTTCGCCTGGTCATACCAAGATATGCCTGGCTTAGATACTGGCATAGTGGAGCACAAATTGCCTTTAAAACCAGAATGTCCTCCGGTCAAGCAAAAGTTGAGACGAATGAAGCCAGAGATGTCACTAAAAATTAGAGAAGAGGTTAAAAAGCAGTTTGATGCAGGTTTCCTCGCTGTTGCAAAGTACCCTCAATGGGTTGCTAACATCGTCCCTGTTCCAAAGAAAGATGGGAAGGTGCGAATGTATGTTGACTATAGAGATTTGAATAGGGCCTGATTAAAGACAATTTCCCTCTACCTCACATTGATGTTTTGGTGGACAACACCGCTCAACATGCATTTTTCTCCTTCATGGATGGTTTCTCGGGATACAACCAAATCAAGATGGCACGAAGATATGGAGAAGACCACATTCATCACTCGTGGGAAACTTTTTGCTATAAGGTGATGCCATTTGGATTGAAGAACGGAGCAACTTATCAAAGGGCGATGGTGGCATTGTTCCATGACATGATGCACAAAGAAATAGAAGTTTATGTGGATGACATGATTGCAAAGTCAAAAAGAAGAAGATCACATAACCGATCCGCAAAAGCTCTTTGAACGATTGAGAAGGTTCGGGCTCGGGTTGAATCCTACTAAGTGCACTTTTGGGGTAAAATCGGCAAGCTCTTGGGGTTTGTGGTTAGCGAGAAAGGGATAGAAGTTGATCCGGACAAAGTTCGAGCAATCATAGAAATGCCACTCTCACTCGCTTGAAAAAGAAGTTCGTGGGTTTTTAGGAAGGTGAACTATATTGCTAGGTTTATATCGGTTGATCGCAACATGCGAGCCAATCTTCAAGTTGTTGCGTAAAAATCGAGACAAGTAGAGTGGAATGAGGATTGTCGGTGGCATTTGAGAAGATCAAGCAATATCTGCAAGAACCCCCATTTTGGTACGTCCAGTGCCGGGAAGGCCTCTCATCATGTACTTGACTGTGTTGGATGAATCCATGGGTTGTGTACTGGGACAGCATGATGAAACTGGAAAAAAGGAGCAGGCCATCTATTACTTGAGTAAGAAGTTCACCAACTATGAGGCAAAATACTCATTATTGGAACGCACATGCTGCGCCTTGGCATGGGCAGCCCACCGGTTAAGGCAGTACATGTTGTGTTACACCACTTGGTTAGTGTCCAAAATGGACCCGATCAAGTACATCTTTGAAAAACCTGCCCTCACTGGGAGGATTGCACGCTGGCAAGTTTTGCTATCAGAATATGACATTGTCTATGTCACGCAAAAAGCAGTCAAAGGCAGCGCTCTGGCAGATTTCTTGGCTAGTCAACCAGTGGACGATTATGGGTCTATGCAGTGTGAGTTCCTTGATGAAGATGTAATGGCTTTGTTCAGAGAAGAAAAACCCTCGGAAAAAGAAAAATGGATTTTGTTGTTCGATGGAGCTTCCAATTCACTGGGGCATGGAGTTGGGGCCATACTGATTTCCCCTGAAAATAATTTCATCCCAATCACTGTTAGGTTGTGCTTCGACTGTACAAACAACATAGCCGAGTATGAAGCGTGTGCCATGGGAATCCAAGCAGCAGTAGACTCAAAGGTAAAAGTTCTTGAGGTATATGGGGACTCTGCCTTGGTCATCCATCAGCTAAAGGGAGAATGGGAAACTCGAGATGCCAAATTAATCCCTTATCATGCCTACATCAAGAAGTTGATTGAACAACTTGACGAAGTTACATTCCATCACATCCCTCGAGAAGATAATCAGTTGGCTGATGCCCTAGCCACGTTGTCATCAATGTTCAAAGCAAGTCAGGATAGGGACTTGCCGCTTATAAAAATGGAAAGTCGTGACCAACCAAGCATATTGTCAAATGATAGAAGTGGAACCAGATGGGAAACCATGGTATCATGACATCAAATGCTTTATCAAGAGCAGAGAGTACCCTCCACATGCTTGAGAAAATGACAAAAGGACCCTCGAAGACTCATGCAATGGGTTTCTTTCTAAATGAGGAAGTGCTTTACAAGAGGAACCATGATATGGTGCTGCTAAGATGCGTTGATGCAACAGAGGCAGAGAAGATCATCAAAGATGTTCATGAAGGTTCTTTTGGAACTCATGCAAATGGGCATGCAATGGCAAGAAAGATACTAAGAGCGGGGTACTATTGGTTGACAATGGAGACTGATTGTTTCAACTATGTGAAAAAGTGTCATAAATGCCAGACATACGCTGATAGGGTTCATATGCCACCAGCACCTTTGAATGTTTTAACGGCACCTTGGTCGTTCTCGATGTGGGGAATGGATGTCATAGGACCCATTGAGCCAAAGGCCTCAAATGGACATCGCTTCATTCTCGGTTGCAATTGATTACTTCACAAAATGAGTCGGCCGCTTCTTATGCCAATGTCACCAGGAGTGTAGTGGTCAGGTTTGTCAAAAGGGAGCTGATTTGTCATTATGGTTTGCCAGGCAAGATTATTACAGATAATGCCACTAATCTGAATAATAAGATGATGAAAGAGATGTGTGAGAATTTTAAAATTGAGCACCACAATTCCTCACCCTACCGCCCGAAGATGAATGGGGCAGTTGAGGCAGCAAATAAGAATATCAAGAAGATCATCCAAAAGATGGTTGTAACATACAAAGACTGGCACGAAATGCTACCATTTGCACTGCATGGTTATCGCAAATCCGTTCGTACTTCAACTGGGGCAACCCCTTTCTCTTTGGTTTATGGGATGGAAGCGGTACTCCCTTTTGAAGTGGAAATCCCATCATTAAGGGTCTTGCCGATGGAGGCAGGACTAGAAGAAGTCGAATGGGTCCAGACTCGACTTGATCAGTTGAACCTCATTGAAGGAAAAGATTAAGCGCACTATGTCATGGTCGCTTTACCGAGAAGAGAATGATGAAGGCTTATGCGAAAAAGGTGCGTCCTCGACAGTTTCAAGAAGGAGACTTAGTACTCAAAAAGATCCTTCCCATTCAAAAGGATTTTCGAGGAAAATGGACTCCAAACTATGAGGGACCTTATGTCGTAAAAAATGCCTTCTCAGGAGGAGCTTTGATTCTCACAAACATGGATGGCGAAGATCTACCACTTCCTATAAATTTAGATGCAGTCAAAATGTACTATGCTTAAAAAAAAAAGGAAAAGAAAAATGGCTCGCTAGGCTGAAAACCTGAAAAGGCGACCTAGGCAAAAGTTAGAGCGACCCGCTAGGTTGAAAACTCGGAAGAGCGACCTAGACAAAAGTTAAGGTTAAAAAGGTACTTGACACATCAGGAGAAGTGAACATACCTCAAGTCATAAATTGGGGCGGTTTGAGAGTATCCGGGCCAAACCGGCGAGTTTGAATATACGAAGTCTTATCGGGAGACACTCCCAATATGTAAAAGCCGGGTCAAATCATATTCGAAACAGACAAGGGGATGTTCAAGGTTGCGCACATGGGAAATTAGCACTGTTCATTCAAGAGAGCATCACTCGAAGAGTGGAAAATTCGCTCCAACATTTCTTTTGTAAACCTTTTCAATTCGAGTTCCATTTGTACTGCCTTTCTTGTACTTTTCCTGTCTATAATGATAATCCCTTTTTGTTGCAACCCATTGTTGATTTAATATGTATTTTTTATGATAGTTTTATATTGAGATGTGAAACATGTGACAATATGACAAATGCATTTAGATTTGCTTTAACAATCTCGAAGGTCATGGGAAACGCAATGAAATCCTAACAAGAGTTGATGAGAAAAGTAAGAATCATCAGGCAAATCATAAGGCCAATTAACGAATGTTACTGTTCAATCTCGTTTCTACTGTGGATAAAGTCCTTAAGGGTTGTGGAATTAAGAGTGACTCAATCAAAGCTCTGAAGTGCAAAAATAAAAATAAAAAAATTACTTACTCAATTTGCTCATGCGAATCCCTACAGTAGGGCATTCATTGCATCATGCATCATTTTTAGCATCACATGCATTGTCCTCAAGCATCACATCCATTGCATCACCATGCATCCATTGCATCATGCACCATCTCTGCCATCACATGCATTTACAAAGTCAATACATTGTCTTTTAATTCCCGGGTCCCCACACCCATTGCTTTTAGTTTTCGGGTCCTCATACCCATCGCTTCCACAACAAGTTAGGGCCTTGTGCCCATTGCCTTTTACCTTTTCGTCCAGCTTCGATGGGCACCCTACCCCATAAGCTGTTTGTTGTTCACCTTTCTGTTAAGATTCAGCGGATACCCGACTCCGTAAGCTTTTTACCTTGTCTGTCAAGCTACCTTTCTGCACTGTCAAGTTTCGGCGGATAACCGACTCCGCAAGCTTTGTGTCTTTCGCGTTTTAAGTTTTTCGTTAAGCTTCAGCGGATACCCGAACTCCGTAAGCTTTGTCTTTTCCGTTAAGCTTCAGCGGATACCCGACTCCGCAAGCTTTGTGTCTTTTCTATTTTAAGTTTTCTGTTAAGTTTCAGCGGATACTCGACTCCGTAAGCTTTTTTACTTTTTGCCTGTAAGCTTCAGTGGATACCCGACTCCGCAAGCTTTGTGTCTTTTCTGTTTTAAGTTTTCTGTTAAGCTTCAGCGGATACCCGACTCCGTAAGCTTTGTCTTTTCTGTTAAGCTTCAGCGGATACCCGACTCCGCAAGCTTTGTGTCCTTTCTGTTTTGAGTTTTCTGTTAAGCTTCAGCGGATACCCGACTCCGTAAGCTTTGTCTTTTCTGTTAAGTCTTCAGCGGATACCCGACTCCGCAAGCTTTGTGTCTTTTCTGTTTTAAGTTTTCTGTTAAGCTTCCACGGATAACTGACCGTAAGCTTTGTCTTTTCCGTTAAGCTTCAATGGATACCTGACCATAAGCTTTGTATATTTTCTGTTTTAAGTTTTACGTTAAGCTTCGGCGGATAACTGACCAGAAGTTTTGTCTTTTCGTTAAGCTTCAATGATAACCGACCATAAAGCTTTGTGTCTTTCTATTTTAAGTTTTCTGTTAAGCTTCGGCGGATAACCGACCAGTAAGCTTTTTACCTTTTGCCTGTAAGTTTCGGTGGATACAGGACTCGCAACTTTTTGTCTTTTTGCTTTTTTTCTTTCTCGTTAAGTTTCAAGAGATAACTGATTCCATAAGCTCTTTGTCTTTTTTGCTTTTAAGCTTTTTTCTTCTCTGTTAAGTTTCACGGATACCGACTCCAGTAAGTTTTTACTTTTTGCTGTAAGTTTCGGTGGATACCCGACTCCGCAAGCTTTGTGCCTTTTCCGTTTTAAGTTTTCTGTCAGCTTCGGTGGACAATCTGACCAAGCTTTGTGTCCTTTTCATTTTGAGTTTTGTCAAGTTTCGGCGGATACCCGACTCAGTAAGCTTTTTACTTTTTGCTGTAAGCTTCGGTGGATACCCACTCCGCAAGCTTTGTGCCTTTTTCTGTTTTAAGTTTTTTCTCAAGCTTCAGTGGACACCCGACTCCGCAAGCTTTGTGTCATTTCTGTTTTGAGTTTTCTGTCAAGTTTCGGCGGATACCCGACTCCGTAAGCTTTTTACTTTTTGCCTGTAAGCTTCAGTGGATACCCGACTCCGCAAGCTTTGTGTCCTTTCTGTTTTGAGTTTTCTGTCAAGTTTCGGCGGATACCCGACTCCACAAGCTTTTTACCTTTTCTATTTTTATTTTTGTTACAAAAAAAATAAAATTTTCATGGACAAAATTGAATCAATTCCTTTGCTTTTCATTTAGTTTAAATGTAAAGTAAAGGGGGGCAGCTGTTGATACCCAATTTTGTCCATAAATTTTTTATTTTTGTTACTTAATCAAGGTATGAACACTTAATCTTGTCCATGAAGTTTATTTCTAAACCTTGAAAAATGAAAAAAAGGAAAAAAGTTGAAAAAACTAAAGTGTTTAAGTCCCACATTGGAGAAGCCAAGCTCCTTCTCCCTCCCCTCCTCCTATATAAAGGGGTGCTTCTCAATGGTTTTGACATCCAAATTTTTTTTTCACACTTGGACTTAATACTAAGTATAAGAGTCTAAGAACTTTAATAATTTTTTTTTTACTTGGGCTTAATACTAAGTATAAGAGCCTGAGACTCTAGTAAAACTTTTTTTCTTGCTAGTAAATTGCTTTTCGTGGTTTGATTTGAAGAGAACGCGTGGGACCCCGTGCACCAACTTCTTTGAGTGGCATTTTTACGCCTTGGAGGTAAGCTTGCTTATTTATTTATTTATTTTTTGTATTTTTTTATATATAAGTGTTGTTCATTTTAGTTTATTCATTTATTAGTTTGATTTTTTATTAATTTATTTATTTTTTTATAATTTTTATTTTAAAATTAATTCAAGAATAAATTGGGATTAGCTGAGTTGCGACAGCTTGCTAACCCTTGTGATCATTTTAGTTGCGACAGCTTGATGATCTAAATTGTTATTTTGTCTTCATTTTTTTATAAAACAAATCGCTAAAGATTCAAAACCTTTTTTTAAAATTTTCGTGACAAATTTGATAATCAGTGGGTGACGTCTCTAGCATGACGCGAGCTTCACCTATTCAATCCTTAATTTGATTAACTGAGTCGCGACGGCTTGTTAATTCAAATTTTTAAAGTTTTTATAAAATCAACCAACCCACAAGTATTTTCTAAAGAACTACGTGACTTTGAATTCCCATTGCACCTGGAGATACGTAGGAGCAGTAAATCCATTTCTGTCAAGCCAAAAAAATAAATTTTCATAATTTGGTTGTTTCTTTTATTTCTTTTCAAAAAAATAAAAAATGAAAAATAATAAATAATTACAAAGTCTTTTGTTTAAAGGGTTAAAATAAATATATTTGAGATTATTAAAACTGCACAACTAACTTAAGGTACCGTTCATGGAACAGGCAAAGTGTAAGTGCTAATACCTTCCTACACATGTAATCGACTCCTAATCCAAACTCATTTTCAAAACACCAGTTTGCTTGATTAAATGGTTTTTCTAATGTTTTCCTAATTTAAATAAACATTGGTGGCGACTCCATTGATTTTATATTTTTCGGTCGTCCCGTCGCGATCCCGGTTGCGACAACCTTTTTAAACTAAGTGGCACTTCATTAGCTATGAGTTCTTCATATCATCCACAAACTGACGGCCAATCTGAGGCTTTGAACAAATGCTTAGAACTTTACCTCCGATGCTTCACCGGTGATAATCCTAAATCCTGGTCAAGGTTACTTTCATGGGCTGAATTTTGGTATAATACTTCTTTCCACAGCAGCATTGGTATGACCCCTTTTAAGGCGGTATATGGTCGTGATTCCCCTACCTTGATCAAGTATGAGCACTCCCCTAATGATCCATCTACACTGCAGGATATGTTGATTGAGAGGGATACTGTTTTGCTGCAACTAAAATCCAATCTCAACAAGGCTCAATGTTTCATGAAAAAGTATGCTGACAAGAAAAGAAGATTTTTAGAGTTTCACATTGGAGACATGGTTTTTGTTAAGCTCCAACCCTATCGACAACATTCAGTTACCTTACACAGAAACCAAAAACTTGGCCTAAGGTACTTTGGACCTTTTCCTATTATTGAAAAAATAGGACAGGTCGCCTATAAATTGCTGCTACCACCTTCGGCTAAAATACATCCAGTTTTTCATATTTCCCTTTTGAAACTTTGTAAAGGTGACCATGCCACTCAATACATTCCTTTTCCTTTGCTCACCGATGATCAAGGCCCTATGTTACTTCCCAAAACCATTCTGCAGTCCAGAACCATCATTCGTAATACTCAACAAATTCCACAAGTTTTAGTTCAATGGGACGGTTTTCCTATTGAGGATGCTACTTGGGAAGATTGGCTGCCCTTGCACAACACTTTTCCATCTCTCAACCTTGAGGACAAGGTTATTTCTAATGGGGGAAGTAATGTTATGATACCAAATGACACATGTGAAAATACACCTAGCATAATGTAATTGGTTGATGGCTCAGACGGTGGCTAATGATCCAAGAAATCGGGAAGTGAGGAGAGGTATAGAGAGAGAAAGGCTAACCGAAAATATCTTTTGAGGAGTATGTGATATAAGGAAATTGAAGGCATGAGAGGGGGGAAATTATGTCACTCAATTGCCTCCTTCCTAAGATTCTACTCCTCTCTCTCTGTTGCTATTCTCGTCCTTCTTCCTCTATCACTATCATTACTTGTGGTTTTCCTTAAATGGATTAGTATCCATATTTACATTCAGTCATTTCATTTGTACTGTTTCTATCTCTATGTGTACTGTTTCATTGGCAAGCTTAATACAGAGACTCGTTTCTATTCTTAAATCCTCTTTTACTTGCTTGTTTCATTATATAAAAGGGTACAACCCTTGCACATAACGCCCCCACCCCCACCCCCAAAGAAAAATATTCGGGCTTGAAAATATGCTCAGAAGCCTAGAGAGAACTCTTTTAAATACTCAAATTTACTTCAATTCAATGATGAAAAATACAATAAAGATTGGCCCTATTTATACTAATCCTAGAGGCCAATTTGCAGCTGATAACAGCTGTAAACAACTGAAAGTAAATGGGAATGCAAGTTGTAAAGATAGAGACTTGTCAAGAATGGTAGCTAGGTAGTTTAAAGTCAAGAATGGTGGTTAGGTGGTTGTTGGACCATTAAAAAATGTTGCAACTGATTTGTCCGTTTCATTCTCCCCAAGTTGGACAGAACTCGCCCTCGAGTTAAATTCTATTTCATCGTCCAAGTATGGTGAAAGATTGGCGACGTTGAAGGTTGCAGATACACCATAGGTTCCCGGTAGTTCTACCTTGTAAGCATTGTCGTTGATTTTCTGCACTATTCTGAATGGACCATCAGCTCTAGAGGATAACTTGGCATTTGGTTGATTTGGAAATCATTCTTTCCGTAAATGTATCCATACCAACTCTCTCATTTTAAAAATTTGTTGTCTTCGGTGCTTGTCACGCTGAGCTTTATATCTTGAATTTTGTTTCTTAATCCTTTCTCGGACATGTTCATGCAGCTTCTTGATTTCTTTTGCTCTGCGTTTTGCATCTGCACTATACTGTTGTTTATCCGATGAAGGGGTTAAGTCTAGCAGACTATGACGTCGAGTGCCGTATACCACCTCGAATGGGCATTTCCCAGTAGCTTGATTAGTATTGTTGTAAGCAAATTCAACCTATGCAAGGACAAGATCCCACTGTTTCAAGTTTTTACCGACAAAGCTCCGAAGTAGATTTCCTAAAAGTCTATTAACTGCTTCGGTTTATCTATCTGTCTGAGGATGACTGGCACTACTGAATTGAAGCTTAGTACCCTTATTTTTTCACAAGGTTCTCCAAAAATGGCTTAAGAACTTGACATCTCAATCAGAAATGATGGTTTTTGGAATTCCATGAAGACGAACAATTTCTTTGAAATATAAGTCTGCAACTTGAACAACATCATTGGTCTTCTGACATGGAATGAAATGGGTCATCTTTGAAAACTTGTCCACAACTACCATAATAAAATCCTTCTGTCGCTGAGTTTGAGGTAGTCCAAGGACAAAGTCCATGCTAACATCTTCCCAAGGTGCTTCTGGAATGGGAAGTGGCATATACAACCCTGTGTTTTGGCTTTTGGTCTTTGCTAAGTAGCAGATTCTGCATCTTTGAATATGCCTGTTAACATCTTTTTCAAGCCTAGGCTAATAGAAATTCTCTTTTATTAAAGCCACAATTTTATCTCGTCCAAAATGACCTGTTAATCCTCCATCGATCGTGGGCTTCCCAAATAATGGCTTCTCGTAG
Organism: Ormosia semicastrata; assembly: GCA_029884595.1. Lineage (NCBI taxonomy): Eukaryota > Viridiplantae > Streptophyta > Magnoliopsida > Fabales > Fabaceae > Ormosia > Ormosia semicastrata. Next base: position 1,199,762 of record JAQQTO010000055.1, read on the forward strand.
TGAGCATTGAGGAATGCATAAAGCCTTTCCTTTGAGCAATGATCCCTCATGCCTGTAGTAGTCTTGGGAGGATTGCAATTCGGTGGCATTCCAAAACTTTTGGAAATCAAGATCATCTTAATATAGGTCCTTAATAGTCTCAAAGTTAATGACTTTTATCTGGAGAGTAGAAAGTAGCGTATGACGCCTGCTGAGGGCATCAACAACAGCATTTTGAACCCCCGCCTTGTGCTTAAGTAAGAATGGATAAGGTTGTAGGAACTCACTCCAAGCGGCATGTTTGCGACTGATCTTCTGTTAAGAGTTCAAGTGCTTGAGGGCTTCATGATCAGAATAAAGAATAAATTCCTTATTCAACAAGTAATGACTTCAATGCTGTAGGGCACGAACAATGGCATAGAACTCCTTATCATAAGTAGAGTACTTGAGTTTACCATTGTTGAGCTTTTCACTGAAGAAGGCTATAGGATGACCTTCTTGATTTAAAACAGCACCAATGCTAGTGTTGGATGCATCACAGCTGACTTCGAACACTTGGTCAAAGTTTGGAAGGGCTAACACAGGTGCTTCAGTCAAACATTTCTTCAACTCCTCAAAAATTTCTGTGCTTGCTCTGTCCATTGGAACTTGTCTCCCTTTATGCAATCTGTGAGTAGGGCAGCAACAGAGCTAAAATTTTTTATGAACCTTCTGTAAAATGAAGTTAATCTATGGAAACTCCTTACATAATGGATAGACTTTGGATTCTCTATATATTAAAAAAGAGAGTTTTTTCAATTCTCTATATATTAAATACTCATAAAAAAACTTCCTATTTTGAATTATTAACGAATATCGTTAATAAAGTCATTTTTTTAATAGATAACGATTTATATATCTACATTCAGTAATCCAATTTTCAAAGTATTCGTGTCTAGTATCTAATAATTAAATATCTTTGAAAAGATATATATTTTCAAAAATATTTTTCATACATGCATTATTAAATTTCTCACATTTTTTTACAAATATCTATATGATAGAATCAGAGTATAGAAGTATAAAAAAATAAGATAAAATCAATTATAATTAAATACTAAAAATTATATAGATATAAAGTAATATATATATATATATATAAATGTGTGTACGAATTATTATTCATATATTTCTGATATAATTTCATTAGATAATTTTTTTTAAATAAACTTTTTTTTTGGTACATTCATTAGACAAACTTTGTTCTTCTAAATTTAGATGATTACCAATTTATCAATTTTATCTTTATTATAAAAAAGAATAATAATAATAATAATAATAAAGAATGGGCCTAAAAGTGTACGTATAGGGGTATAAACGTAGCGGTGCTCAAAATCTGCTAGTCTTAAATAATTTATTTGGCGCTAAGCTAATTGAAGTGGATTCTAAAAATTTGACTTAATATATGTTTCTTATCAGTCAAATTTGAGTTACATTTCGAGTTATTTTAATTCAAGTCAATATTGCATAGTATGTTAAAATAAATAAATAAATATATATATATTTATATATATTAATGTAATTTAGTTTAAAATATAGATTATAATACATTCTTTATTTTTATAATGTTATGAATTAACTATATTTAAATTTATTAAATTTATTTAATTATTAAATTAACCCAATATTAATTCAATCATTTGTTAAATTATAATCAAACTGGATTAAAGTTTAAAAAATTAACTTAAATTAAAATATTAGAATAAATTCTGGTTAAAATAAAGTCTCTGTCTCATGGATTTGGATTTTTTTCAATTGTAAAAAAATTAAAAAGAATCTAATTTTTAATTTAACTTTTAATAATTATTATATTATATTTATTTTTAATATTTTATTATGTAAAAATTTAATTTTAATGATTGAGATTTTCTCCAATTATTTTTAAACTGGAGGGGATCCAACTCCCCGTCTCGTTAACATCCCCTACATCAACGTGGGAGATGGAAAGCCCCGCCACGAGGTTCTCGACGGTGGGAGAGCCACGATTGTAGCATTCATACCCGTCAACGTGGCACGCTGTGCTACCAGTGATATATCTCCGTCACAGCGTCAATAACCCCACCTCTCTCTCTCTCTCTTCCCCTTTTTTTTTTTTTTTGCCTATAAATAAATTACTTCTACTGCTTGCAGCCTAGCTTTACCCTTTTCGCCAGCACCAGCACATTAAGGTTACTCTCCTTTGCAAGCTGACAAACACAAACATGCACACACCCTTCCGCCAGCGCACCTCATAGTGACTGAGGTAGCCATCTCCAAGGCTAGCCTTTCAATTTGTTTTCTGCATTATATTATACTTATATATATAGTGGCAGATAGTGCACACATTACATACCTTGATCAGAAATGGGAAGGGCTCCTTGTTGTGAGAAAGTGGGATTGAAAAAGGGGAGGTGGACAGCAGAGGAGGATGAAATCTTGACCAAGTATATTCAGGCCAATGGGGAAGGCTCCTGGAGGTCATTGCCAAAAAATGCAGGTACGCACTATTATATATTTTGCTTCGATGGGGACTATTTTTTTTTTTTGTTTTGTGTGTGAAGAAGGTCTAATTTGTGGTTTGTGCTGTTGATTGGCTTCTCTCTGACCAGCATTTTTAATTTTGGGGTTTTGAAGGATTACTAAGATGTGGGAAGAGTTGCAGATTAAGATGGATCAACTATTTGAGAGCTGATCTCAGAAGAGGGAACATTTCTGTTGAAGAGGAAAGTATCATCATAAAGTTGCATGCATCTTTTGGCAACAGGTCAGTGTTAATGCCATGTCGAATAAATCATGGAAGATGAAATTACGCCCAAAATCTCCTGCTTTTTGTTTTAAGGGATACATTCAAGAAATTGGTAAAATAATTAACCAAATGGACAAAGTGATATTTGATATAATACTCCCTCCATTATTTTTATATGTTATTTTAATTTTTTAATATTTTATATTAGATACCGTTTTAAAATTTAAATATAGAATTAATTAATTTATTTTTATTTTTTATTTTTTATTAATTCTTAAATTCTTAAATTTTTTTAATATTTATTTATTTATTTTTTATCTCTCTAATTAATTTTTTATTAGCTAATGAGTCAGAGGCTAATATGTCTTTTATGAATGTTCTAATTTCAAGATTATCAGATTATTTTCTTAATATTAGTGTTAGTTTTTTAAAGTACAGATGAAAAGAAATGGATGAAATACTAAAATCAATCTATTTACTTCTATATTTTAAAAAACATAAAACCTCAGTTCATCTGCTTGCTAATGTTCACAGCAGAAAAAAAAAACTCGGCAGATGTCTTTTTGCGTAAAAGCACCTAAAACTGACACATCATTTATTTTTTTATTAAATGAAGATTATATATAAAAATTATGCTAAATATTTTTTTTTAATGAAGTAAGTTTTCATTTTTCTTAATTTTTACACAAATCATATACGGGACAATTTCACAAAAATTAAGTAATTGAAGAGAGAGATCGAGACGATGCATGCATCTCGTGTACTGAATATAATATGTTAATATAAAAACCCATTAATAATTCAATGTCAGGGATAGCTGTAGAAGGATATTAGCCGTCGTATCAAGTGATGGCTTCTGCGGTATCTTAAATGCCACTGTTCACAGCAAGTTGCTAATTGCTACTGTCGGCGTTTGCATTGAATTATTATAAATATAATATAATATAAAGTCTTATACGTCCATAACCTTTATTTTATATTTCTTTTTTTCGTAATAATCTTTTTCTCATTCCCTTTAAAGAAAAAGAAAAAGAATCAGAATAACTTGATAAAATAAACAAGGAAAGGACAAGATGAAGCTTTTGGCTTTGGGAACTGCAGGTGGTCTTTGATAGCAAGTCACTTGCCTGGAAGAACAGACAACGAGATAAAAAACTACTGGAACTCTCACTTGAGCAGGAAAGTTTACAGCTTCCGAGGGACAAATAATAAAGAGATCACCTTGGCAAGGCTCGTGGATACACCTCCCAAGCGGAAAGGTGGTAGAACCAGCCGATGGGCCATGAAGAAGAACAAAAGCTATGCCCCAAAGGGTAGTCAACAGATTAGTCCAAAACCAAGTCAAAGTGTCACTCATCATCATCAGAATAACGAAGCAGTCCCGCTCCCACCCACCCCGACACTAGAGAGTGAGAACTTGTCTAGCTACATAAAGGATTTCATGGTTTTGGACCCTGACACAAAAGACAAGGTGGATAGAGAAGAACTTGGTGCTAGGTTAAGTACCTATCAGCAAGAAACTCAAGAAGAAAAAGGAGACACTATGTTGAACTACTGTGGCGGAGACAGAGATGGGTTGCAGCAGTTAGAGTGGCCGGTGGAGGCAAGAGAAAATGAGAATTCTATGTTGTGCCTTGACGGTGAGAAAGACACTGGAGAGGTTTTAGGACCATATCAGGAAGTTATTAATGGTTGTGGGGTGTTAAGTTTTAATGACATCATGGACACTTGCCTGCTGGAAGCAAGTGGGGTTTTGACCTTTGTTGAAGAAAGAGAAAGCAATGGTGTGGTGGGAAATGATGAGGGAAATGAAGGAGGGGACACGTGTACCAACAAAATGGTAAAAGGTAAGGACCCAGACACAGAGAGTAGTGTGAACCAGAGCTCAAATGGGGAGTGTGGGGAGTTATATTCTTGCTCTTCCATGGCTTCGGGTTTAGATGATAACTGGGATTGGGAGAGCGTCATAAAGTTGAATGAAAATGATGTGTCAGAGTCATGGGAGCACAAAGAAAACCTGCTGACTTGGCTGTGGGAAGACGATGATTGGGAAAAGGATTGCCAGAAATTGGGAGAGATTGATCCTGAGAAACAAAATGCTATGGAAGCTTGGTTTCTTTCTTGAGCTAGACTAGATGTTATCCCTTTTACTTTTGGGCGTTAAGCAGAATTCTCAGCTATTCTTCTTTCCCCCACTCTTGGATTTTGGGATGTAAAAAGGAAAAACTGTTACCATGCTACCATTTTGTCTTAAGTAGTATTTTTAAGTAGTATTTCCTTTGTTTCACCGTATCTGTCCCATGTCGCACCATATCTCTCATTTAAGTTTTTTTTTAAATATATTATTACATTTATTAATTTTTTAATTTTAGAATAATATAATTATATTTAATTAAAGATTAAATTAAAATTTTAAATTTTATAATTTATATTTATTTTTAATTTAATCTTTATATTATTTTTTCAAATCAATCTTCACAATAATAAAAAATTTAAAATAAATTTTTGTTATTAACTTTTATTCTAATACCATTAATGTAATTTTAACTAGATATTTTACAGAGTAAAAAATGCATATAAAAAATATTTATAAGATAAAAAAATATCTACTAAAAAAAATACACTTAATAAAATGAAGAAACATCTATTGAATAAAGAAGTATTTATTTAAAAGAAATAAATATCTATTATAATGAATGAACAATTATTTGATGTTTAAAAAAAAAAAACATATGAAGGAATCTTTATTAAATAAAAAAATACTTATTAGCACATTGATAATGTTTACATAGTGTTATAACAAAATTTAATTATAAAAATTATTTTAAAAAATTTAATAAATGTGACAACTGATTTAAAAATTTATTGGAATTGGGACCAAAATTTACTTTAACCTTAATTAAATTAGCTTATTCTTTTATTAATACTCTTTCTTATTATACTTAGTAGAAATATGAAAAGACAAAGATAAAGTTAAAGAAAAAAAAAAAGATTACTGCCTTTCTAATTTTCTAAAGCAAATAAAAAAAATTCTACAAAAAAGTTATTTTGAAATGGGGAGAATATGTAATCACATGAAAATATTTTACATCACTCTTGCATTATTAGTTTTAATTAATTATTAATTAAATATAAAAAAATATAGATATAAGTAAGATCAAATAATAAACAATAATAAAAATGTATATGTGAACTGCGAAGTGTGGGGTTAGTAATAATCTATTCCTATATATGATGAGTATAAAATACATTCATTTTTAGATTTATTTATTAATATTTTTAATCATTTTTTAGTTTTTTTTATTTTTATTTTTTAATTTAATTTTAGATAATTATCTCTTCATCTAGTTATATTTAAATTTTTGGGATAAATTATTAAATTTTGTATAAAAATAAAAAATTATTGAAGATAAATATTTAAATAATCTTATCCTATTCTTAGTTGTTAATTAGAATGTTAATTGAACGCAAAATCTTAAATAAAGATTGAATTGAAGATTGGATAAGGATTCTAAAAAAGATTAGATTTAGAACAAAATTTACATTATTGCAATATCTTGGTCATTTCACAATAATTAGGTTATATCTTGGACTACAAAAATCAAATTGACGCTCCGTTTGCGACGTTGGACAGCTAACATAAAATTCTATAACTTTTCTGATGATCTTAAGGGCAAATTTGGCTATTTGGAAGGTGATAAAAATCGAGCAAGTTAGATTTAAAAACTTGTCAATTTTTCTATAAAAGAGGAAAAATAAGTTTAGTAAAAAAAAAACTCTCTTTTGGTATGAAAAATATACAAAAAAATATAGAGTTTTAGAGGCTCAAAGACAACAAGGGGATGATCCCTAGGAGAGGAGGAGGAGCCGTCATGGAGCTCTCATGGAGTTGGAGATTAAATCACCATTGAAGGAGTTTTAGTTTTTTCTCTACGGTTCTATCATGATGAATTATCTTTCATATTTCTATCTCTTCTTCTCTTTTGTCTTGACTAGCTAAATTCGTGTGTTTTTAAGGTAAATATGTAACTTGATTCAATCGACATGTATTAAGATTAATTTTTAATTGAATTCTTTTATATTTAATTTTAGTGTTTATTATGTTTCTTAATGCTTTTATGAATTTGGCACCTTTCATAAATTGATCTTGTGAGATGTATGTAGAATCAGAAAGTTTGCATATGATTTAGATTATAAATAATAAATGTCATAATTTATAATCATATAGTAATAGATGTTATAAGTTGTGTGGGAGAATTATGATAATTTCTATGAGAAATCATAGAGTAAAAATCATGCCTTTAAGAGTTTAGGTTTAGATCAAAGAATTGACTAAACTTTAATAATTAAAGAGAATTAATTTATCAATGAATTGAATTTTAATTAATTAAGAAATTTTCTCCATCAATTAAATAATTATAAATTAATTGGAATAAAGGTCCAAAAATTACTTTATTATCTATTATAAATTGTTGAATTAAGTTAAGTGAGATCTTTAGTATTTAAATTTCATGTGTCTCATCCTCTATTAAATCTTAATTTCGTATGTTTTTGTGTGTTTTTATTTTTTATAATTTTATATCTTTAATTATTTTAAATCACTCTTAATTATTAGTCATCTAAATAATATTAATATTAAAAAAATGATACTTAATAAATTAATTACTCATGAAAATAATATTTTACTCACTTTTTACTACTTGTTTAATTTATACATTTACGATAACATCATCTGTGATCAATATATTAAATTATAGTATTTTTTTAAAAAGTGACTTGATTTTTTACTACTCTCCTTCCATAAATGACATGTGTTATTTGTAAATTGTAAGTTTTCTTGGTTTTTTAGTTTTTAAATTATGATCTCTTTTAATCTTTTGGTGAGACGATTCTCTTTTAATCTAATTATATGTATATTTTTCATCTTAGTTTTAAATATTTTTATAATATATATTTTATTTTTTATTATAAAAAATGTGTCATGTACGGGATACACACTAATAAAAAATTGTTTGAGTGATATAATTTGTGCTTGATTATCTAACTGATTGCAAAATTAATCGCACTAGTGACAAAACAAAAAAGTCTTAAACTTAAGGCTTTCTTGCATTTTATGATTTAAAAAGAAATATCACGTGCAATATCAAAGTCTTTCGTCTTATTCAGAGAGAAAATAATTATATCACCTTTATTAACAAAACTAAGAAATTACGATCACAAAATAAAATAAAATTGTGATATTTTATTTTAATTAAAATGTTAAGTTACTATAGAATTTTATTTTATTATCAAATCATATGATGTATTATTGGAATAGTTTAATTTCTTAAATATTTATTGTTATGATTAATTTTTGTTATATGTTATTTTGTTTTATTAAATTTGAAATGTAATGTATAAAATGAGATTTAATAACAAGAAATTGAAAAATATGTTGAATAAATTATTTTTAAAATAGTTTTTAAAATATAACATAAAAAATAATTATACATTCAAGTTGTTTTCTGATAATAAATGAGACAACTCTATGTGTATTTTATTTTTGAAATAATAAATTAAAAAATGTTTTTAAACACATACCTCTTATTCTATTGATGGAAAAAATCAGTTATAACTTTTAAAGAATTTTAATATTATAAAGTATAATTAAATTTTAAATTAATAAAAATATATATTTTTAAAATACGAATTTTCACTTATTGTGCGAGAATTTTAATTCATGTAATACAAATTTTTTTGTTAGAAACTATTTAAATCTCTGGATGAAATCTCACTAAAGCTGCTTACATTAAATTTTAAAATCCTTTGTATCCTGAAAAAATCATTTTATTAAAATTATATCATAATTTTACTTCTAAGGTTTTTTTTTAAAGATATATAAGCCTCACATTAAAATTAATTTTTGGTTACAACATTAAAATAAAATTATTTACAAAAATTATCCGCGGTCATGCTTACTAAAATTAATTCATATAACAATAGTTTAATTTTTTTAATTTCTCATAACATCACTCACTCAATAGATAAGAGATTAATCTTTCGGAATGTGGTCAGATGTAGGGAGGACCCAATGATATTTTTTCCATATACGTAAATGTCAAGATTGAACTCAGGATCACATGCTTAAGGGACGCGAGCCCCTTTCCCTCAGACTAATACTCATTACATAACAATAGTTTATCTAAACAACTATAAGGATTTTTATTTAAATTTATTGTCGTTGTAAAACTTATTTATACTATATATCATATACTTATAATTGTTAAATCATTAAAAGAGTTTTAAAAATTATTTAAAATTTAATTTTAATACATTATCAATTTAAAACTTTTAATACCATCAATCAATCGCACATAATTATATATGTAATTTTTGATGTAATTATTGTTAAAATTAAATATTTTTAATGACATAATAATGTATGATTGACTAATAATGTAAAAAACTATTCAAATTAAATTCATTACTTAAAAGGTAAAATTCTTTTAATGATACTAACAAATCATGATAGTATTATTTATTTAATTACTGTACAATTAATGAAATTAGTTTAGCGCAATGACAGTACACATTAATACAAAGTTGGCCAAAGTTGTTCTGACCGTGTACTAACATACACATTATTTTTAATTTATTATATTTTTGAATAATATAAGAAATCATGATAAAATTATATATTATTATTGTTATAATTAATTAATCGAAAAAAAAATTGGGTCCATAATAAACGTGCACTATTATTATTGGTTTGTTTGGGCTTTTGTAGTAATTTCCCGGTCTCACTTTTTTTTTAACAAGAAAAGAAATTTTGTTATTGAGTAATGTAGGGATGGCAATTTTATCCTCCTTGCAGTGCATTCGCAGATATAATACCGTGATGAGGGGGTAATACCATCAATTTTCTCTCATGGGATATAAATACCCGTTTAGTGTTATCCCCGTTTAATAAACGTGATGAGGCGTGAGGTGATTCCCCCATACCATGCGTGCAGTAAAAAATTTATATAAATATTTTATATAAAATTATTAGAAAACTTAATTATATAAATTAAAATATTATAAAGTTATATAAATCAAAAGTATTTTAGATATTTGATATTATTTTTAGATTAAGTTGTATTAGATAAAATTTAAAAAATTATAGTATTATACTTTTTTTATTTTTCATTTTTTTATTTTATTTTTTTGAATTTTTTTTACAATTTATTGAGTACCGGCAATTATCTGCGGATACCCATTTACCTGCAAGAAAAAAATAAACAAATACCCGTATGAATATAGAGATAGAGATAAAGAGAGATATTATTTGCGAAGGTGAGGGACGGAGGACTACTACCCGTCCCTGCCCCTCCTCGTTGCCATCCCTAGAGTAACGAAGGGGATACAAGTACAACACTCCAAATATATCACTAGAGGAAATCAATCCATTGTCAGTTCCCCTAAGAAGAGGAAGGATCAACTAGCAAAAACAAGGTGAACTATTTGTCCGACAAAACTACAGACTCGGCCCATCATTTGGCACTAAAATAATGTCCAACGGGGCCCAAAACTTTGATTGAAAGACTCTATCATTGTCACTTTTCCATATCTATGCGACTTTCCTGGTCTCACTATCATCAGTAATAGACGTACTGCCATATATAATAATTTATATGGTACAGTACATCTGTGCCCTTACATGTCATGCTTTGCAAATTATTTAATATTAATTAGCGTGTCCTGCGCAATGCCCGTGATTTCCTACACTATTATAATTTTTCAAACAGCAATAACATAGGTTAATAGTTACATAGTTGATAGATATATATCTGGTATTGACAGCTTAGTTCATAAGGATTAAGAATATATAAAAAAGAGTAACGGGATATATAGCCTATAAAAGTTATTCATCTCATTTTCTCATTCCCTATCTCACAAGTTATATCATTGTTCACTGCAACAACAAAAAAAAAACTTATATCATCGTCACTGGTTAAAAAATTTTCATCTATTATGATATGAATAATTCTAAATTCTCTTATTAATTTTTTTAATTATTAAATAAAAAAATATTAAATATTTTTTATATTTTTAAAATGTTAAATATATTTATTTTTTTATTAAATACATTTTTATTTAATATTAAAAAAATTATTAAAAATAATTTTTAAAAAATATAACAAAACTCTTATAATATATGTGAGGACAATATAAGATTGTAATTAATATGGACATTTAATATTATATAATTGCACGTAAATCACTTACATAAATTTTTTATTTGGTTTGGGACATGTCGTATATAATTTTGGAATTTGTTTTTAAAAAAAATGTCTTTATCCACTCTTTTTCAACAAAAGTGCAAATTTTTTAATGTATTTTATGGCTTGGCTGCTTGCGAGTAAACACATTGCAAGCAACTCGCAAGTGGAGACATTTAGAGACAAGTCAGGTAGTTGGTGGAGTGGCACGAAGGTATTATGAGTTATGACAACATAAATGTATATACGTCCTCTGCTCTGTCCTTGGATAAGGTCCCCCGTGGAAGGGGTGTACTAGTCTCCTCAATTCAGCCAAAAATGACCATGCTCCAGAGTCTAGATCATGACTATCATGATAGAAAAAAAAAAAAAAAAGAGAATGATGTTGTTATATTATTTTTTTATATTTTTTTGTTATAATTTTTAATAATTATGATTAAATGAAAAAATTATAAAAAATGATAATATTAATAATATAAAAAATAATATAAAAAATAATGTAAAAGATAAGTAATGTAAAAAAATTATAATTGTTCATGACATAAACGATATTGTAGTCCATTTCTTAAAGGATTGTGTTATTTCTACACCATATTTTATACACTATTTTTATACTTTATTTATACAAAAAAATAAGAGTAGAGAGTATATTAAAATACGTGTTTTTTATTTTATTATTCAAAATAGAAGTGATATAAAATGGTATAACAAAACTGGTGCATATTTTTTAAAAAAATATGCAAATAAAGTTATTTTTTAAAATAAAAAAATTCTTATTTTATTTCTCTAAAGATAAGTGTCATTATTTTAATTTTTCAATTAATTGTGAGATTAATTTAATCTTTCAATTATAAAAAGTGACATTGATTTAGTTCATTAAAAAGTTTGACATTAATTTATCACCTCAATTATAAAATATAATTAATTTTATTCTTTAATCATACAAATTAGATATTAATTTAATCTTTCAATTATTAAAAAACTTTTCCATAATCTATACATAAAAGCATAATTTTGATATTACTTTTTATATATAAAAGACTAAATTAATGTTATTTTTTTAAAAAAATAACGTAATAATACTTATGTTTTTAGACGATTAAAATAAGAGTTTACTAATTTATTTTAAAAAGAGAATTAATAATAATCATTAGTAATGATAGCTACAATTGTTAGAGGATATACAATCCACTTAAAATTATTAACTGTATTTGTTTTCAGGTGTAACCGTTTTCTATTTAAGTTAGTTTTCTGTAGTAATAAGTAGTTAGTTTGTTTTCTCTTTTTTCAATCCTTTGTATAAACTCTTCAATTCTAATAAGTGAAATCAGTTTTCATTTTTCCAACTCATTACAATTCTAACATGGTATCAGTTTCTAGAATTCTCATTGTGCTCCTCTTCTTTCTCTCTTATCATTGTGGAAGCTTTCTTCAATTTTTTTCTTTTCATGGCTTCCTTCTCCAATTCTGATGCTTCCTAAGATCCAACAAATGCTTACTACATTCATCCCAATGAAAATCCATCATTGGTTCTTGTTTCTCTGATTCTTGAAGGTCCTAATTACCACTCTTGGGCTCGAAGAATGACAATGGCTCTCCAAATGAAGCACAAATTTGAGTTTGTTGATGGATCAATCAAGAAGCCATCAAAAGATGATTTTCTTATTCTGGCATGGCAGAGGTGTAATACTTTGGTGTTGTCCTAGTTAAATCGTTCTATGTCACCTACCATCGCTACCAGTATCATTTGGATTGATCAAGCTTTAGATGTTTGGAATAATCTTAAAGATCATTTTTCACAAGGTGATTTTGTACGTATTTCTCAATTGCACATGGAAATTTACTCTCTGAAACAAGGAGATAGTTCTGTTACTGCGTTTTTTACTAAGCTCAAAATCCTATGGGATGAATTATGCAATTTTCGACTTCTTCCTTCCTGCCAATGTATCACCCCTTGTTCTTATGATGCCTTGAAGATTGTTCAACAATATCATGACAATGACTATGTTCTTTGCTTTCTTCAAGGTCTGAATGAGTATTTTGCAACAATTAAATCTCATATTTTATTACTTAATCCTTTACCTCCATTGAATAAAGTATTCTTGATGATTACCCAGTAAGAGAGAAAATTAAATGTTGGTGTTTTGCCTAATCCATCTGTTCTAGCGTTTAACATAATGTTCCTCCAGCTGGTAGTTAAGGAAATAATTCCTCACTTGTTGGTCTTACACAAGAACAGATTCAAGGTCTCCTAGCACTTCTTCCTCAGTCAGATCTTACCTCTACATCTCATAATTCAAACCTACTCAGTACACACAATGTGACAACATCCAATGCTTCGTCAAGTAAAACTTTTGCAACTTGGATCATTAACTCAATGGCAACTGATGATCACATATTTGATACATTAATAAGCTTTCATTTTTAGTTATTTACACTCTCCATGTACTTAATTGATTGAGTTTGATTATGTTTTGTAAGTTTGGATTCAAATTGGACTTAATTGAATTTTTTAGCATAATTTACGTCTTACGTTGTTTCTATATTTGGGCTATATCTTGGGATGTAGGTGGTCAAAAGAGGTGAATCTGATGACATTTTAAAGATAAAAGAGAGTTTTATAACTTTCATGAAAACTTCAAAGGCCCAATCACACGAGTAGATAACTCAAATTGGGGCAAGAACTAGAGTGCTGTTCTTGACAGCTTGACCTATGTGTACTGTTCATGCCATTTTTAGGGCTAGAGGTTGTCAAATGGACTGAAATTTTCATGCTGAATAGTTGAGACCTATATCTAAAACTTTTATGTTGAACACTTTTCTAGAATCGGAGGTCTAATGAGTGATATTGGGCTTGCAAGTCGGAACAGAGGAGCTGTGACTGGGCCTGAGCAGTGTGCAGTAATTTGAACGTATCTGGAGTTATAGAAATGATATTGGACTCAAACTAAAGTCATTTGAAAGCTAAGATCCAGGCCTACAACTTTGATGAAGATCATATTTGCTCATTGATAACTGTACAAAGTGTAGTTATTAGTGCCCTATATCTGTGCTTTATGGCATGATTAGTCTTTGTTTGTAAGCATTAATAGAAGGTTTTAGCATCATTTATATCTGATTTCATTCTGATGACTTCCATTGTGATCTTGTGTAAAAACTTTCAAAACTATGATCAAATTGAGTACATTTGTGAGATTAAATGAATTGATACTTTCTCTGTTATAGGCAGGTCTCAAATGAAGCATGGAAATGAAGAAATTGCAATAGTTTTGGACCAGGAAGCCTAAGAGAAGATTAAAAGTGAAGATCAGCACCCAACGCCGCAACATGGATTGATGGCGCCGCAGCGCTCCACTGCTTCAGTAGATAAAACCCGAGGCTGAAACGCCGCAACGTTGAAGAGTGGGTGCCTCAGGCGCCTGTGACCTAATTATACGCGCGCCGCGGCGTGACATGTTGGATGCCGCAGCGTGACCCTATTTTATTCAGCCTATAAATACATTTGCACCGAATTTCTACGAGAGTTTTTCATCATTTTTGGAGAGTAGCTGCTAGTTTTAGGTTTTTAGACCTAGAGGAAGTGAAAAAGGCTAAGGTTGGAGGCCATCCTTCCTATGGAGGGTGAATCAAGCTTAAAGGATAAAATCTAATGAGCTTCCTTCCTTTCCTTTCTTCTTTTTCCTCTTATTGCTTCATGAACATGATTTATTGTTTGTACTTTCATGTTTCATGGCTAGCTAGGCTGTATATAAGTTTTCCTTTGTAGTTTTTCATAGATACTGATGAATATGTAATCTTTTGAGTATATATTGAAGTTTAGTTAAGTTCAATCATAATCTATGTTTAATGCTTGTGGTTGGCTGATCACTGATTTTATCATGATTCTAATATTGCAAATGAACTAGACTTTGAGCTGTCATGTCAATATGGAATGTTTGTTTTGGTTGGCCTTAATTGCATGATGTTTAATATTGGCAAATGAACTAGACATAGGAATTTGTTAATATGGATATGGTATGATTGATGCATGTTCAGTAATGAGCTGATTCGTTAATAGGATAGAAATATACCTATTAGCCATGTATAGTGTGTGTTTGAGAATAGATCGTTTATGAGTGAAAGTTGTACTGGCTCTTAAGGAAACTTAGTGAGTTAGGCAAGTAGAAACCAGGGTTGATTGACCTAGACATAGGCTTTTGACTACATCAGATTCTCAAGCTAACTTAACAATTCTTTGATGTTGCTTGTAAGGATTGCAATTCATTAGTTGAATTAGGAGATGAAAAATAATTCTTATTTCTCTATTTATCTATTTATCTTAGATTTATGGCTTTTTAGTCTTTATATTTCTTTAAACATTCATTTATGAATTTTAAGCTTTTGGATAGTATTAATTAGACTATTGGTTGATACTTAGCTTTTATATGAAATACGTTGTCCTCGTGGGAACGATATCTGACTCCTGGCGATACTACAAGTGCGACCCGTGCACTTGCGGTAAGCAAAAGAGCGAACACTCATTCTGACGCATTCAATGACTTCAGAGCTAAATGATTTCGGAGACATGAAATCTCCATAATTTTCCACTCACCAAAAGTCATTTGGCATTTTCCACTCATTTTTCACTCATCCACTCACTAATGACTCAGCCCCCTTGTCATTTTGTCTCTCTAATCCTCTATAAAAGGGGGCCTTAGCAGATCATCGGAGGTGTTAGGTGTTAGGTACCAAAATGATGCTAGTTTGTTACTAGGTTTTCTTATAGTAATTTTCATTTGTTCTAAATTGAAGTCATGTTCTTCTTCTTCTTCTTCTTTCTTTCTTTCTTCTTATCTATGAGTAACTAAGTTTTATTTTGCTTGGGTGAAAGAGTGAAGCTCTTGGTAATGAAATAGGTTAGATTAGTTTATCTCTTGTGCTTAAATGATATATTTTCAAGTGGTCATTATACGTATTATATTTTGTTTCCAATTAATTTAAAAACCCTCCTTGTAAAGTGGAGTTCTTGATTTGTTGTAGACAAGAGATTGACACAATGAATGCTTTAACCCATTTACAAGTGGTGGTGCTAGAAACTCTCATTATAAAGTGGAGATCTTGATTTGTTGTATACAAGATTTTGGCACAATGAATGCTTAATCCCATTTATGAGTGATTGTGTTATTAGATGATTAAAGGAATCATAATATAATTATGTATATAATTTTTAATGAACTTTGAACGTTGTATTTTTCGATTGGAACCTCCGTTATGTGTGGATTCTAATTGAGTTATAAAAGAATTAATATTGTCCTTAATTTATTTACGAAGAGCTAACCCAAGCAATTCCTTTTTATCTATGACCAAGTTTTATTACCTTTATTATTGTAACAAAATATTTACTTTACCTTAATTAATTTTTCTTCATCAAGTCTCTGTGGTTCTACCTTGGACTCACCAAGAATTTATTACTTGAGATAACCTGCACTTGAGTTTGTAACTTTTAAATCCACATCAAGTTTTTGGCGCCGTTGCCGAGAACTTGATTTGAAGAACAAATTTATGGTGTAAATATTTTGTGTATATATTCTACTCTTTTAATTTTTTTTTGTACTTACTAACGTACTAACTTAGTGGAGGAACCTCTCCCTTAACCATTTATAATCTGCAATCATTAATGAAATAATCTTTTTCTCCTCTTCTCTCTCGCTGGAGCAAAAAATTGACTTTGTCGATTCTATGGTTTTCATATTTTAAATTTACTTTTTATATTTTATTTTTTGTATTTATTTTTTTTTTCATTTATTTTTTTCTTTATTTTCTGTCATTTATTTTGTTTACTAACTTACTAATTTACTAACTCTCTTACTAACCATCTAACTTTTTACTTTATCTGCTTCTAACATTTTAAATTTTTTTTTTGCTTATTAACTTAATTGGTGATTGGCATACCACACCTACTTTTGTTAATATTTATATATATATGGTGGCTGGTTTATACCACATCCTTATTAAGTTTCTTGTGTATGCTTAATTGGTATCGAGATTTAAATTCTGGTCGTTTGATTAAAGTTAATCCAGGTATGTTACATATTGATTTGTTTGAATCACAATCACACACATCAAATACCATGGCTGAAAACGAAAGTGTGCATGATGAACATGAAAATCAACCGTTGCGAACCATGCGTGAGTATTTGCAACCATCTCGAAATTCTAGTCCATCATGTTTTATCTTTCCACTTAATGCTAATAATTTTATATTCAAGTTAGGTATGATTTCTTTACTTCTTAATTTCTATGGTTTAGAATTTGAAAGCCCATATTTACATCTAAAAGAATTTGAGGAAGTATGTACCGCTTTTCATGATCAAACTTGCACTGAAGAGGTTGTTAAGTTTAAATTGTTTCCTTTTTCTCTAAAAGATAAAGCAAAAGCTTGGCTTAACACTTTGAAACTAAGATCAATTGGCACATGGCAAGAAATGCAAGGTGAATTTTTAAAGAAATTTTTTCCAACACATGAAACTAATGCTTTGAAAAGAAAAATCCAATTTTTTTTTTCAAAATTCAAATGAAGCATATTTTAAAAGTTGGGAACGTTTTAAAGACTTGTTGAATTCTTGCCCACATCATGGTTTTAAAAAATGGCGCACTATAAGCTTCTTTTATGAAGGGTTAACACCCGAAATTAAACAATTTATGGAAACAATATGCAATGGTGAATTTCTTGATAAAGAACCTAAAGAAGCTTTAGACTATTTAGACCATTTGGGTGAAAATTCTCAATCTTGGCATGATACTAATCATTCTGAAAATTCAATTAGATCAAACCTTGTAAATACTAGTAAAGGAAAATATCATCTTAGTCAAGAAGAAGATTTAAATGCTAGGTTTGCTAGTTTGGCTAGAAAGGTTGAAGCCATAGAATCAGGGAAAGTAAGAGAAATCAAATATGTGTAAAATGAAGAAATTTGTAGCATTTGTGATGAATTAGGACACTCAACAAATGAATGTCCAAAAATTTCTGTTTTTAAAGAAGTTGTGCATGAGCAAGTAAATGCAATGAACAATTTTAAAAAGTCATTCACTTCTTCTTTTTCAGATACATATAATCCGAGATGGAGAAATCACCCGAACTTCAGTTGGAGGACCAATAATAAGGCACAATTCATGCAACCACCACCTCCTCAAGCACATCAGGATTCTCAAAATTCTCAAGAATATGCACCTTATGTCCCACCATATAAGAAAAACCTTAAGAGAACATTACATGCATTCATGGAAAAGCAAGAGGCACTTAATAACCAAAACACTCAAGTTATGATTGACATAAAAGACACTCTTGCTAAATTTTCTTCAGCACTTGCCATTCACGAGAAAGGAAAATTTCCCTCTTAATCTCAACCAAATCTCAAGGGTCAGTACAGCCTAAATGAGGGTAATTCAGAAAGTCAAAAAATAGATCAAGTCAACTCAGTGATAACTCCTAGGAGTGGAAAGGTTGTTGAAAAACAAATTCCTGAACTTTTTGAGAAAGATGATGAGTTAATTCCCAAAGATGAGGAAGGGGTTGATAAGCCACCTAGTCAAAAGGAGACCAAACCCTCGTCTCCACTCCCATATCCTCAAGCATTAAACAATTCAAGTAAAGTGAACCATAACAGTGACATTTTTGAAATTTTTAAACAAGTGAAGGTCAATATTCCTCTGTTAGATACTATCAAACAGATTCCTTGTTATGCCAAATTTTTAAAAGACTTGTGCACTGTTAAAAGAAAACATAATGTGAAAAAGAATGCCTTTTTGAATGAACAGGTAAGCTCCATTATTCAAAACAATAATAAGTTGAAATATAAAGACCCTGGTTGTCCTACAGTTTCATGCATTATTGGTGAACATAAAATTGAGCAAGCTTTGCTTGATCTTGGTGCTAGTGTTAATTTGCTTCCATATTCAGTTTATCAGCAACTCAACCTGGGTGAGTTAAAATAAACTTCTGTAACTCTTCTACTTGCTGATAGATCAATTAAAATCCCAAAAGGAATAGTGGAAGATGTGTTAGTTCAAGTTGATAAATTCATATATCATGTGGATTTTATTGTCTTGGAAACTGAACCTATGGTTGATAGTTCTAAGTCAGTTCCTGTTATTCTAGGTCGCCCATTTTTAGCAACATCTAATGCTTTGATAAATTGCAGAAATGGAGTGGTTAAGCTAACATTTAGAAATATGACACTAAAGCTTAATGTTTTCAACATGTACAAGCAACCACATGAAGTTTATGATGATAATGAAGAGATTTAAGGGATTGAGGCTATTATAGATAATCATCTTCAAATCAGGAGTTCTTCTGACCCATTAAAAATTTGTTTAATTAATTCATTTGATTTAGTTACATAATTAGATGATGATGTTTTTGAAATATGCTCTTTGCTTGACTGTACACAGGAAATGGAATACAAAGGAAAGAAGCTAAGATTCGAAGAGCTAAAACCCATGAATGATGATACCCATGAAGAAGTACCCTCACTGGAACTAAAGCCATTACCTACTGGGTTGAAGTACACATTTTAGGGAGAAGAACAAAGTTTTTCAGTGGTAATTTCCTCATCCCTGACCAAAGAACAAGAAGGTATGTTGATAGAAGTACTTAAAAGGCATAAAAGTGCAATTGGATGGACATTAAAGGACATAAAAGGTATTAATTCATTAATTTGTGCACATAGAATACATTTAGAGGATAATGCTAAAACATCTCAACAACCTCAAAGAAGATTAAATCCACACATGAAAGAGGTAGTTAGAGCTGAAGTTCTTAAATTACTTGATGTTGGAATTATCTATCCTATCTCTGATAGCTAGTGGGTAAGCCCTACACAAGTTATGCCTAAGAAATCTGGAATAATAGTGGTTGAAAATGAAAAAGGAGAATTAATACCTACCTGAGTCTCATCTAGTTGGCGTATGTGTATTGATTTCAGAAAATTGAATGCAGCCACTAGGAAAGATCATTTCCCTTTTGCCATTTGTTGATCAGATTATGGAAAGAGTAGCAGGACATCCCTACTATTGTTTTCTTGATGGTTATTCAGGATATAATCAAATACCAATTGCATTAGAGGATCAAGAAAAGATCACTTTTACGTGCCCCTTTGGCACTTTTGCATATAGAAGAATGTCTTTCGGTCTTTTTAATGCTCCAGTAACTTTTTAAAGATGCATGCTAAGTATTTTCAGTGACATGATTGAGCATTATTTAGAGGTTTTCACGGATGATTTTATAGTTTTTAGAAATTCTTTTGAAAATTGTCTTGATATTTTGGAAAAAGTTCTTAAAAGATGTGAAGAAAAATAATTTGTGTTAAATGCAAAAAATGTCATTACATGGTTACCTCAGTAATAGTGTTAGGTCATGTGATATCTTCTAAAAGAATTGAAGTTGATAAGGCTAAAGTTGAATTAACTGCTCATTTGCCTTCCCCAAAAACAGTCAAAGAAGTTCGTTCTTTTTTAGGACATACAGGATTTTACAGAAGATTCGTGAAGGACTTTAGTGCCATATCTAAACCATTATGTAATTTTCTAACAAAAGATGCACCATTTGATTGGACCCAAGATTGTTAGAAATCTTTTGAAAAATTAATTGGTCTTTTGACTTCTGCTCCTATCATGCAATCTCCTGACTGGTCTTTGCCTTTTGAGTTGATGTGTGATGTTAGTGATTTTACTGTTGGTGCTGTTTTAGGACAGAGAAAGGAAGATACGTCTTATGTAATTTATTACGCAAGTCAAACTTTGAATAGTGCACAAATGAATTACACCACTACTGAAAAAGAACTACTTGCTATAATTTTTACATTGGACAAATTTTGAGCTTATTTAATTGGTTCTTCCACTGTTATTTTCACTGATCATGCTGCTGTTAGATATTTAATGTCTAAATAGTATGCCAAACCTAGGTTGATACGGTGGATTTTGTTGCTTCAAGAATTCAACATCACAATAAAAGATAAGAAAGGAGCCGAAAATGTTGTTGCAGATCATTTGTCCAGACTTATAACAGGCTCATCTTTTGATAGCACACCTATCAATGATTCTTTTTTTGATGAATTTTTATTTTCTGTCAATCTCATGTCTTAGTTTGCTAACATTGTCAATTTTCTTTCTAATCCTTGTTATGAGTAGAATTTATTTTAAGTTCGTTTCTTTCTTTTTGCAGTTCCCGGTTAAATGGCGGATAACGGTACTCCGTGACTCTCAAGTCGGTTTGTCTTTCTGTTTCCCATAATAACTAATTCATTCTCCTTCAAAATGGATGTCATTCTCTCAAATCTAAGAAAGCATTTTCCTTCTGTTCCTAAAAATGCTCTAACCAAAATTTACAAAATTAGGTGTGAAAGACTGAGACTGTTAATGTACAAGGACATCCCAGAAGATATACGCTGGATAATCAAAGCAAAGGTTCATTTAGCTAGTAAATCTTCAGATTCATTTGTCCCATACATGCCTGATCTCGGTAAAAGTTCATTTTCAAAAAGGAGAAGAGTAAAAAGAATGAAAGTTTGTTACAAGTGTGCACGATGGAATTGCAACACGCGATGTCGCTCTTTGGGGATAGTTTTCGTAAACAGAGAAGATAAAATATTCTTCATTAAGAATGGACTGAGTAAGGATTTATTAGATAATATCTTATTGACTCTTGAGACGCATTCTTATAGAGTTGTGCAGCGTGAACTTCTTAGTTTGTGAAATCTCTTCAAGGACGAGCAAGAGCGTTATAGTCTTGGGAATCTAACTCAAAAAGACCCTGTTTGTCAATTTATAAGAAAATTGGATGGGAAGCTTATCCTCTACTCATAGAAGATGTTTAAGCCGTTTCTGGACGTGAAACCAGAGGAAGATGTGAGCCACAATCACAACAATATGTATATATTATCTTGTACATATTAAAAAAAAAAAAAGATAAAAGAAAAAAAAAGAAGAAAAAAGAAGAAAAAAAAAAATGAAATAAAAAAGAATAAACAAGGGCAAAATTTCGGTTGTACTTGGTCTTTAAATAGATTAGGAGCCCCTGCCAGCGGCAGCCCCGTCATTGACTCGGGTAGACCATCGCACGCCAGTCCGTAAATAAGATTCGTGTGCCATGCTCTGTAGAGAACCGCGCAAGTATTCTCAGGTTTTAACCGTAGGCTCTGCTTGCTGATGGACAGAAAGAAGCGTCTCGTGTTTGCATTCTTGCTTGACAATGCCTCTGAGCTGGATCCTGTGATTTAATGTCATGGGCTCTTCAGTGACCTCTCACTGGCTGTGGTCACTGATCATCGTATTCAGATTTTCTCTCTTTAACTAGAGGGACGATGCATAGGCTGGGATATCCCACAAGCGAGAGGGAGAAGAATGCTTAGATTGGCTGAGCCGTCTTGGTATTACTGCACTCATGACGAGCAGTATAAAGATACGCCATGAATCCTGTACATAAAGGTATGTCATCATTTGTTATTATTATTTTATCTTTGTATAAATTTGTTGTATTTTGGTTTTGGACAGACGATCCTTTGGACGAGATCCTTCAGGGTTTCTAGATTTCTTTTACCCCGATGGTTTTTTTGAAGTAAAAAAAAAAATATATATATATATATATATATAAAAAAAAAAACAAAAATAATAATAATAAAAGCGTGTTTCTTAATTTTAAAGTTTTCTGACAACAGCCAACCTACCCATATAGGAGCTATAATTACTTTTTCTATTCTCTTCCTTATTTAAACACTCCATTTTCTTCACTTTTATGTAACTCATAATCATTCAAAGAAAGTGTGAGTGTAGAAATGGAGAGAGCTTCTTCTTCTGTTCGTAAATTTGTCAGTATCTGTGTATTTTGTGGGACAAGTTATAGGAAGAATTTAGAGTTTGTAAATGCAGCAAGCAGTGTTGGTAGAACACTTCTTTTGCGAGGAACATTGCGATATATGGGGAGGTTACATTGGGTTAATGGGGGCTGTATCACTTTCTGCATTTGTAAGAGGTTGTCAAGTTTTAGGTGTTATTCCTGAACGTTTAACTCGAAGGAATATCATTGGAAAGATAATTAGACTGGAAATTCAAGTATCATCTATGCATGAACGAATGAAGGCAATGCTTGAAAACTCTGATGCATTCATTGTCTTACCTGGTGGTTTTGGTACTTTGGAAGAAGTCTTTCAAATTGTCTCTTGGGTCCAACTGAACATCTACCATAAACCCATAGATTTGTTGAATGTTAATAATTTCTTTGATAATTTGTTATCTTTTGTTGACCATGCTGTGGAACAGAAATTTGTCACACCTTCTGCAAGACGACTCCTTATCTCTGCTTCCACTGTTGATGAGTTGATTGATAAATTAGAAGCTTTTGTTTATGAACCTGATCCAGTAACAGCTCAGATAGATTGGTCCGAAGGAAGCGATGAGGGAAGCAGAATGAAAAGAAAGTCTGCCAAGACACTCCAACTATTTAAATAATTACAAGCTTTAGTTTTATTTATCGTACTTTGTTTCTGTTTAAATTTGTGTGAGGTTCTTCTTTTCAGTAATTGCAACAACAGGTACTATCTTCTATCCTTTACCTATCTATCTTTGACATTGAGGACAATGTTGTGATTTGGTTGGCGGGAAGGATAGTTGTGTAAAAAAAAATCAAAAAAAAAATTTAAGAAGTGTGTGTATTAATATGTTTGTTGTGTTTATATATTTGTCAGTAACTTACTAAACCAGTTAAGGATGACAGAGTAAGGAGTAAATTTTACTCTTGAGACGCATCTTAGTTGTGGTAGATAACTAGTTTGTGTGGAAGTAGTAATTCAAATTCAGGAAAATTTGCATGATTTAGTTAATTGTCTTCTTTCTTAAAAATCACATGCTTGGTTATGGATGTTGAATTGGTGGACTGAGATTGATAGAATTATGCCTTATGAGATTTTGAACCTATTGATGAATGGATTGAACATTTGTACCATTCTCTTATTTCTTGTGTGAAATTCACTCGTGAAATTGTTGCTCTAGAACTTGCTTTGATTCTTTTTGAGACTACATTTTTATATACATACATGAATATGATTGAGGCATTTTTCTTGAAATAGCTACTTTAATCAAATAGCCAGCCTTACTTAGCAGCATATTGTCTCAATATGATATCAAGCACTCTTATGACTTCTTGGAAATTCTCTGATTCCTGCCAACGTAAAGTATTGAAAATGACCTATTTCCCTTTGCTTAACCCCTTTGAGCTTATTTGACTATTCTTTGTTTCGAACTCTTTATGTGCCTTAAATGAAAAATCATGTTCTTACCTAACTTTAGGGAATAAGAGAACATTAGCTTTGTCATTCGATGAGTTCTTGAACAAGTGTAGGGGTGTGTGTGCAGAATGGTTAAAAAAATGTATATATGATGTTCTTTTTGTAAAAAAATTTAAAAAATAATAAAAAAATAAAAATAAAAATAAAAATCAAAAATCAAAAATAAAAAAATAAAAAATGTAAAAAAAAAAGAGTGTCAACAAGGCAATAAAGGAAAGAAAAAGAATATGTAAAGAGAATTTGTATTAGGTTGAGTTGGGATGAACTTTCATGCTTGTCAATTGAACTCAGCTTTCATGTTCTTTTATTCTCTTTGGTATTTAACTTGTCATATCTATATTACCTTCTCCTTTACCTTGACCCCATTACAACCTTAAATAAAGTTCTCATGATTTTTGTGTGCATGTTTTCTGAGTAGTGGAGAAGTAGAAGATAAGCAAGCTTATGGTAGTGCAATTTTCATGGGTTGAATTGAGTGAAATACCTACCTTTTAAACACTTGAGGGATTGAGAGTGAATCTTGTGAAGATCTATCATTCTTGACTTATGCTTTTCAATTGAAGTTTCCTTACTTGTTAGTTTGAGATGTGAAGCTATGTTACCTCATGAATGTTTTAATTACTTGAATGATTGGTTGCTCTTCATTTTTAAATATTATTAGAAATTAAGTCTTTTAGAGTATTTAACTTTTGAGTCTGTTTTGTTTTTTTATAGTTTTGGTCCTGTGTGTTTTGCCCAGGAGTGCAAAAAAATTAAGTGTGGGAGAATTTGATGATCGCATATTTGATATATTAATAAGCCTTCATTTTTAGTTATTTACACTCTCCATGTACTTAATTGATTGAGTTTGATTATGTTTTGTAAGTTTGGACTCAAATTGGACTTAATTGAATTTTTTAGCATAATTTACGTTTTACGTTATTTCTATATTTGGGCTATATCTTGGGATGTAGATGGTCAAATGAGGTGAATCTGATGACATTTTAAAGATAAAAGAGAGCTCTATAACTTTCATAAAAACTTCAAAGGCCCAATCACACGAGTAGATAACTCAAATTGGGGTTGAAGCAAGAACTAGAGTGCTGTTCTTGACAGCTTGACCTATGTGTACTGTTCATGCCATTTTTTGGGCTAGAGGTTTTCAAATGGGCTGAAATTTTGATGTTGAATAGTTGAGACCTATATCTACAACTTTCATGTTGAACACTTTTCCAGAATCGGAGACCTAGTAGGTGTTATTGGGATTGCAATTCAGAACAGAGGAGCTGTGACTGAGCCTGAGCAGTATGCAGTAATTTGAACGTATCTGGAGTTATAGAAATGATATTGGACTCAAACTAAAGCCATTTGAAAGCTAAGATCCAGGTGTACAACTTTGATGAAGATCATATTTGCTCATTCTGATGCATTTAATGACTTCAGAGCTAAATGATTTCGGAGATAAGGAATCTCTATAATTTTCCACTCACCAAAAGTCATTTGGCATTTTCCACTCATTTTCCACTCATCCACTTACTAATGACTCAGACCCCTTGTCATTTTGTCTCTCCAATCCTCTATAAAAGGGGGCCTTAGCAGATCATTGGAGGTGTTAGGTGTTAGGTACCAAAATAATGTTAGTTTGTTACTAGATTTTCTTGTAGTAAATTTCCTTTGTTCTAAATTGAAGTCATGTTCTTCTTCTTCTTCTCTCTTTCTTTCTTCTTATCTATGAGTAACTAAGTTTCATTTTGCTTGGATGAAGGAGTGAAGCTCTTGATAATGAAATAAGTTTAGATTAGTTTCTCTCTTGTACTTAAATGATATATTTTCAAGTGATCATTATACGTATTATATTTTGTTTCTAATTAATTTAAAAACCCTCCTTGTAAAGTGGAGTTCTTGATTTGTTGTAGACAAGAGATTGACACAATGAATGCTTTAACTCATTTACAAGTGGTGGTGCTAGAAACTCTCCTTATAAAGTGAAGATCTTGATTTGTTGTAGACAAGATTTTGGTACAATGAATGCTTGATCCCATTTATGAGTGGTGGTGTTAATAGATGATTAAAGGAATCATAATATAATTACGTATATAATTTTTAATGAACTTTGAACGTTGTATTTTCTGATTGGAACCTCCGTTATGTGTGGATTCTAATTGAGTTATAAAAGAATTAATTTTGTCCTTAATTTATTTACCAAGAGTGAATCTCCTAATCCAAGCAATTCATTTTTATCTGTGACCAAGTTTTATCACTTTTATTGTTGTAACAAAATATTTACTTTACCTTAATTAATTTTTCTTCATCAAGTTTCTGTGGTTCGACCTCGGACTCACTAAGAATTTATTACTTGAGATAACCTGCACTTGAGTTTGCAACTTTTAAATCCGCATCAGCAACTAATCATATAACTTTTTCCTTGTCTTCTTTCATTTCTTATAAATCCATAAAACTAATCCCTGTTTGTCTTCCAAATGGTTAGACTACATATGCACAATATTCTGGTACTGTCTTTCTTAATACTTCTCTTATTCTTACAAATGTTCTTTACATTCCTCATTTCTCTTTCTATCTTATTTCAATTACACAATTAACCTCTTCCTTACATTGTCAACTTTGTTTTACTCATCAATTTTGTGTCGTACACGAATTGACTTCATTGAGGATGATTGGCAGAGTTGAAGCTAGAGGAGGCTTATATATGATGATAACATCATGCTCCCCTCATATACCATTTCTTTCTTCTATTAATAATATTGCTTTGTCAATCACTTTTATTCCTTGTAATTCAAATTTTGATTTATGGCATTTTCATTTTGGACATCCCTTTTCTCAGCGTACAATCAAATACATAAACAGAATTCTAGTGTTCCTTTTATACCTCATAAAGCATGTGACATTTGTCATTTCTCTAAACAAAGAAGATTATAATTTCCTTTGAGCAATTCTGTTTCTGCTAATCTTTTTGATCTCATACATGTTGATATATGGGGACCTTTTTCCATTCCTTCTTTACTTGGTTATAGATATTTTTTAACCATTGTTGATGACAAATCTAGATTCACTTGTGTTATTTTTATGAAGCATAAATTTGAGACAAAGAGTCACATCATTATTTTCATTTCCTTAATTGATTCACAGTTTGGCACCAAAATCAAAACTATTAGATTTGACAATGGCTTAGAATTTTCAATGGCTCATTTTTACCAATCCAAAGGAATTGTTCATCAACTTACTTGTGTGGAAACTCTCCAACAAAATGGGGTGGTTGAACGCATATATTAGCACATTCTTAACATAGCAAGACCCCTCATGTTTCAATCCCATCTTCCTAAGCATTTTTGGTCTTACTCTATATTACATGTTCATATCATGAATTTAATTCCTTCTGTCAAGCTTGGACATCATTCCCCATTTTCTATTCTTTATAATAAGCATCTTGATGTTTCATCATTAACGGTCTTTGGATCATTATGCTACTCTTCTATTCTTATTACAAATCGATCCAAATTTGATCATAGGGCCAGAAAATGCATCTATATTGGCCATATAGAAGGTGTGAAAGGTTTTCTGTTGTTTGATCTTCATTCTAGAAAAGTTTTCCTTTCCAGAAATATAATCTTTTATGAAAATATATTTCCTTTCTTTGCTGCTGACACTCAATTTTCCACTATTGATATTTTCCCAATTTCTCTTCCTTCTCAACTTTTATCTTCAGATCTCACCCCTGATCATTTACACCTACCTCATACTTCTGCACCTAATGCCTCTCTTTCTCAATCCTCTACTCTAAACTCCAACAATATTCCTACTGCAGAACCTTCTGATATTTTCTCTATTCTTATACCTCTTTCTGCTTCTTTACCTTGTGGAACATCCCAAAGATAGTCAACCAGATCAAGACATCCACCAAATTAATTAAGGGATTATCATTGCAATATAGTCAATTTTGCTGCAGATGTTAATTCATCCTCAAGTATTCCTTATCCTATTTCTAAATTTCTTTATTATCATCGGTTGTCACGCTCACATAAGCACTTTCTTTTCTCTATATCATCTATTTCTGAGTGTAAAACTTATAAGCAAGCCATTAAACATGACTGCTAGAAAACTGCTATGGACCAAGAAATTTTTGCTCTAGAACAAAATAAAACATTGATACTTACTGACTTATCACCTGGAAAATAACCTATTGGTTGTAAATGAGTTTTTAAAACTAAATATAAAGCAGATGGTAGCATTGAAAGATATAAGGTTCGACTAGTAGCTAAGGGGTATACTCAACAAGAGGGGTGGACTATTTTGAGACTTTTTCTCCAGTAGTGAAGCTCATTACCATGAGATTAATTCTGGCTTTAGTTACAGCTAAGAATTGACATTTATATTAACTTGATATAAATAATGCTTTCTTACATAGGGAACTCACTGAAGAAGTTTATATGATTGTTCCACCTGGTTTTCAATATGCTAAACCCAATCAAGTATGCAAACTTGTCAAGTCACTATATGGCCTCAAACAAGCCAGCAAGCAATGGAATTCAAAATTATCTTTTGCCTTGATTTGTTTGAGATATTGTCAGTCAATATCTGATTATTCTCTATTTGTGAAGACTTCTAATTCACATATTACTTTACTCTTTGTTTATGTTGATGATTTAGTACTTACTGGGAATGATATGGATGAAATCTCTACTGTTAAACATTATCTGGATGAACAATTCAAAATCAAAGACCTTGGCCCTCTCAAGTTTTTTCTTAGATTATCAATTGCTAGATCTAAGGATGGTATTGTTCTATCTCAAAGGAAATATGCTTTAGAATTACTTGATGATGCGGAATTGCTTAGTTCTAAACCTGTCAGCACACCTATGGTTTCTGATTTAAAGTTACAAATAGTTATAAGGGACCCTTTTACTGATCTGAAGTCCTGCAGAAGACTTATAGGAAGACTACTGTATCTTACTACCATACGTCCAGATATTGGTTTTGTTGTTCACAAACTAAGTCAATTCATGTCCAATCCAATGCAGAATCATTATCTTGCTGCAGTTAGAATTCTTAAATACATTAAAGGGTGTCCTGACAGAGGCTTATTTTTTTCTTCAGTTTCAGATCTCAAATTGACAGCCTTTAGTGATTCAGATTGGGGCTCATGTCCTGACTCCAAAAAATTAATTACTGGATTTTTCATCTTTTTTGGTTCGTCCTTAATTTCTTGGAAATCTAAGAAACAAAGCACTGTCTCTAGATCTTCCTCAGAAGCAGAATATCGTGCTCTAGCCTTTACTATGTGTGAGGTGCAATGGCTCTTATATCTACTGCATGATATGCAGTAGCCTATTCAGCTACTTGTTTCCCTTTATTGTGATAACCTCTCTGCTATTCACATTGCTAATAATCCCACATTCCATGAGTGCACAAAGCACATAGAATTGGATTATCATTTAGTGTGGGACAAAGTTCAATTTGGTGTGGTTCACTTGGTGCCAATTCCTTCTTCTACTTAACTTGCCGACATTCATACTAAGGCCTTAGATCATACTCCTTTTCATTCTCTTGTATCCAAGCAGAACAAGATTGATATACATGCTTCAGCTTGCGGGGGAATGTTAGAAGATATACAATCCACTTAAAATTATTAATTGTATTTGTTTTTAGTTGTAACCATTTTCTATTTAAGTTAGTTTTCTATAGTAATAATCAGTTAGTTAGTTTTCTCTTTTTTCAGTCTTTTGTATAAACTCTTCAATTCTGATAAGTGAAATCAAATTTCATTTTTCCAATTCATTACAATTCTAACAACAATCTCACAACTAAAGCCCGTGAGCTGAACTGACGTGGTGTTAAACTTACTCCCCAAAAGTGGTGGTCATGGTTCGAATCCCATTGAAAAAAAAATTCTCACAATTAACCCACGTAAAAATGTAAGGAAAATGTTTTATGTATATTAGAATATGTACATCGTATTTATACCATATGTTAATATGAGAGATGTGTCAAATCAACTTATATGTAATTGTAGCATTCTCGTAGCATACAAAATAATTTTATAAGTGAGTTAAATAAAGTTAAAAGTATTTTGGTTAGACCAATAACGAGACTGAAAATGTAAAAGGAGCCATAAATGGTAGAAAAAGAAAAAAAATTAAAAAAATGATTAAATTTTTGTGCAGAACATGAAACTATTTGTTAAATAACATTATCTAGTGGAAAATATTTTGTGTACAATTTTTATATGCATATCGTATCTATACCGTATATTAATATGATAGAGATGTCAAATTATTCTATATATGACTATAACATTCTCATGAGATATATAATGTATTTGTACGTGGATTAAAAAATTAAATGTATAAAAATTGAATGAATAACAAGACTTTTATCTAATAATCTTGCTTATGAGTATACCATTTTATTACGAAAAGTATATATGTATAAAGCGATGAAATACACTAATTACTTCACATAAAAAAAGAGGATGGGTGAAATTTCTTATTGTCTATATAAAGTTACATATAACAACAAAAAATATTTTTTACAGTGAGTTATATAGAATAAATGACATCATTGTATTTTTATTTTATATAATTAATGTATGTAAAGTAATTATTTATTTTTTTATACCACTCATTTAAAGGTTTATGTGATTTATGTGAGAAAAGAATTTATATACGTATCATTACTCATTCCAATATGGTACAAATACTATCTAATTATTCTTGTCTTGTTTAAGGCATGAACTGAGGTATTTCCTTTCATGAATCCTTGTTGGCAGTTGATGTGGTCCTCTCGTATAATTTGCATATGATCGACGGTTCATTTATTTTAGATTCCCAGGGTCTTCAAACAGACCTTTACGACTGAAGGTAAAAAAATTTGCTTCATGTAAAAGTCCATCGCGAAGCTCAATTTTCCCATTTACAAATGCCAAAATGAAAATGATTATTGTAAAAAAATAACAAGCATAGATTCAGGGTTATTGGTGTTAGGGAAAAAGTTATAATAAATATTTGTAAAAAAATTGTAATAAAATATATATATTTGTGATACGTGTAAAATATACTAAGAGCAAGTATACTCTATCGTCAAGTAATATAAGACTTGAGTGTCAGTTATCGATTTCACGAGAAATAAGTGGTAATGACTAGATTCGTAAAACTCTTTGTTATCCAGACAATAAAAAATGTATAAAGAAATTTAAAATAAAATTAGAAAACAAATAAAGAAAAGTAATGAACAATTAAACAAAGAATAGATAATCAATGTGAGAGAGACTAGGGTGCAAGGAACACTTGAATCCAATTATTTAGATTTTCTTTCATTTATGATGTAAGGTAATGTTTTTTTGAATATTCTCTTACTTACTATTGAATTTCAATGGTCATGGATGAAACAATATTCTATTCCTAAATTAAATCACCTATTTAGTCATTTAGTTGAATTAATTAAGAATGCATTAAGTCTTAATTCAAGAGATGAACTAACATACCTGTCAATTTTATTGGTAGAAAAAATTGATGTTTGGTCACTCACCAATCTAATCCTAGGTTACCATATGGATCCACTTATTGAATGCAGATAGTCACCGATAAAATAATGAATTAACACATGCCAAAAGTGATCAAGTTATGACAAGAATGCAAGCAATATGATAGGCCCTAAAAGAAATTACCTTAATCAAATTAGAAATTGAACCCAAATAAATAGGAAAACAAGATCCCCCATAGCCCTAACTATGAGTTTAGCTACTCATATTCAATACAAATAAACTCATATCAAAATACAAACACATGGAAAGAAAACCCAAAGAAAGGAGAAAACTAGAAGGAAAGAGAAATTAAAACTCATTTTACAGTGATTATGATATTCAAGCATTCAAGAATTGAGTCCTCTCTTCGAAGCCATCCTCCAAAGCCTACTGTTGCAAAAGTGCTCTCTCAAGATTATAGATTTTTTTTTGCGCTGTTGTGAACCAAAAATAGCTCATTTGCTAAACTCATTTTCCCCATTTTATAGAAAAGTTGACAGCTTTTCGTATCTGATTTGTACAATTTTATCACCCTTTAGATGGCTGAGTTTGCCCACGATCTCAACAAAGAAGTTTTAGGATTTTCTGTTAGCTTTTCAATGCAACAAACGACACATCGATTTGACCTCTGTAGCTCAAAATATGGCTCAATTAATGAGGAATGGTCAGGATAGTGCGAGAATCCAAATTTTGCTCCAAATTAAATTTCTTTGAGAATCATTATCTAGTCTCCAATCTAAGATTTTGTATCCAATTAGAACTCTAATTAGTATCTAAAAATAAGATAAGAATCCTTCACATATTTATTTTCAGGAATTTCTTATTTTTGAACAAAATCTAATGATTTATTCTGAAAATTCAAATATGACTAGGTGAAGAGATAATTATTTAAAAATAAACAAAAACTAAATAAAAATCAATTAAAAATCTTAATAAATAAATCCAAAAGATCAGTGTATTTAACATTCATCAATTTGTAAAAATTATAAGGCTTAATTATCTTTTTAGTCCTTCTAAATATAATTATTTCTGGTTTTTGTCCCTTTAAAATTTTTGATCTCGTTTTGGTCCCTTTAAATTTTGAGAAAGATGAAATTAGTCTTTGTCATTATCTCATCTCTGTTAAGTGGTGAAGTGATAAACGATGTTTCATGTTAGCGATGCCATGTAGATGACAATTAATCAACCTGGGTCCCGCCCCCACATCACTTCTTATTCCTTATTTTCTTCTCCAATGTGCATAAACATGAGTCCTAGCTTCAAGCCATAACTGATATCACAAATATTGCAAGAAGAAGACGAAAATGACACCACCCAACTTCCAAGGTGAGGGCCAGGTTAAGACATCACACATAATGATCAAACACCAAGATTCTATACATAAGGTGTCATGGAAGAATCCAGAGATACGATTTCTCAAAAACCCCATCAAATTCCATAATTTGCCGCATGAAAGCATTGATGAATACGATTTGCTACCACTAACGCTGGCTCTGGCCTCCCCTCAGCCATCGCTGACTGCTCCTCCAATGCCATTGCCACCAGAGCCACCTGATAACCACTGTCATAACCTTGATGTCTCTCATCTCTAATCAGAAGCAAAACCTCCAAATTTAACTGTTATGGAATTGATGGATAATCCTTCGAAACCCAAGTCCAAGAATCTGAGTCATTTCAAAATTGCTGATCTGTTACCACTGACGCCATTTGCAAATTTATAGTGCAAACTTTGCCTTGAGTAGAATTATGCTGATCGAGATGGGGAAGAGTTTTAGTGTTCCAAATTTCCAATGTTTTTGCACATTGGGGAAGAAAATGAGTAAGCAGAAATGACATGGGGGTGGGACCCAAGTTAATTACTTGTCATCCACGTGACAACGCTGACATGAAGCGTCGTTTGTCACTTCACCACTTAATAGAGATGAGATAATAATAGAAATTAATTTTATCTATCTCGAAATTTAAAGGAATCAAAATGAGATAAATTTTTTTGCAGGTATCAAAACAAAAAATACTTATATTTAGAGGGACTAAAAAGATAATTAAACTAATTTATGATATACATTTTCTATTAAATATTAGTGATGGCAAACGACAAAAGCTGAAAAATGCAATTCTGCGGTAGGTCTTATTGCAGAATGTATCATTTATTCATATTACACTAGCTTCCTTGCAGTGCGGGACGAACCACTTCAAGGGTGCAATGATACAAGGTATATGTTGAAAGTTACATTTTATACCCAATGCTTTTTTTAAGAGAAAAAAATGAGTAATTTAAAAAAATTCAAATGAGAAACAATACTTCTCACTTCAATTTACCAGTTTAATCATGTTTTTTTTGTTGTTAAAATTACATTTTGTTTTTAAACTGGTAATTTTAGTACATTTTATGCTAATTTCATTGCCAATTGATTAAATTGCTTAATAAATTATAAAGTAAGTACTAACCACCTGATTTTATGTAACTCTTTCATATTTATTTATTTTACCAAAATTGTTAATATTTCTATAATAACAATAATGAGGACCAACAACTAACAAATAGTTGACAACATTCATCGAGTTCGATACCCTTATAGTTAGCACAACAATTCCGAATAATTAATCAATCAATATAATATAAAAAATAATATACATGATCTGAAAATTTGTCATATATCTTTTCAGTCATTAACCTAATACTTTAATTTCTTGATATGTGACATTTATAGTAATTAATTTTCTATCACATGTCATTTGATGTGATAATTTTTTTTCACATGTGATCTAATGTGACAAATGCCACATGTACAAAAAAACAAATAATAAAATTAAAAAAATCAATCATCAGAGAACAAAATTAAAAAAAAAACAAAAATGATAAAAAATACTCAAACAACCAAATAAGTAAAAAATATAATGGTTTTAATCAACAAAAAAACTATTTTTTTCCAATTCCTATTGATCTCTTTCTGGGTTCCTGAAGATCTGCTCTTATTTGTTCTCAGTAGAAATTAGGTATACTCCTCACATTTCACAAATTCCTTATGATGGAAACAACAAAAACACAAATGAAATGTGATGGTGGTGGCCTTGCGATGCATAATGACTAGAGTTGCTAGTCTAGAGTCATGATGACTGGGTGCCACTATTAGTTCAATGCATCGTAACTTTTCATGAGGAACACAATGGAGATAGAATCCACTGTCACTGTGATTGCTCGTGGTGACGACGAAAACAAAATAATAGGAGCCACTGCAAACAGATAACAGAGTAGTCCATCTTACACAGAACCCACCAGAAAATATCACCATTATGTAGCAAACACGAGTTCTCGATCTCTGACATAAGATACTTGTATGATCAATCATAAGTTTCCACAATTCAAAAATATTTGAATCAATTTGAATAAAAATATTTAAATAATTTTTTCAATACAATAAATATGGAAATGTATAGATGATGCATTTATACCTAACCAATAGGGGATTGTATTGCATAAAATAATAATAATATAATAATAATTTTAGTGTAGTCTAGGTGATTTGGATTTGAAGTTATTGTCTACAGAGCATTAAAGATAAAAAAGTATTAATCATTCATTTATACAATTTTGAAATATATGACTTATTTTATTTTTATTATCATTCACAAACCTCCTTACCTTAATTGACCAAATATTTGAATTGATTTCTTCATAAATAATTGAAGCTCATGAGTGATTGAGTGCATTAATTTAGAAATTTTTGCATGATTAGTGTATTAATTTAATGTGATTAGTTTTTAACTCATTTTACATCGGTCAAAGAATTATGATGTGTTAATTTTATTGTCAATCAAAAATATTTCCTTAACTATAAAATTGGAGTCCAATGATTTGAATTTGAAAGGAGACATAAATTGATTATACAAATGGTTGAACAAATGACTTAATTCGGCTAACCTTTATTTCTACAATTTCCTCTCTTAATTTCAAAACTTTCAACCCTTTAAGTCTATATATATTTCCTTCCATTGCATTTTTATATGGTCTGTCATTCTACAAGAGAATTTTTCTATTATCACTCTAAAATCAACCCTTTAAGTTTAATGCAGCTATAAATGATTTGAATATTTGGGTCATGAATGTGGTTTTAGTAGATTCCTCATGCATTCTTCTGATTATTTATGAGCAAGGTTTTTTTTTTTGGCATATATGATGATTGGTGTGAATCATTTAGCACCTATACTTGGTCCTATGATCTCCTCTGCACAAATAATATATTTTCAAATCTTAATAAAATATGTTAATAACTATTTCATTTCTCATGTATATGTTTGTCACATTTTGTTAATGTTTATGTTATCATGTAGGTGCAATTTTGAATTTGTCTATTATTAATATATAATATATAATATAGAAAAGGAAGATACATGACTTAAAATTTTGTCATATGTCAATCCTAGTTGGCAAATAAAGCTTTAACTTTATGCCATGTGTTGAATTTCTTACTTATTTTAATGTCATATGTTTTATAAATAAGGAAAAACTACAACACAACGTTGACATGTCCACAAACGTGAATGACACATATACAAATACTAAAAATCAAATAAACAAATAAAAATCATTCAGCAAATAAAGAACAAAAAAACAAATAGTCATTCAGTGCTATGTTTTTAGGGGACTGACGTGGAACGTGTAGTAGAAGATTATTTAGAGCGGATTGATCGTTAGAATCTCACACAGTCAGCACAGTTTTAATTGAGCATAACTTTTGATCCGACGTCAAAATCGTTACTATTATGTATCAACACAAAACTCAAGAAGAGAACATTTTCGTGGCAAAGAGTTAACCCAATTAAGGTCATTTCGGGACCAAAAAATGTCATTTTTGCATTGTTTCTGCCTTTTTTATTTTTTTCCTTAATTTTTATCATTTATTTTATAATTTACGAGTTTGATTAAGGTTTGTCGCTTTTAAATACCTTCATTTTATAGTGTTTGAACATCACATTTTGAATAAATATATCTATAGTTGTCGTTTCAAATATTTATGCCAATTAATATTACTAGGCCTTAAAACTTAATTTGATGTAAGTTGACGAGATCTGAAATTGTAACTTTGTCAAAGACACCTCTTCTGATACTTTTGCTGACAAATATTGTTTCTCGTAAAGGAATTAGACTCCTTTAAAGTGAAAGTATAAAATAAGTAAATTTGTGTCATTAAAATAAATTAACTGTTCAAATTATAATATCTTATTATAAAATATTTTATTAAAATAATAAAATTTATTTTAATGATACAAATATACTCACTTCGCAGTCCACAAGAGTCAAATCTCAATAATTATACACAAAGATTAAAAAACATCTGCATAGTATAAACAAATAAATAAATAAATAGATATTTTTTTTCACTGTTATTAATGGTTTTGTATGACGTGTTTAATTTGTACATATTTGTTTACCTTACTCTAACACTTGGTTTCTACAAAAGTCATGATTAATTTCTCTTATTCATAGGCATTTCCTTTTTAATTAAATTCCTTTTAACGCTTTTTTTTTGTGTATTCTGTCCATGCGTCGTGCGGGTGGATGGAAGAACTAGTAATTTCTAGATTTAGAGTTGTCAAATGTTTTTTTAAAAACAATATTAATAAAAAAAGCAAATATTTTATGAAAAGTTCTTCCAAAAAAGTCATCTATTCACTTAGAAAGTATTTGACTTTTTTTTTATATTTTTAATTGATATATTTTTATTTATAATTATAAAAATGCAATATTGTAGCGTTTACAATCTTGTCACGTGAGCCAGATACCAAATACCAACAAATTAGTTTTCTTTTTCAAAGTATCCTCTTATTTCATAAGTGAGAGATTAATTTTTTAGAATATGATCAAATAATTAAACAAAAATCTATTCTAATGGTATTATTTTTATACACATAAATTTAAATATCGAACTCAAACTTATGTCCCAACGGTATTTTTTTTTTGTTGGTTTACCAACGAACTAGTTTTTATTCTCATGCGAATGCATAGGTTTCACGAGTGAAACCTAGTTGTTGATGTGTTTCATAATGGAATACATTTTATTAGGCTAATATTTAATGTATATATCTTCAAATCATGATTGAGTTAAGATAATAATTGAATTTTGAACTACTGATATATATTTTTTATCTTAAAATTAAGAATTTTATTTGCTCAATGCATCATTAATCAAAAAAGTGAATACAAGAAATCTGATGGATCCTCAAATAAATTATTAGATTCACAATATCTATCTAACATGATTTATAAGGGCATATGTAACCTTATTACAAAAATGTGGAATATACCACAATCAAAACTAAAAAAACTAATATGCATAAAGTAAAATATCTCTATGAATCGATCTATTATAAGAGGAGAGAGGTCCTCCTAAACATTGTGTGCATTACCTTCAAGAAACATCCTTTTAAATCCAAGCTCCTGTGCAAACATTAAGCCTTTCTCTACCTACGATCAATTTGCTCATATGAAGTTCTATATACTCCTAAACTTTTTTAGCTTTACTTTTATAGAATTGCACATGTCAATCTCGATGAAAACGCCCACCCCATATGAATTATATTCTGAGAAAATTTTCATGTCTACATTAATGTTGAACATATTTGCCGTCGGATTTGCCACCTCTTCGTTGTCTCTGACCTTCACCCTGAAATTGAGCAATAGCCACGTGCTTCGTGGAAGGCTTTCAAACAAATAGACACCGACCCCAATACGTGTTGGGTTTGTCAAAGTGCCTCTGCCCTCAAAGCCTTATTCCATTCACTTCATCCTTACTTATATAATTATTACTTTGACATTTATTGAACATGGATTAATTACTTAGAGAGTATTCATTAATAATATTTATTAAACTCAAGTTAATATCTATTAAATTCAAGTCAATTTTATTAAATAACATATATAAATTTTAAAAATGTACAAAAAAAATTCTTTTGTATTATGAAAGTGGTATATTAATTAAAAAAGTTTTATTATATCCTCCTAAAATATCTTCTTAATAATCATCTTAATACTTAATAAAAAAATATTAAATACAAAAATTAATGCATTCAACATTTTGAAAACATAAAAAATATTCAATGTTTTCTTTATTTAATAAGTAGTATAATTATTAAGAAGATTATTTAAGAGGTTTTAAAATTATTTTTAATTAAATGAAAACATAGTAAATGATACAAAAATAGATCTGTATTGTTAGACTAAATTTATAATTGCTTTTGCATAAAATCTAAATTGTTGATAGTATTATGCTTGGTAAAATTATTTTATTTATTATTATGAAACTGAATTCATGTGAATAATATGTTTATTTAATTTAAAGAATTTAAATTATAGATATGAATAATTTAGTCTAAAACTAATGAATTTTTTTTTATCATAAATGAATGAGAGTTAGCTTAATTAGTAGGACTAAACAGTATTAATAAAAAGGATGGAAAAACATTTATAAGTATCACTGTAAATATTCACTAAAACTTGTGTAGTATGCCTCCAGACCTTAAAATGAAGCAACCTTCAATCACCTAAACTTTTGTTTGAAAAAAAATCTTGTTATAATATATGATGTGGGATCCCTTTTTATTTATTTATTTATTTTCCTGATCGGATCCCTTTTTACTGGACCCCTTAACTCCTTAAGGCTTAAATAGCAATCAGAGGGCACGTGGTTTCCTTGTATCTGATTTTTATTTTTTTGGTCTACGTTTCCTAGCATCTCGTGACTGGTTTTACTTGAGTGCTTTTGCTTTTGAGGCTGTGGACCCGTCTAAATGAAGTTTTGGGCCTTTGGCAGTTGCCGCTTGCCGCTTGCCGCCAAGAATTGTTGTAAAGCAATAAAGCATAAAGAATGCTTTGGTGGATCATATCTGCTATTTATTGATGCGAATATTCCAATTTGTACACAACTAACTCTGCATGTTGTTAAAAAGAAAAATTAAAAAAATAAAAACATTGGATATTGCTGTTCTCCAGCAAATGATTTGTCATACTGGCTTTTAATTATGTTATATTGCCTTGTTTGGATTTGTGAAATGAAACTACGTTGTAGCATGAAGAAGCCAAGGTCCATTTTGCAAAGATGACTCTGCAGAGGTCTCTACATGCGCAGTGCTGTAATGCAGGTCTTATTATCCCAGTTGTAATTTTAATTTCATAAGCAAATCAGAATGTGCTCCTTAATTCATCTCTCACTTATGCAAGCAAAGGAAAACTTCGGAGAAATTAGGGGTACTGAGTTTTCATGTTACAGCATGGTTTGAATGCGTTAAAATTAACAAGAGAAAATTAACCTATAAAAATCCCTAGGAAAATCTAAATACTCATTGTTCACGTTGATTGATGAAGTTTATGAGCCCTGCCAAGGCTCGGCAAGTTCACCCTTAAAAAAGTATCTTGTCAACATTTTTGTTACATATAGGGTTGCAGCCATCAAGCATCTGTCCTGGAAGCTAGTGTTCCACCCTAGATCTTGATTATGATATTGTTTGAATATTAAAATTGATTGTAACAGACAAAAAATTGCTGAGAGATTTTCAATGTAGATTACTCCATGGCCTTAATTTGAGACGCTTTGAATGATCATGCGTCAGCTGCTTTCACGTTCATATTTAAGACCCAGCATGGCTTATTATGGTTTAATTTAGGTTCAAAAATACCCATTGAAGAACACTTCTCAATCTGATACTCTCTTTCGTCAACCAGAGATTTCATATATGAGTATGAACGTTGCTCAGTATCTATATTAAGGGCAGCCTCTTGGCTATAACCAAATGGCAACTCCAAAGATGCAGAGCCAGCAGGCTGTGTTCTCATATGCACAGAGATCGCACAAGTACTAGTGCAGCACTTCTTAGGTCAGCTGAGTGGCACTTGGAGATGATGGGAAGCGGCCCTCAGA
The DNA here is from genome assembly GCA_029884595.1 of Ormosia semicastrata. Lineage (NCBI taxonomy): Eukaryota > Viridiplantae > Streptophyta > Magnoliopsida > Fabales > Fabaceae > Ormosia > Ormosia semicastrata. The sequence continues at coordinate 1,240,495 of JAQQTO010000055.1, forward strand.
ACCTGACTTAGAGCCATCTGAAGCATTTGAACTAGTGGAAGGTGCAGAATTAAGAGAATACCTTATGTGGCCTTTTGGTACCTACCTGCACGGAGAAACTGGACTACTGGGAAGACTGTCAAGTTGGGATGAGCAACTGTTCACAGCAGTCTCACGAAACCTTGAGTCATCTGAGTCTTCTGACGTAGGTGAATATTGTTAAGACTTAAGACATCTCATCCCTAAAGTAGGTTCAACCAAAAAATATATATATAAAAGATTAATTTTCTAAGAATTGGACTGTATAAGAAATTTATTTAGACAGAAGACTGCTTGTAGTTCACTATTGGTGCCTTCAACTTATCATTTTCTATAGATGTCTACTTATGTAGCTTATAAGTTAGAATAAAGCACGGTGAACAAAAATAAACACAATATATGCGGGACTATTGATCAGAATCAAGAGACATGAAAAAAAAAAAAAGAACATGGATTCACCTGTATCTAAATTCTAGACTACATCCACATCTGCCTATCCAAGAACCAAGATTGGTACGGAATTTAGTTTGCCACATTCATAGTTACCAAAAACGCATACGTGGAGAGACGTGATATGGATACGAGGATGTGATACGCTATTTATTTAAATATAAGATACATTAGGAATAGACTTAGTCGGTAAACTATTTGAAATCATGATACACTCCATTCAGAGTCACGGTAGGCATGAATATAAAATTTTGATTCTTAATACCATATGAGCCTAAAAATACATGTCTTATATTGGGCACATGGCCTAATCTAAGATACAACATAAGTCCATTTTTTTTAAAAAAAAGAAAGTTTTAGTGAAGTTATGCGTTCTGATGTGAGGGTAATTCTTAAAAAATATATTAAATTTTTTCTAGACTTAAATTAATCAAACTCTGCGTTTTGTTTTCTTTCTCCTCTGCACCTCCCTCCCTCATTCTTTCTCTCTGCCGCTTCATCTTCATGGCAGTCATAACTGTGCATCGCAACAATGACTCAAGAAGCTGATAGCTGCTGCACGGCAACTAAAGAGACATTCGTCATTTTTTACTTTCTGATACGCGTATCACCGCTTTTCGAGACGCAAACGTATCGTGTTTTGATACGCACGAACCGAAACGCGGTTCGTTGGAAAGGAGAGCGTTTCTGGTAACTATGGACACATTCATGTTTCCCAGGCAGACTTCTCCAATTCCTATTGTTAATATTGTTGGGAAAGGAAGGTGTACATAATGGAAGTAATAACACAAAAATAAATAATAAAATTTTTCTTACTTAAAAGAATATGTGAAGAACAAAATATATGATAAACAAAAATATTTATTAAAAGATATATTTAATAATGTACAAAAATAAATAAATAAAGAGAACACATATAATTTTAATGTGAAAAACTCTCTCAATGTGAGAGGTAAAAATTATGGGACTTAATTCAAAAAAATTCCTACTATAATAAATCAATGAGTACAATAAAGTGTCTTCTAACAAATAAGAATATCACAACAACTCATACTCACTACCAATAAAGTGAAAATTAACAAAGCTCAAAATTCACAAAGGAATACAAACAGTCTAACAAGTAGAAATGAAGAAATAAGATTCTGACCGTACAGGAAGAAGCTCATAGTGCAAGGAATAACATATTGAAAAATTATTTAGATTAGACCACAAATGATCATCTGATCTGAACACACAAGATCAGCTTAAAAACTTTCTCCACCCTTGTTTCAACGATGGCACTGTTTCTCTCAACCAAGAAGATGAAATGGTTTTGAAACTTTTAAAATCCTTCACTTCTCTCACTCACGTGCTCCAGCACACACACACACTTATATATATATATATTACTTTATTCGTAGACCACTTGGTGTTGGACCTACACAACAAACTCTCCCTCCAACTCAAGTGAAGACAAATGTCAAACCGGCAACCAAACGACAATCTTTAAACTTAGCCCTTGGTAGAGTTTTTGTCAACATGTCTGAACCATTATCATTAGTATGAATCTTTTTAAACTTCAACAACTTAGAGTCCAAAACATCATGTATCTAATGATACCTTATATTAATATGCTTAAATCTACCATAGAACATATGATTCTTGTCAAGATAAATAGTACTCTAACTATTACAAAACAAAACATACATCTACTGAGTAAAACCAAGTTCATGCACAAAATTCTTCATCCAAAGTAACTCCTTACAAGTCTCGGTAATAGCAATGAACTCAGTTTCGATAGTAGACAATGCAATACAGTTTTGCAACCTAGATTGCCAAATTGCAGCTCCCCCTGTAAAGGTAATCAAATAGTCAGAAATAGACTTTCTAGAGTCAACATTTCTTGTCAAGTCTGAATCTGTATAACCCTATGAAGCACAGACGGACACGAAGACACACCAAATTCAAAAAATTATAGGATAAGGACATGATATATATATATATATATATATATATATATATATATATATATATATATATATATATATATATATATATAGAGAGAGAGAGAGAGAGAGAGAGAGAGAGAGGAGGGATCAACTTACACTAGAGTAAGTATTTTTCTCTTACACCCATTTTTAACCATTGATCCTAAGTCATCTAACGGTTTAAAATATTACACTAAAACACATCACGTGACTTTTTTTTTCCAGCTTCTCTCCCCCCGATGTCACCCACAAATCCACCCCCTCTTCTCTCACACCCCACCCCCTGTTCACTCATGTGATTTTTATTTGAATCAATACCTCAATATCCTTTTTATTTCTTGATTTCCCACAAATCAACTTTCTCTTTTCACTCATCTGATCTTTATTTGAATATAATACCTTAATATCCTTTTTATTTTGTGAACACGGATGACCCAATCATCCAAATCGTAATAACGATTCATACACTGTGACCATCGACAATGAGCTCCGACGGCGGTGAGTCATCTGACGGTGGTGACGCCACGGCGGTGAAGCAGAAGGATAAGGCTCAGGTGAGCCAGACGTCAATGATACTGTGGCACGCGCACGAAAACACTGTAATTCACTTCTCTCTCTTTCTCTTCTATGTTTTGTGGTGATTGGTTAATTGAGGTTTTCTTTTCTGAACTCTGTGAATGCCTAAAATTTGGGGTTTTTTTCATTTTTTGGTGGGAAGCCTTTGACTAATGCAGAAGGAGCTAAAAGAAGTGGAATGCTTGATCACGATGCTACAACAGTGCAGAATTCAGAAAATAGACTGGTATCAGGTTTTGACATTCTTGATATGCCACAATCTTCTATTATTGAAGAACACATTGTTGACTTTCTTGATATGCCACAATCTTCTATTATTGAAGAACACATTGTTGAGCCTCATGTTGGATTGGAATTTGATTCTTTGGAAAGAGTTGGGGAATTTTATACATTATTTGCTAAAGCAAAGGGATTTGGGATTCGTACTCGCTCTAGTAAAAAGAATTATTGCATTTTTGTATGTGTTAGGGAATATGAACACAAGGTGAAAAGTGGTGAAAATAAAAAAATTGGTAACATGGAAAAAGTTAAGAAAAAGTGTTCAACCATATGCATAGGATGTCAAGCATCACTTAGTATGTCAAGGGATAAGAAGCGAGACATATGGGTCATACAATCTTTTGACAATAATCATAATCATGTCATGACTAGTCCTAAGAGTGTTTCTTATTTGAGGTGTCATAGAAAAATGAATGCTGCTACAAAAAACCATGTTGAGAAGTTTAGTGAAGAAGGTTTGCCTACTGGAAAGGTTGCTGCAATGTTTAATGGTAGTAATTTATCTTTTTCTAATAGAGACTGCTTGAATCATATGAGAAATGTCCGGATGAAGAATTTGGATATTGGAGATGCACAAGCTATTTTTAACTATTGCAAACAAAAGGAAGCTCAAAATTCTGATTTTTTTCCTATACAATACAATGTGACGATGATGCTAGAATGATAAACTTTTTTTGGCTGGATGCTAGATCAAGGTTAGCTTATCAACATTTTGGAGATGTTGTTACTTTTGATACAACATATAAAACCAACAAATATAGCATGCAATTTGCCCTATTTACTGGGTTGAACCATCATCTTCAATCAATTTTATTTGGTTGTGCATTATTACAAGATGAATCTGAGACATCTTTTATATGGTTATTTCAAACTTGGCTTGAAGCAATGAATAGAAAGAAGCCAGTGTCTATTATAACTGATCAGGATTTAGCTATTGTAGCGGCTGTGGCCAAAGTATTTCTAGAAACTCACCATCGTCTATGCTTATGGCACATTAGAAAGAAGTTTCCTGAAAAACTTTCACATATATATCACAAAAATTCAACATTCAAGCGTGAGCTAAAGAGGTGCATTCGAGAATCGTCAACTATCAAGAATTTTGTATATGATTGGCAATGTATAATGGTTGAGTATGAATTGCAAGAAAATGAATGGCTTCAAAGGTTATTTGAAATTAGAGAGTCATGGATACTGGTTTATAATAGAAGCATTTTTTTTGCCGGTATGAATACTACACAAAGAAGTGAGAGCATCAATTCATTTTTTGACTCCTTTGTTGATGCAACCACAACACTACGAGACTTTGTGGTAAAATTTGAGAAGGCAATTGATAACCGTTATGAGGTTGAAAGAAGAGAGGACTTTGAGTCTAGACATAAGTCACGCATTTTGAGTATTGGCTCAAAAATTGAGGAGCACGCTGCATCAGTTTATACTAGAAATGTGTTTGGATAGTTTCATAATGAGCTTGCAAGTGTCAGTCATTTTACAAAGGAGAAGATTGACAAAAATGGATCACAATGTAAGTATCGAGTATCTAATTATTTTAATGCTCAAGATGCATTCATTGTTGATATAAATTTAGAGTCAAAGAATGCCACATGTGGCTGTCAACTTTATGAATTTATGGGAATACTATGTAGGCATATTTTGGTAATTTTCCAAGCAAAAAATATTATTCAAATTCCTAGTCAGTATATTTTGCAGTGTTGGACAAAAGAAGCCATCAGAAGTATTGAGGTTGGTGAGATTGATATTCAAAATCATGAATCAGATGTTTTGCGAAGTATGCATGTGCAGCGTCAATTTAACAAATTTTCTGATTTGGCTAAAAGATCAGAAGATGCCTACAAGTTTATTATGATAGAACTTGATCATGTTTATAACATAGCCGCTGCAATGGAAACAAACATGTCTGATATCAATGAAACTTTTCTAGAGTCAAACCAACAAAATTTGATGTGTGATACATTGCATGAGGTTACAAATTTCAATATCAAAGACCCACACATATCACTAACAAAAGGTAGAAGAAGGAAAGAGTCTGATAAAGTGGCTCTAACAGGAAGGTTTTAAAGTGGACTTGAATTGTCAATAAACAAGTCGATAGTTAAAAGGAGAGCATGCAAATCTTGTGGAGAATATGGCCACTATCAATCAACATGCAAAAAAAAGACAACTTAGTGTAAGTAATATTGGCTTGAATTTATTTATTTATTTTGTTATTTAAACTTTTGATATTAGTTATACTTATATGTTTTTTATGTTAGTCTATCTTTTGGTGCAGATGTGGAAGATTACAGTTGTGGTTGTTGGATTCGTGATAGCTTTTACATTGAGGATGCTTTCTATTTTGGGAACTCATGCTTTTTTTTTTAGTCATATACTAGCAAACATATTTATTTGTTAGAATTATATTATAACTAGTTTATTGTTTTATAGTCAGATGCTTCATTTGTATTGTAATGGTTTTTATCATTGTCTTTACAAATCAAGGTCACTGTAGTTACTGTGGTTGATATGGAACTTTTTTGCAACAAATTAAGCTTTTCATCTGCTCTGGTTTCGTTTAGTTCATCAATGTGCTTTTACTTTTTACCATAAAGAATTTGATGGAAATTGAATGCTTAAGTTCATCTGCTCTGATTAGAGGTTATTTACATTTTAAGAAGCAAATAATTGGTTGTACTGCAAATGCTTTGCACTTGTATCCCAACTAGGCAACAAAACTTTATTTTTTTCTTCCTTCTCTCTTTTTTTCCTCCAGCATACTTAGGAGCAGCTCTTATTATTTTTAACATTGGTATTAACTACACATCTAATTACAGATTTATGTAAATTAATAATAAAAAAATAGATGAAATAAGTACGATTTTTCTCAAAAGTTTTTTATTGGTCACCCTTACATGGTTTGTCTGATTTATCATTAATGCAATGGATTAGTAAGCCTGGGCAAACATTTAGGATATGCACTAAAGGAATTCCCCAGACAAAATTATGACATGGAGAGAATCAATATACTTCCGATACTTTTTGCTCACTTCTCTTCAAGCATCTAACAACATGCATAGACTAATCTTCATAAACATTGGACTACCTTGACTTAAAAAAATCTAGCCTAAAGCTAAGCTGTATCATAAGGCCGACTATCATGCATCTCCTTGTATCATTTGCCAAGGTGTATTGCACTACAGTTATATGCTAAATATAAGTCATTGCAAATGTTAATGCTCAGGTGGTCAAGAGAAAGTAAAGAACATCCCAACACCCATTTGAGAGGACCATAAGAGAATATTACCATTTTCAATTTTGCACATCTTCTTCTCTCCATTTTATGATTAGTCCAGGAATGTGAAAGAACACAATGAAAGAAAAAGTAAATGAATCCATGAAGGAAAATATTGTAATTTGAGCAAATGATGGTAATTAGAAATGATGGAAAATTAGCAGGCAGCTTATAGGAATTTTTTGCACAGTACATTCCTCATATGGTGAAAGAAGAAAATCCTATCTTTGATCGATTTGCAGTTATATTCTCAGTGACAATTGTGCGGTAATAATATGTTCTCAATAATATGCAGAACACTAGAGTTGAGATAGGAATGGGATTATATGTTCTCAATAATATAATAACTCTCTTTTTCCTATTATGATTAACAAATGAATGGCTTCTGGAGTCTCTTTTACTCTCCTTAAAATCTAGTATTTTAAAGATAGAACCAGATATTTGAAGATAATGCTTGGCTTTAAAGAATTTGTTATGACTTCATCCTACTTGGTATGGAGAAAATATCCATTTAACATAAGCAATCTAATCATATGAATGCTTGATACATTGATACTTCTGCCTTTCTTTGTCTCTCCTTTTCTGTGCAGTTTGTTGCATTACTTGTGTAATGGTTGTTTCTCACATTAATTTAATTGTTCAACAGTCAAGTGCTACTTTTATTGCTATTTCAAGGTATGCAAGTGCAACTCCATTCCCACCTTCAGTTATTACGAATTTGAAGTATTTTTTACCCACCTAATTGGTGGATTTCTCTGTTTTCACTAGCTTCTCTATACCTCAATACTTCAAAGAGTACATAGCATGGAAGAGCTATGGTCCTGTACACACCCATGCGAGATGGGTATCCAGCTTCTCTCATTCTTTCTCTCCTAATTTCTTCTTGTTGAAAGTGCATTCTTCTATAAATAAGTTGTTCAAACTTCAAAGTACTTATTATATTTTTTCTATTTTTAGAAGTTCCATGACATGATCAATGTCCCATTCTCATCATAAGCATTTGTTGTTGGTTCAGTGGCACTATTTTTGGACACTACATTGCACAAGAAAGACAACCAAACTCGTAAAGATAGAGGCATGCACTGGTGGGACAGATTCTATTCATTCAAGACAAATACAAGGAGTGAGGAGTTTTACTCTCTACCCTTCAATCTGAATAAGTTTTTCCCTTTTGTGTGATTGGACCATGCAGTTGAAAGTTGCATGGTTAAGTCAAAGATATGCACCTTACAATATCTTGTTACGGGTACTACACGTTATATGTAACTTAGAAATCAATTTCTTCATTTTTAGCTATAAATCAAATCAATGTAGCAATATGAATATCTTTATTTTTGCCGTAGGTTCTTTCTTGCGAATCTAATAGCTATAATGGTTATGAAAGAGTATAAATTCAAGTAATAATTTTTAGGGGCAGTCTTTATTTTAATTATAATGGTAATGGTAATAAAATGAAATCCCCATCTCTTTAACATAATGCACAGTTAGAATGGTTATAACAAAGTATAAAATGCTTACAACTTACATAAACAGGAAACGCTTGTGAGGAGTGTGTGATAAATCTTTCTGCAAATATCGTTACTCAGCTTCAAATGAGCCTGATTACTTAAAAAGAGAATTTATTACAAAAATCAGATGAGTGAACAGGGGGTGGGGTGTGAGAGAAGAGGGGGTGGATTTGTGGGTGATGTTAGGGGAGAGAAACTGGAAAAAAAGGGTGTGAGAGAGGAGGGGGTGAATTTGTGGGTGACGTCAGGGGGAGAGAAGCTAGAAAAAAAAAGTCACGTGATGTGTTTTAGTGTAATATTTTAAACCGTTAGATGACTTGAGATCAATGGTTAAAAATGAGTATCGAGAAAAACATTAACTCTACAGGTGTGATCCCCCATCATATATATATATATATATTAATATCAAAGTAAATTAAATAAATTAGTTTATGTATATAAATAATTGTAAAATTTAAGAAAAAAATTCATAATTCATTAATATCATTTCTATAAACTTGAAGATTTACAGTATCTTAATATATGTCATATGTACCAATATTTATTATCTAGTAAGCCCCTCTTAAAAAATATGAAACATAATTTCTATTAACGTTTTTTAAAAAATATCTTAAACTAATTTCTCCTAATAGAACTAATCATGTACAAATATATGTGCATCCAAAAAAATAAACTAGAGGGAATAGTGGTGTGAGGCAAGCTTTACTGACGACGAAATGGACAACTTGGTACGAGTAAAGGTAGAAGGAGCAGATGAAAATAGTGGTGTGTGAAAAGACAAAACTTAAAAGCCTAATAGTAGTGTGTGAAAAAATTAAACTTAAAATATTAGTATGTGAAAATAGTAGCTTAAGACGTCAATCATTTAATTGGGTTTGGGTGAGTTACAAGCTTACTAATTGGACATTAGTCATTGACACTGATTTTTTTTAAAAAAAAAGTATTAATGAGTTGTGTCCAAATCGTATCTTAAACGTGTTCAAGCATGTCCGAGCCGTGTCTAAGACATGTCAAAATTAAAAAAATAATCTTTGTAATTAGACACATTCAGATACGCAAAACACGTGTGTCGTACGCGTGTCCCCATGTGTCTGACATACAGACACGCCTCAAAAACGGTGTGTCCGTGTTTCATAGGTATAACCACAAAGAACAGGTTTCTCAATTCCAAAACAGAGCTTCAAACTAGAAGTGCCCCAAAGATATCTCAATATCCACTTCATAGCTTTCCAATGCTCTCTACCAAGATTGAAAGAAAACGACTAACCACACCAACTACATGAGATATATTAGGCATTGTACAAACTATTGCATACATCAAACTTCCTACTACAGATGCATAAGGAACACACTACATGTCTTCTTTCTCTTCATCATTAGAAGGAGCTTGTCTAGTGTGCTAAGCTTAAAATTTAAAGCAAGATGTGTGCTTACAATTTTAGCTTTATCCATGTGAAACCGTTGAAACACTTTCTCAATGTACTTCTCCTGAGATAACCACAACTTCTTGGCCACTTTATCACGAGTAATCTGCATGCCAATAATTTGTCTTGCTAGTCCTAAGTCTTTCATTGCAAAAGATTTACTAAGCTCCTTTTTTAACTTGTCAATTCTAGAAGAATTATGACCAATAATTAACATATCATCAACATAGAGCAATCAAATGATAAATTTATTATCAGAAAATTTCTGCACAAACACACAATGATCAAAAGTAGTCTTCTTGAAATCCTGCTGAATCATAATAGACTAAAACTTCTTGTACCATTATTTTGGGGCTTGTTTCAAGCCATACAAACTTTTCTTCAACCCGCAGATATAATTTTCTTTACCCTTCACCATAAAACCCTCAGGTTGCTCCATGTAAATCTCCTCCTTCAAATTACCATGAAGGAAAGTAGTTTTCACGTCCATTTGCTCAACCTCTAAGTCAAGACTGGATGCCAAACCAAGAATAACTCGGATGGAATACATTTTAACAACCGGTGAGAAGATCTCTTCAAAATCAATCCCTCTTTTTCTAACAGTAGCCTTTGACAACTAATCTAGCTTTGTATCTCGGAGTGAAAGTATTTTCATCATTCTTTAACCTGTAAACCCACCGATTTTCGAAAGCTTTTTTGTCCTTAGGCAACTTGACCAGCTCAAAAGTATGGTTGTCAAGCAAAGATCTCATCTCATCATTCATTATTGCAACCCATTCTGCCTTCTGCTCACTCTCCATAGCTTCTTCTTAGCACTCATGTTCTCCCCCGTCAGTGAAAAACACATATTCATCAGATGAGTAACGGGTAGAGGGAATAAGATATTTGGAAGACCTCCTAAGTGAAATAATATGTTCATCAACAATCTCACAAGTAGGAGCATCTACCTCATCAGCAATATTATCAACAACATCCTCAACCTGATCACCCTGAATATGATTATGCATATTATCATGATTGTCAAAGCCAGCTACATCAAGCATATAAGGCTCAGGAACTAAATCAATATCAACCAAACCATCAGTACTCAAAGACTCTGACTTTTTTTGCCTTGTCAATATCTTCAATGGATTGATCCTCCATGAAAATAATATCACAGTTTCTAACATGCTTCTTCTCAACTGGATCGTACAACATATAGCCAAACTCATCAAGACCATAACCAATGAAGATGCATTGCCTAGTCTTGACATCCAACTTGGACCTCTCATCTTTGGGAACATGTACAAATGCTCTACACCCAAAGACATGTAAGTGGTAATAGGAAACATCTTTTTCATACCATACTTTGTCAGGAACATCAGCCTGCAAAGTAACAGTAGGAGATAAATTAATAATATATGTAGTAGTATAAAAAGCCTTACCCCAAAAAGATCCAGGTAACTTTGCTTCAGAAAGTAGACATCTAACTCTTTCCATCAATGTCCTGTTCATCCTTTCTGCCAGACGATTAAGTTGAGGAGTCTTAGGAGGCGTCTTCTGGTGTCTAATACCTTGCTGTCTGCAGTACTCATCAAATGGTCTACAATATTCACTACCATTATCAATGCAAATACATTTCAGTTTCTTCTATATTTCTTTCTCAACAGAAGTCTGAAACTGCGTAAAGACACCAAGTACCTAGTCCTTAGTCTTCAAGGCATAAACCCAAAGTTTCCTTGAATGATCATCAATAAAAGTCATAAAGTAAAGCGCACCACAAAATGTTCTAGTCCTTATTGGACCATCAAGATCTGAATGCACCAACTCAAGCACCTCTGATTTTTTAAAAGGAGGAAGACTATTAAAAGAGACTTTATTCTGCTTCCCAGCCAAGCAATAAGCACACTTTTCTAATCTTGCACCCTTCAAACCAGAAAATAGATTCCTTTTGACCAAAGTATCAAGTCTCTTCTCACTAATGTGGCTAAGTCTCTTGTGTCATAACTCTGACTAGTTATCACACTCAACTATATTAGTAGCATCAACAGAAATTGAAGTTTTGGTCATGTATAAACCTGAACACTTCTTTCCATTTGGCACAACCAAAGAACCCCTAAAGAGTTTTCACTGTCCACTGATAACTGCCGAAGCTATCAAATTTAAATCAATTTATAACCAGTTTACCAAAATTACTTGCAACATAAGGTAACACCGGGTCGAGCCCGCAGATCACTCTAATTATAATCACGAAATCAAATTAAAAAGTTAATAAACAAGGGGGAAGAGGTTTGTAAGATCAATTAATAGAAGCAGAAAGCAATTAAAGAAGAGAAAACAAAATTAAGAAATAACTAATCCAGGAGAACTAACTAATGTTGATCTTAATCTATCCTTGATCACTAAAGATCTATTCAATTATTAACCAAATCCTTGGTCTTAGATCACATAAAGACACCTTTCAATGATCCATGGATCTTCTACTAAAAATGCTTCCAGAATTCAATTAATTAATGTTAGACAAAATAAACATCCATTCAAAACTCAAATTAACTTAAAAACCAAGATCCAACCAAGCTAAACAATTCATCAAACACCTTTGATGCCTTGTTTAATTGATAGGGTTAAAACGTGTTTGCCCATTTGCTAACCGCAAGTGCACGGATCGCTCAAGTAATACAGATACAGAGTAAAAGTTCGTTCCCACGAGGATAATGGTTTATAAAGCTAAGTACCAACCAATAGCTTAATCAATTCTATTTAAGGACATAAAAATGGATAAAAATAAAGGAAGTAAAGATAGAAAGCAATAAAGATAAACGGTTAGGTTTCAGGGAATCCTTCTTCACCCCCTACATCTATCAACAACATGCAATCCTCTTCATTAACGTGAATGCACTGATTAGGTTAGCTTGAGAATCTTCATTAGCTAAAAGTCTATGTCTAGGTCAATCAACCCTAATTTCAATTGCCTAACTCACTATGTTTCCATGAGATCTAGCATAACTTCCACTCATGAACGATTTATTCTCAATCACACACTATGCATGACCAATAGGTATATTTCTATCTCATTAACGAATCAACTGAAAAGTCAAACATGCATAAACCATACCATGTCCATATTAACAAATCCCTATGTCTAGTTCATTTGTAATATTAGGATCATGTAATTGATGGCCAACCAACAGCAAGCATTAAACATAGATAATGGAAGAACAATAACTAAACATCCACACAAACTCAGAGAAGAACACATCATTAATATATATAGAAAAGGATCCAAAATATCCCTAAATACAGCTCAGCTATACAATGAACATGAAAACACAAGGAAAATCATATCCAAGGAAGATAAGGAAGAGAAGAGAGAAAGGGAAAAAGAGAAAGAAAACTTATTAATTTGTCTCTGAAAGCTTGAATCCTCCTTCTTCCTTGTTCCTAGCCTCCAATCCACCATCAATGGAGATCTAGCCAAAGCTTTCTAACCTAAAACTAAGAAAAATTAATAAAACCTAAAATGGAAATGGCTGAAACGGCCAAAACCCAGAGAAAAACGTAAAAAATCTAATATATAGGCTCAGCTTGCCGTACCGCGCCGTGGTGCGCACTATGTTCCACCCCGGCGCCCATTGGGTCGGTTACATTGCACCGCGGCGCACCCATCTTCTGGGCCGCGGCGCTGAACTCTCGAGTTCAAGTATGGAATGGCTGAGATGCCTCTACATGTCGCGGCGTTCACAACCTTGCACCGCGGCGTTAACTGCTGAAAGACTAATTTGGCTTCCTCTTAATCTTTTGGCTCATATGCTCCACATTTAACCTTGTTTGGAGCTCTTCCTATCATAGAGAAAACATCAAATCAGTAACAATTATAAATCTACTTAATTAATAACAATTACGCACAATTTGCTATAAAACATACAAGAAAGACATTAGAATCAGAATATGACAACTATAAGCACAAAATCCTCCAAATATGCATTATAAACAAAGGCTAAGCATTCATTCTAGCACAGAGATAGGGCACCAATAACTACATTTTGTGGAGTTATCATTAATCTCTGGAATCCTCTCTTAGTATATGATAATTACGCAATTAATATATAAAAATTTCAATCAAATTAAGCATTCAATCATAATCAAACAAAGAGAAGAAGAAGAAAAGAAACTTGATTAATAATCGAATGTATAACAATTAAAACCGAATTTCAAGATTAATCATCAAGAATGTCAATCCCTTGGATTGATTAAAGGCTCTACTCCTCCATGAATGGGAGAGAAGAACTCAGAAAAAGAAGAGAATAAGATAAAAATCTAAAGAGAAGGGAGAAAACTCTAGGAAGAAGAATCAAGTAAAACAGCTAGGATTTTTCTCTATATCGGATCTCCTCTTTATAACAAAATAACTGACTTCAAAATTAAGAATACTAATTTACCCCTAGGTTAAAGTTAATTTTTGGTCTCTTAAATTTCATTGGCCACTGAAATCCCTTCAATTGGGTTTCAGATGAGATAGTTATGCCCATTTCACTCTTAACGAGTCTTTGATCCGTCATTCGATTTCATAGGGATGAAACATCATCAAAATATTATATTTTCAATTCATGTCTTCATAAAAGTTTGAGCTTTATGTATAAGCTTTCCAATGCCACCGGTTTCAGGTCCATATCATACCTACAGCCCAAGTTATGGACCAATTAGTGCACATTGCTCGGGTTACACGACAGAACCCAAGTTCTGACTTCCAAGCCTAATTCGGTCCACTAGACATCTGATTGAGACTTCGAGATCTTCATCAAAGTTGTAGATATTTTTTTCAGCTTTCCTACAAGGTAAAATTCATAATTATTAGATATCTAAAATTCAAGATATGACTAAAATGCAGAAACATTGTAAAATGTTAATAATGCTAGAAAATCAATTAAGCCCAATTTGAGCCCAAACTTATAAATTGAGACCAAAACCAATCAATTAAACATATAAGAGATCCAATAAACTAAATATGGGGGTTAAATAATGTACAAAAATTGTGTTTATCATCCACTACTAAAGGTACTAAAATAGTCATCATCATCAAAAACACTAGCATAAATCAGATGTAAACGGATGTCTGGTGCGTGTCTGACATTCTTCAAAATTAATTTTGTCCTATTATTGGTTTCCAAACAAACATTGCTAATGTCAATCACCTTTGACATACCATCATTACCCATATTCAAAATCTCATATTCACCAGGAGTATAAGAAGTGAAGAAATCCTTCCTATATGTCACATGAAAATAGACACCACTGTCAACAACCCAGCTGGTTTCATCACAAGCAGCATTAATCAAATTCTCATCACAGATAATCATAAGATCTCCTCCAGTAGTAGTGGCAACACGATCATCCTTGTCATTATCCTCCTTTTGTTGCTTGCCCTTGTTACCGTTGTTCTCTTTCTTGTTCTCCCTTTTTCATTGATAGCAAAACCTTTGGACATACCCATTTTTACCACAATAGTGACACTGAAGGTTTTTGTATTTAGACCTTGATTTGCTTCTACTCTTACTTTTGCCTCTACTGCCTTATCCCTGATCCGTCTCACTGATTCTCCCCTTGTTTTCAGTAACCAAAACCTCTGATTGTGAAGAGGATACTTGTTGAGTTCGTCGTCTGAATTCTTCATTCAAAACATCAGTCTTTACATAATTCATAGTCACAACACCTCCAGGAGCAGAACTAATCAAAGTGACTGTGAGATTTTTCCAAGAATCAAGTAAAGTATTAAGCAACCAAAGTCCTAAAATTTCATCTTTAAATTTCACATTGATGCCGAACAATTGATCAAAGCATGCCTGAAAATCACTCAAGTGATCAGAGATAGAGCTACCATCCTTGTAACTCAAGCTTATAATATGCTTCAACAAAAACAATTTATTGTTCCCAGATTTAGAGGCATACAAGTTCTCAGGCTTCTCCCACAAAGTTCTGGAATGTGAATAATTAGCAATATGATTCAAAACATTATCATCTACCTATTGTCGAATAAAGCCACAAACCATCTCATGCTTAAAAGTCCAATCTTCATCAGATTTAGCCTCAAGTTTTTCACTAGCAAACACCGGTAAATGTAATTTTTTCACAAATAATAAATCTTTCATATTTCTTTTCTAATTGTGAAAATTTGTGTCATTCAAACTAATCATTTTACTGTAATTAGACCCATCATTCAATTAAGCAAACAAAACAAGTAAATATCTCTGATGTCAGCTATTGGGAGAGGAAGGAATGCATACACAGCAGAAGTAACAACACACAAATGGGCAATAAAACCTTTCATACTTGAAAGAACCTGTGAAGAGCAAAATATACAACTAATCAAAATATCCACCAAAAGATATATCAAAGAATGCACAAAAATAAATAGATAAAGAGAACTCACACAATTTTAACGTAAAAAACCCTCTCAATGTGAGAGGTAAAAGTCACAGGATCTAGTCCAGAAAAATCTCCACTATAAGAAATCAATGAGTACAGCAAAATGTCTCCTAACAAATAAGGATATCACAATAGTCTCTACTCACTACCAACAAAGTAAAAATCAATAAAGTAACAAAGCTCAAAATCCACAGAAAGGTACAAATAGTTTAACAAGTAAAGATAAAAAAATAAAATTCTGATCGTACAAGTAGAAACTCACAGTGTAAGGAATAACATACTAAAAAATAATCTAGATTGAACTACAAATGACCACTTGATCTAAACACACAAGATCAACTCAAAACCTTTCTCTTCTCTCTGTTTCAACGACGGCACAGTTTCTCTCAACCAAGAAGATGAAATGGTTTTGAAACTTTTAAAAACCCTCACTTCTCTCACTCACGTTCTCCAGCACAGACACACTTATTTTTATTTTGTTTTCACTTTATACATGGAACCCACTTGGTGTTGGACTCACACAACAAATATGTCTGTTCAGAATACAATTTATTATAATGCTTTCTATAAATTAAATCTTTTGGAGCAACCCGTAGCTATGTCTGGAAAGCAACTACTCTTTCATTCAGGTTCCTATCCATACCTACGTCGTACATAAGCTCAAATAAGTAAGGTGAAATAAGAGGCACAATAGTAAAAGGGTGTGTTCAACCACATAAAATGATGGAATTCCCATGGTCTACAAGGTTATGTTTAAGGAGTATCAACTGGTTCCTATTATCAATTACTCTATGCTATGAGTCTAAACCCTGTAGGCACATAAGGCTCTATAGCTATACAATAGGTTTGCTTGAGGCAAAAGCAGTGAATGGTGGATGTATCAAAATGTCATTTTGGAGGCTGAGCACACACAAACACGGTCCTTCTGCCTTCTTCAGGCTTGGAGTTTCTTTTGAGAATAAAATTATAATAATCTCAATTTTTTTATTATATTTTTTTTTTACATCACTATTTATACTACTTTTCATATTATTGAGATTAACATTCACATGTCAATATTTTTTTTTTACTTAATTATAATTATTAAAAAATAATGTAAAAAATAATGTGAAAAAAAAAATAATGTGAGATCATCATTTTTCAAATTATAACGAGGGAATTGTTAATAATTCTCTTTCATTCTGGAATAGCAAAGGGATCATCATTCCAAACACCTATGAGCATCAAAACTAGATGGTTGATAGACAGCTCGAGCTAAGCATAACGCCATGAAGCACTACGGTGAAAATAGTTTCCAGCTCTTGTGCAGCTGCAATTAGTGGTACCAAACTATTTTCCTGTCCAAAGAAAATCATAAAATATACGTTGAATTGGAACGGCTATAATGATGATCTATAGGTTTTTACCCACACTCTCAAGCTTCAAGCATGAAGGAGAAGGGCCACGGAAGAAATGTTCATAATATAACATGCTATGCAAGTTGGGTAATAACAATAAGGAAAATGAAAGCAGTATAACTTCCATGATATTTCCAAAGCCATAACATTTGTTTAAGACAAGCGGCCATGATTTTGACCTGAGATAGCACATGCTTTCAGACCCTGGCAGGAGATTCCATGAGATTATGTGAATATGTTGCATCCAACTCATCTAAAGCGATGGACTTTGATTGGGAAAAGGGGGTTGGGAGGTGCGGGTATTCAGTTTTCTAAGTACGCTTAATTTTTCTCACAAAGCAAGCAGAGAAGCTTTCTATCTTGTGTCGAGGGCGAGAGTCAGAGACAAGAGGCATAACAGCGTCATTAGTATCGGAGCGAACTTGTTGCCTGAGAAAACGGACACAGAGATATGCAGATGTTTCCTTCGATGAAGGTTATGATCGTAGACCCGCATCTTATGCTTGAGTGACATGTATTGCCAAGGAGCTTTTTTCTTTTTCATTTTTGGTTGAAAAAAAAAACAAGAGAGAGAGAGCGTCTATTGGATAAGCCGGGGACAAGATATGCAAATTGGGTTTGGGCATCTTAGGTATCAGATCTGTTCACTTTTCTTGAATATGGGCTTCTTTGATAATGCTCCTGTGATTTAATTTTGATCCATGTACAAAAGTGTATTGTATTATTATTCAACAATGTTTTATCAGATTATTGAAGAAGTATATATATATATATATAAATTTCATAGGAGGATCCACAATATGATGTGAGAAAGGAAAGAGCAAGTGAAAGTGGAGATAAATCGGTAGATTTAATTCAATATCAAGTCATCTCTGAAAAAGACTTCGTATCATTTGAACTAAAGACTCTCTTTATTTTTTGGTACATATTTGAACTAAGACTCTGCTTGGTCAAATCATAGTATTTGTCAATACTTTAACTCGCTTATAATTCCTTTGCTAAAACAATAAATCATAGTATTTAGTCAATTCGTTTATAATTTTTAACTTCTCACAGAAATTTTAGTTAATACTTCAACCATCTTATGTATATTTTAGACAATCAATATTGCTGTTGCCGTGATTCTTTGGTTGTTTTGTTATATACCTGTTCCATTTTGAAATGTTTACCGACAAGAGATTAACAGAAATGATATGAAAATTTAACGAAAATTTTATTTTAATATGAAATTTATGGAATATTTGATAAATTAATTATTCTTCTATTATCATTATTCTCTGTACTTTTCATTTTTATCCTAGACAGGAGATTGTGTATAGGTACTATTCTATCCTGACTCTGAGACCTAGATCAGACAACTAAAAAAGGCTTACCAGAGGCTTAAGAGGAAGGCAGCGGCCTGGACTTTCTGGCACCTAGGCTGGCAAGGCGAAAATGTTTGGTCAAATTGTTAGGGTAATTGGGTGTAATGTCTAGGTAAAAAGTGAAATATGTCTGGCTTAGGAGGACAGGCTAGTATTAAAAGGGCTCTCGAGGCTACTTCCACAATGCTTGCCTGTCATGAGGCAAATAAGAAATTCGAACGTTGGGCATGCGTTACACTTGGTCATCAAGACACTCACCCGTCATTCTTGGTTGAGCACATGCAAATTGCCAATTGAGCTATCAGTTTGAGTTTGGGTAAGCCAAGTTCGCCTGATGTGACCTTGATTGGGTCGACCTGATTTGATCCGAGTCGATTTAGTCCAAATTATCAAAATAGATTAGGTCAAGGTTTAGAACCAGTGATTGATTGGTCGGCCCAACAAGCTTCGTTATTACTCATCTTTAGCGGTCATATCATAATTAACATAGCTTGTTAATGGATCGAAAAAAGGTTAATATGTTCCATGGTTTCCTAATTTTGGTAGCCAAAGTGTGATTGGCCAAGTTTGATAGTGTACCAATTATATATAGAGTTACTGGTATGCTACAAGTACTTACTGTAAAGAATACAGAAGATTCCTCTATTAAAGGCTCATATCAAGGCAATTCAAACAAACCGTTGGAAGCTAATCTCAATGAATGCCTTGCCTTGATTCATGGAATCAAATCAAATAATAGTCATAAAGTCCCTTGATGTCTTTTCCATATATATATATATATATATATATATATATATATATATATATATATATATATATATATATATATTATCGTTACTTTTGTATCTATTTATGTAAACAAATTGTGTGAATAATAAAGCAAGTAGACAAAATACATTTTTGCATTCTTTCTGCATCCGTCTCTTTTCAATATAGCATCAGAGACCAGTTCTTTAAAAACTATATTTGTTGAAGAACCCAAACTCTCTATTCAATCTTTTTACCAATGCTCCAGCCTAATTTCAATCAAACTATCCACCACAAACTTCCTACTCTGGAAATCTCAAATCTTACCATTAATTCGAAGCCTCAACCTTGAACATCATATTACAAGCACTGAAAAGCCAACTAATGAAGTTACTGATTCATCTAGAAACAAAACAAAAAATGCAGATAAAGAGCAATGGGTGCTGAATGATGGATTACTCACATCATGGGTTCTTGGTAATATGAAAGAAAAAACTCTTAGTATGATCTACAGAGGGGATACATCTTATTCAATTTGGAGTGCACTTCACAACCAGCTATTGCCCAACACTGAAGACAGTGAGGCTCAACTGAAAAACAACTTCTATGGCTTATCAAAAGGGACCTTGTCCCCAGATGAATACATTAGAAAATTTAGAGAAATTTGTGACAAACTTGTAGTCATTGGCAAACCACTCTCAAATGTGGACAAAGTATTCCAAATCTCAAAGGGGCTTGGAAATAGATACAAAGAGTTTCGAATTGCGGTTTTATTGAAACCCCCATATCCTTCCTTTAATCAATTTATCATGTCATTACAAAATTTTGAACAGGTTTATCTTATTAAACAAAAGCCCTCCATTGATCACAATCATGCCTTTCTTAGCTTTCAAGGAAGAGGAAGAAATATGCATGGAGGTAGAGGCAATTTTAGAGGAGGCAATTTTAGAGGACGTGGCTCAAACAATTTCACACAAAATCGTCCAAATAGCAGCCACAACTTTCAAGCCTCTAACTCTAGAGTCTCACAAAATTCTAGCAATAACTAGAAAACACCATCAAGGCAACAAACCAATGAAGCATGTCAAATTTGTGGCAGACCAAACCACATTGCCACAAAGTGCTATTATAGGTATGAATACAATAATGCAGATGAAAACACCCAAGAAGCTTTAGCAGCATTGAACCTGAATGATGATAATGATCAAAATTTTTATGTTGACTCTGGAGTAACCACTCATATGACAAACCAAGGAGGTAACTTGAAAACTCTTACACCTTATTTTAGCACTGACTTAATTTTTGTTGGAAATGGGCAAGCTTTACCTATAACCCATAAAGGTAAAGCTTCACTTACAACCACACAAGGTAAGCTTCATCTAAACAATATCCTGGTCGTGCCTAACCTTAAAAAGAATTTATTGTCCGTAAGTCAGCTTATTAGTGATAATGATTGTACTTTTGAATTTAACTCTAATGGTTTTATCATTAAGGATCAGAAGCAAAGGATCTTGGCCAAAGGACATAAACAAAGGAACCTCTATGCACTCAAGGGAGAAAAATTTGAAGCACTTGCTACAGTTAAAGAAGCATCTCCTGAGATATGGCACGCTCGCTTAGGACATCCAAATTTAAAATTTTTGCAAACTTTAGAAAATAAGCAAGTCATTGCTGTTTTAAATTGGTTAACAAAAGATACTTTATGTAATAGTTGTCAGTTTGAAAACATTGCAAACTTCCCTTCAATAAATTTACTTCAATTTCAAGTTTTCCTTTAGAAAAAAATCATAGTGATTTGTAGAGACCAGCTCCTACACTTTCCTCTCAAAAATTTCAATACTATGTAATTTTTGTTGATGATTTTACTCGCTACACTTGGTTATATCCTTTAAGAAATAAATCTGATTTTTATACATGTTTTCTAAAATTTCAAGCTTTTGTTGAGAAACATTTTGATAGGAAGATCAAAATCTTTCAAAGCGATGGCGACGGTGAATTCACTTTAAATGAGTTTATGAATCATCTGGCTTATAGTGGCATTGCTCAACAATTATCATATCCTCACACACCAGAGCAAAACAGTATTGTCAAACGCAAACATCGACACGTTGTTAAAACATGATTAACTTTACTTTTCCATGCCGATATTCCCTTAAAATTTTAGGTTGATGCTTTCTTAACTACTATTTATCTTATTAATCGACTGTCTCTCTCATCCATTGGTAAGGAAACTCCATACTTTAAACTTTTTGGTAAACATCCTGATTACTCTGGACTACGAATTTTTGGATGTCAATGCTTTCCATATCTAAAGACACCTGAATTACATAAATTTTCTAGAAAAACAGCTTCCTGTGTCTTTTTAGGATATAGCTCACTTCATAAAAGATATCGTTGTCTTGATCCACACACTCACCGTGTTTATATTTCCTGCCACGTAGTGTTTAATGAAAATTATTTTCCTTATTTATCTCATACAAATTCCACACACTCACAATCTTATGATTCATCTATTACTACTTTTCCTAACTCTGATGAATGGCTTTCAGGAAGTGTGAATGATACCTCACCACCCGACGATTCCTCAATTGTCCCCTCTTACCCTCTGGTCTTGGATCTGAATGACCCCTCTTCACCTAACTCCATTTCCCTACCCTTACCATCTACCAGTCCAGACCCCGTTGCCTCTGACTCTGAGACAAGCACTTCTTCACCACCCTCTCATTCTTATCCTTCCCTGGTTGATCCACCTTCACTCAATAATGTCCCTTCTTTACCTCCTATTCATGTTCACACTCCTCCTACAGCTAGTCGACCCATTAGGGACAAACGCCCTCCCCCTTACCTAAAAGACTATGACTGTCCACTTGTTAAGAATCCTTCACACTCCCACGATGCCCTTATCATCTCCGTTGAAGAGTCCAAAACCTATAAAACTGCTCTTAAATACATAAATTGGTGGACAGCCATGCAAGATGAAATTGATGCCCTTCTTCGCAACCACACTTGGTCTCTTGTTCCTCAACCACCTGGTGCTAATGTTGTAGGTTCTAAATGGATTTTTCGAACTAAAGTTAAAGAAGATGGTACTATTGACAGGTTTAAAGCTCGCTTAGTAGCTAAAGGTTATGCACAGATTCCTAGCCTTGATTTTGGGGAAACTTTCAGTCCAGTTGTCAAAGCTCCAACAATTTGGGTTATCCTCTCTCTGGCTGTGCGTTTCAAGTGGTCTCTTAAACAATTAGATGTGAAGAATGTTTTCTTGCATGGCATACTCAATAAACATGTCTATATGGAACAACCACCCGGTTTTGTACATTCGTAATTTCCTGATCACGTTTGCTTTCTCCACAAATCCTTTTATGGCCTCAAACAAGCACCTCGTGCCTAGTTTGATAAATTATCTACTTGCCTTGTTTCTATTGGATTTACATGTAGTAAAGCAGACTCATCACTATTTATTTATCGCCATAGCACTATCTTCACTCTTCTTCTTGTTTATGCAAATGATGTTATCATTACAGGTAACAGTTCATCCTTCATCTCTGGCCTTACCCAAAGCCTCAATAAGGACTTTACTCTCAAAGACTTAGGCCAACTTCATTATTTCCTGGGACTAGAAGTTCGATATTTCTCTAGTGGTCTTACAATTTCCCAAACGAAATATGCACGAGATCTTCTAGTAAAAGCCAACATGCTTGAAGCCTCAAAGATCAACACTCCCATTACTCCCAAAGCAATTGAACTATCGGACAGCAATGAACCTATGGATCCTACCGAATATCGTCGCTTATGTGGCTCTCTCCAGTATCTTACCTTCACAAGACCTGACATTACGCATGTTGTCAATCTTGTGTGCCAACATTTTCAACATCCAACCAAAAAGGACCTACGTGCTGTCAAGCGTATTTTGCATTATATTAAAGGAACATTGACACATGGCCTTCGCTATTTATCTCAAACCTCTCTAAACCTTAATGCTTTGTTGTGATACAGATTGGGCAGGGTGTCCAAATACTAGGAGGAGCATTACTGGTTTTTGCATCTTCCTTGGGTCAAATTGTGTCACTTGGGCCTCGAAGAAACAACTCACTGTCTCTCGTTTGAGTACTGAAGTTGAATATCGGTCTTTAGCAACCACTGCTGCTGAACTTTTGTGGCTTCAACACCTTTTCCATAACCTCGACATCAAACTTGAACGTCGTCCACTCCTTTTTTGCGACAACAAAAGTGTCATTCACTTGTCTCACAATCCAGTGCTTCATGCTTGCACCAAACACATTGAAATTGATTATAATTTTATCCGGGAAAAAGTTACCACCAGTGATATTCGATTTCAATACTTGCCTACAACTCAACAAATTGCAGATGTGTTCACTAAAGCATTAAGCAAAGATTCCTTTGCCACTTTTAGTTACAAGCTTGGCATTCATCCATGCTCACTGCCAACCTTGAGGGGGGTGTAAAGAATAAAGAAGATTCCTCTATTAAAGGCTCATATCAAGGCAATTCAAACAAACCGTTGAAAGCTAATCTCAATGAATGCCTTGCCTTGATTCATGGGATCAAATCAAATAATAGTCATAAAGTCCCTTGATGTCTTTTCCACATATATATATTCTTACCATTACTTTTGTATCTATTTATGTAAACAAATTGTGTGGATAATAAAGCAAGTAGACAGAATACATTTTTGCATTCTTTCTACATCTATCTCTTTTCAATACTTATCGATGAAGTTTTTTTTTTTGTCTTAATTTTCTTTTTCCTACCGCATAGCATTTTTGGCATCGCAAATGCATAGAAAATCGATATTTTCGGATCAAGATCCTCTCTTGTTCTCATAAAACATAAGAGGATCCTATTAGTTAAAAATACATATATTTTTAACATATACACATGCGGTATCTATAAAAGATATTGCATGCAGTAACATTTTCTCTTTACAAACGAACAGGACCTCTCCTGTTACAGGATAGGATCCATTTCCGATATTCTCTTCAGGGTGGAAGAATTATGTAGACATGTAACAATTATTGTAGTAGCAAATTCTTATATATTGAGCAGCGAAAATATAACCTTGTAAGTGTTTATTGAAATTTTAAAAATGTAAATACTAGAACTCCATCGTAGATCGTGGTATTTTACAAAATCCAAAATCTCGCAATGCATCCCCTTAGCCTCAAAACTTGAAAGACAATGAAAATTAAGTTGATTGCAGAAATTGAAAGAAAGTGAATGTGAACACACTGCATATATATATATTGAAGAAGCATGGTCAACTGGAGTCTCTGTTGGGCGTTTCATTGTACTATAGATAAGAAATCTGCCTCTGCAGCTTCATTTGCTGATAGAATTTAGCAATGAACTCCTCTGCCCGCTTATCAATCTCTTCTTCTTCTTCTTCTTCGTAACCGTAATAATATTCTTCATCATCATCGTGGCCAGCACCCATTAGAGAACTCTTTCTCCCGTTGTCATATTGAACGTCTTGGTCTTCGTCAAAATCAGGTTTTGGGTTTATACAGGGAATGTGGAAGCGCATGGAGGATGGACGACACATCTTGACATGGAACATAGGGGTCTTGTCGAAGGAGAGCTCGCGCTCATAATAATGGGCTTGGCTAGGCGGTGTTGTGTGGCCTAGACACTTCAAATACTTTGGCACCACACGCAGCTCCATCACCAATCTGCGCCTCAACGCGCCACCTTTACGAGCCCACAGCAATGCGAGCCGTAGGCGATTCCACGCTCTGTGAACAACGTCACGGTTCTTCATAGTTCTAAATATGATCTTCTCTGCAATGAAATGCTAATTAAGGTTGGGAAGAGTGTAGTAGTATGCAATAGCAAGAAATGTGGAAAATCTAATGGACTTTTTTGGATGTAGAGATGCTGAACAGTAGTTTGTCTGTTGTTGGTGCAAATTACTAAAAGTGAAGATGGTCGATTGATTGTTGTTAGTTATATATTGGAAATATTGGACGTGTTGTGGTTCTAGAAACTAGAAAGAGACAGATATTTGGTTTTCACTTTTTCAAATGTGAACTGTGTTTTCAAATGTGAACTGTCGGAGGTGCGAACTACCACTCGTTATGGACACCGCTGGAATCAAGCTGGTCAAACTGGACATATAATATATAGTTTGTTTACTCATTATTCGGACCCTCATTTGTCTAAGTTATTTTCTATTTCATTGGCCAACAGTATTTGACTGCTGGGTAATTGAGGTTATTACAATTTACATTGAATAAGAGACTGAAATTAAAATTTGTTCTCTGACTTCTCTTCATTTTGGAGAACTTTTTTTTTTTTTCCAGTTGGAGAACTTCAAATTCGGGAGAATTGATTATGTATATCACTTGCCATTACCAATACTATGATTTACTGATTGAGAAAGCCATTGTTCCCCTTCTTTTGCAAGTTGCAACGAAGATTTCTATTTCTAAACCTTTTTGCCCTTTAAAAACAAACCACTTATGTGAGAAAAATTAATTTGCTACGGTTGCTGGGTGATTTGCTACGTTACTGATCGATAAGTGATAACCGTAAGTTGAAAAAAGAAACTTTTGGGAGAAGTCATTCCTTTTGCTCCTTTAATCCTATGTTTATATGAAAGGTTACGGAGAAACGAAAGAGAAATGTACAAAGACTCAATTTTTATATTTTTAAAATTGAGGTGGAATTGATAGAAATAAAAATATTAAAATAGAGTGGAGAAATATAATAATTTCGTTTCGTTTTTTAATAATGAAATTCTCAAACAAGTTTAATGAAATTATGTTATGTTATTTTATTAATTTTTTAAATAAAGAAAAAGTAATTTTGTTTTATTTTATCCCATTTTTTTATTATCTCCACTTGTCCTATTTTTGGTCATGTGATGAATTATATAAGGGTTCGTTTAAATAATGAAATTAGAATTGAAACATAAAATTTTAATTTCAATTTTAATTCTTTCAGAATTAAAATTGGTTAATAATTTTAAATTTTATATTTGGGGTTGTCAAAGAATTAAGATAAGAAATTGTAATTCTAAATTTGATTATAATTTATTATTTAAAGGTATGATTTAAAATATTAAAAAATTATTTACAAAATTAAAATTCATAAAAATATTTATACAATAATATTTTTATAATATAATAGTTAATTTTTTTCATAAAGAAACTTTTCATGAATGTTTTTAAAAAAATAAATAGCTATTATAATAATTTTTATATAAATATAAAAATAATTTTTTATATAAATATAGAATCTCAATAAATATGATTGTTCATAAATAAATGTGGAGAGAGAGAGATAGTTTAATTTTTAAGTTATAGAATTAATAATTCTTAAGGTATAAGTTAAGAATTGAGAAAGATTTAACTTAATTATTTTTTAATTTTATGAAATTACAATTCTAATTCTAAATGATATTTTAAATATAAAAATTAGAATTAAGAAATCTAATTCTAATTATAAACTTTAATTCTATGCTTAATTTTAAGAGTCAAATGGATTCTAAGAAAAAAAAAAATTGAAGAGGAGACCCACACCCACATGAAATGAACGGTTACCTTAGTTGAAATATTATATACTTGAAATAGAATGAAGAAGTATAATAATTTTGTTTAGTTCTTTTATAATGTAATTCACAAACAAGTTTAACGAAATTATGTTATGTTATTTTATTAATTTTTTAAATAAAGGAAAAATAACTTCGTTTTATTTCATCCCTTTTCTTTTTTTATTATCTCCACTTGTTCTATTTTTGGTCATATGATGAAAATAAGAAAAAAAAATGGGGAGGGACCCACACCCACATGAAATGAATGCTGACCTTAGTAGAAATATTATATACTTGAATGCAGCTTGTTATTGCTTTCAAATTGAAGTCAGAGAAAAATAGTTCATCTTTTTAAAAGTTGATTCATATTGATTAGAGAAAAAGGTTAGGGACTTTGTGCAAGTAAACGTTTTGCTTAATGGTCTTTTTTATCAAATAATTTCCCAATAAAAAAAAGCGGATCCTAAGCTCCAACAACTATTTGTTCGTTGAAACTTGAAGTTGAAGGGACTTGCTTGATCTCTGCCTCTTATTGGTTACCAACTAGATTTCCCCCACCTTGACCTCGTCTTGGCCCTTTGAGAGTTGCACTAATTAATAATTTGCATTGAGTCCCCTTTATTTATTTATTTGATTAAAATATTCTCTAATTTTAAATTCTCCACGTGAACAAATTTCTAGTTATACATTGATTTTGCATTCCTTTGGGAGAAATAAATAACTACATATTTGTTTGGTACAAAAGAAATAACTAATCTAATTGGCGATTTCATGCATGCATATAGTAAACGTTGACGTTGGGACTTGGGAGTGGGAGGTAAACGAAAATGATGCCCCGAGAATTAGCAAGAGGGATTAAAGCTCAACCTATGGTTCCATTATTAGGAAAGTGGAAATTAAGCACAGAGGATACCCCGCAGGAAATGCTTGTGTCATGTGTCACCTAATTCTTGACAAAAATGCTTCCTGCAGGGTGCAGGCTGGAGCATGTGAGTCTGCTACTAGTGCATTGAAGGCTTTTATTGCGCGTTGTACTCCGAGCCAGCAACAAAAAAAAAGGAAGGAAAGTGATAATGTTATATTATTTTTTAATAATTATGATTAAGTAAAAAATATAAAAAAAGTTATATAATTAATAATATAATGAATAATATAAAAAATGATGTAAAATAAAAATTTAATAAAAAATTTTAATTAAAAAATGAAATGGAACTTACATCACTTTTACGAAATTTCGCAGAAGGAGAAAAAAAGGTAAAGTGAAAAAGTTGTGCACGCTTCGCTTCCTCTGAATATAAGCCCCACCAATAACCATTGACCTCATAAATAAGTCATGAACTGCACTCACTTGAAAACCAAAGCAGCTGTATATTTATTTTTTATATTCTTTTTCTTTTTTGGTAAGATTTTTTATATTTCTTTCCAGCAAGCTTTTGTTATGTGGAATGGAAATAGTGAAAACAGCAAATAGGGTGGTCGAATGAAACAAAACAAGAACAGGAACACCAAGAAGTTAAGATACGCAGTAAGTGAATCAACTAGTAGCTGGCAGCTGCGCATCACTCTCAAGGATATTGCTCACCACATTGAATAGCAATTTGATAAGGTGACGAAATTTAAGTTTATTTTTTTATGTTTATTATATATTTTTTTTGATTAAGTTATAATATGTATGTATTTTTTTTAAATAATAAAAAATTATTAATAAATATATATTATAATTTAATTGATAAAATAAATGTAATATTTAAACTTTTAATATTCTGTTGCATCTTCAGTTGCTTACAATTTATGGTACCGATGGTTGGAAGCGAAAGGCATTAACGAAGCACGCAACTTAGCCAATGCAATTATTGAGCCCATGGCCATGTTTACTCGTACAAATATTCAACGAAGCTACTAAAAAAATAGTAATCATTTGAAGAAAATGATCTGTAAGATGATGGCTATGTTCCTTTCATAGTAATTTATGTAATCCGTTGGATTTTGACATCACATATCATAATTTGAACTTGGATTGTTAAAGTCTTATATTATAGGACTCAATCTTTTATATATTTATTGAGTCACTTTACTTAATATCAATTAATTGATTTGAAATTAAAATCTCAAATGAGGAAGAGAATTGACATTGACATATATGGGATAAGAGCATCTATATTTGGATTGGAATCACTTGATCCAAAAGACTAATCTTTTGATTTATTTAGCCTAACCCAAGTTTATATATCATCACTCATCCTTTAACTTAACCAGTATGAGACTTTTCTTTTTCTCGTATGAGTGTTCCAACACTCCCCTCACATGATGTGAGTGTGTTAATTGTTCTTTTTTTTTTCATCATTGAATTCTTCATTTGTCCTCAACTGGGTCTTCTCCATATGTCACTTTTCTTTTCATGATCGATTCTCCAAACTTAGCAGCCAATCACTGATTTATATATATATGATAGTTAACTCAATCACCTGTCTTATGTAGACTTACGACAGTCCCCTTTAGTCTTTTTTTGTTTACAGACCCGTCTAATATCATTCAAGTTCTAATACCATATTGAATTTTGGCATGACATGTCATGATTTGGACTTAGATAACGGAAGAGGAGAGTTGACATTGACATATATGGTATGAGAGCATCTATACTTGGATTAGAACTACTTGATCCAAAGCCTTTTGGTTTTTTTGGCCCAACCCAAGTTTATATACCATCATTCATCCTCTAATTTAACCAAAGTGAGACTTTTGTTTTTCTCACATACGTGTTCCAACATTCTCCTCACACGTGAGTGTGTTAATTTTTTTTCTTCTTTTTTATCATCAATTTTTTTTGTCTCATTTTTTAATTTTTTCTCATTTTTATTTTTTCACATTTCTTCCCTTTTTTTAAATTTTATTTTTTCCTTCATATTGGGATCTCTAGATTGCACTTGAAATCCAGTTGCAATCGAATCTTCTATATGTCCTCACCTTTGTTCGTAGTTGGGTCACAATCGGACTCCATATGTACTCACCTGGGCCTTTTCTATATGCTATTTTTTTTCCATGACCGATTCTCCAAACTTGACAATTGGTCACTGATTTGTTTATATGACAATAAACCTAATCAGCTAAAATTTGAATTTTGCCCAACCCAAATTTATATACTATCATTATTCATCCTCTAACTTGATCAGTGTTGGACTTTTCTTTTCCCTACACACTCACTCACATCACATGTATGTTCTGACAAATCGTTTAATTTCCCCAACTATACGGTCAACGAAATTTTTGTTTCGTTTTTAATTTTGTATTTTTTTTAACCAAAGACAGAAGATGGTTTTTTTTATTACACAAATTATAATTATGAATTAGATTTTTCTGCATTTATTATAAATTAAACTGGTGAAGAGGGAGACTGTTCTTTTTTTTTTTATCTGTCTATCTATAAATTAGGACTACACTCTTTCAAAAGTTATACAAAGAGAAGTATATATATGATGAGGAAGGAAAATTAGAGTACTCTTTTTGTTAGATAACAATGTAAATTAGTGCATGTTTAGTTGAGATTATTTCCTTTTTTTTTGTTAAAAAGCTTTTTTCATTGCATGTTCATGATATGTTTGGATACTTCTTTAACAGTTTTTATATGAATTTAATGTATTATAACAATTTTTTATAAGCTTGAAGCTTGTGATTATAAATTATTCTAAAAATTTTGAGATGTAAATATTATTTTATCTTTAATTAAATATTTTTTTAATTATTTTATACTATTTTTAATAATTTAATACATAAAAATAATTCTTTTTATATTATTTAAATAAAATAAATTATTTTAAAATTATTATTTAACTAATATATTTAAATATAAAATTAATTTTATTATAATTAATTATTGTAATTAATTATTAAAATAATCAAAATTTTCATAACTGAAGCAATCACACTACTTGTCTTACACGTCGTCGTAAATTCTACTAGCTAATTTCGCAGGGTTACAACTGAAGAAAATATTTATGATACAAAGCTTAGGTGAAGTTGTTAGATGCATGTGGTGTTGTTCACATAACAAAGAATTATATAACTTTACTGAACTTTCCCTCATTGTCACCAAAAGCTTTAGCCAAACAAGCCCTTGTTTGTCAGTTGTCTGTAGCTGTAATTGTAATTGTAATTGTAAACGATTTCTGGCCCTCAGTCTCAGTGGATATTCGTCTCAATTTGTCATAAATCGTAATTTTATTTTACATTATTTTATTTTCTTGCAAATATATTTCTTGTTGGTTGTTAGAAAGACAGGAAAAATTATAGGTACTCTTACTCTCTCCACACATAAATGTTAAGTCTTTTTTTAGTGAAGAGGCTAGAGGAGACCAGTTCAAAAGAGTGCAACAGAATACGATCGAAATGAACCGCAGCCGTAAGATGAGATGACTGTCCGGAAAAAGCATATTATTTTTCTCTTGCTAGATCCACCCGAATCCTTCGCCCGGAATAACGCCCCGCACATTAATTCTATTCTCTTTTCACCCTTTCCAATTACCATGCTGGTTCAATGGCTGCCCCCTTATTTCTATTTCACTCTTTTTTTTTTCTTCTCAATTTTTACTTGTATTGTCCTCAGTTTCATTCCATTATTCAAATGTCTGCCTTTATTAAGGAGGGCTATTTTGGTCATTCAAACAATATGTTTCATGCCATTCCACTGGCAAACCCATAGAATTTTCTCTAAATATAAGATTCAACAACCGAGACCACCAGACCTCACACCAATGGACTGCTGCGCTGGCTATGCAATTTCATTCTCGTATATAAACTTGTTTGCTTCCTATATTTTCCCTCACAGCTCCCGCTCCCTATTCTCCCCTGCTTGTTGCAGGGGAATTCCTCCTCTCCTATCCTCCTCGATCTCCTTCTTGTCTCTTCCCTAATTAATTAATCAATTTATGGAACAAAACCCTGAAAACGCTATCATTAGCATCCCAAATGCTACCACTGACCCTCACAATGAACCCATACCCATTCAACTTCCCTCCCGAAAGAGGAATCACGGTCCCATGCACGCTATTAAGGTTGCGCTCTTCATGATGCGAGGACGTTCCCGAAAATCAAAAGTGCTTGCTGTAGATGATGAATCCAAGAGCATTTGGAGGAGACTGGTGGGGTCCATGAGACCATTGCACCTTCAAAGTAACCAATCCCCACGGGTATGTCCTCAACCCAATGGCCAGCCGCTCCAAATCACCCTGCGGCCGCCATCGCCGTCTACGGATGGCGGCGACGATGAAATTGCAGTTACCCCTACATCCGATTTTCTGGTGGAGCCTTATTCACCCTCTCCACCCAGCAGCCGTTACGCTTCAGCCGTAGGCCTCAACGAACTCGTTCAGAGTGACGAGGACAGCGAGAAGCAAGAAGAGATTGAGGAGGAGTGCAAAGATTTACATGGCCATGGCGATTGTGATGGGGATGAGATGATTGATGCCAAGGCTGAGGAGTTCATTGCTCAGTTCTATGAACAAATGAGGTTGCAGCGCTTGGATTATGTGGATCGTTGTTACATGGAGCGAAGCCAAAGGTCATTAGGCTGGTGATCCGCCCGCGCATGCATGTTAATTGGTTCATTCACGTTTAACTTCACCTCATGCATGCAGGGATTCACGTCCTATAATGTTTCCGTTATTTAAACCCTTATGTTTATATTCTGTATACTTTCTTTAATTTGTTCCTTTTTATTATTATTGTCATTGTTGTTGATGGGAAAGGTTGAACAGCAAAAGGATACACTACTACATATGTTTGCGTGATGAAGAACATCTGAATGCAGAAATGGAGATAGGCAAGGCAGAGAGATATGAAGAACAAATTTAAGGTGATCTAGATTGCATGGTATTGTTATAATATTAGGGATATGAATGAAGTGAAGTGTGATAACTATTTGTTTCTTTTAGGTGATTTTTATTTGAAATAAACTATTATGGGGAAGGAAATGTCATGGGTTTGTGTACCTTTCACCTTTTTTTCCCACCTTTTTCGTTAGTTTGGTCTTTTTTTGGGGATTCAGCTTGATGATCATATATATGTTGTTTCCTTAGTATATTCATTAATCATCAATTTGTCAACATCTTTTCATCTCAAAAAATTTCTTGAATTTAGTTTCATCTTTTCGATGCATTTGGGCAATGCAAGTCTGCAACTTGAATCAATCACCTTAATTTTGCTTAAGTTCTTACTTCTCCCGCCACATGATCAGCTGAGGTTAATTGGATTGAAAGTATTTTTAGTAATAGAGTATCTGTGATTTCTCTCACTACGAAAGTTTTTGACAAAGGATCCTATTATCTTGCATTTTAAAAAAACTAATGAACAAATATACTTTCTCCTTAGTATTTTTTTCCCTTCTAATTAGCGGCAACTTCATTTTCTTGGTATTTTTTCCCTTGGTCTTTAATGAAACGACGAAAAATAATTAGAAAAGATTGTATAAAATTTGTGCTGTTGTTTACCGAAAAGAATTGTGTAGTTCAAAAATATTAAGTAAAACTTAATTATTATTTAATAAGTCATTAAATATTTATATAAAATTTGGAAAAGAATTTATTAAGTGAATATTGCAATTTGAAGCCTTTATCCCCTGGAAGCGGTTATTCGTTTTATTTAACTACTTTTAAGCCCACTGATTTTCGGCCTTAAAAAGACCAGTGGGTTTTTGTCGCCAAAGGCCACATATTAAAATGACCTGAAGTCCTGAACTCAAGAAGGCTCAAATGGAATGGTGCTATACATGCAGACTACAATGTTTTTGCCAAACACAAGTACACAACAAAAAAACTGGTTCTTTTCATTTTTTGTTTTTGCTTTTGCTTTGGGTTTCTGGCTTTCTGCCCTTGCTGTCCGTCCAGCGATCCAACACATTCCGGGCCTTATGTGTTGGGCGGTTGGGACTTTCGACCAATAAAATCTTACTTGTTGAGGTAATGAGGTCTGCGGTAGGCATATAACATTACTAAAGTCATATTACAACTAATCGTAGACCAAAAAAATTATATTACAACTAATCTGATTTTTTGTAATTTACAAGCAAAATGAAAAGTTCATCGAAGTATTATCTTATTTGAATTGGCCTTATGTTGGAATATTGTACAAAAAATAAGTTACTGTTGGCCCTTTGTTAATTTTCATATTTTCAAATATTCAATCTTAGGCACCACATGACATTAAAAACATACACATAAGAGAGTAATATATCCATATGTTGCAAGATTGTAAATGAAAAATAAATAATAGGAAATGGAATTTGACGAGTCATAGGAAAAAAAATTTACATCTAAATTTCTACTAAAAAATCTATTAATCGCTAAAATTTCATGGATGGACCTTGATACAAGCAATAGAATAAACTCCCATGTAATGCATAAAAAAGACATTTATTTTTTCCCATTATCAACAATTAAAGTCGTTTCAGTAAAATCAAAACGAAGAAACAAAGAAGTGCCAAAAAAAACAAGAAAAGAAAAATAACATTAAAGATTCTTTTCTTGCGATGTGTTGTTGTGTTGGGTGAAGTCTCAACATCCAGATATTGCCACATCAGCATAAGAGCACATGACGTGGCATGATCGTTTTCGCTTCTTCTCAGCGAGCTTAGTAGTACTGCTAGCCATGGGCGATCTGAGAGCACTTGTTCTTAATCCATCGGAGCCCTTTCCGGAGGGTAGCCTTGACCTTCCCTTCTACGCCGTAAACCTTGTACTTCGCTATCCTCTTCTTCCTCTTCGCTTCCGGATCGCTGAATCTGCAAGGCTTTTCACTCGCCTGAGTTGGAATCGCCGCCGGGTCCGGCGACCAAGTCCCACTCGCATAGCTCTGATTCGAACCGCATTTTTTCCCGCTCACGACCTCCATCCTCCTGTCGCCACCGTACGGGCGGTGACCCGACCCGTACCCGTCCATGTTGGCTCGCTGTTGCTGAGGAAGGGAAAGGAGGGTAGGGGCTTTTATTTTTGAAGTGGTGTGAGTGAGGTTAGGGTTCGGAACTTTCGAGAACGAATTGAGTTGAAGGGGTATATTGGGAAGACGATATATATATAATGACGCACGGTAACGTGTCTATGGCGAGGAATGTGCAATGCTTTGATCTTTGAAAAGTGGCCTCTGAGCTTGGAATCTGGAATTGTACTTTCCGTGATTAAAGAAATAAGGAACCGTTTCTTTGGTTTATTCAAACTTGAATAAAAAAAATTTTAAAAAAAGAAAGACGAATCAATTTTATAATGTTGCTGTGTGAAAATAAACTGTAAAGATTTGTGGATGATAATAAAATTAAAACCCATGACTTTGTCGATTTTGGTTGTTGTGTGAGCAAAATGTGTTCTGGTGAGCAATTTTTTTTTCTTTCTAAAAAGTGTTCAATCTGAACATATCTGTTTTTGGAGAGCTAAAAAGATATTCCACTAGCTTCAAAACCCATGGTGTGATGATTTGTTTTGCATACGGCGTCACTCCTGGTGTCCACCTAATTTGACACGATTCTCAAATCCCAATAGAATCCACGATTGGTACTAGTGAACTTGCAGAAAAGATTTCATCAGTCATCAGGAGACTCGTAGACTCAACAATGAACAAAGTAGATTGAAGTCGAGATTGAAATCATAAACACAACAATATATTATGGCGTTTTTCCACTTCGAGGATAAGTCTAGCCAGCCAAATTAGTTTACTTTATTGTTATGTGTTACTTTCTATGGCTTCAACATGAAGGAGCAAACTTGAATGCCAAATTAATGAAATTATTCTTTAAACTCTTCTGGGTCCTTTTAGAACACGTATGTGCAGCATATACAGGGGATGCGTACATTCTCCACTGTGATAGGAGCCTTTTTTTTTTGTCATTAATTTGATAGGAGCCTTGAATCAACTGTTTATTTCTACTGATTGAGGTTGAGCCGTCTTTTTAATTGTTTGAGATGGCACATCTATCAAAAAAAATTTCCATAACGAAACATTTTTGTGGTACACTATTTCAATTCTAGTTTAAAAATTAATCAAATATTCACAATATCACTCAAATGTGCAGGTTATGACATTTGGTAATATTTTTCCATCACTTGCCTTTTACACCACTTTGATTCCAGCATAACAATTAGTTATATTATTCCTTATACAATTATGTGTGTTGTATAAAGATCACTCCCTATGCAGAATTATAATATATATATATATATTATTCCTTATATAAAGCAAGTTCATAAGCTTAGGAAAAAAGCCTTAAAAAAAGACACGTTTTGGAGCAAACAAGCTGCATCTAGAAACACTAATCAATCAGACAGAGACAATTTGAGATGGACATCAACATTAACACCTACATCCCTCTCTGGAAGTTTATCTGAAAATTCACGGACATTAGCAGCAGATTGCAGTACGGTAGGTGACGCATAAAACTGAAAAGGAAACCATGGAGTAGTAGGATATGATGAGGAAGGTGGAATCAAAATGGGGCGTGATGGGAAGTGCTTTGTGTTTGATTGCAATTGTTGACGAGGATCAAACATGGCTACAGGGTTGGCTCTAGTAGAGCCATGTGAGTGTGAGTAAATGGAAGGTACTGTGACTGGTGGATTTAGTGACCTGATTGCATGTGATGCTAGGAGAGGCGCTATGGACCGCCTATGGTCACTCTGGATTTGGAAACGCCTTGCCCTTTGGCGTTCTTTCTTGTGAGCGTTTTGGTGGCCCCCTAAGGCTTGCGAGTTTGCAAATACTCGCCTGCAATAGTAGCACCTGAATTTTCTGTCGTCTTCAACATCATATTTCCTTTCTGGAAATTCTTCATGCTCTGTTAGTGGGAAACCAAATAGTTTCGGTGGTGAGATGTGATTATGATTAGACATGCTTCTTTGGTCTATCAAAGTTTTGCTCGGTTTGCTGCCATATATATAGACAGATTAACTACTAAACTAGTTGGCCGACGGACTTATTTTGTAGCGGCGCATACGTACCCAATCTCAAAGCTTTGGGAGGGTTATTGTAACACTAGTTTTTTAATATAATAACTTTTTAAAAATATAATACCATATGATTTAATTATAAAATGCAATACTCTATACATTACTAGTGTATTAAAACTACACTCATCTGATATAAGAATTCAAAATGAAAGGAAGAACATAAGTATGGTTTGTTATCATAAAAAAAGAAATTGTTAATTCCAAAGTCTTTTATGATGATCTTTGTACCTCATATTTTGATAATTAACAAATTTACTTATATTGTTATTTATCATTCTAATTATATTCTAGCAAGTGCATTAGTGTATGATCTGTACCGAGGTTAGAGGGTGTTAAAGCTTGTTAGAATAGATTTAAATCACTTTTGCATTCTCTTAATGTGTTGGAGAGAGAAAATTGAATACTTGTAAAACAATATAACAATCAAGTAAGTAACTCTATGTTTGAATATTTTTTCATTAAAGGAACGGAATGGAATAGATGAGAATGGAACAGAATGGAATAGATGAGAATGGAACGGAAAGGAAAGGAATGAAACATAATTTTTATTCTCTTTATTTGCAAGTTTTATTAATGAAACGAAACGAAACGAAACGGAATTACCTATGTGTTCCCCCCATTCCACCTTAATTTTGAGGAGAACAAAAGTTAGGCATTTGAGGGGAAAATAGGAGAAATAATTACTCATGTGTTCCGTTCAGTTCTTATGTATTTTAAAACTCCCAAATAAGAGAAGTTATTTTCGTTCTCCTCATTTTCTTTTCGTTTCCTTTATTACCTATCATTCAAACATAGTGTAAGGGTGTAAAGAAGTACAAAGTGAAGAAAAAATCTTTATCTTTGAGATTAATGAAACTATTTATAAAAAATAGTGTCTTAAAGATTAAGTATGATTCAGGGACAAGTTCATCTTCACAAGTATCTTGTAAATATCTTGAGAGAAGTTTCTTAAGATTTTCCTTTTAATATGTGCCAGCCAATAATTAACATCTAAGAAGAAATATTTCTTTTGTTGGATAAAGATGATGATATCACATAAAGGCTACAGGGATTGGACTTATTAGGTCCAAACTCCAGTTCAGATCAGTCTGCAGAAATCTTTTAAGCCAAGAATATGCTTATCATTTGCTAACCAGTCTTGGGACCCTTGTTTTGTATCAAGTTTGAAAGCTTTTGATGTCTGTATTTTACGACTACACTATTCTGCGTTATGTATCTTTCTAGTGACCACTACTCTACAATATTTGTGTAATCCACCTTT
This sequence comes from Ormosia semicastrata, assembly GCA_029884595.1. Lineage (NCBI taxonomy): Eukaryota > Viridiplantae > Streptophyta > Magnoliopsida > Fabales > Fabaceae > Ormosia > Ormosia semicastrata. The sequence goes on from JAQQTO010000055.1 coordinate 1,278,709, forward strand.
TGAGAGTGTTAGAGAAAGTATATCCAAACACTTTATAATAGAACACATCTTAACCATCAATTAAAAAATTAAGGATTTATGATTTTATAAAATACAAGTACTTGCATAACATATTATTTATTAGTGATAATTTATTCTCTTAATTTTTTCAACAGTTATTAAACGATATAAGTATCAAATTTTACATTGGTATTAAACTTCGTTCACCACGCACAGGTATTAAACTAATACTTATAAAAATCACAGTGATATATAAGTTCTACAAACAAATACGCACTGTGCAAATATATTGGCTACTTGCTGATGTTTCAACATTCCCATCCAAACGACATGACAAAAACCTCAATATACAGTTAATGATTTTAATTCCTGACATGATTCATGTATCAAAGTAAAAGGGACGAGAGTTATGCCGCACAGTACAAGCCACGCCCAGCCAATGAACATGTGAAAGTGAAAAAAGTTAGTGCCACGATATACATACTCCTGAGTCTCTATATCGCCCCAAGTCTTTAATTTCTTCTTTGTCATTTTCCTATTTTCCAATCAACTCATTATTTATATCCATTTGCCTAAATCCTTGAGTTGCCGGAGTTAGACATAAGTCCATATTGATAGATGATGGTCCATGAAGAATAGCCACATAGATGAGACATGAGATATGATACACGGAGACATAATTGCCACAGTAAAAAACATTCGAAATAAATAAATATAGCATATGCGAAATATTAAAATTCGATTTTGTATATATTTTTAATTAAAATTTATACAGTTAATGTTTTTTTTTTATTGAATTGTTTGATTTTTTTTTCCCAAATGATTTGCAAAGGCATCACAATAAAGACAGGCATCCCAACTAAGTTGGCACCCCTGCCAATATAAATCATTTGCAGCAAACCAAAAATTTATTAATAAGGAAAAAAGAAAACAAGGAAAAACATGGGGGGGCATAAACCAAACCCATGAAGGAATTACAAATTTGTAAATCTATAGCTAGCAACACAGTACCTATTTTTAGTGAAATCTTCTACAATGAAAGAAGGGATTGAGTTCCACCAAAGAAAACCAGAAATAGATGAGCCATGACAAGCAAGTTTGTCTGCACAAGCATTCCCTTCTCTGAAAATGTGAGAGCAAGAGAATCTCATTTGCTTGGATAAGAATAAACAATTCTTCCATCTGTTTTGTAGTTGCCAAGGAACAATATTTATATTGCTGAAGGCAGAAACAACCAAAAGAGAGTCACATTCAAGCCAAAGATTAAACCAACGGTTTTTGTGAGCTATCTCAATAGCTAGAATAGCTGCTGATAATTCAGCAAAAAGTGCGGTTTTGGTACCAAGATTAGAAGCAAAACAGCCAAGGGTATCCGCTCTACTATCTCTAAAAATACCACCACAGCCGGCTGGACCAGGACACCCTTTGGCAGCACCATCAACATTGCATTTGATCGTAAATTTATACAGTTAATGAATGTTACTTTAACTAGTAGTATCAATGTAAGTTCGTACTAAAGCTTATGGCAATGTTCCGACCTTAAATAAAATAACTTCTCTTCCCTGAAAAACTTTCTTTAAAAAAGACACTAATATATATATATATAACTACATTATATTTACATTTTGTTTGTTGGGGGAAACAAAAGATAAAGAAAGTGTGTATTAAAATATGTAATTTTCTTGTTTTATTATCTTAAAAGGAAATTATGTAAGAATAGTATGAAAAAAATGATGTATAAATATCATAATCTATTTTTTACACATTTTCTTACATCTACGTTTGTTTGGGAAAAAATAAAAAGAAATAATGTATATTAAGAAATGTATTTTTTTATTTTATTATCTAAAAAAGAAGTAGTATAAAAATAGTATAATACAAAATGTTCTGCAAAAAACATCTTTGTTGATAATAAAATCCATTGTGTTTCAGTGAAAAATATAAAGAAATTACCACATGCATATTTTGTATAATTATATTTGTATAACCCACGTATGGGTCAAGCTATTTGCTCACCAAAGTTCAATATCATTACAGCATACTTTTCTTTTTCTCCATCTGATTCCCTTTTTAAATTAACAAAAACTACAAATGCTTTCAGATTTCGTTGATAAATCGTCCCCTCTCTCCACTTCAAGGTCTATGTCAAAAGTTATGAAACATAGTATATATATATAAAGATTCATAATTTCTGAATATCAATTTTATAAGTTTTAAGATTTATAATATCTTAATATGTATTATATATGTTAATATTTACTATTTAATAAGTCTTTTTAAAAAATTATAGAACATAATTTTTATTGATAATTTTTAAAAAAAAATTTTAAACTAACTTCTCCTAATAAAACTAACTATGTACAAAAACATTTGTATAAAAAAAATTAACTAGAGAAAAAAATAGTGTGTAAAAAAATAAAACTTTAAAGCTTAATAGAAGTATGTGAAAAAATAAAACTTAAAATATTGATATATAAAAATAGAAATTTGAGATGTCAGTTATGTGATTGAATTTAAGTAGATTACGGGTTTATTAATTAAACGTTAGTCATGAAAATTAATTTTTTTAAAAAAATTATTAATAAGTTGTGTCCAAATGTATTTAAATTGTATTTAAGTTAAAAATAATAATTTTTTTAATTAAATACATTTAGACATAAAAAATATATATATTATACATATATCTCCATATATAAATATATATTTAACATGCAAACACCCTTAAAAAAATAACGTATCGTTGCTTCGTCGGTCAAAACTATGTTGTTTTAGTCGCTTGTTTTTTATCTTCCCTTTTCCTTTTTTTCTAAAAGTCGTACCATTGAGATTCAAAGGATGCAACGTACTCCCATTACATCACCGTACTGAATGGACTAGGCGTGGCTTTGTAGTGGCAAATTGCTTCTATCTGCTTTGATAGACATAATGTGATAAATCCGAGCTTCTCTAAAGAGTTCTGGGTAATCAAGGCACCCACATAAATTGCCATGGTTCAACGTATGTGATTATGATATCTTCCCTACAAGAATCAAGTTGAAAGATATCTGAGTTATAGATAAGATATATCCAAATATCCTTCTCTGTCGTTTTATAGGTTCGGGCTTTATGTATAATTATGATATATAATCTCATTTGTGATGTGATGGTTGATTTACTACAAAATTTTTAGTGGCCAACATGTATATCATGCGTCTCCGAATAGGAGAGTTAAGATGAGCACATGAACTTAAATAAACGAAACAATTAAGCTATTAGAAAGTTAATGGCCAAGACACACACACGACACATGACCAATTAATCATGTTTTGGGCTATATGAAAGTAAATAAATTATTTCTTGTACCTTCCAAATTGATAGTATCTCCAAACTTCGACACGTGTTTAAACCTTGCTGTGTATATGTCCAAAAGATGACCAGATTGATGTCGGCCACTGCAACGCGCATGTCCTTGCTTGCATTCTTCACCCCTCAATTAAGGTTCGGATGATCACAGTGTCTCCCATAACCCTAACTTGATTGACCTTTGCTTTGTGAAGTATCTCAACAGGTTGTGCGAGAAACCCTTCAAAGTGTCATAGGGGATCTCTTTAACGATCTACTTGCTCATGAGAAGTCTATACATAGTTTTGCACTTTTGCAAAAACTTTTAAAAGGAATATCTATCTTACATATATATGAACTAGGTATATAGGAAGAATCCCAGTCATTTTTCCTTTGGATGAATTCCCAGTCATATTTATATAACCATATTACAAATTTATTTATTCATTTCCCATGTGAAACACCTCAAGATAACCCTTACCTTTTAATTTGTTTACACTCATGAGATGAGATTGATAGCTAGATAGATGGATAAATTAATAAACAGCCAGATTTTAATTTTTGGAACACTGATTGGAAAGTACGAATCGTAATATATATACCTCGAACCTCTGCTACAACTAGGTTCTCTACACCACATATTTCACTAATTTCATACAATATAATTCCATTTAAGATTTACGCCAAAATGATTGATCAAATGGTTTATGGAAAGGGCCCGATTCTCATCATTCCCTTAATTTAAATGGTTTCAGTGGACATTGTGGGTATACGTCCATGTGCGGTTTCTGTTTCTTATATGTACTTGGCCACTTAGCTAGGAAATTTCAGAATTCAGATGCATTCAAAGAGGCTAGCTAGTTCAGTCCCCCCACCACTCTGTAATGGTGTCAAATCTTGGCTTCCCTCCATGTTTCGGATTCCCGCAGATAGACCAAATCATTCAGAATTGAGTGATTGGTGCCCTAACTTGCTACTAGAGGTTACATATACCATTAATTAAGTTCATGCTCATAACCTTTTTTTTTTATATAAATAATACTTGCATACTGAAATCTTTATACCTATTATTATACTCAATCCATATTCGTTTGTAAAATTTTTATATCTAATTTAAAAAAGTGTTAATATAGAAATATAAAAAAAAGTATAAGTTATTCTAATTACTCTTAATAAATTACAAAATAATATTTTTTAAAAAAGCTAACATCTACAAAATAATATTATAAAAGCTGTATAAATCAAAGTAAGCTTTCGAATGAGACACCCAAGTTGTAGTATCCACCTCATCTCTCATCAATTAGCAAAAAGTTTTCTTGGATGTGCACATCACTTTGCTTTGAACAGGCAATGAAACGAATGGGGGCATAAAGTACAGCAAATGGCCCACTCCTTTTTTTTTAGTTCAGTCTTAATTCACTTACATTTTACCTTTGGACAATTTTCACAAAAGCTTCAGTGTTAATCATTGGTTGTCTTCACCCAGAAAAAATGAAGCAAAACCCAATAATGTAGGCATTTGAGACTGACTGATCCGTTCTGCCCTCTTTTCTGTGAATTAATATCATACATAGTCAATCATTGTCAACATCAATTTATAATCATGGCAAAAAAAAATAATTACAATGCATCCATATAACTTCAAAAAGTCAAAATTATATTGTTTGAATAATATTAAAAGAGGTAAAAAAAATCTGTTGAGTCATTAAAATATATATAATTAATTTTGTATAAAAAAGATATAATATTAAATGTACAAATTAAAAAATAATTATAAAATTTACATATATAAAATATTATCTAAATAACATCATCTTAATTAATAAGTTATTAACTCAAATATCTTAACCTGTAGGTACGTTTCTTTTAATCATTATTTGTCCACTGTTGTACTGTCTCTTACACTAGTGAATTATGGTTATTTGATGCGTTGTGATGATTATACGAAGGAACATGTTATTTCATAATGGTTTGTCAATAAATTAAATGTTAAGTTGGAATTAATTTGATTTTATAAATTTAAGTTTGATTGAAAATAAATTTAAAATAATGTGATTTATATTTGAGAATTTTTATTTTAAAAGTGAGTTTAATAAAATAAATATTATTTGAATAAAATATTAAAATTATTTTTAAAGTAAAATTAAAAAAAAAATATCTCTCACAAAATTTTATCTAACAAAAAAGTAAAAATTTAGAGCTTTCACTCTAATTGAAGTTTGGGATAATTTTTCATTGAAATTAATTAAATTTTGTCAAAAAAAAATTTACCAAATATATTGGTGCATCTTTCAATGTTTCAAACATACTTTTAAGATGTTTTAACTACAAATTAAACATACTTTAACTCTAGTTAGTACAACCATTTAAAATGCACGTTCCATAATATTTAAAAAAAATCAAGTAAAAAAGAAAATCGTGTTGTAATCTTCTCCTTGTGTATATATCGCCGTAAATAAATCTAATGAATTAGTGTTTTTAAAAGGCACTCCCTCCTCTATCTGTTCAGTGAGGAATCTTATTTTGTTTAAAATTATTTTTTATTTAAAAAATAATGAATTATTACTCTTTTTAAAAAAATTTAAATATTAATAAATGATAAAAAAGATTAATAGAATTATAATAATATTTTAAGTATTTTAATACAAAATAATTTAATAATTAAATTAATTTTACTTATAATAAAAAAGCATTTAATAAAATTTTAAATTTATATATAATAACTTTAATAGATAAATAAAAATAGATAGAATAAATAATAGCAGCGAGACCACTGCTGTCTCATTGATATTTTGCAGAAGAAATGGCGTATCAGGTTGAATTGAAATTGAATGATTATCACTGGCATCAAGTTTGAGAGAGGTAAAAGAAATGATAAATTAAATTTTATTTAAGTCCCCTAGAAATCAATACGTAAACCAATCGTTGGAAGGAAAAGGAAAATGTTAGTTATAAATTCTTTTTTAGAGGTATATGATTGTTTATATTTTTTTTATGAAATGTGATTAAATAAAAAAAGTGATAAAAAAAAAATATATATATATAAATGAGATATAAAAAAAATATGTATTATTTAATATAAGAATACAAGAGTCTAAAAAAAATACAATAAACTCCACTTACAATATAATTTGTATACACCCTTTTTGTTTTACTTCAAAAAATATTTTGAATAGAAAAATATTTGCATACACTAATGGCTACTAATGTAGTTGAATCTAAGTTGATTGAAACAGACACAGATCGCGTCAATAAAGAAAAAGTGTGATCACATTATTAAAGATGAGAAAATTATCCGTATCCGTAAGAATATGTGAAGATTATTTATGATAATGTAAGAGATGAATACTCATTTAATAAATAAAAATAGAAAAAAGGAGATTATAGTATCTATCCTGCGAGTATTCGCAAATCTCATTAAATATATTTTTTATTTAATATATATCATATATTATGATTTTTTTTATTTTGAGATGAGATAAAAATATATATATTTTTATTATTTTAAAATAGATTTTTTTAATAAATGAGCTCATAATGATAAAATTTGTTAAAAATATATATATTATTTATGTAATAATTATTTACATAAATTGATTATTATAAAATATAATTGAATTTAATTTATTATTTATAATTTTTTTATTTTGTAAGAATCTTAGATTATTGAACAAAATTGTAATATATACGGTATTAAAGTTTATTTTATTTTTTTGTAATTTTTAAGATTTTATTTTAAATTATTGATTACCTACAGATATCTATGAATATTTTCACCTATCCGTAGAGATCACAAACAGATATTCGTGAAAGGCCCCATTGCCATCCCTACACATCATCATACTCTCATTATAATATTAGTTATTAAAGGTTTTAAAGAAAATCTAATATTTAAAAATTACATTAAATTTTAATTAATATTAAATCAAGTCAAGTCGAATTACAAATAACTAAAGTTTTCATTTATAAGATTCAAATTTAATATCTTATTTAAAAGGAAACAAATGTGAACTATTTGAACCAATTAAGTGTTGATTGTTTAAGGTTTTTGTATGTAGTTTAAAAAAGTTATTCTTTCCATTTTATAATATTTGTTGTTTTAGATGAAAATTTTTATTTCATTTTATCTATTATTTTAGAAAATTAATAAAATATTAATTATTTTTTATAATTTTATTTTTATCTCTTCCACTAAATAGAATAAAAAGCATTAATGAAATAAAAGGATAATTTCATCAAATGTAGTTATATTTTCTTAAAATTGATGGTATTTAATAAATTTCTTAATCTTTGTTTAAAAATCTTAAATGATAGATATTATGAAATGGATGAAGTATTAAATACTCTAAATTTAAGAAAAATATAACAACATTTGATCAAATTATCCTCTCACTCTATTAATATTTTCTCATTCTATTTAGTAAAAATATTAAGAGATAAGAATTAAGTTAAAAAAATTAATTAATACTTTCTTAATTTTTAATAGGACAAATAAAATAAAATAAAATTTATTCTCTAAAACCAAAATCATTTTAAAACAAAGAGAATAATTTGTGGAAAATTTGTATAAATAACTTTTTTTAAATTTATTTTTTGAATTGAGATATTGATATACTTTATTAAATTAATAATAAATTTTTGTTGGGATATTTGTAAAGTAAATTTATCTCTAAAGAGAACAAATAAATATGTATATACTCTTAAATTATTTTTTTTCTTTTTTACTTTTTTTTGAATTAAGATCTTGATATACTTTATTAAATTAATAATAAATATATCTTTATATATTTATTTTAGATACAAATTCACTTTAAAAAGAGTATTACCTGTTTCAAAAAGTGCTTATTGATGTTGGGATCAAACTGCATAACGAGTCTTAATACTCTCTCATTCTATTTTACACAATGTTGAATTTGTTTTCTTACCCAATATCATTCATATATTTTATCTGCTTGCAAAAGAATTATCGTCAACGGTAGCTGAAGTAATTTTCATTACAACCTATGAAAGGCAATATAGAAGCTTATTCATTTTATGTTATCTAAACTTATTTATTTTTTAATGACCTTTTATAATGGTATCTAGTGAAGATCCGATCCCTTCAATTTCTTAATTGTGATTTAAATCGTTACTCTCTTTAATTTTAAATTGTTTTCTAACAAATGTGATGTGAGTTGATTCTCATTACTTTATGATTTATTGTTTTTTCATATTTAATTGTTCTAATACTCACATTTTACTGAATGAAAAAATTACACAAAAACATAATCTACATCTCATTGGGTGAAAACTTGATATGAATACATATAATAAAATTAATAAAGGTGTAATTTACTATTAGAAATCCATATTAGTTAATTATGTTTTTTTTTTTTATTCTAATATATGTATTGTTTGTAATATATAAATATATAATATATGATCTATTCTTTTTTTTTTTTTGCTTACTTTCCATTTGACATGCTAAATGCATTTTACATTATAAAATTTTAAATATTTTTCTTTACTTTATTAGTAATAACTTTATGATATATTCAATATATATATATATACTACCATCATGATCAGTCCACAATTTTTTACAAAGAATGAGTAATTTAATTCAAATTTTAATTATTATAAATAAAAATTATATATGTCATGCAATGCACGTATAAAAATATTAGTGTAGTTATATTTTCTTAAAATTGATGATATTTAATAGATTTGTTAATATTTGTGCAAAAATCTTAAATAATAGATATTATGAATGGATGAAGTATTAAATATTCTCAATTTAAGGAAAATATAACAATATTTTATCAAATTATCCACTCATTATATTAATACTCTCACATTATATTTAATGAAAATACGAAGAGATAAGAATTAAGTTAAAATAAGTAATTAATACTTTTAAATTTTTTAATATGATAAATAAAATAAAATAAAATAAAATTTATTTTCTAAAACTAAAGTCATTTTAAAACAAAGTAAATAATTTGTGAAAAATTTTTATAAATAGTTTTTTATTTTTATTATTTATAAAGTTAATTTATCTTTAAAATAAACAAGTATGTGTGTGTATATATTCTTAGAGTATTTATTGAGTTTAGATTTTAATATACTTTATTAAATTAATAGTAAATACTCCTTTCATCTATTTTTATTTATCCGTTAAAGTTAATACATATAAATTAAAAAAATTATTAAATATGTTGAATGATAAGAAAATATGATTTAATATGATTAAATTATCCTTTATACACTTAAAAAGTTATAAAATCAATTAATATATATTATTAAGTTTAATAAAAATAATAAAATATAAAATTAAAATTAAAAAAGACTAATAAATATTTTTAATTTTTAAATAAATGAATAATATTAAACAAATTAAAATTTTTAAATAAATAAATAAAAAATACATAATTATATATCTATTTTAAATATAAACTCACTTTAAAAAACATTATCCGTGTCGAAAAGTGCTGATTGATGTTGGGATCAAACACAAAATGGAATCATTTAATGGAGCACATGCATCAAGTGCATCATCAAGATTGCAAAATCTTTGAACGTGGTCCACAGCCGAAGCCACCCTGGTCCTTTTTACGTTCCAAGAAGGGAACAAAAGCCCACATAGACACACAAATGATGAAGCAGCAAGACGTTTTTAAACATAGATAAATTCTTATCTAAACTATAGAATATTATAATTGAGTGCATTATGTTAATCAAAAATTAATATTTTTATTAATTTTTATAAAATTAATTATATAATATAATTATTTATAAAAATATTAAATTATAATTAACTTAATGTACTTAATTAAATATCCATAATTTAGACATGAATTTCTCTTAAATAAGCAGATAAGATTCCAATTCCGAGGTCGACAACACATTCGATTGGCCACTTTTATACTTCCATCAAGTTGCATTGTTCGTCACTGTGATGGGCACATTTTTTCCCTGATGAGTAAATGATTCATACATTCCATGACTAGGATTTAATTAAGGCTGAGTCATGTAAACGCCTGAGCGTTTGTGCGCTCCGCATTATTACCCATTGGATGAAACCAGATATGTGCTATGAGTTAATAAAATAAATTTTAAAAAAAGACGAACACAAGAGACGACGAAGATTCATAGTATCACTCTTTAATTAAAGAATTTTATTATTTTTATTAATGAATTTAAAATTAAAACATTTATAATATTTTTTAAATTTTTAATATATTAAATACTTTATTTTTTTTATAAATTTTTAACAAATGTCTTTAAGATATTTTTTAACAAAATCCTAAATTAAATAACTCCATGTGTGATGAAGACATGTATCCAAAACTGTTTCACGAAGATTACAATAAATTAAAGGTGAGATCAAGGGGAGCGAAAATGAACGAAGCAAAAAATACATACCAACTTTTATTTTAAATCTGAAACATGATTTCTTACAAATAATAATTATTAACAGATGGCATTTTAGAAATCGTTCATCTGCTCTCGCTACTCTTTTTCTCGATTGGTTGCTTGTGTGTTGAGAGGAGGGGCCGAAGGTTCACAAGTCCAAGACAATATCAGATTGGCAATGGTTTCCAGTTGGAAGTGGGTCCTTGGTTGTTGCCCCTGTACTCGAACCCAAGCCGCAATTCATGTGATTTGTATCGTATCACTTAAGAAACATAGGCCCCTTGTTTCTCTACCTTCAAATTTCGGAGTCATAAATAATTTTAGGATCAAACATTTCTGTTCAGCAGAGACAAAAAAAAGTAAAAGTTCACGTCCTAGTTTCATTCTAAAAGGTAAAGTGCTATTTAGATTCTTTTCTTTTTTCATTTTCAATTGATATTTTTTTATAATTACAAAAATGTAATATTTTTTTATTTTGTTTCTTCTTTTTTATATTTTTGTAAAGAAAACGGTCAAAACAATAAAATGTTATTTTCACAACTTTTTTTTATAAAAGTTTACAAATAAGAAATAAAATAAAAATAATGTAATATTTTTTTAATTATAAGTGAAAACATATCAACTAAAAATAAAAATAAAAAACAAACCAATTGCCTCCTAAGGGTATTTGTATGTTGGGTTGAGTTTGAAGTATTTTCATATTTGATATGTTCATCAAAGTAATTAATTAAGTTGATAAATTTTTTCTTTAACTTGACCTCCTCTTGAGTGAGTTGAGTTAAGTTGAATTTATTGTTCTAACATATAACTAAAAAAGTTTTTCACGTGTTAAAATAAATGTTAAAATACGAAATTAAAAATTCATTACATATAATAAGTCTTAACTAAAATCAACATAAGTTTCAAATGAACCAAAAAGTAACATAACAATTAAAAAATCCTAAACAAATATGCATAAGTCTCAAATAAATTAAAGAATAAACATAACAAGTCATAAATAAATATGTCTCAAATGAATAAGGGTAACATAACAACCCTCCAAAGCTATAAGCAATAAGTTACATAAGCAAATTGGAGTCAATGTCATCATAATTAGCATATGAATTGTAATCATTGACTTCATTATTTATTTTTTCAATAAATTGGACATCATCCAACTAATTCTTTGGTTTCTCATCACAATAGTCTATAGAATGCTTTAATAAATTTACATTATCAATATGATTATAACTTCTAAATTTAAACTTAATTGGCTACTCATAAAAAGTGAGGGAAAAGCATTGTGAAACAAAATGAGATAATGAAAAATGACACATTTGCATGATTTTAAAAATAATTAATATGCAGATTGGGTTGGGTTATGTGGGTAAAAAAAAACTTGTAACCTTGTCATATTTATTGTAGATTGAGAATTTTTAAACCCAGTCCAATGCACAAACCCAAACCAACTTATCATTTGTGGATTGGATTAAGTGAAAATATAAAAATTCACATGTTGGCTTAACTCAACAGACACCTTTATGAAAGGACAAGGAAATAGGAATAATTATTTGTTGGGAATGGTATGCCCCCAAAAAAATTAAAGTTGGGGGATGAAAAAACATAATTCGAATGGGTCTTGAGTCTTCACTTTGGTTGGACGAATCTAATTAAACATTGTTAGATTAGTATTTAGAATGCCCCACGTCTATTTAAATCCATGGCCTTGGTCCTGGCCCAATCGACCAAAAGACCATCTAATTCCATAATCTTAGTTCGTCGAATTCACGGCTCAATGCCGAGCCCAAGATAACCTCGTGGTTGATCCTTTTGCCCCTACGTTTCTTTTATGGAACCCAAGCTAAAATAAGTAATATCAAAGAGAATTGGGAAATTTGAGAGGACCTGTGTCATAGTATATTTGGACTAGCATTAGTAATTTAATTTAAACTCACAGGTCTATAGTCAATCTAACTATATATATATATATATATATAATGAATGCTAGTATCACATTATTTTAAATATTTTTTAATATTTATTTTATTATTAATTCATCTTATATACTTAAAAAGATTATTAAGAAAAAAATATTTATAACACTTATTTTTAGATTAATAATAAAATAAATATTAAAAAGAGTATCTAAAAGAATATATTATTAGTAATATATATATATATATATATATATATATATATATATATATATTTAGTGAAAGAAATTTTAATTGTGAGAGAGTGAGAAAAACAAATTTTATTATTATATATGAATAGTCAAAATTAAAAGTTACTTAAAAGTCACGCGTGATTACTTAAAAAAGTAATATATATTTATATTATAATTTTGACCATTTATGTAAGATCTAATGATCAATATTTACTCATATTACTAAAACATTATTTTCACTAAATACACACTCTCTCTCTATATATATATATACATTTCTTTTTTTTAATTAATTCGGGATTTCTTTTGTTTGCATTGCTAATTTGCGTTCACCCAGTCACATGTAGACAATCCTTCAAAATAAAAAAAAAGGGAATTATGTAGCTTCCCTGTCCTTTTTGTCAAATGTATGTATCAAAATCGTTGTTCATATACAATGTTAGTTTCCGCGTTGGATTTATTGTAACAGGTCTAGGAGAATTTATTGTAAGAGAAACAGGCTGGATTTTATCAGTTTCCAGGGCGGGAGAGATTATTTTGATATTTTCTCAGTCTCGACCATTTCTCTTTAGGCCTACCTCCTTTGCCACTTTTGTTTAAGCCCATTTTTTAGTTGGGTAAGGTGACGTATAAGGCTCATCTCCAACGAACTTAGTCCATTCAGACCCCAAAAAAATGAAAAAGAAAGAACTTGGCCCATAAAAGAAACTCATCAAATTTTCTTTCGTTTCGGTACATAAACAGATCAATTTTTCATATTTACTTTTTTCTTATTCTAAAATTTCTTAAGATTAATATTTTCTTATGTTTGTCTAATAAATTAATAGAACATATAAATTTTTAGGTATAAAGATTAATTCAAATAATATAAATATTTTTATTTTTATAATATTTTTTCTCTTGATTTTCATGCTCTCCTTATTCTATAATTTTTTTTATTAATTTACACATATATTTAGTGATTGTTTTATTTTTAATTAAATAAAATAAAATTGAATCTATTCAAATTGATGTTGGTTTAATTCGATTTCATAAGATTATCAACTGTGTTTGATTTAAGAATCATATATAGATATGAATTTTTCTAATGAGTGCTTTAAGGTACTTATTAAAAAATAAAAAGTATAAAATATTAAATAAATTTTTTCTAGTTATACTTTTTATTTAATACTTTATATTTGTTATTTTTAAAAAGTATTCTTAAGAAATTATATAAATACATGTCATTTAATATTTTTTATTTAAGACACTTGTTAACAAAATTCTATAAATACTAATTAATATTAAATTTTATAAATAATTATTTTAATTAATATTAAATTTGACAAGCATGAATAAGTCAATAAATTAATTTATGCTACTTAAGTAAGCATTGGCTATGCGGTATGCACTGTAGCAAGCATTATTCAAGGAGTAGTGAGTCGTGAGTAGTAGTGTAGTACATCCCGCTCACACGACAATCCTCATCTTGTGGTTTTTTTCATCCGATAAAAGAATTTAATTAAGAATTAATAAGAATAAAATGACAATTGACAAAGAATACTTGAAGCTTATCTTATGGGAATTAGGAACCAGTTGTGAAGCGCCACGTTGATTTTCTCAATAAGACAACACTACGTTCCAATATAACATCTTAGTATCTTACCAACATGCACACACGCTGATTACATTATTACTTAACTAGTGTTTGGCATTCGTATAATGCATAAAATAAATTAAAAAAATATTACAATAAATAAAAAATACTTAATTTAAATATATAATATTTTAAATAATTTAAATAAATTTAATTAAATTATAATTAATAAAATTTACTGTAGAACCTGTTTAAAATTATTTTTTATTTTCGTTAATCAACTTTTTATGTGCTATGATACTCATGTTATGTTGCTCATCTCAATAAATATTTCTTTTATATGACCTCTTAATAAATAATTAATTTATATAGTTTCAAATAATTTTAATTTTTGATTCTATAGTTTTTTTAAATATTAATTTAATTAATTTTACTATATTTTCATGTAAAAATTTCACTCTTGTGTGATGTATATATTAAAATTTTGTAAATAATATAGAATAATTATATGTAAATAAATATAATAATTTGAAAATATAATAAATTTACATAGCAGTATATATATATATATATATATATATATATAACATAGATAGTATCAAATACTTATGAAAATTTTGAGATTTTAAAATCAATTATCAATAAAAATAATTAATAACGTGGTCAACTAAAGATAGATGAGATTTTTTTAATATGAATTAATATGCATAACTATATATGTCAAGGTAATTAATATGCGATTATAAATTTCTATATTGATATGCTCGAACAATAAATTTAATTTAATTCTAACGACACATGTGTACTTTCCTTTTAAATTATAATATGGGATGTCATATGTTAGTTATTAAGATAATGTATTTGTCACACGATAGATTTTTAAACATGTTAGTCCATGTTAGAATGACACTAGGGATGACAATTTTACTCACCCCCGCAGGTACTCGCGGGTAATACCCGTGACGGGGGCGTGTAATACCCATCAAATTCCCCCCGCAGATATAAATACCCGTTTAGTGTTATCCCCGTTTAATAAACGGGGCAGGGGTGGTTCTCAGATATCGTAGTACATAAAAATTTTATATAAATATTTTATATAAAATTATTAAAAAAAAACTTAATTATATAAATTTAAATATTATAAAGTTATATAAATTAAAAGTATTTTAGGTGTTTAACATTATTTTTAGATTAAGTTGTATTAAAAATTTTTTGAAAAATTATAATATTATACTTTTTTTATTTTTTATTTTTTTATTTTATTTTTTTGATTTTTTGAATTTTTTTTTTCAATTTATTGAGTCTACATGATATATCGCGGATATCCGTTTTACATGGGAAAAGATAAACGTATCAAGAAGACGGATATGGAGGCGGGGGCGGATATTATTCGCGGGGGGGACGGGGGCTACTACTCGTCCGCCCATACCCTACCATACTGTTGCCATACCTAAATGACATATATCAGAATATGAAGACATGTACCTTCTCTTTATATGCATAACTATATATGTCAAGGTAATTAATATATGATTATAAATTTTTATATTGTATATGTGAGTAATAAATTTAATTTAATCTTGACCACACATGTACACTTTTATTTTAAATTGCAATATGAGATGCCACATATTAGTTACTGGGATCATGTATTTACCACACGATAGATTTTTAAACATGTTAGTTCATGTCAGAATGAAATATATCATAATATGAAGACATATACATTCTCTTTATATATATTATTATTATTATTATTATTATTATTATTATTATATGATTTGGAGATTTTATTAATTTATTATTAAGAGTATACCAAAAAAATTTACTATATTTACTTAGTTTAAAAAATACTTAATAAATTATTATTTTCCTCATAATAAATTACATTTAATTAATTTTACTATATTTTCATACAAAATGTCTACTTGTCTGTGACGTATATATTGAAGTTTTGCAAAATATATAGAATAATTATATATGAATTAATATAGTAATTTAAAAATATAATTAATTTAAGTACCAGTAGATATATAATAGAGATGGTATCAAATACTTACAAAAATTTTGAAATTTTAAGATCAATCACTAATAAAAATAATTAATAATGTGGTCAACTAAAATAAATAATTTTTTTGGAATTTTTTAATATGAATTAATATGCATAGCTATATATTTTAAAGTAATTAATATGTAATTATAATTTTTTATATTTGTATTTGCGAGCAATAAATTTAATTTAATCATGATGACACATGTGCACTTTCCTTTTAAATTGCAACATGAGATGTCACATGTCAGTTATTGGGATTATGTATTTGTCACATTGACAGATTTTTAAACATGTTATTTCATGTCAGAATAACACATGTCAAAATATGAAAATATGTACATTCTTTTATTATTATTATTATTATTATTATTATTATTATTATTATTTGATGATTATATGATAATAATTATATTATATAATTTGGAGGTTTTATTATCTTGTTATTAAGAGTATACCAAACAAATTTACTATATTTACTTAGTTTAAAAAATACTCAATAAATGATTAATTTTCTCATAATGAATTACATTTAATTAATTTTATTACATTTTCATATAAAATTTATACTCTTGCGTGACATATATATTGAATTTTTGTAAAAAATATAGAATAATTATATATGAATTAATATAATAATTTAAAAATATAATTAATTTAAGTAACAATATATATATAATAGAGATGATATCGAGATATTTACAAAAATTTAAAGTTTTAATATCAATCACCAATAAAAATAATTAATAACGTGATCAACTAAAGATAGATAAGAATTTTTTGAATATGAATTAATATGCATAGCTATATATTTTAAGGTAATTAATATGTAATTATAAATTTTTATATTTATATTTTTGAACAATAAATTTAATTTAATAATAACAATACATGTATACTTTTCTTTTAAATTTAAATTATAATATCAAAAGATATCAAAATATAACCACATATTCCTTCTCTTTTATATATTATATCATCATCTCTGTCCTCTTGGACTACCCATAAAAAATCACAGGCACATTCGCATTGGCATAGAAATCAGAGACAGATATAGAGAAATTGAAGAAGCAAAGGAAAATGTTGGGAAAACAGAACGTTTGGGGTGGTGCACTGGAGATACATGCAGATGAGGCAGATGAGGCAGATGAGTTGGATGAAGAGCAGAGCTACCGCGACAGGGCGGCGTATCATCCACCGTCCGAGGAAGTCAAGCAAAGCTGGGTCCTGAGACCCAATAACACTAACCGCAACAAGAGGAAGAAGACACTGACACAGTATATCAAGAGTGTCATCACGTCCCTTGTCGGGGTTTGCATCTTTTTGGTCCTTCTCGTCATCATTGTCAAGTTCATGCCCCAACCTCGCCACCACCGTCTCTCCGCTTCTGATAACTACACCCAGGCCCTTCACAAAGCCATCTTCTTCTTCAACGCCCAGGAATGTATTTCTCTTTCTTTCTCGCTCTCATTTGCACCTCATCATCAAACCTTAAATATTCTTTATTTAATTGTTTGAAGAAGTTTGTTTGATCAACTTTGAAGTTTTTCACTTTTTTTTGCCAATTTTATAACACCTGGAGTTAGAAATGGATTTCCCATAATTTCTACTTCCCTGTGATCATACATGCATGTAGACGAAAAGGAAAGCTCGCATCCTCTGGTTAATGCTTTCCCCTTTTTAAAGGGGATAAAAAAGAAGCAAAGGAATGGTTTCCAATTAACCAAAATTTTAGCATAATTAATCGCTATGCACTTTACGTGGAGATACGTTAAAAGTATAAGGGAATAATAATAATTTGATATGATTTATTTATTATTTAAAAATTTATATTTATATATAAAGATTTATATATCTATGGTGAAATTTTTTTATAATTATAGGAAAAAAATATAGAAAGAATAATTTTACAGATATGACTTACATTATATAAGTTTATGTCAATAATTATTTACTTAGAATAAATTTAAATTATAAGAAATAAATATGTCATAATACATGAATAAATTTGTCTTAATAATAAAAGTAAGAAAATAAATTAAATATGTCTTAAGATCATATGTGATACTCTAAAATATTTTAAGATATAATAAAAAAATTGAGATATTTTTCAAATATTCTAACACTCCTCCTCAAGCTAAAGCTTCTTAAACTTAAACTTGTAGCAATTAAATAATTTAATAGTGTGATAGTAGCTGGGGCGAGCAGAGACGAGACCAGTGCATCTGGGACAAAGAGTCAAGCTAGGCAATTCCCTCCATAAGTCTGGAATGGTATTGAATTGTCTGCGTACTTCCTCAACTATCTTCAGAATAGCACTTCCCACACTCTTCATGGTTATGGCAGAAAACTAATAAGGAAGTATTGCACCCACAATTAAACTAATAAAAATAATATTTAATTAGTACATTAACTGTTGAAATAACAGCCCGACTCACAAAGGCACCAAAGATGACCAAAGACACAAGGACAGCAAAACCAATAGCAAACTCCTTCCCAATAGCAGTCAACTCATGATTCACCTCAAAAGAAGAGATGGAAGCTGTAACAGCCTCTTTAGGGCATCACATTTCTGACTCCCGACTCATAATCTGAAAAGAAGTTCGCATAAAGTTTGAGTTATAAAAGATGGGTTTCAAAATTTCTTCTTTACTGAAAAGTAAATTTTACTGAAAATATTAGGTGATATTGAAAATCATATTTCAACTATTCATTATGCAATATTGACATCAATTAATATCACAAATTAAAGAGAAATATAAAATTAACAGACTTTTTTTTCAGTAGCAAATCCCATGACGGGTCCTACTTAATAGCACAGTACAATACTAACGAGAAACTTTAACATACACGGTACAATACTAACGAGAAACTTTAACATACTTATTCCTTTTTCTGTCTATCTTGATGCATCAGACATCTGTTCCTTTGTCAACACTGCACACCTTCGAGTCCTGAATGTCCACTCCTTATTGTTGTCACCAATCTCAGAGTATCCATCGCCCGTTATGTCAAAAACAACTCGATCTTCTATTATTTGATTTTAACAAAGATGCAGACACAAAGAAAATAATATAACAAAGAGGTGAGATCACCTACACCAATACCAACATGGCGTCTGAGAGATAACACAAACAGCAATATCATACAGATAGATCATACCGCAATTATGATCATGCCATCAACATTAATCAATTATCATCATCCAATCATTTATCAATTCAATTATCATCCAAGTATTCAAAACAATTGTCATAACCAATAACTAATATTCCTCAATTAATATATCACACAGATATAAATGCTCAGATTTATGCATATGCACAAAGACTCATTTTATCAAAAACAACTCCATGGAGGTTTTCACAATTTCGAGAAGAATGCTCTGATTAATTGTCAGCCTTAGCCCAAAGACAATCTTCCAGTTGTTGAAAAGAATCGTGTTCTTATCGGGTATCTTTAATGCGTTGCAACGGACTACATCGCCAAGTGGCACAGGGTACTCCCCAACTATCCACTGGTCGACCGCCGCGCCTCGACGCCCCCATGATCCATCATAGACCTCACTATCAATTCTCATTCCCTCTTCAACCACAAGGGCCATAATAGCTATTAACTATATTTTATACAATGCACGAATATATCAGTGCAAGTCCAACCCCAAAGGGCCAAATCTTTTCAATTTCATTTGTTCAATGTAATCATATGCTTCAACGCATATTTTATACAATGCACGAATATATATCAAGTAAGTCCAACCCCAAAGGGCCAAATCTTTTCAATTTCATTTGTTCAATGTAATCATATGCTTCAATGCATATTTTTTTTCAATGCTCCAAATTCAATCACAGACATATCTTTCCAATGCATGTATAATGCACCAAATGCCAATCACAGGCAAAACATGTCATTTTCTCACACAGCATCCATATACTAGTTCTACAGTATTTATATTGTATTTTCAACAGGAAAATCATATTATCACATTTTCATAGTTATAAAATTATTTCGTCGTGTTTTCACAAAATTGCGCAACATTTTCATTTCGTTTTCACAATTCCAAAACATTTACATTACGTTTTCACACATCAGTAACTCTTCTTCATTGCACCTTTAAATCACGTATTAAATTTTTCAATATTTTTCTCAATCGCATAAAAATATACGTTTCTCAAATCGCGTAATGATTTTTCATCATTTTCAAAATCACGTAACTTAAAAATCATTCTTTTAAGTTGCGTAAATCATTTTCCATCATTCTTAAAATATTTAAAACACTTTCCAAATCACATAATGATTTTTTGTCATTTTCACAATCACGTAAAAATATTCTCTCATTATTTAATCACGTAGTGATTTTTTAACAAGATAGTTCAAATTACGTAAAATATTTAAACGTAATTCAAATCACTTAAAAATGTTTCAACGCATCTCCAATCGCGTAGTAATATTTTATCATATTTCAAATCGCATAAAAATATTTTACTGTATTTCCAAACACTTGGAAATATTTTACTATATTTCAAATCACGTACTTTAAAAATTAAATTTTTAAGATACGTAAATAATTGTTTTTCACCACAATTCCATTACTGTAGAAAATATTTCTCATTTCTTCAAAAATTCCATTTCAACTTTCCTCAAAATAATATGACTTTATACTTTATTTAATACATTTTCTTTACTCAATAAAATCTTTTTCCACATTTCTTTACTCAAAAATCTTTTTCCAAAATATAATTCACAAAATCATTCTTCCATTGATATAAATCAACGTTTCAAAACTTAACATTTTCTAACATACTTCAAAACTCAAAAATAAGTTATACGTTAGTAGATTTTCATAATACCACTATATTCTTCATTTTTTTCAAATTATTTTCAAATCAACCTTTCTCAAAATAATATAACTTTTTACTTCATTTAATATATCTTCTTATTCAAGAAAATCTTTTTCATAGTATATTTCACAAATTCACAATTCCATTGAATTAAATCAATGTTTCTAACTTTAAAAATTACTAATGCTTTCCAAAATCCAACGGGATTTTAATAAATTCTTTTTAAAACAAATTGAGGCTCACTTGCAACTTCTCTTTTCCATTTACATAAAAATTCATTTCTCAAGTGTTAAAATACTCTGATTCCCTTTTCAATTTTCTTGTATTAAATTAATTATATTTCCACTTGGAGAATCACTTTATTTCATCAAAATCAATGCATTACAAGCCTTCGAAAACGTGGACATGACTATTGAAACCATAAAATATTTTTCCTTCTAAATTGATATGATTTTACACAAACAAAATCATTTAAAATTTTGTTTTCAAAACCGCAAGACTTATGGTTATAAAACCAAACCCATTTGTTCAAATTCATTTTTATTTTCTTTGCAAATCTTTTTTTTCACTTTCTTTGCAAATCCTTAAAATCATCATTGCTATTTTCATTTAAATCTCATGTTTTGTAAAACACTTAGAAACTTTGTACACAAAATAAATCAATAAAAATTCCTCAAAAACCATGTTCTTGTACTCTTTGAAAAATAAACTCTTTGTTTATTTTTCTTATTTTTCTAAACATTCATTTTCATCATTCATGAAAATATTCATTTATGAACACCTATTTTGAGGTGTCTTAACCGATATTCACCATATTTCTAGGGACCAAAAATTAATTCTCTTGTTCTTGAAAATTTTTAAATATGAACCCTAATCAAGGACATCAAAATCGTAGTCCTTTCTTGGCCATTGGAACCAAAATTAATTTTCTTTCCATCATCAAATCATGGCATACACATACATACACATCATATATATATATATATATATATATATATATATATATCAAAAGCATGCCATATTATCATCATGTATAGTATAAGCATACCATCAAAATTATAAACTCATGCAAAGCATATTAAGCATAGGTAATTAATCAAAGCTCATAAACACATATAAATTATTACATGACCATGGATATGAATCCTCACATGGATTCACCATCCATTAAATATAAGATCATCTCTCACCACCATGCTTGGTTGGTGAGATGGATCTCCCTCTTACCTCTTGAAGATCCTCAAAAACTCCTTGTTTTACTTTTTTTTCCAAGTCCTTCACCACCAAGGGCTTCTCAAATACAAAACAAAATATATAGAAATTAGTATACTAAGTTTGATTAAGAGGAACCATGGATTAAACATGGTTTAGATCATGAAAAAGAATAGAAGAAATGAAGTCTTCTTATTCTTCACCTCAAAAACCCAATAACTTTGATCTTGAAGAAAGTCCATGAAGATGAATGATTTAGAGAAAGTCTTCAACATGAAAGTTGCTTAGAATATCATGTAGATTCAAGATCTATGGTTGGATTAAATTAAACAAACTTGAAGGGTGATCTTAGGGTGGTTGACCGAATTCCTCACAAGAAGGAAAACATAAACTTTTTGATTTTTAACTTGAAGGACAAGGTTGTAAATGATAGAATTTTGAGAAGTTCCTAACAATTCTAAAACAATTAGTAAAATCACAAACAAAGCTTAATAATAACAAACCATGGAACAAACATGGCTTAGAAAATCATAAACATGAATTTAAACCATAGAAATCAAAGTTTACCTCCAAGAAAGTAAGCTAAAAGTGGGATTTTGAAGCACTTAGAGTGAGATTTTGGAAAAACTTTCTAAATGAAAAGTGTTTAGAATATTGTTTAGCTTTAGGAAATGATGAGAGTGAAAATTATAGGTGAGTGATGGTGTATTTGGGTGTAGAGACCGAACCAATGGAGAGAAAATGGAAGGAAAAATAGTTGTTTGGTTCTTGGAATTTTGAGAGAATAAGATGAAGGCTTTTTGGGTGAGAGAAAAAATGAATATGCATGCTCAAAATGAGTGGGCTGCCGTGAGAATGAAAGAATGGAGAGATAGAAATTTCTTTAGCATAATTGAAGGCTATCACATGCATGCAAAAGTCTTCCACTTTGTCATCTTTTTCCTTGGCCTAAAAAGGCTACTCCAATTTGTCTCCTCCTTTCCAAGCATCTCGAACCACCCCCCTCTTCATAATGCATGCAAAGTTGTCATCTTTTCATGCCATTATTTGAAGCATTTCTAGCCATTAATTAATTCAATGGTTAGGATTTAGGTAGACTTTTGATTTTTAGGAGACTTAATCTAGGCCATTAAATCTTTTTTCTTTAAATTCTAGCCATTAGATATGTCTCCAAAATAAAAGGTCAAGATCGCTCCTTCAAACTTTAAATCCAAGGGTTATAATTAGTCATAGCCTTTTTAGAAGACCAAATCTCCACCTTTGATTAATTCTTCATCCAATGGTCATAAATGGTCTTTGTCACTTTTTAAGACTAAATCTCCACCATTGATCAATTCCAAATTCAATGGTTGTAAATTGTCACTTTATATAATCAAATTTACACCGTTGATTAAATCTACGGTTGATATTGAAGCTTGCCTAACTAAGTTTATTCTCACACCATTGATTAAATCAATGGTGATTATCCAATGCTTCTTTATTAAATTTATTTCTTAACCGTTAATTAAATCAAGATCAAGTCTTCACTATTAAATAAATCAATGGTAGATATCTAAACCACCAATGTTGACTTAAGTAATATAATTTCTATTTTTATCTACTAAAAACTCCACGAAAGAATATATTTACTGTATTTTTATCGCCCAATAATTAAATACAGTGCCAAACACAAAACAAGAAAATTTCTAAAACTGTTTCCGGATTTAGGTTTAGTAAGATTCACTGTCTCCGTCTAAACAATACAAATTTTTCTATGCGTAGAAAAATTTTCACTTTGTGGGACCCACCTGGGCCCACGTAAGGTCACCTGAGCTCACCTAGGACCACCTAGACCCACATACACTCAAAAAAATTTATAATCATTTACAAAAATTACAAATATTAAAAAACGTATGAAAATCAAGTCAGATTGTTAAAAATAATTAACAGTCAAGAGAAATAAATACAGAAAGATTTTTTCCGATTCAAAAATTATTATTTTTCTGACACGAAATAAATCATTCAAAACGATCAAATACGCTGACGGAATAATCAAAATAATTTTACAGTATCCAGAAATTACTAAATAGTAAAATTCTGTTAACTGTCAAAATTACTGTTTACAAGATAGAAAATTTTGAGGTGTTACAAAAGCAATACAGGATGACTCAGCATATGAACCAAAAAGATCAAATCCCATACCAACTTTATCCCCAACATTATCTCCAACATTATCAGTAATCACAACTAGATTTCTAGGGCCATCCTTAGGAATGTTTCTTTCAACCTTGCTAACAAGATCAACACCAACATCAGCAACATTAGTATAGATACCTCTACTAACTCTTCCAAACAGAGCCATAGAAGACCCACCAAGTAAGAATAATATGGTGTTGAAAAGGGCAGTGGCAAGAGGTGACTTACACATCTTAGTTAGATCATAGGTACAAGGTTGCTAGCTTGTGTTGAATCCTTCTACAGAACCAAGGAAAAGGAATATCAATATAGCAAAAGCCACCATGAAAATTCTCACCAGGGACGGATCCAAGGGGGGGCGTGTGTGGGCCTTGGCCCCCTTTCTCACCAATTTTTTTAAAGTATCTATAATTTAATTTAATTTATTAAAAAAAGATAATTATATTGACTTTTTATAAAATTAGTACTTATTATATTAATACTTTTATTTAAAAATTATACCTATATTTTTTATTTTATATATTGTTATTACACTTCAATATCTTTTTTTATTTATAAAATTACATATATCTCTCCTACTTTATGTATAAATATTACACAAAGTCTCATTGAAAATACAAAGCAAGAGAAGTATGAGTAATTTCTCAAACAAAAAAAGTGTCAATATTATAAACACTAACCTCAAGAGAGGTCAGTATAATTATACTAAAGATAAAAATGATGAAGTTAAAAGAGTTTATACTTGATATGTATTTGACATATAATTTATGATTATTTTATATACATTAATATTACAATTTAAATTCATCTTTTTATTAATTTTTAATCTTTATATAATAAACTTACTAGTTTTTCTCATTTTTATCTTCACTCTCTTCCTTATTTTTTAAATCTATATATATAAAAACTTTATTTTACTCATAAATCATGATGTAAAGAACAACTATTATTGTCATGCATTTAATATCTAATATAATAAATTTTTTTTTTTTTTTACTTTATTCATAAATCTTCCTATATAATGAAAGAAAAATACTCTTCTAAAGTAAATAAATAAGAGTATATTTATTCTTAATTTAAAATAGTATATTTTAATCTTAACTCACTAAATAATTTAAAGGTAAATATATTTTTATTTGTTAACTTTAATTTTGTTTATATTTAATAATATGATTCATGATTTTTAATCGACCCCTTCACTATATATTTTTTGGATCCGTCCCTGATTCTCACATACTTATATTCAGTGGGAAAAGAATAACATGACAAACACCGACATTAATGTATATGTAGAGATGATTTTATTTTCATTCTCCACCTCAATAAAGGGCAACAATAATGATGAAGGCTGATTGAAACCCAGCGATGAAGGCTGGTCTAATCAACAATGAAAGTTGATTATAGCGAAACCAATAGAGGCTCCGAAATCAAGATCACAATCAATAACTCGAGACTTGAAGAGAACACATCAAGACTAAAAGAAATTGGGAGAAAATAAATATAAAGAAAATAATAAAATTAGGTCTAAGTTTAAAGGTCGTGAATAACAATTTTAATGTGTTCCATGAACTCTACATAGTAAAAAAAAAAAAACTCTCTTCAAGGTGGATACCATGACTCTGATAGCATGTTAAAAATTTTTAGAGAATAATAATAATTCTAATATGATTTATTCGTCACTCAAAGGCATATATTTATATATAAGGATTTGTAAGCCTATGCTGAACTCTTTCCATAATTATAGGAGAAAAATATGGAAAGAATAATTATGGAAATATGATTTATATTATATAAACTTTTGTCAATGACTACTTGTTTAGAATAAAGTTAAATTACAATAAATAAATCTATCATAATACAAGAATAAATTTATCATAATAATAAAAATAAAAAATAAATCAAATTTGTCTTAAAAAATTATCTATTATACTTTAAAGTATTTTAAGATATAATAAAAATATTTTGAGATATTTATTTAAATATTCTAACACTATTTACTTGCACTAAAAGAAAAAAGGTGAGTGCCCCTTGCACACCACAAATATTATATAATATATTATTATTAACTCTTGAGCGCAATCAAATGTGAAGAGATATGACTCTATGAAGCATTTTCCTTTGACTTTGACTTTTGGTATGTGAATTTGTGAATAAACTTGAATACTTATCATTCTTAAAGTTATGTTTGATGTACATGATAATATAGTATAAAATAAGATAATATGATATGATAGTATAAAATATGATAGTATAATTAATAGGATAAGACATAATCTTATTTTTTATTTGATAATAAAAATATAAATTAGTTGATTATATAATATTTTTTAAGACCAAAATATCTTTTAACATAAAAGTTAAAATAATTAAAAAATAATAATAATAAAGTTTTATGCAACTTTGCATAAGGTAGTCGTATGGTGGTGGTGGTGGTGGTGGCGGTGGCGGTGGCGATGTATGTCGACAATGATGGCGGCGGTGATGGTAGTGGTGTGGCGGTGGCGGGCGTTGATGGTGATGATGGTAGTGGTGATGGTGGCGGTGACAGTGGTGGTGGTGAATCAAGAGAGATGAGTGATAAAAATGAAATTGAAGATAGGATTAGAATAGAAATCCTATCAAATCTTATCATGTATTAGGGGAGGAGATAGATTTATCAATTTAGAATAAAATAAAATAACTTAATCTAATTTTATTATACTATCAATTAAATATATCAAATATTAAATAAGATCTGATAATATTAAATTATACTATCATATTTTCTTTCTGAGATTCACCAAACTTAATCTAGATGTGGTAGAAAATCACATGCTTACTATCTGTTGAAAAGTAAAATCTAATATATTAGAGGGTGATATTGTTATATGCACCTGGAAGACTCCCAAAGAACAATAATGTTTCGTGGAGGGGTGACTCCTGTTTGAAAGACGGCCAGGTTGGTGGTTTTTTTTGACGCAGGAGATGCCACCAAGTACAATTTTCCAGCTGCTTTCGCCATGACCATGCTAAGTTGGAGTGTAGTGGAATATAGTGAAAAATATGAAGCCGCTGATTTGCTTGACCATGTCAAAGATGTCATCAAGTGGGGCACCGATTACCTTCTTAAGACTTTCAAGTCCAATGCAAACTCTATAGATACCATTGCTTCACATGTTGGTGAACCAGCGCAAGGTCCAACTAAAGGGACCAAGAAGTACAAGTGCTGGATGCGCCCTGAGGAAATTGACAACCAGCGCCCTGCATCACAATGCAGCACCTGCCCGGCTCTTGCTGCTGAAACTGCGGCTGCTTTAGCTGCTGCATCCATTGTTTTCAAAGACAACTTGGACTACTCCAAGAAACTGATCCATGGAGCAGACATACTCTTTAAATTTGCCACACAAGAAAAAGGAGACAAATATTCAGGT
Organism: Ormosia semicastrata; assembly: GCA_029884595.1. Taxonomy (NCBI): domain Eukaryota; kingdom Viridiplantae; phylum Streptophyta; class Magnoliopsida; order Fabales; family Fabaceae; genus Ormosia; species Ormosia semicastrata. The sequence goes on from JAQQTO010000055.1 coordinate 1,306,835, forward strand.
GGTGCAGATCCATTTTTGCCTTTCTACAATTCCAGTGGTTACTGGGATGAGTTCTTGTGGGTTGGAACCTGGATGTATTTTGCAACCGGAAAGTCTTCCTACCTTGATCTTATTACTAGTCCTGGATTGGCAGAGAAGGTTAATTCTATTGGGCAAAGTAGTTTGGACCGGGGTGTGCTTAGTTGGGACAACAAGCTTCCTGGTGCTCTATTGCTTCTTAGCCGCCTGAGGATTTTCTTGAACTACGGATATCCTTATGAAGAAGTGTTGAAGAAATTTCACAACCAAATTGATAATGTAATGTGCTCTTATCTCCCTAATTTTAATAGCTTCGGAAGAACAAAAGCAGGCTTGATCCTGTTAAACCATGGAAATCCTCGCCCTCTTCAGTATGTTGTGAATGCAGCATTCTTGGCTAAGCTATATAGTGATTATATGAACAGCACATATGCACATGGAATATTATGTGGAGATAAATTCATCGAGGTAGAAGTATTGCGTGATTTTGCAAGGACACAACTGAATTACATTCTAGGCAATAATCCTCAGAGGATGAGCTATGTTGTTGGATTTGGCGACCGCTACCCACAACAAGTACACCACATGGGTGCCTCAATTCCAAGTAACAAAGTCAAGTATGGCTGTGGTGGATGGAAGTGGAGGGACAGCGAAGAACCAAATCCGAATATAATTGTTGGAGCCATGGTTGCTGGCCCTGACAAGTTTGATGGTTTCCGAGATGTGCGTTTCAACTACAATTACACTGAGCCAACGCTTGCAGGAAACTCGGGGCTTGTTGCAGCGCTTGTGGCTTTGTCAGAGGCAAAGAAGACAGGGATAGACATGAACACCATATTTTATTCAGTTCAACCATTCTCTCCGGTTCCCCCACCACCTCCATCACCTTGGACACCTTGAGAAAATGCTCAAACTTTCATCCTTAGAAGTATCCTTGATTCTCAATTACTGTTTAATACAAGATTGATTAATTCACTGGCATTATGACCCTGTATGACATTATCACCCAGTCACTGGCCAATTGCTCTGTTTGAACAAAACATAGGATGATTCATAATTATAATGTACTGTCAAATAAAACACTGTGTAGACTATGAACTAACAAGAATAACACAGCATACTTGCAACATCTGCTACTGCAAATGCCTCGGTTTGACCACAGCAAATTGCTATGTCAGTAAGAGGGTTGATGTCTACAGTCTCTAGACTACGCATTTTCTTGATCTGGTGATCACATATTCCTTGGCCTGTAAAATTTTTATTTGCTTTGCTGTTTGTTTTTTTGTTTCTTGTTTTCTTATAGTTCTCTATGGTAGTAATAACAAAAGGCGCTAGAAATTATATCCAAAGTTTCTCTATTGTATCTACCCTCCATATTTTGGGTTTTACTCACTTTCTCTTACACACGGAGAGATTTTCACTCTTGCTTCTTCATATTATTTTTTATGTGTGTGTGCAAAACAAAGAAATAATCACCTCTGTTTACAGAGGTTTCTCTAGCCAAACCAAAATGCTTTTTTCAGATTCTCACGCCAAAAACATTAATATAAAAAATGAACAACTATCATTTCCCTTGCACCGATTACAGTTACTTGTACTGCGGCAATAAATATGTTAAAATTGTTGTTTGCAGGAGACTACTGCATCAGTCTTTAAGCCTGTTTGTCATTTTTTTGTTCTCCTTAGAGTCACAGGACAATGTTTATAATGTATAATGAGTTCTAATAACGTGAGAGGTGTTAAAAGGCAAAATGCAAACGTTATGAAGAATACTATGTAAAACGAATGCTTTTGGCTCTTTTACGTGAGAGGTGTTAAAAAGGCAAACCGTTCGTTATTCGTCCATCCAAAAGACTTTAATTACTGTTTATTATATGTCAATATATAAAGTTTTGTGATAAATCTTATTAATTAGTGAAAGTTAAATTAATTGGTTAATAAATTAAAAATAAGTAATTAATCTATATCAATTTTTGGTAAATCTAAAAAAGAATTTTTAACAATGAATAACTGATTAATACATTACTTAAAAATAGTTAATCACTATAAATTGTTGGTGAATCTCATTAATTAGTGAATTTAAATTAAATGATTAATATATTAAAAATAAATGATTAATCTATATCAATTTTTGGTGAATCTAAGAACTGAAAAATGAGAAGCGAGAAATTAACTAATTAATACATTAGAAATAAGTAATTAATCTATATCAATTTTTGGTGAATCCAAGAACTGAGAAATGAGAAGCGAGAAATTAACTAATTAATACATTAGAAATAAGTGGTTAATTTATATCAGTTTTTAGTGAATTCAATAAGTGAGATATGAGAAGCGAGAAATTATTAGTTAATATATTAAAAATAAGTAGTTAATCTATATTAGTTTTTAGTGAATCTAAAAAGTTAAAAATGAGAAACTTAAAATGAAAATATTGGTATATAAAAAAGTCAACAAATATATATACAAAAACATATAATAGATAAAAATTGAAGTATTTAATTAGACAAGAAACATTTTTCATTGGCAAAGTGCAAACGGTATGAAAAATACGAGGAATTCTTTTCACATGTATAAGATGATGGGTACTACAATAAAATTTCACTGATTTTCAATATTTTTATATATATTAAATGATAATTTAAATATTTAATAAATAATATAATAAATCGTGTTTATTTAAGAATTATTATGAAAAATACTATATAAAACGAATGCTTTTTAAGTTGCTGGTGCATATGGACCAAAATTTGAGTCGGACATTGTCTGTTCCAACATCTTTTCTGCTGTCTCTTTATTTTCTTGTCTTTCTTGAAATAAAATATGGACTCTTTAATTGACGCCCGACTAGCAGCGGCGTGTGATGCTGGCTCTGGTGTATCATGTCATATTATTGACATGTAACATGAATATGATAAGTTTGGCATGAAAATTTATTTCAATATTTGCATCTGACTATTTTTATTTTATGTTTACTTGTTAGAGGAATAAAAGTTGTTGGATTCTCTGGTCATTCAAAGACAAGGTTATACTGCAAATGCACAAATTGGCAAATAATGATCATGTACTTCTATGTATTGTATGCTAATAAAAAAATACTACATAGATACTTAATTTTTCATTGAAAAAATCCTGTTCCTTTTTGTATCACCGGAGAATCTTTAAATTTGTGTAAAGATTATCAACATTTTTATTCATATTCACCTCTAATTAAATAACTTGGCAAACAACAATTTTAAGGACTTTGGCCTTCTTTGGCTGTGCATTTCTAGATCTTGCTCTTTGGTTTCTCTCGTTTTCTTTCACCTTCTTTCTCTTGCCGTATGCAAAAGTCTTGTCTATTAATTTGTTTAATTGCTGGGAAAAACAGCAATAAGAGTATCAGTAATCAATTGGCAAAAGCTCTGAGCCATCGGTCACTTTGGATTTTTGTCTCTGTGAGTTCAATTTCTTCTTGCCTCGTCATTCAATCACTGAGGTCAGTCAAAGTAAAAGCCGTTGGTGGTGCTGATCGACTCTTAAGCATCTCTGCCACTTTCTGGATTCAACGTTATTGTTGAAACGGGATCGAAAGTAAGTAATGTAATGCTCCTATATTTGCTGCTCTTGGTAATTGGTTGCTCTCGCCAAGTATTATCAACAACTTAACTAATTATTAGCATTATGAAACAGGGTTTCAGGATTGAAGGTAATGGACGTTCGAGCACTAGCAGAGAAAAGCTGTAGGGATTGCCACACAACCACGACCCCTCTATGGAGGGCTGGTCCAGATGGGCCAAGGGTAAAATTATCAACCTTCCAATGATTCAATCACACAGAAGTTTCTATATCTTTGGACTAGTAATAAATATCATCACTTTTGTGATTTTGATTTTTGATTTTTTCTTTTCTTTTTTCCATTATTTTCAGTCTCTTTGCAATGCATGTGGGCTAAGATACAGAAAACACAGGAGGGCTCTGCTAGGCTTGGATAAAGGAGGAGCAAAGAAAAGCAGAAAGAGGAATAGAACAAGAAGAGGCCGCCAAGTGGGAGTTCCATTGAAGAAGGTACTGATGGATTTGGGTCGAAACATGGAGCCTCGTCCGTTACTTGGAAGGCAATTCAAGTTAAAAGAGGAAGAAGAGGCGGCTATAATGCTGATGGCTCTTTCTTGTGGTTCTCTCTATACTTATTAGAACTACAGAAGAATGCCAACACGAAAAATCAGTTGCTCAATGTAAAGCGTTAAGTGCTCTTTTATTTGTTGCATTTACTTTTCGTTTCTTTTGGGCTGTTTAAGACATGTAGACACAAAACTCATTTCCATTACATTGGAAAAAGTAAGGTGGTGTTTGATTTGTTTTTAGTTGATATATTTTTATTTATAATTATAAAAATAATATATTATTTTAATTTTATTTCATGTTTTTAATTTTTTGTAAAAGAAATAATAAAAAAAAATTGGTCGCTCGTAACAAAACAAACAAACGCCCCTTAATAGCCCAAGAAACAACGAGTAGAAATTAGTTCCATCCTATTCTTGTTTGATTCATTTGCTATTCTTCCAAACCCGTGTACATGATTCTCCAGTGATTCAAACACACAATTTTTCACGTTAAAAACGTGGGCATATCAAATTTTATTACGTGGCATCGGTATCTATGCTGCTGATGCATATTAAAATAGGAATAATTCATAATTACACACAATTATATTATATTATTTTTATAAAAAATTAAAGAAAAAAATAATCTCTCTAAATTTATTTATTATAAAAAATATTTTTTTTAATTTTTTATGCTGATGTAATTAATAATTTTTAAAATAATGTATTGCGTAACATAACTGTTCATTTTTCATACCGAGAGCATTCGAGAAAAGACGACTTTCTGCTTAGTTCTAGAGGAGTATCCAATAATTTCTCGTTCTGTTGGGGCTTCTTCTCAGCAGACAGTCCTAATTCTTTTAATTATAACACGCAATGTACACCGTGGCAATGGAGATCTTGCCACGTCAAAAGGTCAACAAGTGTCGAGGAAATTCCGGAAAGTCCCTGGCGTTCTTTTCTGTGTTCCACGTTGTTCCTATCCTGTCCTGTGTGTTCCCAATCCCATCTTCATCAATATTAAAGTTGCTTTCATCCTGTGCCAAATAGTCCACTTTCAAATCCAACTTAAACAAGCCATAGAATCAGAGCAAGCCATAAAGCAAATCAACAACATGATGCAGTCAAGAGTAGCATATGCAGTAAGAAGATCGTCTTGGGTTTTATCTTCAGTCAATCGCTTTACTCTCAAGCCAGGCTTTTGCTCCGCCACTCGTAGCCAGACCGCAGACCCTGCCATTCATTCCGGAGAACTGGAAGCTGGCCCCGCTGTTCACAGAGGACCACCCCAAGTAAGTAATAAGTAATAACAATTTATTCACTAAGCCTCGATATAATCATAAATTTTGAATCTTCATGCCATTGAGTGTTGAAACAGATATGATAATGGTATATTATATACGTCTATCAATATTGCAGGGTACAAATAGTAATAATGCTACAAATGCCAAGTTTGCTGAAACAGATCATATACCCGGTAAGGAAGAAGAGCTTTTTGTGTCTTCAGAATCTCCATGTGAATCTTCCCCGAAACTAAAGAGCACAGGGGTGAACCAACGATTGGACCCAAGCGTTCAACAAAAGCGGAAGCAAGGGTCGATAGCTTTAGAGCAAGTGAGCTGTGCTGGTCTAGATGGAACTCCATGGCCAAAAGACAATGACAAGGAGCAGAGGATTAGAGAGGACGACAGAGATTACTATGAACATCACAAAGCGTCACCCTTGTCGGAATTAGAGTTCGTAGATTCCCGGAAGCCCATTACTCGTGCCACGGACGGGACCCCCGATGGGGATGTGATCGGTTGGCTGCCGGAGCAACTTGACACGGCGGAGGAGGCGCTGAGGAGGGCCACTGAGATATGGCGGCAGAATGCTATGCGTGGTGACCCTGATTTGCCGCATTCAAGGGTTCTCAGAGCTCTTCGTGGCGAAGATTTTTGAGAATCATCAGTGTCCCAAATCCCCCGCAACAAAATAACTATGTATTATAAAAATAATGGACTTTGTATATAAATGTTGAATAATTTACATAAGTGACATGATATGAACTATGAGTGGGTCCTAATTAATTTCTAATCAATATCTCAACATGTTCATATATTTTTATAATTTGCAACTGCGTGCTCTACTTTATGGCATCGCAGAAACCGTTTTATCTTTGAAGGAGTCTCAGATGCCATTCAGAGTCTTCCTTTTCATGTGGTGAGGATAGCAAAAGGATTATCACCAAGCTATGACAGTGGTGCATCGAGCTCAGTTTCTGTTCAGAATGTGAGAGTTCTCCATATCTCCTGGACCTGTCCTCCTCATGGTTTGGGTGAAACTCAACGTGGTTGGCTCAGTCTTAGCCCAGATTTCAGCTGCTTCCTGAGGGGCCATCCTTGGAAATTCTGATGGTGTCTTCATTGCTGCCTTCTCAAATTCAAGTTTCAAGGATTGGTATTAAAAGTTTGCAAATGGTTTGACTATATATATATCTACATATATATATATCTATATACACACACAGCAATCATTGTATTTAATAAGAAAATAAAAAGTATTGTTAAATTTATTTATATTTATAAAAGGTTAACAAGTATATAGTTGTTAATAGATTTTATTTTTTTGCATAAAAGAATAAAATTATTTTATTATAGAAATATGTTGAAATTTTTAAGTGTTAAAAGTTATTTTAATTTTTTTGTAATAGTGAATTGGTGGGAGATTTTGAATTTTTTATTATTTTATGTAATAAATTATAAAAATATTTTTTTATTTTTTATTAATTTCTTATTAAATATTTTTAAGGAGATTTTTACTATAATTTTTTACAAATTATTAGTTTAATAAATTTAAAAAATAGAAAATACTTTAAAATAAATTTAATAAATAAAAAAATAATTAAATTATAAATGAGTTAAACAAATTAAGTTTAAGTTTTTATATTTTTAAATAAGTTAAATTCAAATTTTAAATTTAATTCATTTAAATAAATAAATGTGTTAAAATTGAACAGTCTATTTTTTTACTGATCAAACTTAAACTTTAAGTTATCAGCTTAACTTAGCTTACTTATTTACAAACCTAATTGTGAGCGATAGCACCCATGTGCTCCTAATCTGGATAATACCAAAGCTCTTATGGGGATGAGGTGGGAGGTAAATCTTTGCCATGTCTACAGGGATGTGAATATCGTGGCTGATGCCCTTGCCATGTATGGTCATGGATGCCCCATTGGCTATCACTTGTTTCAGTCTTTACCTTCTTTTATTTCAGTTCCTTTTTCTGCCGACTGTAATAGCACTGTTTTCAGCATTTTGTAGCTAGTTTGTTGTTTGGGCTTTTTCCTCGTGTATTTAAAAAAAAAAATTAGAATTTGATTGTGTCGTCGTCATAATAACTATCAACGTTTTGATTGTCCAATTTAAAATTTCGTCTAGAAGTTTTTTAGTTTGTTTAAGCACTTTTATTTTTCTAGGTAAAATTGAAGTGGGGAAAATGCCATTCAAAATTGGGATTTAAATAAATAAGTTTCTCAATTTTTAATTTTGCTTGTTAAAATTATCTATATAGTTAGCTTGTGTTATAGTTAATTTTATACATGTTTGTTTTTTAAGCTTCAGTTTTTCATAAATTAGTGGTTGAAATATTTTAGATAAGAGTGGGTTGAAGAATAACATTATAACAAAACAAATACAAAAATTTAGAAAATTAACTATAAAAATTAAAAAAATTAGGAATTATATTTGAAATTTTTAAAGGAATTATTTTTTATTACAATTAAGTGACATTGAAAGACAACTTATCGTACATTTTAACTAATTACCTGTTAAAGGAATTAATTATTATTAAAAAGGCTAGAAGTACAAAGCGTATTTTCTGTATTCAATTTATAATAATAAATTCGGTTCACCATTCACCTACAACCTCAAGGCTCAAGCCCATCTAAAATCATAACTGGGTGGTTAAAGTCCGTTTACTTCGGCCTGTGGGCTAAAATTAAAGATTTGTCGAAGATGGGCTGCTGTGCTCTAGAAATTATATATTCTTTAGTTATTTTACTATTATATTATATTTAACAACATTGTTATTTGTACATTATTCTTAGATCAATTTCTTTTATAATAATAAAACAAAAGAATTATATGTTTTAATAGACTTTTTTTAAACAAAAAAGTGTAAAAAATCATGTGAAGAAAATTATGTGCTACAAACAATTTTTTTTGGAGCATAGGAAACATTTTTTTTTATTTAATCAAATGTTTATATTTGGACATTGGATAGATATCGCCCTTTGTTGGGAAAATATCAAAATTCTTGTAACGTGGCATGATACATTTAGATTAGTATCAATATGGCTGAAAAATTTAAGCAATGTATTTTCAACAAATACATAAATACTGCCTCACATATGGACACATCCTAACACCCTTTACATTTTTTCAACCTCGAAATTAGTAATTAACATTCGTGTTTTCTGCTGCCTGAGTTAGTTGTCAATACATTGAAGTATGATAAAAGGTATAAAAAACAATGAACAAATAACAAAAATATAATTTCGTGTCATCTGAGTTGATGCCCGTATTCAGTATCGCTTGAAGTGTGCCTTACATATCCCGTAGAAAAATTTGAAAAAAGAAAAAAGAAGTTCTTTGCGCTTTTTCTAAGCAATGTATTTTCTAGGATCCACCCCAAGTAATATTCATATTCAATGACATTTATAAGCTTCGCACAACTAGCTAGAAACGTTGGCATTCATTCATAGATGTCATTATAATTTCGATTCTCTAGTTATTCACGTGACCAGGAAAGCGAGGGTGTGTCTAACATGCACCAAGTTAAGTAGTAGTGCACCGGTGAACTAAGCATTAGGACCATTGGATAGTGGGCATTTTCAATCTATGGCTAGGAGGCATTACTGGCAACTTGTTAAACTTGATAGATTTATGTACAAGAGATAAAAAATTAGAGAATTTTTTTTTACTAAGATATTTTTATGTGTACGTAGACGTAACACGTCATCTTATATACAAGAGAGAAAAATAAATCTTATTAAATTCACTTATCACAAAAAATTATCCTTTCTCTCTAACTTTTGTGAGTGTGTATAAAGATAATATGCTATATTTGTGCATAATCAATAACTTCTCTTACTATAAAGTCACTCATTACAAAAAATCATATTTTCTTTTTAACTTTCTGTTAGTTTGTATAAATTTGACGTGTTAGATCTGTGTGTAATTAAGAATTTCTCTTGAATGAAGGACTAAATTTTAATAAAACAAATTTAAGGGATCTTTTGTGTATTTTACTGAAACCAGCTAACCTATTATAACAGGTCAATTAGCTGGTGCAGCAATGCACCACAAGTTATCTTTGTGCATGGCAGAAGCCTCCGGAAAGCGATATATATGAATGCAGCCAATGTATCTATGGGCATATATCATTTCGAAGTGATAGAATCTGCCGCTTCACGCCTTCAGTAATTCGGATCGCCCATGTCTCAACATACGTTACCCGTTACCAATAGTAAAAGGTCTAACAAAATTATTAATCAATTATTTAATTTTATGCACCAATTCTACTAAAATTTTAAACTGTTTAACACTATATTAAAAACATATTAAGAAATCTAATCACCAAAGAAAAACATTTTAAAAAAACTGAAGTTTATAAATGTAGACACATAAATAGTTTATATATTATATTAAATGAAGCCTGCAGTTAGTTACTTACGATTGCCACTCTACTGTCCGCTGTGTGTAATGTATACATGAGTAAAATCTATGAAATTGTGTTTTATATGCTTTGGTTGCTAGATTTGATGAAGAGATGATATCGTAGAAGATAAAACACCGACAAATGGTGCGGTCACCAATACATAATTCACATGCATATATCGCTATCTCTCTGACTCTCTTATATAACACCAAAAGTCCCCATTTTCTTTCTTGTATATTTATTTTGCTTTAGCTCCTCCTTGCTATTCTTCTCTCGCTCATGAGCAAACAGTTCCCACTGAAAAACATGGCTAATTCATTGCCTTTGCTGCCTTCCTTGTTCATTCTCATGCTTGTATCAACACTACGCTCTACTGTTTCAGCCATCACCCAAGCTACTTCAACAGTGGCAAAACACGACCTAGTTCCATGCACAATGTGCGCTGAGTGCGAGAATCCATGCCAACCCCTGCCACCTCCACCTCCCCCTGTGATAGAGTGCCCACCGCCACCATCACCGCCACAGCCATCACCTCCACCTCCACCTCCTCCACCACCACCACCAGCGGTCGTTGAATGCCCACCACCACCAAAACCATCATGTCCGGGTAATTGTGAAATGCCACCATACCCACCGGGATCATACTTTCCACCATACTTTCCACCAGGAACACCATTTCCAGAGCAAGTACCAGATAATGACAAGAACAACGGTGCAAAGATGATGCCATTTCCAGTACTGTTCTTTTCCGAGCCTAGATCTTACTCTGTCAACTTTACAACGCAGTCCTTGGTTTATGTGGCCTTTCTTTGCTTTCCATATTACTTGTTCATTTAGGTGAATTATTTGAGTAATTCTTTTGTCCTCTGTGTTTTCATTGGAGTAACTGTACTGGGCTCAGAGATTTGCATGACAAAAATGAATGCAAAAAAAAACAAAAACAAAAGTACTCATCATGGTAGGTATATACGGAAGAAGGCACAACATTTGAGTGGAATTGAAGAAGAAAGAAAAAAAAAAAAGACGTATAGTTGAAGAACGGTAATGTGTTCCTTCAGCTATCCGTGTTGCTCTAGTAAGTGTTAACGGTTGTTTGAGGCTATGTGTCATTGATTAGTGTTGAATGTTGAAATAATTTGTGCCTGTGTTCATTAATTAACTTTTGTGTTTAGCCATATGTAGGCCCTTTTCTTTCTTATATCTTGCACAAATAGAGCTTCATCTGATGTTACTTAATAATAAGATGAAGCGACACAAAGTATGATTTATTAATTTTATAGATTATGGGAATGGTCGTTTTTAAAGCACTGATTATTCATTCAGATAAGAAAATTGGCTTAATATGTAACAATGTAAAGGGCGGGAAGATTCCTGGATCGAGTAGTGGTAACTGGTTGTGATCGATGAGGCTAGTCGTGTATCAAAAAAGTAATGATGTGAAGCCATTGTACTGAAAAAAGAAATTTGTGGGGAGATTCTGCAACACATATAATATATGCACCTCTAGGAGGAAGGTATATGACTCTACGTGATATTAATTTAGTTTGTTTTGTTTTATTTATTTATTATTTTTTAAGCATTGTCTTGTTGGAAATATGGAAGTGATAAAAGCAATGAATGGAGACGATTATTTGAAAATGGAAAGGACTGATGAATACGGGGGTTATGGTATGGGGTGGCAAAATGGCCTTGCGCAGATTGAGGACCACCATAATTTTTTCGTTTTTGTTTTTGTTTTTGTTTCCATTCTCCACTTGCCCCTTCATACCGTTTTGGCGATATGACCTTACTTGTTCAAGTTGTGTTTGTTAGACTTGCGGATCTTGATTCTTGGTGTAATTCAAATTTAATTAAAGTGTTTTGTGTGTGTTTTAAGTAAGACTAGAAGTCTAGAGCCTTATGGAAAATTAATATTACTCACTATTTTTTCACACTTTTCTTTACATTACTCTTGTTTAGAAAAAAAAATAGAAAAAGTGTATGTTAAAATATGTATTTCTCTTATTTTATTATCTAAAAATAAAATAATATAATAAAAATGATGTATGAATATCATTACTAAAGTTTTATATTGCATAAGGCTCATGAGGAGTTTCTATATATGGACGTTGTTCATGGGTAAATATTATATAGTATATTGGGCTAGATTTGTGGATTTTGGCTTAATCTAATACACATACGTGATACGTGTTGTCTGGCCCCATGTAGTCCACGCGCATGTGATGTGGTTGACCTAATTTTGTCTTGGGCCTATCTTTTTACCAGCATACCTAATGATCGGATTCTTGAAGTGTTTACTTATTAAGCTATCTTAGTCAATTTATTAGCTTTTCACTAGAATCCAAAACATATTGCTATCTTCCTTGTCTTGTAAAAATTTTGCTTTGCATATGTCTTTGCCATCATTGTTTCTTTCACCTCCTCTTCTTCGTCACACCCATTTTTCTCGTTTAGTATTTTTTTCTCATTATTCAATTTTGTGTTGGGCAAAGGATTACTACTTTTGATATAAGAGTGCAATAATTCAAAAGATCGATCTAAACATGTTAAACAACTCAAGCAACATATTCAGATTAACACAGCAGAAGTTAAAACAGATAGAGAACACCTACCTCCCGCCATTGCAATATTAATTCACTCTTCAACTCTGATCAGGTTTGTGCTAGACTTTAGGACCTTTCCTCGAACACCTGTGACCTGGTTGTTGCTTTGTTTTCCAAAAACTTTGTCACTCTTTTCCTCTGATCGGGTTCTTCTTCTGCTTTCCAACCTTTACGCCAACCCAGATTCTGTCTTAGCTTTCCAAACCCTTACTTACTCAAACTCGATGGTGTTTGTTTACTGAAGAGAAGAGCACGCTTAGTGATCCAAAAGGTTCAATTTATAGAGCTCTGCCCATCACAGAACTCAACAAACGTGGAGCAAAATATAGGAACGTGGGAGCCCAAATTTTTCACACTTAAACGTTTCTAAATAGGATAATAGGTTAACTAGAAACAGAAAATGGACCACGTACAAAAACTGTTTTCCCAATAAAATAACAAAGAGATTTTATTCTTATCACAACTTGAAAAACAGAGCAAGTCTGTTACGAGATACACGGGAAAACTATCATATTAAGCTATCTTAGTCAATTTATTAGCTTTTCACTAGAATCCAAAACACATTGCTATCTTCCTTGTCTTGTAAAACTTTTGCTCTGCATATGTCTTTGCCATCATTGTTTCTTTCACCTCCTCTTCTTCATCACACCCATTTTTCTCGTTTAGTATTTTTTTCTTTCTCATTATTCAATTTTGTGTCGGGCAAAGGATTACTACTTTTGATATAAGAGTGCAATAATTCAAAAGCAGCATATTACTGATGAGAGATTCAATTAGTTTCTTTCATATCTAAGACAACTTTATTAAAAAATTTCTTCTAAAAAATAATAAATAATAATAAGGTAGGAAATTATTTTCAAAAATTGACTCTACCTTTCGATAAAAGATCATAAATGAGTTTATTATTTGCTATCGTTCTGTGCTTAAATCTAGTACTGAAAGTCTACATGCAATAACAAGAGTTTTTATGCAAATATAGCTTGACAAATGAATAAAAAAAAAATGCACTCATTGAGCGTAGTAAGCTTAGAAATGGAAAATTCTTATATACAAGTGAATCTTACATCATTAAAATTATGGAGTGACTTGTATAAGTAGTGAGGTCCTCAAGAATTGAATGGTAAAGATGTTTTGTAGAGGAAGAAAAAATTGAATTTTAATTTTCATACATCACTTTTATTACATCTTTCTTATACTATTTTTTTAATAATAAAATAAGAGAAACATAGTTTTCAATATACATTCTCTTTTTTTCTTTTTACAAAATCAAATAAAGTATAAAGTGATATAAAAAAAATTGATGAACATTTTCCGAAAAAATTTCCTGCAGAAGAAGGGAAGAATTCCTCCCTAAATACAGTGTCTTCCGAAAATAAAATAAACTTCGAGGTGGGGAGAAAGAAGGATGCAGGAGTGAAATTTATACAGTTCTGATCGATGATCGATTGGTGAAATGAGACTAAAGTTGTAAAGGTGGATAGTAGCTTTATATATCGACATTTCCTTTTGTAACTATTCTAGCATTTTTCACCCGTGAATCGCACTGTAAATTTTTACTAAATTATTATTTATATATATACAATAATTTAATTTAATTTTATTTTATTATATAAATTTATTTATTTTCATATACACTTATTACTTTATTCAAAAATAAAATTTTAATTAAAATTCTAAATTATTATATAAACTGTTAGGGTGCTTTTGTTTCCATTTTTATTTTCTTTTTAATTGAAAAATGCTTCTTCTTTTTTTAAAACCACATATAAAAAAATTTAGAGGTTTTTGATAGTTTTTTGAAAGAATCAAAATAAAAAAAAATCAGATTTCTAATTATTTTGAGAAGCTACAATTAGTATTGTCGCGACCAGGATAGCAACGAAAATATAAACGACTTATGGGATTTTAAAATATAAGAAAATAGAGATGCCACCAATTTTATTTGAATTTGTAAAAATTGAAAAATCTTCTTTTGAAAATAGTCTTTGAAAACTAGATTGGATTCAGGAGTCGATTATGGATAGGGAAGGGTGGAAACTTAATCCCACAGCACCCCTAACACATCCGTTCTAAGATGATATCTTAAGATAGTTGTGCAAAAACTTGATAATCTCAAATATATTTATTTTACTCCTCTTTTTTTAAAAAAAAAAGGCAATGTAACTATTTTTTATTTTTTTAAAAGGAACGAAAGAAAAGAAACAACCAAATTGTGAAAATTTAATTTTTGATTTGACGGAATAAGAGTTCTGCTCCTACGTATCCCCGGGTGCAATGAGGAATTCAAAATCACGTAATTTTCTAAAAAAATAAGTGTAGGTTAGTTGATTTTAATTAAACAAATTGATTTTAAAAATATGAATTAACAAGTCGTCGCGACTCAATTAATCCTGTTAAGATTCGAATAGGTGAAATTCGGTGTCACACTAGAGACGTCATCACCCATTGCTCATCAAGTTTATTAAAATAAAAGGTTTTGAGCCTTTATAGATTAATGATTTGTTTTATAAAAGTTTGAAGATGAAATAATAATAATAATAATAATAATAATAATAATAATAATAATAATAATAATAATAATAATTTAAATCATCTAGTTATACAACTTAAATAATTATAAAAATTACATGATTAACAAGCTCTCACCACTCAGCTAATCCTGCTTTATTCTTCTCAACTAATTTTTTATTTTTGAAAACTTGAATTAACAAGTCGTCGTGACTCAATTAATCCTGTTTTAAAAAAAGGTTTTGAATCCTTATGAATTAGTGATTTATTTTATTTTAGAAAATAAAAATAAAAATTGAAGACAAAACAACAACAACAACAACAACAATAATAATAATAATAATAATAATAATAATAATAATAATAATAATAATAACTTAAATCATCAAGTTGTCACAACTCAGATGATTACAAAAGTTACAAGATTAACAAGTTGTCACAACTCAGCTGATCCTATTTTATTAAAAAAATATTTAATTATTTTATATTTTTTAGTTTTTTAGTTTTATCATTTTTTTTGTTTAGTTTTTTTTTTCTTTTTGGCCCAACCAACTAGAAGCCCACTTCCCTAAAAAAATAATTTGAAATTAAAAAAAAAAGATGCTCACAGTCCAAACAATAAGGGGGGTTATTTTGGTTTCTCCTTCTATGATATTTCACAGAACCAACCAAGGAGACTCCAATGGAGCAACGGACAGCCGGCAGTGAGCAAGGACAGAGGCGTAGCAGTGCCAGTCTGGATCAGGTGGAGATCAGAACGATTCGCGGTTGGAAGGAGCGTGGACCAAGCTAAGCGACGGGGTCGGAGCTACTTGCGGGTCAGGATGTCAAACGGTGTGGCGTGATGAGAACTAGCGACGACGTCAGGTCAGGTTCGTCGAGTGAGTTAACTGCGGTGCGACTGGCTGTGCGGGCTCGATGGCGGACAATTTGCGATTGGCCGGATCGAATCATGGGTACGCATTTTGGTTTGGTAGGGGCAGCTTGATGGTGGTTTTCGGTTAGGAGGTGATTGTAGATAGAGTTTTGGGTGGTGGTTGTTGAAGGTTGTTTATGGTGATTTTTGGTGAAGATGATGGTGGGGAGTTTGGTGTGGTGGTCTTTTGCTTGGTTGTTAATGGTGATTTTTTTTGGTGAGTGGCTTGGTGTTTTGGATTTGCAGGAGACTTTGTTTATTGGAGGTTGAAGGTAGAGCTGACAAAACGGGTTCAACCCGTCGGGTTAACCCGCCAACCCACTATTTTTTTTCAATCCGCATAACCCGCCCCGCATAACCTGCGGTTAAGCGAAGGCGGGCGGGTTGGTCTCATGGTTGACTCTTTTTAAAAAAAAAAAATAATAAATAATATTATAAATAAAAAATTCTTTGATGTTATATAATTTATGTTTGAATATTTAATTAGACTATTTTAAAAATTATATTTTAGATATGTAGTTTGTTATTTTTTACCATTATTATTTATTATTTTTTTATAGTATTTATTGATTTTTTATATAATTTTTTTTTTATTTTTTAGGCGGATTAAGCTAGGTTGATCCTCCAACTCATCTATTTTTTCTCATTTTATCTTTTATGCGGGTCAAATCCGCCAACCCGCCTTAAAGCGGGGTGGGTTAGCTCTTCCAACCCATTTTTTAAAGCGGTCCAACCCACCCCGCCCAGCATTTTAGCGGGTTGAAGCGGGTCGGGGCGGGTTGACCCATTTTGCCAGCTCTAGTTGAAGGTGGCGCGGGTGTTTTGATGGAGGTGATGGTGGTGATTATGGAGGTTGGAGAATGGTGATATTGGGTGGTTATGAAGAATATGGAGATGGTTTTTGGCAGAGGTGATGATGGGTTGGACGTTAGGTAAAGGTGAGGAATGGTGAGGTTGAAGATGAAGGTGGTTATGGAGGGTTGAAGATGGTTGAGATGGTTGGTGGGTGGTGAGTTTGAAGGTTGAAGGTTGAAGATGAAAATGAGGATGACTTAGTTATCCAGGTTGTAGAGATGAAGGGTTAAGGTTAATATGAGTATTGAAGGTGGTTATCCAAAAATGAATGTGGGAGACGTTGAAGGTGGTCCTTGAGGTTTAAGGATGGAGAGGTGGTTTTTTATAGTGAGGATGAGTCAAGGTGTGGAGGGTCAAATGTCGTTTCTGTAGGTTCCCTACGTGAGAGAAAAAAAATATGAAAGTTTGTGGGTGTTTGTGTGCAATGCATTAGTGGTGAATGCCTAATAGAGTGGGTGTGTGCTGTGTGATAATGCCAAAAGTGGGTATGCATAATGGAGTAGGTGTGTTGTAATGCATTAGTGGTGAACGCATATTGCATGGCCAAAAAAGGAACAAAACACATAGGACAAGAGAAAGAAAATGATAAAAGTTGTACGTTATTCTTTTCTTTCTTCTTTTTGTTTTGATTTTTTTAATTAATGTCTCAGACAAAATTGGATGTTCATAATTATCCCTCTTTACTTGTTTCTTACTAGATAAAAAGAAAAATGGTGGTTTTTTCATTTTATCATCGTAAGAAATGAGTAACGACATGAACTTTAATTTTGTCCGGTAATGCATAAGATGATAAAATTCAAAAACAATATGAGAACAATAAAATGCAAAGAACCGATGCACTCAAAAGCATTAACATAAATTAAAATAAATGGAGACGATACATGGACCTGATGCGCTTAACAGAATTTAAAATACATAGAGGCGATGTGCTCAAAAGAAAATAAAATATTGGGAGCCGATGCGCTCAACAGAATTGACAAAAATTAAAATACATGGAACCGATGCGCTCAACAGAAATTAAAATGCATGGAACCGATGTGCTCAACAAAATTTAAAATGCATGGAGCCGATGCACTCAAAAGAATTTAAAATGCAAAGAGCCGATGTACTCAACAAAAATTAAAATGCATGAAGTCGATGAGCTCAACAGAAATTAAAATGCAAGAATCCGATGAGCTCAACAGAAATTAAAATGCAGGGAGCCAATATGCTCAAAAGAAATTAAAATGCATGGAGCCGATGCGCTCAACAAAAATTAAAATGTAGGGAGCCGATGCGCTAAAAAAAATTTAAAATGCATGGAGCCGATGCACTTAAAAGAATTTAAAATGCAGGGAGCTGATGCGCTCAACAGAAATTAAAATGCATGGAGCCGATGCACTCAAAAGTAAAAGACATAAGCCAATGCGCTCAAAAGTAAAAGACAGGAGTTGATGCGCTCAAAAGTAAATGGCAGGAGCCGATGCGCTCAAAACTAAAAGACAGGAGTCAATGCACTCAAAACTTAAAGATAGGAGCCGATGTGCTCAAAATTAGAAAACACATTTTTCTTTGAAAACATTGTTTTTGTTTTTGTTTGATCTTTTTTCTTTCTTTTTTTTTCTTTCTCTATTTCCTTTTCTTGTTCTTTCCTTCTTTTCCTTTTCCTTTTCCTTTTCTTTTTTTCTCTTTTTTTTTGAATTTTATTAAAAGTCCTTTGAACCAATGATGATTTTTGGAAAACTTTGACTAATCAAACCCCTTATTCACGTGTCTTTCTTCCTTAGACCCTTCGGTTTGTTTGGAATCCTCCCGACTTGCTCATTTCCATTTCTTCTCTTCTTTATTTTTTTTCGATCCCCTCTTTTCTTCTTGGCAACAAAAGCAAATACTGCATTGTAATATGTACTTTGAGCTATTAAGATCTTTTAATCCAAATTAATCATTGAAGGATTATTGTAGAATTATTAAATCAATTTGTTGACCTTAAATTTATCCTATTTGAGACATAACTTAATGAGTAAGCATGCATTCATGAATGGATAGAAATTCATTGAATGAACAAACTTCTTTTTATTACTTTGGTAATCTGATCGTACATGAACTTTTAGTAAGACACATGCTTGAAAGATGAAATCTTAGAAACAAAAGAAAGTTGCAAAGGATAATAAAAATTTGTCCCAGTATTGTTTCTTTGTTCCTCATTCAATTGATTCCCTGCAATGGCCTGATAACTCAACTACTGTCTCTATTACTACCTCATTCAACACATCTTCTCCTTCAATCTTCCAGAAGATTAGCTCAAGTATGACTAATCGAAGGCAAACAAAAATTGTCCTAGTGTAACCAATCGGATGCAAATATAAATTTGCCCCAGTGTAGTCAATCAGACGCAAATCAAAATTGCCCTAGTTTGGTGAACCTTTCAAGGAGTTTTAAGCCAACTTTCTTTGAGATTTTGCCTATTTATTTGCTATAACTTTTACTTAGACAGCCTTTTCGGATTTTCATCCTAACAGGCCTTTTCCCTATTTTTCTCTTTTTCTCTTTTTTTGGTTGCTCTAAGTTTTGCTTAGGCCGCTCTTTCGGGTTTTCAACCTAATAAGTTTTTTTTTAGGCATAGAATCTCTTGACAACATTAGTGTTTACGGGCCTTGGTAATTCTTCTCCATCCATATTCTGCAAAATTAATGCTCCCCCTAAAAATGTCCGCTTGACTATGTATTGACCTTCATAACTTGAAGCCCATTTTCCTCTGGCATCCTCTTAATTAGCGAGAATCTTCTTTAAAACCAAATCTCTTGAACAGAACTCTCTAGGACGAACTTTCTTATTAAAGGCTCTGGCTATTCTGCTTTGATACAACTATCCGTGACAAATAGTTGCCAATCTTTTCCCTTCTATCATATTCAACTGCTCATGTCGAGTCTTCACTCATTCAGATTCTTTCAACTCTGCCTCCATCAAAACTCTTAGAGAAAGAATCTCAATTTCTATGGGAGAGACGGCCTCCATCCCATACACCAAAGAGAAAGGCGTTGCCCCGGTGCTTGATCGTATATTGGAACGATACGCGTGCAAAGCGTAGGGCAACATTTCATGCTAGTCTTTATAATTCACTACCATCTTGGCAATAATTTTCTTGACATTCTTATTAGCTGCTTCAACTGCACCATTTATCTGGGGCCTGTAAGGAGCTGAATTATGATGTTTGACTTTGAAACTTCTATAAAACTTTTGAATCTCAGCACCGTTGAGATTAGTAGCATTATATGTAATTATCCTTTCTGAAATTTCATATCTGCAAACAATATCCCTTTTGAGGAATCTCAAAAACACTTTTAGAGTGATATTGGCATACGAGAAAACTTCTACCCACTTAATGAAATAGTCAATCGTCACCAAAATGAAACGATGGCCATTGGAAGCTTTGGGATTAATGGGTCCGATGACATCTATTCCCCACATTGAGAAAGGCCATGGAGATACCAAATTGTGTAAGGAAAATGGAGGTGCATTGACTCGATCTGTATATATCTGACATTTTTGACATTTTTGAACATATTCTATACAGTATGTTTCCATGGTGGACCAATAATAATCACTCCTTAGAATTTTTTGTGCCATCATATGACCATTAGCATGAGTTCCACAGATTCTTTCATGGACCTCAATCATGATTATATGAGTTTCACGAGCATCTACACATCTAAGCAAAGATCTAAGCAAAGTGTCATCATGGCTTCTCTTGTACAAAACCTCACCGTTCAAGAAAAAGGTCATTTCCAACTGACGGATAGTCTTCTGTCAAACACCCACTGACTTTCATATTTTTTTTCTCTCACATAGGGAACCTACAGAAGCGACATTTGACCCTCCACACCTTGACTCATCCTCACTATAAAAAATCACCTCTCCATCTTAAACCTTAAGGACCACCTTCAATGTCTCCCACATTCATTTTTGGATAAAAACCTTCAATACTCATATTAACCTTGACCCCTTCATCTCTACAACCTGGATAACTAAGCCATCCTCATTTTCATCTTCAACCTTCAACCTTCAAACTCACCACCCACCAACCATCTCAACCACCTTCAACCCTCCATAACCACCTTCATCTTCAACCTCACCATTCCTCACCTTTACCCAACGTCCAACCCCATCATCACCTCTCGCAAAAACCATCTCCATTTTCTTCATAACCACCCAATATCACCATTCTCCAACCTCCATAATCACCACCATCACCTCCATCAAAACACCCGTGCCACCTTCAACCTCCAACAAACAAAGTCTCCCGCAAATCCAAAACACCAAGCCACTCACCAAAAAGTCACCATTAATAACCAAGCAAAAGACCACCACACCAAACTCCCCACCATCATCTTCACCAAAAATCACCATTAACAACCAAACAAAAATCCTTCAACAACCACCACCCAAAACTCTATCTACAATCACCTCCCAACTGAAAACCACCATCAAGCTGCCCCTGCCAGACTAGAACGCGAACCCAGGATTCGATCTGGCTAACCGCAAACTGTTCACCGTTGAGCCCGCACGACCAGTCGCACCACAGTCGACTCACCCGACGCCATCGCTGGTCCTCGTCGCGCTGCGCCGTTCGACATCCTGACCCACAAGCAGCTCTGACGCCGCCGCTTTGCCTAGTTCACGTCGTCCGACCGCGTTCCTTTTAACCGCGGTCCTGCTAACCGCTAATCATTTCGATCTCTACCTGATCCAGACCGGCACAACTGTGCCTTTGTCCTTGCTCACCGCTGGCCGTCGGTTGCTCCATTGGAGTCTCCTTGGTTGGTTCTGCGAAATATCATAGAAGGAGAAACCAAAATAACCTCCTTTATTATTTGGACCGTGAGCATCTTTTTTTTTATTTCAAATTATTTTTTTAGGGAAGTGGGCTTTTGGTTGGTTGGGCCAAAAAGAAAAAAAAAACCTAAGAACAAAAAAAAATGATAAAACTAAAAAACTAAAAAATATAAAATAATTAAATGTTTTTTTAATAAAATAAGATCAGCTAAGTTGTGACTGCTTGCTAATCCTTTAACTTTTGTAATCATCTAAGTTGTGATTGTAACGTCCCAACTAAAATAATAACTCTAAACATATTCATAATAATATTATCAGTGAATTTAATCAATAAAAGTTTAAAGATATGAAATAAAAAATATATAAGAGGAAATAAGTATCAATACAGAACAACATAAAGTTGTAATATGCATCTATAATTTTTTACTTTAAAAGCTCACACCAGTTGGTGTGATGTGGAATGTGATTAAAAATTAGTATTAAAAACAGTTGCCAAGTTCCACCAAAAATATAAAAATCTTGCAACTAGTTGTAGTAAACAAGGGTCGATCCACAGAAAATCAATTCAATTGACACTATCAATCCAATTCCTAAATTAAACTCTGATGAGAAATAAACAGTAAAAGTAAAGAGGGGGTTTTGTTAATTAAATCTAACAAAAGAAATTAAACTTAAACCAAAACAGTAAACACAAATTGAATTATCAAGTAAAGAAATTGGTTAAGAGATGGAATCCACCACTAGATTTATATGATTATGCTAACTTACATACTCTTTATACCAACATGATCAATTATGTTCTTATGTAATTGTGAGATAAATCTCTTGTTTTTCTTAAGTTTTGCTTAATTCAGCAACCACTCAAATCAAACTCTAACCATTAGTTATTTGTAAAGCAACCGCTCTTACACCTACCTAATGATTGCATTTAGAATTAGAAAACCAACCACACTAAGATCTAATCACACACCGGGATTAAATTACTTAGATCATATGTCTCACTAGTCATACCACCGCTACCGCGCATAGCAATCCTAGTTTTACCACTCTCAAAATTTGGCAAGAATATAAAAACTTTTATATCGATTTAAGAACAGAAATATATGAATAAAAACATAATTGTATTGATATAAAGAAATATGCAAGATTCACATAATCAAAACTAGAGTTTCATCCTCCCTTAACTAATTAAGAAGTTTAGCCACACATGGCAAATTCAAAAACAGAAGAAGAATTAAAAGAAAACATTGTTCAGAACAAAAGAAGAAAAGAAAAACTAAAGGTCAAACTAGTTTCCAAAGCTTGAGAGTGATTGATCATTGATCGCTCGAATCCGAGTCTCCAATCCTCAATCGAAACCTTCCCCTTCTTGGTCTTTGTGTTTCTCTCAGTTTTCTTGACAACTCTCTCTGTCCAGACCTCTTTTAGGGACTCTAAGCAACCCTATTTATAAGTTTGGGAACCTAATTTAACATTAAAACACGAATTTAGATTTCTGAGCCGATGACACGGGCCATGTCATATTACACGGCCCAACTCGTGTCTGATTCTAATGACAGATTTCTAACTATTCCAAAGTCAGAGAAGAACATGGCCCACCCCGTGTCATTTGACACGGGCCGTGTTCTCGGTCAAGGCTTGAAATTGACTCTTCCTCGTGAAGTTAGAGAAATACACGGCCTATCCCGTGTCATTTGACACGGGCCGTTTTATCCAAAATCTTCCAGTCTTCAAAGTCAGAAGAGTACACGGCCTACCCCGTGTACTTTGACACGGGCCGTGTTGATCACTTTCTTCAAATCCAACCTTGATTCTTCATGAATGCTTGTCTTCCTTTGCTTCTAGGGGTTGATACTGATTCCCTTGAGTCTTTTAACTCTCTTCTCAATGTTTCAATACCAGTGGACTTCATCACTCATAAATCTCCTGAAAATCACAATACGTTTATGAGTGTTTATAACCACATTTAAGCATAGTTTCACAATAAACATCCAAAGACAACTCTAAATTAGAAACTTGGCTAAATGTCAACAATTAAGCACATATGGAATCCAATTAGATCAAACAAAGAACATTCAAGAGCTGAAATTATTAACAGATCACCAGTCTTAATATTCACTCAGAAGTACATACACACATATTTATAATAATTCTCCTCATTTGAAACAAGGGTCTATGCTTAGTCGATCTGAATGGTGATGACCATAATACTTCCTAAGCTAGTTTAAAAACACCATGAATCGAGTGAGAATTAAAAATTCTTAGTAGAAAATGAACAGTTATAAAAATATTTGAAAACACAGGATGAATTTTAGCTGTGTAAGATACACAAAAAACCTCATGGTAACCAAAGTATAACAAAAATAACACAATTTCAACATAGCATAACAAACGCTAATTAAATCATGTAGTACAGCCATATATATATTATCATTAACAAGTTCTTCCAATATTAGAAATCAAGTACCAATTATTCAACCATCAGCAAACATTATTAACCACCAGCAAACAAGTTCCTCATCACAAGGAATCCACCATTTCTTTCCATGTCTGCTTGTCTCACATTTTACTCGAACTTATTCACTTTCATAGGGAATCCACCCTATCTCTGGTGTTATTTTAATATCGTGACAACAAAGTCAGACATACCACACTAACCAGGCAGGTAACAGTTAGGTGCAAACTTTTTCATGAATTCATTGCTTGCCATCACACGCAAACATAAGCAATACAAGCCACTAATATATCACAAATAATTTCATCATATAAATAAATCATGACAATTAAATAAAACTCACAAAACTTAGAATCATTAAATTTAAATGTCAATTCTTCAAGGGACCAATTATGATTTAAAATTAATTTAATAATTCTCTTTAATAGTCCACATCATAGTCTATAGTTTGTCATGTTCTTATCATAGTCAACATTTGGTCAGGTCCTCGTCATGATCCATAATTTGTCCTAGTCTTGATAGTTCATTCATTGCACAGATCAAAATAAAGGCATAAAATTACTTTCAAGCAAAGGTCATAAAATTACTTCAAGCAAAGGTAAATATAAGTCAAAATAAAGGTCATAAAAATTTCTCTCAAGTTAAGGTAAATATAAGAAAGTCCATATAAATTTAATGTTCAATATAATTAAAAATATATACATATTTAACTTAAGCCTTGAGTGATATTTTAATTTATTATATTAATCCTATGAAAGAGTTAATATTTAAATTATAATGACTCTAAATTTTATCAAATATCATAAATATTTCAAAACTATGTAAATACTAAATTTTCATGACATTATATGTACATAATAAATTTAACAAGAGTAATAATATGCATAAAATATATTAAAATAATAAATTAACTAACAAAACATATAAATATACAGAAAATCATAGTTTTATTAAAAAAAAAAAGTTCAAATCATACCTCTTACAAAATCCGTATTTCACCCTTTTGTTCATTTTTTTTCCGACCGTTCCTTCTCTTTCTTCTCTTTCTTCTCTCGGTTTGCGTCTGCTGCTCCTTCTCTCTTCTTTCTCTTTCTTCTCTTTCTTTTTCTCTTTCTTTCTTTCTCGTTTCTGACTTTCCTTCTCTCTTCCTTCTTTTCTTTCTTTTTCTCCCTCTCTCTCTTTCTCTTTTCTCAGCAGCACTTCTTTCTCCTGATTCTAGTTTAGCCCCCATTCCTCAATTTATAGATGTTTGTGTGGGGCAATGTGCACCACGTTGCACTTTTTTTAATTATTAAATTTAAATTTTTATATTAAAATAATAATTAATTCATAAATATTTTTTATGAATATATTAATTAAAATACTTATAATCTTTATTACTAAGGTTAAATGCTAAATTTTATTTCAATAAATACCTATTTATAATTTCATAAACTATTACCATTTAAATTCTTACAAACTTTATCTAATCTCCTTTCATCAATATCAATTATTGTAAAATCAAATCAAATATAATGTTTGAGTTAAAATTTTATTCTTTCACATAAATATTTTATGAAAAATAGGATATTACAGTGATAGCTTGATGATTTAAGTTATTATTATTATTATTATTATTATTATTATTATTTTATTATTTTTATTGTTGTTGTTGTTTTGTCTTCAATTTTTATTTTTAATTTCTGAAATAAAATAAATCGCTAATCTATAAGGATTCAAAACTTTTTTTTAAATAGGATTAACTCAGTCGCGATGACTTGTTAATTCAAGTGTTCAAAAATCAAAAATTAGTTAAGAATAATAAAGCAGGATTAGCTGAGTTGTGATAACTTGTTAATCCTGTAATTTTTATAATTATTTGAGTTGTGATAACTAGATGATTTAAATTATTATTATTGTTGTTGTTGTTGTTGTTATTATTATTATTATTATTATTATTATTATTATTATTATTATTATTATTATTATTTCGTCTTCAAACTTTTATAAAACAAATCATTAATCTATAAAGGCTCAAAACCTTTTATTTTAATAAACTTGATAAGCAATGAGTGACGTCTCTAGCGTGACGCCAAACTTTACCTATTCAAATCTTAACAGGATTAACTGAGTCGCGATGACTTGTTAATTCATATTTTTAAAATCAAATTTTTTAATTAAAATCAACTAACTTACACTTATTTTTTTAGAGAATTATGTGACTTTGAGTTCCTCATTGCACCCAAGGATACGTAGGAGCAGAACTCTTATTCTATCAAGTCAAAAATTAATTTTTTACAATTTGGTTGTTTCTTTTCTTTCTTTCCTTTTAAAAAAATAAAAAAAATAAAAAAAAATAGTTACATTACTTTTTTTTTTAAAGAAGAGTAAAATAAATATATTTAAGATTATCAAGTTTTTGCACAACTGACTTAAGGTACCATCTTAGGACGGGTGTATTAGGGGTGCTGTGGGATTATATTTCCACCCTTTCCTATCCATAACCGACTCCCGAATCCAATCTAGTTTTCAAAGACTATTTTCAAAAGAAGGTTTTTCAATTTTTTCAAATTCAAATAAAATTGGTGGTGATTCCATTTTCTTATTTTTTAAAATCCTGTAAGTCGTTAATATTTTCGCCGCGATCTCGGTCACGACAGATGGTGACTCCACCAGGGACACTTGAGAGTCAAGCCTATAAAAGTTGGTGGTGCAAAAATTTTATGATCTTTATATGTTTGTTTTACTCTTTTTCTTTTCTCCTTTTTTATTTATTTTTTGTGATTTTTTTAATTGTTAATTGTTTCATTATGTAAACCTTAGGGTAGGAAACTTTTGGATTTTGTTTTGTGTCTGTTTTGTTTTGCAGGACATGGGTAGTCTTGAGGACTATGAAAGTTTGTGTGCTCCCTACACCCACCGCACCTACACGTTTATCACACACATTCGAGTGGAGCCCTATACCCAGGTCTGAATGGAACCTAAGTTAGGTAGAGGTTACGTAATGGTAGTCATTTTGGATGTACATCCTATTTGGTTATCGTGAAAATATCTTCTAGAGTGTGCCTTTTTCATGAATATCCCACACCTAGTGGTTTACCCACTATTTGTGGTTAACATTCTGAAATTGGACTTAGCTCTAGAGACCTTTAGAATAGAAGAGTCACTCAATGAAAATTCTCACGAGTCAGAAAGACCCATAGATCCTTAGAATGGAAATCCCCAAATTTAAGACAATCCCGTTAGGACACAAAGGGAGCATACCTTTCATTGCCTTTAGATTCATCCATATTTTGTGACTTGTATAGTTCTTTAATGTGTCAAACCATACTTGTGTCCTTCTTTTAGAAAAAAAAGAGAAAATAAAAAATTTTCAAAAGAAGAGATGAGTCACTATTAAAGAACCAACAACTCACTCATTCATTATCATATCATCATTTTTCACATCATATTTCTCTGAAAACCATGCATTGATAATTTTTATATGTTAAACTTAGGTTTATTGGAGAATTGTTGAAACTAATTGCCTAAGGACTAGTAGTGAGTATCTTTGATTAATAATAGAAAGTGTCATGGGATCAGATCACAATGATGCAATTTTGAAAAAGACCCTGCAACTTAAGACCAAGAAAGTTGACACAAAAAGCTTGGTGAATTTGGGCCGAATGTTGAAGAATACACAACGTCTGACCTTCATTACAAGATATGGAAGGATCCTAAATCTATTAGAAGTGGACATGCAAGTAAAACCTATCACTGAACTAGCTCAATACTATGACCCACCATTATGTTGTTTCACATTTCAAGATTTTCAGGTGGCCCCTACCTTAGAGGAGTTTGAGCAGATCTTGGGCTTACCTTTGGAAAAGGAAAAGCCATACCAATATATGGGCCACTATGCATCTATGCCAACCATAACAGATGTCTTGAATATTCATGTAAAGGATCTACAGAAGGCAAAACAAATTAGAAAAGAAACAAAAGGGTTTCCAAGGAAATATTTAGAAAAGCACATGCATCACCTAGCTGAGGTTGAAGACTGGAGTACCTTTATAGATGTGTTAGCCCTCACCATTTATGGCAACATCCTCTTCCCAAGTAATGAAGACTTGGTAGATTTTGCAGCAATCGAGGTATTCCTTGCTCGAAGAAATAATACTGCAAATCCTGTCCCAGCCATTCTTGCTGATGTTTATTACACTTTGAATTTCTGCCATGAAAAGAAGGGTAAGCTATGTATGGCTTACATGTATGGCTTACGACTCACATGTTCAAGAAGGACTACGAAGAACCCTGTCCCATTACAGATCTCAAGATGCTCCAGTTGAAGACCATGAACGACTGTGAATGGGCCGAGTAATTGGCCAAGCTTGAGGAGAGGAAAATTATATGGTACCCACGATGGAAAGAAGGGCAAACTGTGGTTTATCAGTCGAAGGCTTTCCTAATGTCCATCTCATAGGTACTCGGGGATGCATTAACTATAACTCCACTTTGGCATTGCGTCAACTTGGCTAGCCCATGATGTGACCATCCTCGGAATTGAAAACCACTCCCTTTATTTATGACATAAAGATAAAATGTACTAAGACACTCAGGAAAGTCCGAGACGCTTGCAAGAAAGTCATCAAAAAGGGTAGAGAGTTAGGAACTAGAAGCTGTGGAGTCAAAGAAAGCTACTGGCAGTGGGTCAAGAATTGGGCTTAGGAAGTCAACATGCCCTTTAAAAGTTCAGCAACCTCTGCAGTTGGTAAATATCTGTCGTCAGTCTCGATAAAAGATGAATAAATAAGTGAAAAGTTAGCAAAATATAATGAAGAAAAAAGGAAATTAAAAGCAGAGCTAGAAAAAACTCGCCAAGCATGTATAGTTTTAAAGTGTAAAAATTATGAGAAAGACCATGCTCTTAAAAGAGCTAACAAGAGGCAAAAGATAGAACAAGATCATATGTCAAGAACCAGAAGATGTTTGGAAGCTGCAAACAAAGAATTGAGACTCCGAGGGCAAGAAAGAGATAGGGCTCTGGCTGAAAATGAATAACTTAACGAGTTGCTCGTAAATGTCAAAGCAGCACAGAATAATGCTTTTCAGCATGTGGATAGCATAAGGCAACAAATAAAAATGGTGTCAGCAAGATATGAAGACATAATCAAAATTGAGAGGTTGCGCATGGATAAGGCGATTACGGGATATGAAGCAGCATTACAACATGGACCAGAAGACTTGCAAAAACTAATAGATCAGATGAAATAATAGGACAAGGACACCAGTGAATGGAAAGGAGAAGTCCATTTTTGGGTGGACCGCTTTGCGAGACTAGTATGTCTAGCCAACACAGTAATTACAGATGTTTCGTATTATTTAAAGATGACTGATAAGATGGTCAATCCTATTAAGACACCAGCAGAGATTAATGATTTCATTAAATATTGCAAAAGTCTTATTGGACAAGTGAAGAAGATGATCAAGGCTCATTCAGTTGAGAATGATGAATTAGACTAGACAATGATGTATTTCAAATAAGGTGAAAATGATGTACTCCTTTCAATCGATGTTGGAATTAAGTATGCTTTTGTTTTTCTAATCCCATGTTTTACTTGAGACCCAATGCTTTTGAACGAGACGTTCTAAGAATTGGTCATAATCAAAGATACTCACTCAAGTCTAATTAGAACAAACAAATAACGGTCATCTAACAAGTCGACAATAATAATGGTTTTTTTAATAAATTGTGCTTTGATTGTTCACAGGGTTCAGAACCATTACGCAACCGAGGAAAGAAGAGGTTAACCAAACCCGAGTTCACAATATCAGATCTCATACCAGAATGACTGCTAGTAATCCTGAGGTAGGGAGAAACTTGAGCAGAGAAGTTGGCGAGGTGACAGGGCAGATAAATGAGATGTTTGAGACCTAAGCAAGGATGGAAGCAATACTGCAAGATGTGAGGGAATCCCTCCACTTGATCAGTGGGAATAGAAGTGCAAATGAGGTTGAAGAAAATATAAATGTGCCACCAATAACTGCCCCGACATTCTCGATTGTAACCTCAGGCATCACTATGGGGATCCATGAGCAACCATATCAGACGACATCGATTGTAATACCTATTGGAGAGGGGTATCGCACCTTAGAAGGTGCTCATAATAAAATTCCTAGTTATGCTAGTCCTACCTAAGAACAACCTCATGTGTCCATTATAGGGCAAGCAACAATGCCTCACTCTAGGAATAGTCACGTCATGACCGAGAAAGACAAGATAAAGAAAGAGTGGGTGGAGAAAATGGAGGAACAGATTAAAGCAATCAAGGGACACAGCACTTATGGACCCCTTAGAATAGAAGAACTGTATCCTATCATGAATATCGTAATCCCCAAAGACTTTAAGATTCCAGAGTTTTCCAAGTATGATGGAAGTGGTAACCCTCGATTTCATTTGATCAGTTATGAAACCAAGATGGTTGTTTGGTCCAGGGATGATAAGTTCCTCATTAGCTTTTTTCATGAGAGTCTTACAGGCCCTGCCTTAGAGTGGTATCTTCAATTAGACCACTCTAAGATTTCTCGTTGGATGGAATTGGCTGATCTGTTCATGGGCCAATACAAATTCAACGTGGATGCAGCTCCCACCCGGGAATAATTGAGCTCGATGTAGAAAAGAAATGAAGAACCTTTCAAACAATATGCACAGAGGTGGAGAGCCTTGGCAGCTCAAGTGCAGCCCCATTAACACTATCCGAGATGTGTTCATATTTCCTGGGAACTTTGGGAAATCCTTTTATAGGGGCAATGCCTGGGGCAGCCTATACAGATTTTGCGAACTTGATAATGGCGGGATAAAGGATTGAGATTTTGACCAAAGCTAGGAAGTTGCTGATGAGCAATACAGAGAATACTGCTTTTAAGAAAGGATTCCAACCGAAAAAAAAGGAACCCGAGGTGAATTATGTCCAATGCCAACAGACCTTCAGACCTTGATATTTCCCACAAAACCCAAGTCATCAACCACTATATAACCATAATCTTCATTTCCATACCAAACACCTACACCTTCTTATTACCTACCCCACCAAATTTTTCCAACCACAAACATCACCCCAACCCCACAATTCCAAATCAACAATGTTCCCACACCATAACCATATGTACCAACTCACCCAACCTATACCCGATACCCACATGCACTTCCACAAATTTACCAAAACCACCCACAACCTCGACCAAATGCCCAAATTCAAGGTCGCTTTTGTCCCCTAAATCTACCTCATTTTTCAAGATTGTCCATTTCAAATACAGACTTATTCCAAAGGTTGTCCGATGCTCACCTCTTCTCAAGAAATTTTGTACGTCCCTTAGAACCACCATTCCCAGCATGGTATAACCCGAATTTAACTTGCAAATTCCACATGGATATCTCAGGGCATTCAATTGAAGATTATGAGGCTTTCAAGACTGCAATAAGGAAGCTTATTGCTTATAGGAAGCTTGACATTCAAGAATAGGCTGGACCTAGTATCGTCAATAACCCAATTCCTAATCACGGTGGAAAGAATGTGGTAAATGCTTTGGAAATGGAGGGACCTTCAATAAGGAAGGTCATGAGCTTACCTACGCCGATGGCGAAAATATTTGAAGGTTTGAAGAAAGCGGGTTATACTATCACTGCACTTGCTGCCACGATGAAATAAGAGGAAAAGCATGATAAAGAGTCAAGTTGTGCTTATAATTACGGGAAAGTAGGACATGATATTGAGGATTGTTGGGACTTTAAGGTTTGAGTCCAAGGATTGCTCACTTTGGGAGTAATACAAGTCAAACGAGGGGTAGGTTTCTCTGAAGAGGTCAATGTGGTTGAACGCTTTGTGTTCAAGGTGCCACCTCTCAACCAAGTTTCAATAGTAGGGAAAGTAGTAGTGACAATCAAGAAGCCAATGCCATTTTCTTATAATGATACTCACACAGAGCCATGGTGTTATGAAACTAAAGTAGAGATAAAAGGAGTTGGAGAAGAGACTTCAAAGGCCTGAGTTACAGAAGTACATCAGGAGGAAGAGTCAGTGACTAACATAGTTGGGGTAGGAGGAATTACGAGGAGTGGGCGATGCTATGGCCCAGGAGAAGTAGAAAATGGAAAAATTGTTAAAGAAGTGAGTAGGGAAGAAATATCAAAGGAAGAAGAGAAAATGAAGGAAGAGGAAGAAGATTTCTTGAAGATAATGAAGCAAAGTGAATATGACGTAGTGGAACAGTTGAAGAAGACTCCAGCCAGAATATCTCTTTTGTCACTCGTCTTGACATCTGAGGCTGCGTTTGGTACACCTGATAGTATAAAGCATGATAGTATAAGAGAATAGGATAAGTTCTGATAGTATAAACAAGCTGATAAGTACTTATACTATCAAGCATTTGATGCATTTAGTATAAATAACTTGATAGTATATATAATTATTTACTATGACTATATTATCCTTAACATTTTTTACCATCACCTTTTGCTTGTTAAACTACTAATGAAATAATAATAATAATAATAATTACGAATTTAATAATAATAATAATTACTTAATTTAATAATAATAATAATTAAGAATTTAATAATATTATTAATAATTTTGAATATAATTATAATAATAATTACTAATTTAATAATAATAATAATAATTACTAATTTAATAATAATAATAATAATTACGAATTTAATAATATTATTAATAATTTTGAATATAATTATAATAATAATTACTAATTTAATAATAATAATAATAATTATGAATTTAATAATCATAATAATAATAATTACGAATTTAATAATAATAATAATAATTTTGAATATAATAATAATAATAATTACTAATTTAATAATAATAATAATAATACTTATGAATTTAATAATAATAATAATTATTTAATTTAATAATATTAATAATAATTTTGAATATAATTATAATAATAATAATAATAATTATGAATTTAATAATAATAATAATAATAATAATAATAAATTAGAATATAATAATAATTATTATGAATTTAATAATAATAATAATAATTAAAAATTTAATAATAATAATAATAATTAATTAATTTAATAATAATAATAATAATAATAATAATAATTACGAATTTAATAATAATAATAATTATAATAATTATGAATTTAATAATATTAAAAGTGGAGGGTAGTGGTGGGAGGAAAATCTTATCAGGTTATATCATGGGGTCATAAGGAAGATAGTGTTATACTATTAGAGTAGGATAAGAAGCTTTGACCGGATTTGACTATCCTATCAGGTGGACATACCAAACGTCTGATAAAGTCTGATAGTATTAACTTATACTATCATATCCTCCTTATACGACGCACCAAACATAGCCTGAGATGCATCAGAAGGCATTATTGAGAATTCTGAACGAAGCCTATATTAAGTCTGATATTACTCCCGAAAGTATGATCAACATGGTGGACCTGGTGAAACGCATCAACATGATCACATTTACTGATGAAGAGATCATTTCTCGGTCTGAGAAAAATCCACGGGCCTTGCACATAACCCTCAAATGCAAATGGTATATATTTGCAAGGGTTTTGATTGACGGGGGGTCTACACTGAACATCCTACCTATGTCGACTCTGACCTCATTATCAATAAGTAAGGATGAATTGTCACCTCGAGAAATGGTGGTGCGAGCCTTTGATGGAAATAGGAGAGGCATTTTGGGAGAGATGATGCTACCGCTGGAGATTGGTCCAAATATTTTTCAAGTACTGTTCCAAGTTATGAATATTGAACCTGGCTACACCATGCTCCTGGGGAGACCGTGGATCCATGCCACTGGTGCTGTTCCTTCCGCTTTGCATCAGAGTGTTAAATACACTGAAAACGGGTCGGTCATTACCATACACGGAGAGGAAGAGATTATGTTGTCAAAACCAGTTTTAATACCGTATGTGGAAAGTGCAGAGAAAGATGAGGAAAATTTGTGGCATAGTTTTGAAATAGTTAAGACTGAATTTGATAAGGATGAATCTCCAATGCAAAGTATGGATCAAGTGGTGGCCCGAATTATGGCTAGTAGTGGATACTAAAAAGAAAAAGACTTGGGCTCACAATTGCAAAGTACTCGGTCGCCAGTGTCATTCCCGGAAAAGTTGGACAATTTTGGGTTAGGGTATGAAGCATCTCTGGAAAAAAGAATAAGGAGCATGACTCTCGGGAGAAAGAATGATAAGGGCAAGTTGAAGCGTATTCCCCAGTTGAGGAAAACATTCTCGGCATCAACTGAGATAATCATGTTCGGAGAAGTCATTCGCCCCCAATGCTATCCCACTATTAAAGCATTGCATAAAGAAAGCCCAGAGGAGAGCAAGGCGGTCTATCTTTTTACTGATGAGGAGCCACTGAAGAACTGATAGTCTGAACCAATGATTGATGTGATTGTTTCTAAGTAATTGTCTGGTTATACTGTACTAAGCTGATATTTAAGATTGGCTATGTTTTGACCTTATGTTTGTGTTGTTTAAGACATTAACTAAATGAATTTGCATGAATATACAACATTCCTCTTTGTTGCACCTTTGACTTGTCCTTTTTGTATTTATCAGTTTTCTTTCTATATTTCTATATAATATCTTATTCTTCTTTTGCTATTCCTACCCTATTTTGCCTTTCCAATTCCACATAAATTACTTTCCAAAGATCTGAGTCTTGTAGAAAATTTACCTCATGAAAGGGACCTTGAAAACTCATCAATTGATCCCCCTGCAATGCTTGATGAAGAAGACCTTGGATCTGATGAAGAATGAGAAGTTGAAAATTTTGCAAAATTATTGGAGTATTCAGAGAAGGGATTTGACTTAAATGGCGAGGAAGCAGAAATGATTAACATGGGGACAGAGGAAAAGAAAAAGGAGTTGAAAATGGTAGAAAACCCCGAATAGGAAGAAATGATTATACTATTCAAAGAGTATATGGATGTCTTTGCTTGGTCTTATCGGGATATGCCTGAATTAGATCTGGAGATAGTATCACATAAGATCCCATTATATTCAAATGTTAAGGCAAAGAAACAGAAGTTAAGGAGGATGCATCCTGATATGTCCCTAAGATCAAGGAAGAGGTGACTAAGCAACTAGAAGCAGGATTTGTGGAAGTCTTAAGACACCCAGAATGGGTAGCCAATATTATGCCTGCGCCTAAGAAGGATGGAAAAGTCAGAATGTATGTAGATTATAGGGATCTGAATAAGGCTAGTCTGAAGGATGATTTCCCACTCCCTCATATCGATATTCTGGTTGATAACACTGCTAAGAATCACAAGTTTTCATTCATGGATGAATACTTAGGGTATAATCAAATCCCCATGGATGTCAACGACAAGGAAAAAACCACTTTCATTACTCATTGGGGAACATTTTGCTATATAATGATGTCGTTTGGATTAAAGAATTCTGGAGCTACTTACCAACGTGCTATGGTTGCACTGTTTCATGACATGATGCATAAGGAGATTCAGGTGTACGTGGATGATATAGTCGCCAAGTCTAGAGAAGGGGAAAGTCATGTGGTGGTTTTGCGTAAGTTGTTTGAAAGACTCAAAAAATATAAGTTGAGGTTGAATCATGCTAAATGTGTTTTTGGAGCATCCACTGGAAAGCTACTCGGGTTCATCGTTAGCAGAGAAGGAATAAAGGTGGATCCAGATAAGGTGAAAATAATACAGGAGATGCCTGCTCCTAAGACAAAGCGTGAAGTGAGAAGTTTTCTCGAGAGACTTAACTACATTGTTAGATTCATTGCTAACTTGATCAGCACTTGTGAGCCTATATTCAAGCTATTGAAGAAGCATTAGCCGGGTGAATGGGATGAGCAATGTCAAGGAGCTTTTGACAAGATAAAGACTTACTTAATGAATCCTCCTAGTTTGGTACCACCTACATCGGGTCATCCTTTAATATTGTACCTAATTGTACTGCCAACCTCAATGGGAGCAATGCTGGGGTAGCATGATGAATCAGGAAAGAAAGAGCA
Source organism: Ormosia semicastrata (assembly GCA_029884595.1). NCBI lineage: Eukaryota > Viridiplantae > Streptophyta > Magnoliopsida > Fabales > Fabaceae > Ormosia > Ormosia semicastrata. Next base: position 1,342,795 of record JAQQTO010000055.1, read on the forward strand.
GGTAATTTACTATCTGAGTAGGAAGCTTAATGACTGTGAAGCCCGTTATATGGCCATTAAGAAGACTTATTGTGCTTTAATATGGACCTCGAAACGGCTAAGGCAATACATGTTGTATTATACCACTTGGTTGATCTCCTGAATAGACCCCCTGAAGTATATATTTGAAAGCCCTCATGTTTCATTAAGGGTTTTAAAATGGTAGGTGATACTATGAATTCAACATCAAGTACATAACTCGAAAATCTGTCAAAGGAAGTGCAATTGCTGATCATTTAGCTGAAAACCCTCTTGAGGGTGGACAACTAGTAATATCCGAGTTCCCTGATGGAAAAATATTGACAGTAGAAAAAGAAGAAAAATGTGTAGATGAGCCCATTTAGAAGATGTATTTTGATGGAGCAGTCAACATGTATGGTAGTGGCATAGGAGCCATGGTTATTTCACCAACTGGAAAGCAATACCCAGTAACTATCAAACTGGATTTTGAATGCACCAATAATGTTGTAGAATATGAGGCTTGTGCTAGTCGTTTACAAGTTACAATCGACTTGGGGATCAAGCAGCTAAAAGTATTTGGAGATTCAACACTTATTATTTATCAGGTGAACAGAGAATGACAAACCAAAGATCCAAAGTTGGTGCCTTACCAAAAGTATTTGACCCAGTTGATTGAGAGGTTTGGGGAGGTGACCTTCTCCCATTTGACTCAAGACAAGAATTAGTTTATAGATGCCTTGACCACTTTAGTCGTAATGACTAAGTTGGATATTCATAATAATGTCCAACCCATCCAAGTAAAGATGCACAGTAAGCCTGCGTATTGTGATAATGTGGAAGGCGAGCCAGATGGTAAACCTTGGTCTCATGATATCAAGTAGTACATTCAGCATAGAGAATACCCAACTGTGATAAATAAGGTGAACAAGAAGACTAGAGCTGGCAAAATGGGCTAACCCGCCCCGACCCGCCTCAACCAGCTAAAATGTGGGGCGGGGTGGGTTGGCCCGTTTTAAAAAATGGGTTGGAAGAGCCAACCCACCCTGCTTTAAGGCGGGTTGGCGGGTTGGCTCGCATAAAAAATAAAATGGAAAAAAGTAGATGAGTTGGCGGGTCAACCGGCTTAACCCACCTAAAAAATAAAAAAAAATTATATAAAAAATCAATAAATATTATAAAAAATAATAAATAATAATGATAAAAAATTACAAATCACATATCTAAAATATAATTTTTAAAATAGTCTAATTAAATATTCAAAAATAAATTATATAACATCAAAGAGTTTTTCATTTATAGTATTACTTATCATTTAAAAAAAAAAAGGGTTAACTCACGTTAAGCCAACCCCTTCGCTCGCTTAACCGCGGGTTAAGCGGGGTGGGTTATACGGGTTGAAAAAAAAATATAAGTTTAATCCTTGAACCCAACCTGTAAAAAAATGACGAGTTAGCGGGTTAACCCAACAGGTTAAACCCGTTTTGCCAGCTCTAGTGTTTTGTGTGCAATGTATTAGTGGTGAATGCATAATGGAGTGGGAGTGTGTTATGTGATAATGCCAAAAGTGGGAATTCATAATGGAGTGAGTGTTTTATAGTGCATTAGCGGTGAATGCATAATGCATGGCCAAAAAAGGAACTAAACACATAGGACAAGAGAAAGAAAATGATAAAAGTTCTACATTTTTTCTTTCTTTCTTTTTTTGTTTTGATTTTTTTATTAATGTCTCAGATAAAATTGAGTGTTCACAAGTATCTTCCAAAAATAGATAATATGAAAAGAAGAGAGAAAACTCATTTAAAGATGTGGAGAAGTTTTTTAAGACAAAAATATCCTTACATTATTTTAAAATAAGAAATGTTATCGTTCATATTTTACAAAAAGTTATTTTTGTAATTATATCCAAACGATAAAATAAGGTTTTTCATAAAAATCTACCAAAACAATTACTTTTTTATAGTATCATAAAATTACTTTTATTAAAAGCTTATCTAAATGAACCCTTAGTTGATCAATATCAAATCTAATAATACTAAAAATCCAAAGAGTATAACTATTAAATAAAAACTCATAAAGTATAAAATTTAATGAAGTAAAATTTCAAAAATGTATTTAACAATTAAATAAATATATATATATATATATATATATATATATATATATATATATTACTCAAAATCTCTTTTCCATGCATTCCAATGGTTATTTTAAATTTTTTCTATAATTATAAAATATTTATTTAAAAAATATTTAAATATTTAATAAGTATCTAATTTAACTTCATTATTAATTTTTTAAAAAATCCAACTCCAAATAAAAATATAAAAACATAATTTAACATTTACCCAACAATAAAAAAATAGAGGAAAAAACTAATGAAGTTTTATTCAATTTCAATTTTTAAATTCAATTTATTATTTAATTCAAAAAATCTGAAAAATATGCATCATACATTTCTTTAAATTAGGTACAGCTATTTTTTCTTTAAAAGATAAAATAATAAAATATTTTCAACTCCAGGATTAATACCATTCAAGTAATAATATTATTTTTTTACCATTTTAGAAAAAATGCAGGGTAATATTTTTTTATAATTTTTGTACCCACCCGCACGCTTAAAAAAATGATAGTTGATAGGTCAACTCAGTAAAAATTAAATAAACAAATAAAAAATTTAACAAATGATAGGTTAGATAGATTAATACTCAAGTTGACCGGCTTAATTCATCATTAAAAAATAAAAATAAAAAGTAAGAAAGAAAAGTGTCTCGATGGGTCATACTAGTCTGCTTAAAATTACCCGCATAAGAAATGACATGCATGTTTCATCGTGTTGCTAATGCTAGCATGCTTAGCTGCTTAGGGATTGGGCTTCGCTTCATTTTCGTGGTTTGGTGATTCTAAACTGTAGACTAGAAAAAAAAAATTACCCGCCTAGAAAATGGGTTGCAAAATGCAATCAAACCGGCTATTTTTTGCGAGTTAAAATGGGTTTGGCATCTCTACTTCATGTAATAAGAAAAATATTATTTAATTAAAATACATATATAAAAAGTGTATATATATATCCACAAATAAGAAACTTATATTATCCCAAAAATATATAATCATCTCTTAAATTTTCACTTTCTTTTGAAAGCTATATCAAATTTATTACTGTTGTAAAAAATATATCATCATTTATAGTTGCTTTCTTTTTTATTTTTGTATTCTAAAATATACCACCGACAATATCAATTTGAGATATAACAATATAATTTGAGTATTAACAATTTATCACTTAACAAAACCTTGAAAACATTAACATAACTATTACTTCATTTAATAATAAAATAATTATTTAACAATAAAACTTTCTAGTTTGAAATCAACTACTCATGTAATATGTTTCTCTCACTCTTTTTTGCATTCATATATGACATATATATGAAAGTAAAATATTTGCTTGAGGACCAATGGAAAGAATAATGTAGACTCATCCTGCTGTGTTCTATTAATAGATTTATTTTAGATATATAACGATAAAACACTACCTTTAGCAAGTGTATTAAAGTGTTTATTTTTTTTTAAGCAAAAAAGGCATGCAAAGGCATCACTGCAATGCAAGAAATCCCAACTAGATTGGCACATCAGGCAATGCCAATCATTTGCAACACACCAAAATCAAAAATAAAATTAAAAAAGAAAGAATACAAAAACATGGGGGGCATTAACCAAACCCATGGCAAAAAAAACATCAAGAGAATCTATAACAAGTGAGTCTTACCCTATCCCGAAAGAAATCTCCCTTAATAAAGATAGGAATTAAATCCCACCACAAAAAACCCTGAACGGAAGTGGCATGATTTGCCAACTTATCAGCACAAACATTTCCTTCTCTGTATATATGCGAACAAAAGAAGGACATTTTTCTTGTTAAAACTAAACAATTGAGCCATCTATTTCTTAGTTTTCAAGGCACAATCTTCAAAGATTTAAAGGCATCAATAACAAGCTTGGAGTCACATTCTAACCAAAGCATATGTCATCCTTTACTGTAAGCAATTTCAATTGCAATAATAGCACCAAGAAACTCAGCATATATAGCATATGAGACACCAATGTTAAATGCGAATCAGCCCAGAGCTGCAGAATTTGTACCACAGAAGATACCTCCACAAGCAGTCGTACCTGGAGAACCCTGTGCAACCCCATCAGTGTTAACTTTGATCCAATAAGTATTTGGAGGGTTCCAGTTGACCACAATAATCCTAGGAGCTGTTGAACGATTTCCTTGAACATTAAACTTATTCAGAATGATAGAATCCAAAATGTCCGAAGAGATGGAACCCTTTGATAAATTGCCTATGTAAGAGACATTTGTTTGAATCATGTTAATAGCAGAATGCAGTGAGATTTTTCTACCTTCAAACCTTAAGCAATTTCTGATATACCAGAGAGCATTATTAAAGTGTTTATAGTAGTGTAAAAAAATTATCAAAAATGTACCTATCAAAAAGAATATAAATGTTTTAATATTAAAATATTATAATATTTTATGTAAATAATAATGTATTTAATTCTTAAATATTTGTTATTATTAATATTAAATATTAGAAAATGTATTTATTACTAAATTTTTTATTAAATAATAATTATTAATTATTCAATATCTTAATATTAAAATATTATATTAATTATTATTTTTTATTAAGATAACTTATTTTAATTATTAATTGTTTTTATAATAAAATATTTTTGAAATTATTTCTTCACCTGCATATGTCGCACATGTAAAATGAAAAACATTTTATGAGAACTTTATATGTTAAATGAATAGTATTGAGTCTTTGCATGAGAAGATAACATATAACCTTTTGAATGAGAAAATGATATGTGTTTTCTTTAATGAGAAAAATGCATGTAATTTTTATCTTGTAATTAAAGTCTTGAATTGTATAAATAAATAATAGATAGTAGATAGTTGAAATAAATAGTATATATATATATATATATATATATATATATAGACTTTGGGCTAGACATTTCCTTTTGTCCTAAGCACTGCAAGAACTAGCCCAAGAAAACCAGCATACCTTTCAATTCTGAAAAATAAAATATAAAATAAATAATGGATTGGTTCTTATCCAAGGAATGTTTTTCATTTGAAGAAAATCTGCCTTTCAAGTTTGAAGTCAAACTTTGTTGGAGCGAAGTGATGTTTTGAAACACTGGCTTTACTAGCTTTACAAGGTTCATGAAGTCCCATCGAAGGTATGTGACTATGTGGTGATTTCAAACTAAACTCATATTTTTTGTTATGTGAACAAGTTTTAAAGTTAGTTTATATACACAATATTTTAATTTTCTTCTAGCTTTTCTCTTCTTCATTTAATCTGTGAAATAAATGTTTGCTTACATTTTATGGTGCAAAAATGAGCTTTGGACATTAGCCAAGGTATAGAAGTTTTTGAATTTTTCAGTTTTGATAATTTGGCTCTAAAATGCAATTGTACCAATTGCTGTCAAATGTGATTTGAATCACTGACAATTGAGGGAATTTGTTTGTTGAAGATTCAATTCCATACATTTTTTAAGACAATTTTGAGGAAAGAGACCTGATTGGTCATATGTTGCCTTTGCATCTCTAGTCAGTTTTATACCTTTGCATGAAGGGTAAGTGTAATTGGAAAAATTTTCTGAATAGCTCTATGCTTGAAATTGAAGATAAATAAAATCTTGATCTTTGTGAGAAAAGCCTCAAATTTACACCATTGCAATTAAATGAATTTTACCTGTAAAGGCTTATACTTTTGTTGGCATATAGCATATGCTAGGATGTGTTGTATATATAGGCTCTGTACAATTAATACTCACATAATCAGAATTCATTTTTTACCTCAAGCCAAAATTGTGAAATTGTATCATGCTGCTTAATGCTTGGTAGTAAATAAATAATACTGATTTATGCATTGGTTTTTATTTTTGAAAAAAAATGTGTAATGCAGGGGAGCAATTTGTTAGAGTGTTTTAATACTCTTGCTCTTGATATTAATCTCATTGTCCTTATTCTTTGTGTACCTAGTTGGTAAGCTATGGAATGGTTGAGATTAATATTGGCTATTGCCTGTGGTTAATTGGTTATGATGATTAGTTTATGCTTCCTACAACCCTAGCCAAACTTGCTCTCTCTCTCTCTCTCTCTATTTTCTTCTACCTCCTTCCAGCAAGATTACCTTTAAGATATTTTTGAGTTATCACGTTTTTATTATTTTTGTTAACTTGATGGTTTCTTCAAATTTACAGCATTGGCTATACTGGTATGTATTTTTATCATGTCGGGCAAAATAATTATATGCCACCTTTTTGATAAGGTAATTGCTGTCATGTGTAGAGACATTGAAATTATCATGTCTATGAACCTTTCCAAATGGACATCTTCAAATTGTGAATCACATAAAAGTCAAGGTTGAAGCAATTTTATTGTGTAATTTGGGATTTGAAGGTTAGTCATTGCTCATTTATGAGAGTTTTTATTGCAATCCTAATATAAGCATACTGAGTTATCTTCAAGTTTTCTTATTTTTAAGGTTTGTGTTCGTAATAACTTCTATGTTAAAAGTCAAGTATGTTTTTCTTGCTAACTTAACATGTGCTCCTAATTTTTAAATAATTTTGTACAAGTACTGGATCTTGCTATGCAGTGAGCTTACAAAACAATCACATGTTTGCAAAGTTGAATGAATAGTTGCTTTAGCAGTAGTGATGTAGTGGCTTAGTAATGGTAAATAGTCATCAAGTGAACTTGTTTTTTCAGGGCTAATGAGGATCTCAAAAGGAAATATCAAGTGAATAATGGAGGCATGTAGTATTGTTTGTTTCTTTTTTGTTTTTACTGTCTATTGGTTTATTGATCATAAAATTAAGCTTGGATGAAAATGGCAATCTATGTAATATAACAAAAAATATTGTTTAAAAAAAAGTGTTTTAGCAAGATTGAATAAGTATTGATTCTTATAGTTATCTAGATTTTCTTCATTATATTAAGCCCATTTTGCCTTCAGGTGAGGCTAGAAGCACAAACTATGAAATAATACTTATAATTGGAGGAGACATACAAACATAAGAGATTGTTCTATTTGGCGAGGGGTGTTGAGTCTCCACCAAAATTTTGCATACATATTTCCTAGAGGTTGGGCCTAAGTGATCCTTATTAATTAGAAAGGCAAAGGGGGAGGAATGGAATTGATTTTAGGTAACTATGAAATAATCATTTTACAATATTATGTTTTTCACCATAGTAACTTAACTATTTTTTTCTAGTAATTTCATTATCGTTTTTATAACATTTATCAGCATATTGGATGGAAGCTAAGTGAGGGTGTTAAGTTTTATATTTACAATGATGCCGAACTACTTAAACATGATGGAAATATGAATATAAATCTTTTATATAAATATTAGTTCATTATTTCGCAATGCAAATTACAAGATTTCTAATTTTTTAATTTTTTTATTAATAAAAAGATTCTTTATATTTTTTGACTCCGTAAAACCATACTATGTATAGGTACTGATATAGTTTAAGCATAAGGATATGCAGTTTGTATTTTTCTCATATTCACTTACACGTGTCTCAATTATTTTTTCTATTATTGGACAAATCAACATCTTGAGTATCACATAAATGGTCAATTCAAGAATAATAATGATATTCTTATCACAAATAGTATATATATCTTTTTTTATATTTTTTTTAATACCATTGATTATATCACTTTTTTTATTATTTTTTCTCACTTAATTATCACCATTTATAAAAAAATGTGAATAATAATATTTTTAAAAAAATGATGTATGAGTATCATTTTCCATTCAAGAATGGAGGGGAAGCATCACAAATAGTGAATGGAGGGCAAGTATAACAGGTGCAAATAGAGAAAATTCAGAAATGGTTTGAGAGACTCTAGAAAGATTTTGGGCAAATCGACCAAAATGTCTTTTGTGGCAAATTTATTTATCAATTTGTCATCATTTTCAAATTATTTATCAAACTGTCACTGATTTTACCACGTTAGAATTTTATATTATTTTTCGTTCCACGTGAGATGTGCCAACACGCGTGACGCATCCAACTGGGATGCACCAACACATGTGGCGTATCCCAGTTGGATGCGCCACGCGTGTTGGCGCATCCTAGTTGGATGCGCCACGCGTGTTGGCGCATCCTAGTTGGATGCGCCACGCGTGTTGGCGCATCCCACGTGGAACAAAAAATAATATAAACTTTTCACGTTATATGTGCAGGGTACTTAACCCATTTCACGTGGATTTCTTAAAAAATGGCGTCCAGATACACATACAATTTACATGTCTATTAAAGAGTGCACCACAATATTGAGGGACATCAGTTTCAATTAACTTATTTATAAGTCAAGTATTTGCTTCTGATCTGTAAAGTAGTCGATGTGAGACTTTATTGTTAGTAAGACAAAGCAGTTAAGTAAGATAATAAAATATATTTGTTTCATGTGAGACTTTGATAGTGACAAAGTAAAGTAAGTTAGTAAGACAACAAAACATATTTATTCGATGTGAGACTTTCAAAAGCATAAATATGTTTTGTTGGGAAGAGTGGGGTGTGATGTGCGAGAAGTGCACGGGTCTTGGCGCAAGAGAGTTAGCGTGCCGTCGAGGTTGTGGACGATTTGGACATACTGCATTGCATCAATGGTTTGAGGCTTTGAGAAAGTTTCATTGGACATGGTGGAGTTGGGGACTTTGAGTTTAGTTTACAGTGAAGATGAAAGTCTACTTAGTTGGATTTGATTTGATCTTTGTTGATGTAAGAACTTTAGAATAAATTTGGAGTCTTTTTATTATTCAAGTACATCGGCCAGAGTTTTATATAAGCTGTGTGGGTCATATATTATTAATATTGAATGTTGCCAACTTGATTATATGGTCTTTGCGTATTATATTTAAGGTGGGTTATAAAATATTTATAGGGTATAATAATTAGTTCCATGTTAAATATTTGCAAGTGCTTTAAATTGAGAGATTTTTGTATAAAGTGAGCGTATCAAACTTGAATGTACCAAGTAAATAAAGTATTAACACGTAACCAATACAAAAGAATATAACATTTGTTTTGAAAGTCCCACATCTCCCACGCACTTCTCCCACGCATAAATATATTTTGAAAGTCTCACATCGAATAAATATGTTTTGTTATCTTATTTACTTACTTTACTTTGTCACTATCAAAGTCTCACATCGAACAAATGTATTTTGTTATCTTACTTAGCTGTTTTGCCTTGCTAACAGCTAAGTCCCACATCGACTATTTTATAGATCAGAAGCAAATACTTGACTTATAAATAAGCTAATTGAAACTGATGTCCCTCAATATAATATTGTGGTGCATTTTTTAGTAAACATGTAAATTGTATGTGTTTTTGGACGCCCTTTTTTAAGAAATCCACGTGAAATTGGTTAAGTGCCCTGCACATATAACGTGAAAAATTTATATTATTTTTCGTTCCACGTGAGATGCGCCAACACACGTGGCGCATTCAACTGAGATGCGCGGATGCGCCAACATGCGTGTCGCATCCTAGTTGGATGCGCCACGCGTGTTGGCGCATCCTAGTTGGATGCGCCACGCGTATTGGCGCATCTCACGTAAAACAAAAAATAATATAAAATTCTAACGTGACAAAATCAATGACAGTTTAATAAATAATTTAAAAATAATGACAAATTGATAAATAAATTTATCACAAATGACATTTTGGTCGATTTGCCAAAGATTTTGACTATTTTGATTTGTTCACGTCGTTACTTGACAACTTTACGTTATCGTTTTTAGGGTAAAATTCAAAAACAGTTTGAAGATCTTTTTATTTTGGATGAAAATAGTAATCAATGTAATATAACAAAAAATATTGTTTAAAGAAAGTGTTTCAGAAGATTTAACTCGGAGTTAATTTTTTTTATTCATTTGTCTTTTGGTTCAAAAAATATTGTTATTTTATATTTCAAATTATATAATTTTAAATTCAACTAATTTTTTTTTGCAAGACATACTCAATTGATAACAGTTTCATTTTGCATCAAGAATTCAAAATAAAAATTTTTATAAAATGGTAAGATTTTATTACGTTTTGTTTTTTTTCCTCTCAATTATTGTCTTTTAGTTATACAATTCTTAATTTTATATATATATATATATATATAGTTATGCAGGGTCAGAAATAAAGATTATATTTTGATGTTTTTGTTCATAAGATTACATTTGATTTTTTTAATTAGTTATATTACATTTTATTTTTTTATAATTATTGTTATTTATCCTTTTATGTTTATTACGTTTGATATCAGAGTTGATTGCTTTTGTTAGTAAAGTACTAATGAAGTAGTATAAGTTGATCCAAACTTTATTATACGATTATCTATTATGTTTTCTTTTATTTATACTTAATATTTGTTGTTATAATTATCATTCACATTATTAGTTTTATATCAAATTGTAAATAATTTAAGAGTTAGTTATATTGTTAATTTTAGTTTGATAATAAAGATGTTTAAAATAAAATAAAAAATTATTATCCCCTGTATTGCACGGGTTTAAAATACTAGTGCATGAATATTTTTTAGTTCCTGGCCTTTAAAGAGCATGAAATGAAGCTAGCTCGGCGAGTTTGGAATAAATAGTCACTTTAATTTTTGAATATTTTGTGATATAATATTTTAGTACTTTTAAAAAAAATACATATATTTTAATCTTTGAAAGTTTTAAAATCTTATTACATTTATTTTTTTAAGGATTAAAGTTTTATTTTTTAATTGAAAATGAATAAAATGTGTGTATTTTTTAAGAATTAAAGTGTTATATTACAAAATATTTAAAGATTAAAGTGATTATTTATTCGTGAATTTTTTAAAAGTTGTTACACATATAGAACGTTAATTGCACATAACATGCAATTTACATAATTTACTTCTAAAATTTGCGCTTTTGATATAATGAATAAAAAGAAGGGAAAGAAAAAAAAGATAAGAGAAATAAATTATGATGATGAGAGATATGTAAGTTTTGTGAAAATTAACTACACCTCTTCTTTTTAAGGCATGCAGTCGGTACACAAACTAGGACTCTGTATTTAGTTTATTTACTACTCCTTTAAGCTTTGGAATATTTGTAGTAGGGATGGAAAAATATTTTTAGAAAACTGATGACAGATTATATGGACTTTTTATTTATTTTTCTCTCGTGTTTATTTTTGGCTGGAACTATTACATTCCCCTTAATTACTTATAATACTAATTAATTACATTAAATAAATTTAATTAAGTAATCTCATTTTTTAGTAACCTGTCATTTGTTCTATTCACTTATTCATTTTCACTTTCAATCAATGACTTGTTAATTGGCAATTATCATATTAATAATGTTAATTACATATAATGTACATCGCACTAGCTCATATTTGGTAATATAGAACAATATTTTTAGATTACGAGGCATTTTTATATGTTGGCTAATCTAAATTATCTAGAGACTAATTTTTATTTGACTATAGGAATATGAATTATGTGATCTTTTTACAAGAGTTATTTTTTTATGATTTGAATTTTAGTTATCGTCCTAACAGTGACGGATCTAGAAATTTTCGATAATGGAGATAAAAATAATATTATCAATACAAAAAATAATTTTTTTAATAATTATATTTATATATTAAAAATATATTAATACAAAATTATGAAAAATCAATTTATAATTGTTTTCTTTGCATTTTCATATTTTAAAAATATTAAATAATATTTTTATTATTATTACTATCAAATATTTCTCTCTCTATATATATAATCAAATAATTATTTAACAAATTAAAATAATATATTTAAAATTAGGGACATGGAGATAAAAATTACATATAAAAAATAAAAAAAACATATATATATATATATATATATATATATATATATATATATATTAGATCAAAAAAAGTTTTAAAGTAGAGTAAGAGCATGCATTCTCACTCTGCTATACGTAGATACGTCCTTGATCCTAAGAGTTGATATTATTTATCACCTTAACTCACCTTTAATGTATGAGTAGCGATATGGAACATTGATAGTGTATAAAGAAAAGAAAAGAAAAGAAAAGAAATATAAAGTATGTGAATAGTGTGAAAAGAAATGTTAAGTGAAAGTAACATCCCTTTAACATATTAGATATAGATAAGCTTTTTCCTAATACTAAATTGACATTGTGGCACAGATATGGACGGATATAGTTGTTGAGAAGATCATGGATTTATTATGCTAATAACCAGAAAAAAGAAGTGTTAGAGTCCACCGGAATACGGCTGTAGCTGAGCCTACTCTCGTTCGTTATGGAAAGTGACATGCGTGAGAAAAATAAGATAGAGGGATACCGTAGATACCGTCTTGCATTTAATACACCCCCACCGCCTACTATATAACATTAATTAGTATATTTTGACTATTTTCATAGAATGAAAGATTGTTTAAAGAAGAACTACATATATTGGGAATTTTTATGATATATTGATAAGTTTAGTATTTATGAGGAATTATCAAATATTTATTAAATATTTAATTTATAATAAAAAAATTAAAAATAATTAATTATTAATAAAATATTTGATAATTTACTTTAAATACTAAATCTTTAAAAAAAAAATACGTATCATAGAAATTCACCTATATATTTCGAATATATAAAAGATGGTCAGCATGTAGTCATGCACCAAACTTTATTGCCTCCCTCTGTATTACTTTATCACCCCCCCCCCCCCCCCCCCCCCCCCATACCTTCTTTTCTTCGGTTTCTGATTTGTTCCCTTTCATTTTCATTTTCTCCGTTTCAGCCAGATCCCATGGAAGGTATCTTAGGCAGCATGCGCAAGGGTTTGAAGGAGTATTAGAGGCGAAGGGGATTCCAAAGATTAAATGAGTCGGATGTCAATCGAGTTAAGACGGTTTACAGCCTTTTAACTTGGGCAATAAGTAATAATTGATGATAGTTCGAGCTTATATTAGTAATATTTAAACTTATCCAAATTTATTGGGTCTGAATATTTCACAGCTCTCCAATTTGGGCAATCAGAATATGAATGGTCGAACTTTTTCGAGCCCTTCGTAATTTTTAAGCTCATCCAAGGGAAACCTTTCGAGGTGAGTGGTGAGATCTTTTGTGTATGTATTTTTTCAGGATTTAGGTAATTTCCATAAGAAATCGAGGTTTTTCATGCTTGTGTTTTCTAGCACTTAGGTTATTAAAGATGTTTTGAGATTTTCTCCTTTCAATTCGAGGTTTTTTTGTCTTTAATATGAGGTATTTTGCCTTTAATTTGAGGTCATGTTTTTTTTATTAAAAAAATCGAGGTTTTCCAAGGTGGGCTGGTGTTGTATGGCCATCATGAAATTTCCATAACCTTGAAATTACTAAGCTTTGGCCAATCAAGGATTGGGCATCATAGAATTTCAATGACCTTGGATTTTTACCATGACCTTGGAATTACTGAGTTTTGATCGATCGTAAGGTGGGCATCATAGATTGACCTTGACTTCAGATTTTTTCGAACTAAGCCTTTCTTAGAGGGGCATCATGGATTGACCATAACCTTAGATTTTCCCGAGATAGGCCTTTCTTGGAGGGGCATCATGGATTGACCATGACATTAGATTTTTTCGAGTGGGCCAATCATGTAGTGGGCATCATGGGTTGACCATGACTTCAGATTTTTTCGAGCTGGGCTGATCATGTAGTAGGCATCATGGATTGACCATGACCTCGAACTTTCCCGAGTTGAGCTTTTCTTGGAGAAGCATCATGGATTGACCATGACCTCAGACTTTCCCGAGCTGGACCATTTTTGGAGCGGCATCATGGATTAACCATGATCTCGAACATGTTTCAAGGCTAGGCCGTTCTTGAATGGGCATCATGGATTGAGCATGACCTCAGACTTTCCCAAGCTATGCCTTTTTTGAAGGGGCATCATGGATTGACCATGACTTCAATTTTTTTCCGAACTGGGCCTTTTATCATCAAGAGTTTTCGGGCCTTCGCCTGGATTTTCCCAAGGTTATTTTCATCTCGAGTTTTCGGGGCCTTCATCTAGACTTTCTCATAGTTTTTATCATTCCGAGTTTTCAAGGCCTTCATGAGAACTTTCCCAAGAATTTTGTTGGAGGTTTAATTTAGCTTGTCTTGATCCTACCATGTGAATAATTCTGATAATAATATGCAATTGAAATAAACATAACTAGATTTTCAAGTAATTAAAATAAACATAACTAGATTTTCATACGTCGGTAAGCTTGGTTATATTAAGGTGTGATGAGATTGTCTTTTTATGTTATGAGTCTTATTTTAAGTTATGAGATTGTCTTCTATGGCTAGTGAGTGCAAAATGAATTATGATAATTAAATATGATTAGGAATGTCAATTAAATGGTAGACGCATTTTGTAATTAATATGGTGAAATATAATTAAATAAAAGTAGTTATGGTGTGTTTGAAGTGATCCACTATATCAGATTTAAATCCTCTTAATTTTTTTTCCTCTCATGTGGTTAATTGTAAGAGAAGAAAGACACAAATATTTTAAAAGAAATTTTACACTAATAACTGGGTTATAGTAATAACTTTCTTTGTATCTTTATTTCTCTTACAATTGATCACTTGAGATAAAAAAAAATTGAGAAGATCCATATCACTACATCATTTACAAAGTTGCACAAATCAAGAGTAATATTTGTAGCCATCTTTCCAAGTTGAGTGAATGGGATAAATTGTAACTTATTTAGTACAGTATAAATAAGTTGGCACCAATATATAAGCACAATTAAATTAAACTCATGCAAATAAAAGTCATACATTTATAGCTTAAAAAGTTCAAATTAAAATAAAGAATATATAAAATTGTAGAATTTAATGTTATGAAAATAAATAACAATAAATTAAGATGAATACAAGTATTCATTACAGAAATTATCACACGTAAATGTAAATGCTAGTAAGCAACTAGCCAAAAATATTGTTCCTAATGATAACTATGAAATATCCTCACGACCTCACTCGAAGTCAATAAGATATTATGATCAGTTTAATATTATGTAATTATTAATTAATAAATTAATGACAATAATTAGGAATTAAAGAAATGAGAAATGACAATTAAAGCAATATGATATTATAATTAATGTAATATAATGTAATTATTAATTAATAAATTAATGACAATAAATAGAAATTTAAACAATGAGAAACGACAATTAAAACAATATGATATTATAATCAATTTAACTTTATATAATTATTAATTAATAAATTAATGACAATAAATAAGAATTAAAACAATGAGAAATGATAATTAAAACAATATGATATTATAATTAATTTAATGTTATGTAATTATTAATTAATAAATTAATGACAATAAATAAGAATTAAAACAACAGAAATGACAATGAAAGTAATATGATATTATAATCAATTTAATATTATTAATTATTAATTAATAAATCAATAACAATAAATAAGAATTAAAACAATGAAAAAATACAATGAAAGCAATATGACATTATAATCAATTTACTGTCAAATAATCATTAATTAATAAATTAATAACAATAAATAAGAATTAAAATAATAAAAAATGACAATCAAAACAATATGATATTATAATTAATTTAATATTATATAATTATTATTAATTAACCTTTCAATATAATGCTGACCTCTTTTATTCAGTCATAAGGGTGAGCTGACCTGATTGACTGAATTGATGCTAAGCATTAATTTTAATATTATAATTGTGTTTAATATTAGTAAGTGTTTAATTTTAATGTATTGTAAGTAAGATGTTGAAACTCCGTCCTATCCAGATAACCTATCATGACCTAGAGCTAATTTAAACTGATTTGTGCTTTAAAAATTAATTTTAGTGTAAATTTTTATTATGTTCAATTGTATTTTGAGTTAGTCTAGCTAAGTTTTACGTGACATAATATTTTAAATTTTATATTTTTTAATTAGTAACAAATAATATTTTTTTTGAATTAAATTAATATTTTTGTATAATTTGATAATATATTTATAGTGATATAATTAATTTTAAAATATATATTATAAAATATTTTTTAATTTTAATTTTAGTTTATTAAATTATTCCCATATCTTTTAAGTATGAGATTAATTTTTTTAAACATTGAGCGATATGAGTAGGCCCTCCTTACAAGTGATGTCTGGAGAACTCAAACCTCCATCCTTCATTTGAAGTGCAGTTCGTTTATTATTACAGTCAACCATTTTGTTTTATTTTTAAAATTTTATGATATAGTTATGTGCTTTATGTATAATAATATTTAAATTTATATAATTTATTAAATATCAAATTAACTCAAATTGAGCCCAATCATTAATTAGTCGGGACATGATCATCGCCCTAAGTCCAAGTCTAAAAAGTTAGACCAATCAAAATGTTAGGGTTGGAGTTAGTCAAGTCAAGGTAAACACCACTCAATACATCCCATAAATATTCTAATCGTAAGTATAATTATTTATTTTACTTAAAAAAGTATAATTTTTTTTACTATTATTTAATTATATATTTTTAAATTATTAAAAAACCAACTATTATAAATTTATAATTATTACTTTAGAATTTTAATTTTTTATATAATATGTCAACACTATTAAATCATATTATGAAAGCCCTACCAAAAAAAATTGATAGCATAAAAAAATTGACATTCATAATACATTAAATGTAAACTCGTCAGTCAAATTCAAAATGGAAATAAGATAAATATTCAAACTCGTCAAGTTTGTGATGTGCTGTTTTCATTATCTCATCCCACCTCCTCAACTAGTAAGGGTTTTTTTCACACCTAATAGGGTTGAATAGCACATTATAAATTAGAATAAATATATTGTATATAAATGTGAATAAAATATTTTTTAAATATTATATAGTGCGTTTAAATAACAAAACTCTTCCTCAGCTACCAACTGAAGGATGTAGGACGCAGCGTTTCGTCGCGATCTCCATTCATGATGACAGCTATTATTACGGTTTCAAAAGTCAATTTGAAACATATATATATATATATATATAAAAGATAAGAGGAGTATTTAAAAAAATTCTTGTTTAAATTTTGGATACTTAAATTAAGTATATCATTAATCGGATTTAATATTTTTATAAATATTTATAAAATTAATTATATAACATAAAGATTTATAAAAATATTAAGTCTTAATTAATTCGATCACCTATTTAGATCTTTCAGAATTTATATAAAAATTTCTTTATTATAAGATATCGAGATAAGTGAATTTTGATCATTAGATCTTTTATAAATAATCAAAATTAAAAAATAAATATATATAACATTTTTAAGTAATTACATGACTTTTAAGTAACTTTTAATTTTATTATATATATATAATTATATAATTAAAATTTACTCTTCTCATCCTCTCACAATAAAAACTCATATCAATAAATATATCCCTATATATATATATATTAAAGTCAATTTGAAGCTGCCCCACCTCGTGCCGCTGGTCCAGTCCCGAATCAGTGTTCTGTACAGTTCCTCTCTTTAACAATAAATGCATGAATATTTTTTAGTTCTTGACCTTTAAAGAGCATGAAATGAAGCTACATCGGCTAGATCGGCGAGTTTGGAGTAAATAATCAATTTAATTTTTAAATATTTTGTGATAAAATATTTAGTTTTTATAAAAAAATATATATATATATATATATTTTAATTTTTAAAATTTTAAAATCTTATTATATTTATTTTTAAGACTAAAATGTTATTTTATTTTTAATTGAGAAGAAATAAAATGTATATATTTTTTAAGAAGTAAAGTGTTTTGTCACAAAATATTTAAAAATTAAATTGATTATTTACTCACGAGATTGTAAAATGTTGTTATGCATACAAAACGTTAGTTGCACATAATATGTAATTTAAATAATTCGCTTGAGAAATTTGTGCTTTTGATATAATGAATAAAAAGAAGAAAAAGAGAAAAAGAAAAGAGAAATAAACTATGATGACGAGAGATATGTAAGTTTTGTGAAAATTAAGTGCACCTCTTCTTTTTAAGGCATGCAATCGGTACGCAAACTAGGACTCTATATTTTGTTTATTTACTACTCCTTTAAGCTTTGGAATATTTGTAGTAGGGATGGAAAAATATTTTTAGAAAACTGATGACAGATTATATGGACATTTTATTTATTTTTCTCTCATGTTTATTTTTGGCTGGAACTACTACATTCCCCTTAATTACCTATAATACTAACTAATTACATTAAATAACTTTAATTAAGTAATCTCATTTTTTAGTAAACTGTCATTTATTTTATTCACTTATTCATTTTCACTTTCACTCAATGACTTGTTAATTAGTAATTATCATATGAATGATGTTAATTACATATAATGTACAGCGCACTAACTCATATTTGGCAATATGGAGCATTATTTTTAGACTATGAGATATTTTTATAGGTTCAACTCATTTAAATTATTTAGTGACTAATTTTTATTTGATCATGAAAACATAAATTATGTGATCTTTTCACAAAAGTTATTTTTCTATGGTTTGAATTCTAGTTTTTGTCTTAAGAGTAGATGTTATTTACTACCTTAACTTACCCTTAGTGCATGAGTGGCAATACGGAACATTAGTGTATAAAGAAAAGAAAAGAAAAGTAATATAAAGTATGTGAATAGTGTTATACGAAATGATAAGTGAAAGTAACATCCTTTTAACATATTAGATATAGATAAGCTTTTTCCTATTACAAAATTGACATTGTGGCACAGATATGGACGGATAGTTGTTGAGAAGATCATGGATTTATTATGCTAATAACTATAAAAAGAAATATTAGGGTCCAGCGGAATACGGCTGTGGCTGAGCCTACCTTCGTTCGTTATGGAAAGAGACATGCGTGAGAAAAATAAGACAGAGTGAACTAACGTAGATACCGTATTGCATTTAATACACCCCCTCCGCCTACTATATAACATTAATATGTATTTTGACTATTTTCATAGAATAAAATATAGTTTAAAGAAGAACTACATATAATGAAAAATTTTATGATATTTTAATAAATTTGATATTTATGATAAATTGTCAAATATTTATTAAATATTAAATTTATAATAAATATTTATAATATTTTAGTAAATTTAATATTTATAATAAATTATTAAATATTTATTAAATATTAAATTTATAATAAATATTTAAAAATATTTAATAATTATTAAAATAATTAACAACTCATTTTGAATATTAAATTTTATTAAAAAAAAGATACGTGTCATAAAAATTCACGTATATATTACGAATATATAAAAGATGGTCAGCATGTAGTCATGCACCAAACTTTATTGCCTCCCTCTTTATTACTTGATCACCCACCCATACCTCCTTTTCTTCGGTTTCCGAATTGTTCCCTTTCATTTTCATTTTCTCCGTTTCAGCCAGATCCCATGGAAGGTATCTTAGGCAGCACGCGCAAGGGTTTGAAGGAGTATTGGAGAAGGGGATACCGAAGATTAAATGGATCGGGTGGGCGAAGGAGGAACACGGTGGAGCTGGGAGGAAGCACCGGCACCAGGAGGAGGAGGATCAAGTTGTCCCGCAAGATCAGGATCCCCAGAATCCCTTCACCCAAGAAGTTGATGCTGTGGCTGAGGGACGCATATGTGAGGATGATGCTGCGTTTGGCCAACTCGAGGGTGATGAACATGAGTGCCTCTGCGACCAACTACGGCGGCATGGCCTTGGGTGGATTCGGGAGGGCCCCACCACCCAAGGAATATGACGACAAGATGCTCATCCATACGTACAAGTCCTTGATGATGGCGCAGGGACAGACAGTTGGTGCCCCGCGATGCACCACCTATAATGACCTCAGAAATCGCTTGCCCACCACGGTAAGACAAGAATGGTGACCATGTTTTGAAGTAAAAGGGAAGAGAGCGAGCATGACTTTGCCAGATACTGGTGCTATTTTACCATCCCAATTCCCATGCAAACATGTTGTTCCAGCTAATTTCGAAGCTCTCTTCTGATTTCTGTCTCTTGACAAAGTGAAAATTTTACATTTTTTATCTTTCAATTCTCTTCTGTCAATCCCTTTCTCTCCATTTTTCTTTTTTAATTTCTTTGGGCTTTACTTCTAATTTTTGCATCAACTACCTAGATTCCTCGCTTGCCAATTAGACCTAAAGTCTAATTAAAGACGTCAGTATCATGACGATATTAAAACCGTACTGTATATAAATAGTATATAGTATGTACTGTACCCAAAAAATATATATATAGTATATAGTATTAGTATATGCTATATATAATTTATATAGCTTGGTTGCTATGATAGCTTGAATTTCACTATACATCAAACTTAACCACGGTCAAATTGAATCATGCATCCTCTCCCTTTTTCATGTTTTTCCTTATTCGTATATTTACTTTTATCTATTACATGACAAAATACTTTAAATACTTCATTTTCATGTTTATGTTATAATAAGCTTGTTCCATCCTCTGCTCGAGAGGTGGTAGTTAGAGAGACTCAGATTGATCGTCTGACAATTTGTTAGTTGGAGATAGAGTGAAATACCTGCAGAGGCATTCCGACTAATCAGTCTTAGAAGATCTAGAAGATTGACTCTCTGGATACTTTATTTTCAGACTATTTGGGATTCTGAATATTATATCTAGTCATTATAGTGCGAAGTTATTAATGACCTTTGGTCATGATGGCATCAAACAGTCGATAACCATTAGTCGATCATATTAAGTACATATTTATCGAGTCATTACCCATTCAGGCATAAGTCGGTTGGATCTTGTAGACAAGTCATCAGTCAGGTTGACTTGGACTTTCATAGGCTTAGCGTTCTGAAGTGGGCTTAACTTATAAATGATCGGATGTTAATTTGGCCAAAATGGTCTACAACTCCTTAACTTTGTCATCTATAAAAATAGACTGAACTTGTGAATGATCAGATGTTAATTGAATTAGAACGGTCCAAAGTTATATCAAGCCAAATTGAGTTTTAATTTTTAAAATATTATGATGTTGATGAAATGTACTAACTTTCGAATATGGAATATTCTTTGTAATACAAAAAGAAAAAGGATAATGATCTTCTTACATCATTTTTTAAAAGGAGAAAACTTAGGTAAAGTTCCTTAGGTACTTGTGGTGCTTGTCTCTAATAGAAACATGACATGTGTTTTATTTTTTAGTTACTTAATTATTATTTTTAAAATTTTTATTAATGAGTTATAAAAAAATGTACACATGTTATGTTTCTATTGGAGACAAGCACCACAAGCACCTAAGGAATTTTATTTAAGTTTTATCCTTTTTAAAATACATTACTTTTTATCATATTTTTAATGATTGTGATTAAGTGAGATAAAATGATAGAAAAAAATTGATGTAATCAATAATAAATAAAGTAATGTAAAAAGTAATGTAAAAGAAAAATATGATAAAAATATCATTGAAAGAAAAACTCTTGATTTCGTACGTGATTCTTGTACAATATTTTTTAAACCAACAAATTGTCACTAGTCATCTTTCATCATTAGATAATATTATTTTTATAAATATACATAAAACCTAATCACTTTATATTTATTTAAAAAGTGTATATATTATAAAAATAGTATATTTAGATTTTAATTTATTTTAAATAATATTTTTATCCTTTTTGCTATGAATAATATAAATGCACGATGCATTGTTGTCCTAAAACACGATAAACGAGCTGTCGTTTATTATATAATAACGGCTATTATTTTAATATTTTCATTGGTAGAGTGATAGGGCATGTAATCTCTTCTTTGTTCTTATTTGAAGAGTTGCCATTACATGGACAGGTTTTAATTCTTATCCATGAATTAGAGTCGGTCGTCCTAATTAAGACCCAATTCACTTTTCAGTTTTTAAATTCTAAAAGAAAGAAAAAGAGTTCTCACCAAATCCACTGAATTACAGGCGGGCAACCAGCGCATACCATAAATTGAGAGAGTCATTTTACATTTTTTACTGGTTAAGAGAGCAAAGGCGCAGTTTATTATATATTACTCTTTCAACAAAGCTTGTGAGGACACTAGAGGATCATCGTCAGCTGTCAAGTGTCAACCTATGCATCTTCTGCACCTCCTCCTCATCTTTTCTTTCTTTGTTTTTTTAATAATTCATTCCATGTGATCAATAATAAAACATATTTCTGATCACACGAGATATCGCTTAGGCTCACGCCAACTTTTATTTGTCCCGTCCCATGGAACTTCCTGAAGCCATCTTTATCTCGTTGACCATTTTAAACACCAAGTGCTACAGTACCTCTCAAATTTCAATTTTTTTTATTACACATAAATATAATACATTATTTTTATATATATTTATAAAAAAATTTAAAGAAATGATAATTTTTTATGATGTGTAAATTTAGTAAAACTTATTTTTTTTATCTTCAATTTTTTATCACTTATATATAAAAATAATATGTTACATCTAAGTATACACAAGAATATCTCCTCAAATTCGGCTGCCATTACCTATTTTTTTAAAGGGAAAAAAAACTCTTTTTGGAGCGAACTCTGGGCTATCACTGACTACCAAAAACCCACAGTTTAGTTGGGCCTTCATCACAAGGCTTTCCTTCTAATCGAGTACCACAATTTGACAATTGTAAATGATTCTCGTTAGAAAATTTCCTTACATTTAAGTATATTCCAAATAAAAAAAAGATTAAAGTCGAATAAAATCATTTGATACTTCCATCTGAAGAGTAAAATTTAATCTGCAGTAAGTATAGAATTTTTTACATTATATTAAATTAAATAATAAAATACTACATCGTACGTGATTGTAACATATGATTTACTGAATTCACAAAGAAAAAAACATGTGATTTACTGACTGTTAATAAATTAGCATTAAATCCTTATGTAAAATAGAAGTCTCATAATTGTTAACTGCGGGGTCCTTTTGCTACTTATATTGCTCTTTTGTTAATTCGATTTCAGGGTTGTTAACAGCAAATCAAATCATACTACACAATTAATTAATTTTATAAGCCCCGAATCCTAAATGATCCAACCAAACTAAACCATATTTCAAAAATCCTACACAAGATGCATCAGTGTGTACTTAACTGCTTATCCAAACCAAATACAAGCGCACCCAATTGAATAATTCGAGCAAAGCGGTGAAAATTACGGTTCAACACTCTACACCCGGAAAAATATAGTTTATATGTATTTATTTTTAAAAGGCAAACAATATAAGATGTCATACATGGTGTAGCATGTAAAATTCGTATAACAATACCAATAAGATAACAGATCAATTTCTAAAAGTGTTGGTGGAAGACTATGCATGTTTTATAATACTAGTGCATACACCCGTGCATTGCACGGGTCAAGAAGATTAACTTGTAATCCAATTATCTATTTATACATATTATAATAATTAACATCAAATTTGAGAATATTATTTTTGTGAGTACAATTCAATTCCAGTAAGAAACCTTCAACACATACATGCAGTTGTGAAATATATGTTGGCTTGAGGTATAATAGAATTATATATCTTGAGGCACAACTA
The DNA here is from genome assembly GCA_029884595.1 of Ormosia semicastrata. NCBI lineage: Eukaryota > Viridiplantae > Streptophyta > Magnoliopsida > Fabales > Fabaceae > Ormosia > Ormosia semicastrata. The sequence goes on from JAQQTO010000055.1 coordinate 1,366,485, forward strand.
TCAGTTGTAACTATCTAGTGTAGTTACCCATGCGACACAGGATAACTATTACTATACATCACATAATTTCAAACAATATATATTTATAGTAAAATTTAAATAATTTTTTAACAAAAAACAATTAAATACTCATTTGAAATTTTATGGTGGATCGTTCATTCGATTTTAATCTGTATTGTTAAAATATTCATATTTATATTTTTTACTCATTTATATTTTAATCTATATAATTTTTACTCATTAAAATATTAGTTCATATTATTCATGAATGATTGGTTGTTATAATTTTCAACTATTAAAGTATCATTCCTAATAAAGTAAAATTAATCTAAATTACTAAAACTATTGGAACCGATATAAATAAAATAATTATAAGCACCAAAATACAAATCAATTGAAATTTTATAAACTAATTGTTTATTTTAATCTATGGGGAAATAATATTTTAGGTAAGAAGTCATAATTTGATTTTTCTATAACTCATTTTGTTGAATTGCATTAGTAATTCAATAGTTTTAGGACACTTCTATCAACTCATTTTGATTTTTCTATAAATAAATAGTATGTATATATCTAAAATATAACAATGCTATACTGTCATAAAAAAACAGAAGCTAACGTTAACTTGCAACTTTATATCTCAGAAGATCCTAGTCCTAGAATTCTTAGCTTGTTATTTGATAATGCCTGATATGTGCTAATTCTTACATTGTATAGTTTTTCCTTTGTTCTTGCTTTTTCTTTATTGTACACAATAAATAAATAAATAAATATTCATCTCTTAAATTTTCACCCACTTCTTAAGGTTATACGAAGTTTATCTTTCATTTAAAAATTATATTTTCAATTATAGTCATTTTAGTGTATCGTCGAATAAAAAATTTATAGATAAAATTTGTATAAAATTATATTAAAAACTTATCCCATAATTTTTTATCCATATTTTTAAAGAATATACCAAACATAGTCCTAAGACAAAAATTATATTTTTTCTTATAACCATTAATATGTATCCTTAAAAATATGGTAAAAAGTTCATTAGCGACATTCATATTTAAAACAATATTGAAAATCATTCTTTAAAATTTTATTCCTGTTATCAAGGGTATACCAAACTAACCAATAATACTAAAATTTTACCAAAAGTATAATATTAGGTTGACAGATATTAAAATAACAAATAAAAATAGAATCTGTCAAAGAATAAAATGGTGAGTAACAATATTGCCAAATAATATGACAATATTTATATATGAAAAATAAGAATCCTATACTATTATAAAAATAAATATTCTTTTCTGAAATTTTCACCTCATTCTTAAGGAGTTAAGGCTATTTTGGACTGATCCCTATTATAAAGTTTTGATTTTCATTAATAGTTATTTTAGTATATCCATGGGTAAAAAACTTTATGGATGAAATTTATATAAAATTATATTTAAAAATCATCTCTTAATTTTTCACCCCGATTTTTAAAAAAATTATCTAATTGATCCTTTAATACAAAAACCCAATTTAATTTTATTATCTTAATAATAATAGTAAATTTTGAAAAGCTCATTAATGACAATTACATGTTAATTTATATTGAAAACTAATCTCTTCATTTTTTCCCACGGTTATTAAGGGTATACCAAAATGATCGTTAAAGCCAAATTCTACCCAAAAAAAAAAAATTAGAGTGATAGATATTACAATGATAAATACCCAAAAAAAAAATCTACCACAAAATAAAATTGTCTATAACAATATAATCAAATGATACTCAATACATTTAAGTACATTATCATTTTGTAACTTATACATTTAATTTATATTATTTAAGTCAGCTAAATAAAAATAACATATTAACTAACGATATAAAGTTTGAACGAATAAAAAATTTAGGATTTTGCTTTCCTTATGTTCACCAATCACCATATGTTTTTATTATTGCACCTCGACCTCATCCTCCTAATATGTTCAAGTTTAGACAACTAATAATCCACTGTAATGACCAACTAATAATCCACTGTAAATAATTATATAAGTTTCAAAAATTCTTGAGCAATCTCATATGGACAGTACATAAAATAAATATCGATGAACTCCTTGGGCAATTGTATTTTTCACGGCCTAATTTGATAAAATTGACGGCCTTCTAGTGAAGAGAAAAGAGAAAAAAGTATACGGTGAAGAAAATAGGACATATTTAATAATCCACCATATGTTTTTAAACCTAAATTTTTTGTTTATGTGTTTAAATACATGTGTAAATATTATTAATTAAATTTTTTAAGATATTTTTATGTATAATTAATTATTTATGATAAACAAATATTTAAAAATTAATATTTAAAATTTATAAAAAAATTGTATATATAATTATTTATGATAAAAAATAAGAATAGTCTAAATTTTGTGTGTAAGCTTGGATATATATGAAAATATTACTAGTAAAAATCTATAAAAATTTCCTAGATATACAACTATTTATAGCAAAATAGTAAAATTTTACCACTTTTTCAAGTTGCAAATCATCCATTACAACCGTTGATTTTATTTTGCCACAATCGAACAATGTTTTTTAATTGGTGTACTCGCTAACTCATCCATGGTGGGTGCATTCGAAACATCTCTCAAGCATAGTTCTATGAATTGAATTGGGTTGGTCTAACTGAAAAATTTGTAACTTGGGTTTTGGGCTAATTTGGTCTGATCCTTGACTAGAATGATTTGGTTCATTGACCCAATCAAACTCAGGTGACTCAGCAACTCGCTCGGCCGAGTTGACTCAAGTTTCTTTTTTATTAATTTAAGCTTTAAGAAGATAAATTGAAAATTTTAAACATGATACCTAAAAGATTCATAGGATGAAATGCATTTTATCATTATACTATATGTATTATTGATTAATATTCTCAATTTTTTAATTCATACTATTACTTAACTATTTTAAAGTTGAAAAATTAGAGCTGAAAAATTATAATTACTAGTTTACTCACACCATTAATATTTTTTATAAAATGTATTTTTTATGTAATATTTTTTTATATAAAATACTTTTTCATATAATACTTTTTTTTTACTTTATCTTAATTTTTCAGTTTAACTATTTAACCTGAAATCAGACTATTCACTTATTGACTCAATCTTTTGACTTTTGACTGAATCAACCTTCAAATTTGAGGTATACAATCACGGGAAATTAAGCATAAGAGAAAGATCTTGTATATAAACAGCCCCTTCCCTTCGCCCGTGGTGGACCTCCCTAATAAAAAGCATATATTGTTGATGTTATTTTTAGAATCCAACAAAGTGGCAGCATTGAGATCAAAATAAGAATCAGAAACATGAAAGCTGTGATTTTGGGTTTGTAGGAGTAATTAGGAAATTTGCGAGGGCAGAGAAGGAAAAAGAAATTTTATATTTAAAATTAATTGTTACAATTGTTAATTAAAATTTTTTAAATGTATAAGAGTGTTCATATTTTTCTAGAATCTCATTCCTCAAAAAAAAAAAAAAAAAGAAGGGAAGGGAATGAGATTTTATAATTTTGTGAAATAGCATTCCATATTTTTTTTTTACCTAATATACTCTTATTTAATTTATAAAATGACAAATATTACCCTTTAATAATCTACCTAAATCTTACCGATCTAACTTCATCTAACCTAAATTCAACTTTCATATTTCATGCACCTGTTTTTTAAGGAAAAGATAGAAGCTTCTACTCTAGACTATAAAAGTAAAATAATATCATAAAAATTGATAAAATATTATCATAAGTTTTGTTATCAAGAAAAATTCATCCTAAATATGATTTAAATAATGCAAATTCAATATATATATATATATATTTATATTTATATAATCAAATTACGCTAGTGTAAGTCAAAAGTATTCTTACACCATTAAATAACTTTCTATTAAATAATTTTTATACAAAATCTACCATTAGATTAAAATTTTTTATCATATATATAAAATTTTATATTAATATAAATTGTTTAGTACTCCATTAATATATATCAATACCAATGTAATATATACTTTTGAAATATATGAAAATAAGAATCACTTTATTAATTATTGTTGATGTTCAATTTTGTCAAGATTTGACACAAATAATTAATGTGAAAATAGTAATAATTCAATAGTTTAATTGATAAAATCACATTGTATAAAAAATTATTAGATGGTATAAATATATTAAATCTTAGACAAGTATAAATGATTCTCTCCCTATATATATGTGTGCGTGTGTGGTGAGAGAGAAAGAAAAAAAGTAATTTTTATTTTTCTCCTTAAGGAACAATTATGAAATTTAAATCAATTTAGTTTCTATTACATATTATATACACCAAATTATATTTTTTTTTCATTTTATAATCTATTACATTGTACCAAAATGTAAAATTAGATATATATATATATATATATATATATATATATATATATATATATATATATATATAGACACACACACACAAAATCACGTGGAAGAAAAAAATATTTTTTATTTATTTTTTCCATTAAACATAATTATGTAATTTATATCAATTTAATTTTTAAATATTATATCTCATATACCAAACTATATAATTATTTTTCATTCTATATTTTATCACAGTGTACCAAATTGTGAAACTGAAATAAGATTTTCATTTTAATTTTTCTATTCATATTCCTATTCTATGAAATTTCATAAACCAAACTAGAAATTTTTAAAATTTACTTTTTATTTAATATTTACTATTTTTACTTTATTGATAGGTACCTTTAAAACACTAAAAAATTATAAATTATTTTAAATATAAAATAAATTAATCTAAACATTTATTAAGGGTGTATTTGGATTAATTATGAAAAAAGATTATTTCAATAATCGTTTAGTTGGTTGATTTTCTTTATAATCGATTATGATGAAATCTATTTTATGTTTGGATCTGTTAACTAAAAAGTAATTTTAAGATAATATATTTCATTTTGATTGTATAAAAAATTATTTTTATGAATTAAATTACTAAAAATGATATGAAATGATTTATTTATATTATATAATATTTATAATGCAGAAAACTTTTTTATACAATAATCAATTTTATCAAAACAATATTAAAATAATAATAAAATTATAAAAAAAACTTTTCAATTAAAATTTAATCTCTATTAAACACACTAAATATTTAGGGGTGTCAAAATAGGTCAAGCCCGATGGGCCGACTCTAATAACTCGACAAAATGAATGAGTTGGATTAGCAAAATGTCAGTCTAAAACTTACATGGCCCAAATGGGCTAAGCCCAAATGGATTGAGTCCGAATGAGCTGAGACAATCCGTTTTTTTAACACGACATAAAATTAAATAGGTTGGGTTGAATTAGAAAAATATTAGTTCGAAACTTATATATTTCGAATGAACCTACGCGAAAATGGCCCGACCCGAATAAACGCCCGAATGGATCAGTACTACCATTTTGATATCCCCATAAATATTAAGAAAAATGTTTTGTGTACATCAAAATACGTACTTTATATTTATATTATATGTTAATATGAAAAAAATTATTAAATTATTTTATATATGATTGTAATATTTTTATAATATATAAAATAAATGTATGGATAAATTAAATAAAATTAAATATATTTTAATTCAACAAATAACTCGTGTGAAATACTAAAGCTTTATAAAGCCATAACTCGTAAGCTAATAATTTCGAAATTGACAGCGGGCCCCGAAGAATCTATGGAGCCTTGTTGTACGTAGTAATGTCGTTTAGCTATAAGCACATATAAAACGCAAATCGCCTAGCCCGAGGAGGTGGAAGAGGAGAAAAAAAGGTTGTAAATGTGGGAGACAAAAGATGAAAATTTCCGCCCAAAAACATGATGGCCTCACCCTCTTACTATGCTACGGTTAGGGGTAAAAACAGGTCAGGTCAGGTTAGGTTTTACCTTAAATAGGTCTATCTTGTATCTTAATTATAAGACCTGAGCCTGATCTATAAGCTTGTAATAGATCAATTTTTAAGGCCTAACTTGACATTTTTAAAAGCTTAGCCTGACCTGAAAGCCTATTTAAAGACCTACTTTGCAATAAGGCCTTTAAATAGGCTAATATGCCTATATTTAAATAGGCCAATAGGCCTTTACATAAATTAACAGATCTACCGTTAAATAGGTCAACATATCTTACATAGGCTAATAGACCTACCTTTAAATAAGTCAATATGTATTTACATAAGCTAACAGACCTAAGCCTTGAAATAAGCCAACGGGTCTACTTAAAGTCAATAGGCTTTTGTTATAATTTAACACTCACCTTCTAATTTTATAGATGCTCACTACTTTCTTACTTTAATCTTTAGTCGATGTGGGACTTGGAGATATACCAAGTTGCTCACTTTCTTACTCTAGTCTTTCAAGTCCCACATCGACCAAAGATCAGAGCAAAAAAATAGTGAGCATCTAGAAAAGTAAGATGTGAGTGTTATAGATATTCATTACTTTTTTACTCTAGTCTTTGGTCGATGTGGGACTTAGAGATATGCCAAGTCAAGTTGCTCACTTTCTTACTCTAGTTTTTCAAGTCCCACATCGATCAAAGATCAGAGTAAGAAAGTAGTGAGCATTTATAAAAGTAAGGAGTGAGTGTTAACTTATTATTTTCATTCTAATAAATATATTACGTTAAATATATTAATAAATGTGTTATTTCTATTCTAACTTACTAACTTAAGTTTTTATTATTAATTTTTATTAAAATTTAATTAAAAAATATATTAATATATTATAATAAATTAATAATTATAATTATAATTTATAATTATTATAATAATATATATTATATTATATATAATTAAATAGGTCAGTGTCAATCTACTAGGCTTAAAAGGCCTATTAGATGGCCTGAGACCTGACCTTTTTAGTTAAATAGGCTTTTAAAAAAACCTTGACCTAACTTGTTTAGTAAACAGGTTAGGCCAGGTCAGGCCTCAGGCAGGCCAAGCCATAAGCCCCTGACGGACAGCTTGACCTATTTCCACCCTTAACTACGGTTCAGGTGACTCAAAGCCAAAGGTGGTGGTCGGGTGTTGCTGTGCTGTAGTACATTCAAACCGAATAATCCTTCACACACATTTTTTGGATGCACATCCCCTCACATTATGGATAAGTGGCCAGAGTATATGTATTTAGATAATAAGGTAAGGATGATATAAAATATATAAATATAAGACAATTTATGTATAAATTTATGCAAGTATCTTTATTCATTCAAACTAATGTTCTAAAAGTTGAATTAAAGATTGAACTAGCTAGATTTTTAGATCATAATTTGATTGATTTAATCAATTAAATTTTGAAATGTGTATTTCACTCCAGTTAGTATATTATAGGTTTTGTTATAGATTGATATTTGGGATTAAACTAAACTAGGAGCAACTTGGCAATGTGTCATCGGACCCTAGATCCGTACACGATATTATTAGGCTATATATAGGAGAAGTCTAAAAGTTAGGGAAATCTCCATGAATGAGTTAAGTTAAGAACTACATAAATGGACTTGACATCACATCTTAACTCAAAATCTTAAAGTATTAATTCTATAAGTCTTTTTTACTTATATAACATTCAACTTGCTCATTCTTTATCAATGATACAACAATGACAATAACTACTCCAACAGATTAGGAGTCAATCTCTCAATTTGGACATCGATTACCTCAACCATAATCGCTCATTAATATCCAATTCCAATGCGATTTTTTCTCCTAATCGTACTTAACAACTAAGCACTACTCCACTATAAATACTATACTAAGCCACTTAGGTAACTTGCTATACACCATATACTAATCTCTTAATGTATGACCTAACTTATGCGTTGAAATGTCATTTGCAAATGCACTACCCTATGCTCTACCATAACTGTCGATATATCAAGGTAGAAACCACCATACCAAATTCACCCAAAAGGCTTTCAAGTAACCCTTTGAACATGTTTTGAACAGGTTTCATTGAAGGAAATAAATCACCTAGTTCAGATCCTCCAGTCGATGCTATTGCTTTCCTGACCAAAGATACAAACTCATCGTAGCCCTGATTTGTTACCAAATGCAGCCTTGGAAACAACACTTTCTAAAGAGAGAATTCAACTAGTAATCAAGTTTAGAGGGTGCAAACGGAATTTCATCTTCAAACATGTTTATAAATACGATTTTTAGTCTTAAATCATGATTTGAGTGGAATTTGTTTTTTCGTTAAATCTCAAACCATAATATATAAATTATAACCCAAACACACTCAAAGATTGATTGGTGAGGTTGCGGATGACTGAATTAATTATATGAATTTTAGTGTCTCATATTTTCTAATAATAAAAGAAAAAGATTTACAATAGAACCTTAATATGAATTTGCATTTTTTGAAATAATATTTGAGATTAATTTTTGTTTATAACAAAAATTATGAAAATATTTTTTTTCTAATTTTGATAATATTATTTTACTCTCTTAGACGGGAGTTGAAGCTTCTATCATCTCCTTAAGAAGGATGTGAATGCTTATGTCTTGAAGCATATCAAATGGGTTTTTGATGATAACAAAGGTCAAAGTGAAGTTCAAGTGCAAAAGAGAAGATCAAACGCAAAAGGAAAAATCAAGATCAAAGAAAGAAGTCAAGAGGTTTATTTAGTTATAAGACTTAGGACACTAATGTTAAATGCTCTCAAGATTTCTCAAATGATTTTTCAATATATGATTTCAAAATAAATGGAAAATTTCAAAGATAAACATGGCTTTCAAGAAAACTTGTGTTTCAATCTTAAAACTAACACTCTTAAAAAGATTCATGTTTAAACAATTGTCTCAAGGTGTTAGAAATGACTTACAAGCTTTATTGGACTTGAAAAATATGTTCAGAGGCCAATGTAATCGATTACATGATGTTTGTAATCGATTACACAGCAAACAGAAGCCATGTAATCGATTACATAAGCAATGTAATCGATTACAAGAAAGTCAGAGGCCATGTAATCGATTACACAATATATGTAATCGATTACATCAAGCCCAGAAAGGCAAGAATACGTTCAAAGAGTCATGTAATCGATTACATGGATATTGTAATCGATTACACAGCAAGTCAGAAGTCATGTAATCGTCACAGATAATCGATTACACACAAGTCAGAAGTTATGTAATCGATTACACCAAGAATGTAATCGATTTACAGAGCCAGAAAGTCAAGAACACGTTGGAACAACATATGTAATCGATTACATAAGTTGAGTAATCGATTACAAGAATCCTGACAACATCCAACGGCTATATTTAATGCATTAAATGCATGCCCAAACCACCCCAACGGCTCTATTAATTGAGAAACTTATAAATATCAAAGTTGGGTCTTTATTTGAGGTTAACCTTGAACCAAAAACTGATCACCAATACTTCCAAACGTGAATCAATCCTCAAATCCATTTCTTGCTCTGTTTTCTGCCAAAAACGTGAAAAATCTTTTAGAGCATATTAGAGTTTCAATTTGTAATCATCTACTCTAGTGAGAGCTTCAATTTGTATTAATCTACTCTTTGAGAGAGTTTCTATCATTCAAACACTTTGCTTATTGTGTAAAGAGGGTGAGGTATCCCTTGTTGAGAAGAAGGTGAGGTATCCTTCAAAGGTGTAAAGAGGGTGAGGTATCCCTCAAAGGTTGTATAGGGTGAGGCATCCTTGTTTTGAGGCTCAAAGCACAAGGGTGAGGTATCCCAAGGTGTTGTTGAGTGCTCCAATCTATAAAGGTTTTTCAAGCACCCGTTCAAGCTTGAAGTTTAGTGGAAAATCTCGAGTGGTTCGCTTGAAGACTGGACGTAGGTCACAAGGGGTGGCTGAACCAGGATAAATCCTTGTGTTTGATTCTCTCAACCCTATCTCTTTACATTTGTGCATTTACTTTATATGCTTGCTTGAATATTATTCATCTTGGTTTATTTAATTTGTGAGTGAAGAATTCAATCTTATTTATCTATTCACTTCAATTATCCAATAGCTTCAATGAAAATTGTTTAACAAACGTTTTACGAAGGATTTGCAAAAATATTTCATAAACTCAATTTACTCCCCCTCTTGAGTTTGAGGCCACTTGGCTAACAAAGGAGAAGCATGAGGCACAAAGTTTGATGGTTATATTCATGTTAGATGGAGTTAGATATGTTAAAGTTAGATAAATTATTAAAAGGTAATTTTTGTCAATTTATAAATTGAACATGGATATATTAAGTAAAAAAACGTGAAATCTTACTTCAAAAAATATAGAATTACATTCTCTCATTTTGTAGAGAAATGTGATTTCATAAATTTGAGGAATAAAATTTGGTATAAGAATATTATTTCATTTTTTTATTAACAAACCCATGAATTCTTTGATTCTAAGATTGAATGTGGAATGACATTTTATTGTCTCACACTATATATAACGTAAGTTTCATTTTCGTTCACTAACTATATTGTTCCTTTTTCATCCCAATTTTTTTTTTAAATTTATCATATTTATCCATAAATCCTCTAATTAAAAAACCAAAAATCTTATTTGGAACTATGTATTTTGTTCACATAAGATTTCATGTACATAAATTCTATTAACATTTTAAACAGTGTTAGTAGTTAGGATAAATTTGGTGGGTCTTAAAAAATTTTGGGATAAAAATGAAACAAAATATAATTGTGACACAAAAATGAATCTTAAAGTAAAGTTAGAGTCAAACGTAAATTCACTATGGTCTCATAGAAAGGGTCTATGATCATTGATGTGGAAGAATATTTCCGATTCGATGCTTGTGGAGGACAAAAGGAAAGCAAAGCAAAGTCAATAAATTATAAATTAAGGATCAAATAATTTATAAAAAGATTTTATATATGTTAAACAATTCTTTTTCAGTTGCTTGGAGAACAGATTTCTATGATCTTGAGAATTTTGACTATATAAACTACAAAAGAAGACTGTATAAGATCATCTTCTTTATATAGTAAGCAAACAATTCATTTTCATATAGTATTCTTTGAGAATTTTGAGAAAAATACAGTATTGCTATGATCTTCATTTTGGAGGACAAATTTCCGATTAGAAGCTTGGAGGACAAAATGAAAGCAAAGCAAAGTCAATAAAATTTAAGTTTAGGATCAAATGATTTTTAAAAAGACTTTATAAATGCTAAACAATTCCATATCAAGTAAATTGTGTAATCTCTTAGGCTCTCCCTTCTTTTATTATGATTTAGGAATAAAAAGAAAGCCAGTTTTGTTAATTAAAAAAGCATTATTTATGTGAGTTGTGAGGGCATAAAAAAGATAAGCAATCTCATATGAGGCATTTACCATTTTGGCAGAACCTTGTGCTATGCTTTTTGTCTTTTTTCTCCAGTAAAAAAGTACCTAAAACATAAGCATCATAGAAAAAGAAAAGGGTTAATATATTTGGACCGGAAAAGGGATTTACAGACCTCAAAGGCATTGAATCTCCCCCCTCCATTTTTCTTTTTCCTTCTCACTTTCACTTCTTCTCTCTACAATCAAGGGCTCCCCCTTGATTTACGTGTGTTTGTGATGTTCTTGCTCATTGCAAGAAAGTGAAGAAACATTACCCATAAGAAAATATATCATTTAACAGTAATAGCATATATAAATGTAAAAGAGAATGTCAGATCAGATAAAAGAAATGTAAAAGTGAAGAGGTATGTTATTTATGTTGCATCCTTAATTTAACATTAGCCTTATATGTGAATAATTATGTATTGTGAGCTGTCATTTAAACTTGAGCCCAATTGAAAGTGATCTAATAATATTTAGATTATTTGAGCTTTAATGTATCTAATAGGATATGAGTCTTTAATGTATAGAGATTAAAGGGTAATTCTATTTTTGTGATGGGCTAAAATAGAAACGTCAATAAATAACCTTAGGGTTGTCTATAAAATAGGTGATGGTCTCCGGGTCACACGTATCATTCTTATCTTTCCTGACATCTCATAATCAGAAAGAAGCAGAGGGAAAGCTAAATGGTTCTCTCAGGGAATACGTGTAGATCTAGAAGACCAAACCGCACGACTCTGAAGAGTTATTGGTCATTATGAATTCAGGTACGCTTTCGCATAATTTCCACACAATTTCCTAATGATCAACATGATTATTTTCTAGGTTATAGATGATTGTTTTCATCTAAGGGGTTTATTCTGGTTCCAACAATTGGTATCAAAGCAGGTTATGTTTGATCATTAAGAAATTCTTTATTTTTTTTATGAATTTGGTTATGATTTATATGATTTAAAATTGAATTAAGCGGTGATTTTTTGGATATTTGCGTGTTTTCTAATTGTAAATTTGATTGGCGCATATATATCGATCATGAATTCAATTTCAAATACGTATGCGCTTGTAACAATGTATATTCCTTGGTCAAACGTGTTACAGCTCCTTTATTATGTATGGGTTTATAATGAACAATTATTATTATATTAAAAGGAATATTAAAATTGCTTTAAAGCTATAGTATGATCAGGAACCAATAAAGGCAATAATCTGCTATTGATTGTATGTATATATTATTCTGGAAATCACACGCACAAACGTAGATTGATTTTATTAAATTGTATGTATTGTTTCTAAAAAATTACAAGTGTTATATGTTTATTTTGAGTATATTTTTAGCCATCCTAAATTCAAATATTGGAAAAGTTTATATATATTTTGGGATAAATTAATTGAAACATGTCACCAAAGTGACCTCTCTTGTGGAGATTAATTTATTTTAAAATATAAAAGGTTGTGTGCTTGTAATTTATGTAGATACTGATCGGCCCAAAGGAAGGTGAGTATTTTACAGAATTGCAAGTGCATTTGTGGTGATAAATGCGTGATAATTATTCGGTTTTACATGTGAATAATGAATCGGCCCAAAGGAAGATTTATTGTTTGACATGTTCTTATTATTAGTGTTTGATTACTACGCCAAGATATCACTAAAAAATTAATATTTTGTCCAAAGATAAAATGTTAATGGATTCCCGGTATCTTGAGATGGAGTTTACCTTATTTGAATTTAGTATTACTTTGATTTTGAGACTTATCTGAGCATGTTTTGTTTGTTTATTATTCTCTATTCAGTTATGAATGATCCTGCGAGTATTACTGCCAACATTAACTCTATTCTTATGCTGAATGGCTCAAACTTCAAGTCCTGGAAAGAAAATATCTTGATAGTTCTTGAAGTAATGGACATCGACCTTGCGTTAAGGGTTGACTCTTCCCCACCTCTTATGGATCAGAGTACCTCTGAAGATAAGAGGGAGATGGAAAGGTGGGAGAGGTCAAATCGCATGAGTGTGATGATCATGAAGAAGGCCATTCCAGAAGCATTCAGGGACATAATATCTGAAAAGATAACTACAGCTAAGGAGTTCATTGCATATATTGAAAAGAGATTTGTCAGGAATGAAAAGGCTGAAATAGGTACGCTCTTGGCAAAACTAATTTCAATGAAGTATATGGGTAAGGGCAACATCAGGGAGTACATCATGGAGTTGTCTCATATTGCTTCAAAGCTAAAAGCACTTAAGCTAGAACTTTCTGAGGACTTGCTGGTGCATCTGGTTCTGATATCTCTTCCGACACAGTTTGACCAGTTTAAGGTGAGCTATAATTGTCAGAAAGAGACTTGGTCTCTGAATAAGCTCATCTCACATTGTGTTTAGGAAGAAGAAAGGTTGAAGCAAGACAAGATAGGAAGTGCTTATTTTGCCTCTACCTCAAAGTATAAGGGCAAGGGACTGAAGAGGAAGATGGATAAGGAAGTTGCAGATACGGCGCCTCAAAAGAAACAACAAAAGAAACCAAATGAATCAGAAGGTAGTGGTTGTTTCTTTTGTGGAGCTGAAGGGCATGTGAAGAAGCATTGCAGTAACTATCACGCATAGCGTGCTAAGAAAGGTATGCTTCTTAATTTGGTTTGTTCTAAGGTTAATTTAACATCGGTGCCTAAACACACATGGTGGATAGATTATGGTGCCACAACATCAGTGTGTCTATGTAGGGTTGCCTGAATTGCCAAAAACCAAGTGATGGTGAAAGATACATCTATGTAGGTGACGGCAAGACGGTTCAAGTTAAGGTAATTAAAAAATTTAGATTATTGTTAAATACTAGATTTTATTTGGATCTTGATGAAACATTTATTGTACCGTCTTTTAGACGAAATTTGATTTCTATTTCTGCTTTGGACAAATTTGGTTATTTTTGTTCATTTGGGAATGGAAAATTTAGTTTGTTTCATGATTCAAAATTGGTTGGTTCTGGTTCTTTGTCAGGTTACAATAATCTTTATTTGCTTGATACAAATGCTTCGTTTAACGAATCTCTGTAATTAAGTACACGAGGCATAAATAGGAAATTAACCGATGAGAATTCAGTTGCGTTATGGCATAAGAGATTATGTCATATCTCTAGACGGAGAATAGAGAGACTTGTGTCAAACGAAATTCTAGAACCCTTAGATTTTACAGATTTTGATATTTGTATCAATTGTATTAAGGGCAAACAAAACAATAAAAGGATATTTGAGGCCAATAGGACTTTGGACGTCTTAGAACTTATACATACAAATATTTGTGGGTCATTCCCTATGGCTGCTTGGAATGATCAACAATATTATAACATTCATAAACGATTTTTCAATATATGCCTACATTTATCTCATTAATGAAAAGGCAAAGTCATTGGATGTGTTCAAAAATTATAAGGCTGAAGTTGAGAACCAACTCAACAAAAGAATCAATAGCGTCAGGTCTAATCGTGGTGGTGAGTACTATGGCAGATATGACGGTTCAGGTGAACAACGTCTAGGACCTTTTGCTAAATTCCTAGAGGAATGCGGTATCATCCCACAGTACACTATGCCAGGCTCGCCCACTATGAATGGTGTTGTTGAAAGACGAAACATGATGCTTAAAGACATGGTAAGAAGTATGATTAGTCATTCTACCTTACCAGAATAACTCTAGGGAGAAACACTTAAAACTACAGCATATATCCTCAATAGAGTTCCAGCTAAAGCAACTACAAAAATTCCTTACGAACTTTGGACAGACAAAAAGCCTAGTTTAAAGCACTTGCATGTTTGGGGTTGTCCAGCTGAAGTAAGGCCTTATAGGCCAAATGAAAATAAATTGGACTCAAGGACGGTTAGTTGTTATTTTATTGGATACTCTGAAAGGTCCAGGGGTTACAAGTTTTATGATCCCACAACTAAGTCAATTTTTGAATCGGGAAATGCCCAGTTCTTTGAGGATGTCGAGTTTGCCAGGAGAGATATAGTTAGGGACATTGTCTTTGAAGAGGAATATGTTGATATTCACACAGGTGTTATTGACATTGTTCAAGAACCTCTTCCTGACCCTGTTGAAGAAGACAATGTCGAACCTTCCATGCAATAAATTATTCCAGAAGAACAAACTCTTCCACCTCAAGAACCTATGCCATTAAGGAGATCCACGAGAGAAAGGAGAAGTGTAATACTAGACGATTACATTATATTTCTCCAAGAACATGAGGTTGACATTGGAGTGATGGAAGATGATCCGATTAACTTTCATCAAGCCATGGCAAGTTCTAACTCTCAAAAGTGGATTGATGCCATGAATGAAGAGATTAAGTCCATGAAGGACAATGACATTTGGGATCTTGTCCCATTGCCTGAAGGTGCAAAACCCATTAGTTGCAAATGGATATTTAAGATCAAGAGGGGTTCAAAAGGCGATGTTGAAAGATATAAGGCTTGTTTTGTCGCAAAGGTATTTACACAGAAAGAAGACATTGATTATAAATAGACTTTCTCTCTGGTATCTTCGAAGGACTCTTTCAGGACTATAATAGCATTGGTGGCGCATTTTGATCTTGAGTTACATCAGATGGATGTAAAGACAACGTTTCTCAATGGTGACATTGATGAGACAATCTATATGGTGCAACCAGAAAACTTTGTTTGGGAAGACTCAAAGAATATGGTTTGCAAACTTAAGAAATCCATCTATGGGCTCAAGCAAGCATCTCGACAATGGTATTTCAAGTTTCATCAAGTAATCATCTCATTTGGTTTTGATGTGAATTTGGTAGATGACTGTATATATCATAAGTTCTGTGGGAGCAAGTATATTTTTTTAGTTTTATATGTTGATGACATTTTGCTTGCCAACAATAATATAGAATTATTGCATGAAACTAAAAGATTTCTAGCTAAGAATTTTGATATAAAAGACCTTGGTAATGCATCTTTTGTATTGGGCACACAGATACACCGAGATCGTTTTCGGGATATTCTTGGATTGTCACAAAAAGGCTATATTGAAAAGGTTTTCAAGAGATGTGACATGCAAGAGTGTAAACCAGGTGATACCCCTGTGGCTAAGGGAGACAAGTTTAGTCTCAATCAGTGTCCTAAGAATGGCTTTGAAGAAAAGGAAATGCAGAAGATTTCCTATGCATCAGCAGTAGGGAGTCTGATGTATGCTCAGGTTTGTACATGTCCTGATATTGCGTACATTACAGGGATATTGGGTAGATACTTGAGTAATCCAGGATTAGACCATTGGAAAGCAGCTAAACGGGTTATGCGGTACTTACAAAGAATGAAAGACTACATGCTCACATATCGGAGGTTGGATAAGCTTGAGATCGTTGGGTATACTGACTCCGATTTTGCTGGATGCCAAGATAGTATGAAATCTACATCGGGCTATATATACTTGCTAGTTGGAGGTGCTATTTCTTGGAAGAGTGCTAAACAGTCTCTTATAGCCTCTTCTACTATGACAGCAGAGTTCATAGCATGTTATGAGGCGTCCAATTATGGAATTTGGCTGCGAAATTTTGTCACGGGGCTGCGCATAGTGGATGGTATTGAAAGACCACTCAAGTTATTTTGTGACAATAAATCAGTAGTTCTATTTTCTAACAACAACAGGAGCTCGACAAAGTCAAAGCACATAGACATCAAGTTCCTTGTTGTTAAAGAAAGAGTTCAGAGTGGACAGTTGTCTATAGAACATATCAGAACAAACTCCATGGTTGCGGATCCACTTACAAAAGGGTTACCACCTAAAATGTTTCATGAGTACACTGTTTATATGAGTGTTATATCATTAAGTGATGTTCAGTTTTAGTGGGAGTTTATAACTTTTAAATGCTTTTATGATATAGACATTTTTGTTTATGTATGGTTTAAGAATATTTTCTACAGAAATAAAGTTTTGGTGTATTGACACTCTAATTTTATTATGATTTGATCTCACTAAGGTTTAAGGAGGACCAATTGGAATTAGGCATGTTAAGATCACATCACATGAAAATTCCATGCTACACATCCATTTCATGATCCATGTCATTCATTTGTATCAGCATTTGTGACCATTGATGGGTTTAGTTACGATAATTGTAGCGAAAACTACTTTGATCCTATGTTGGTACGATTGGTGGATCAGATTGGTTATAAATACTTTCAGTAATGACAATAACATTGAGCTCATATGGTTAATTTTGTAATACATAATCATAAGGTTACACATATAGTCCAAGTGGGAGATTGTTGGATCCTTAATCCAACATTGGCCTTATATGTGAATAATTATGTATTGTGGGTTGTCACTTAAGATTGAGCCCAATTGAAAGTGATCAGATAAGGTTTGGATTATTTAGATTTTAATGTATCTAACAGGATATGGGCATTTAATGTGTAGAGACTAAAGAGTAATTCTATTTTTGCAATGGGCTAAAATAGAAACGCTAATAGATAACCCTAGGATTGTCTATAAAATAGGTGATGGTCCCCGGGTCACACGTATCATTCTTATCTTTCCTGACATCCCATCATCAGAAAGAAGCAGAGGAAAAGCTAAAGGATTTTCTCAGGGAATACGTGTAGATCTGGAAGACCAAACTGCACGACTCTGAAGAGTTATTGGTCATTATGAATTCAGGTACGATTCCGCACAATTTCCTAATAATCAACATGATTATTTTATAAGTTATAGATGATTGTTTTCATCTAAGGAGTTAATTCTGGTTCCAACAATTTAAACATTCAAATTATGACATTTAGATAATATTTTATTTATATTTATATATAGTATATCTATTCTAATTTTATATATTGTATATGACAATATTTAACTATACTCATATTGGACATAATATCTCACACATATTTTATATTGAGATGTATAAAAAATATTTTCTAAAAGAAAATGCCCTTTATTTATGTTTAACTAAATGGACGTGTTAGCTGTATAATATTTTTTTGTTAATTAATTAAATTTTGGTTTTTTGTATGAATTTTTTCTTAAATCAATTCAGCAATTCACTTTTTATATATATATATATATATATATATATAAGGGATTTACTTACTCCAAGTGTAAGTCTTAAGACTTATATTAAATCTCTTACCATTAAATTTATTTTAATCTAATAGATCAAAATAACTTAAATAAATAAAAAAAAAGAAAATAACATCTCACAATAATAAGGAGAAATGATAATTAAATATAATTTTAAAGAAAAAATAAATTTTAGCTATTAAGTCTATTTATTAAGTTAAAAAAAAAATATAATATTAAATATAATTTATAATATTTTCATTTTTATATATTTTACCGACTTTAAAAAATGATAGGTAGAGACTTTAAAACTTGACATATAAATTTATTAAAAATTAATTTTTATATATAAGTATCTAAAAAGTTAGATACTGTATATATTATATAAATGAACAAAAAGTTAATATTATATAATTATTTGACAACAATAAAGTATAATTTTTTAACGTATATTGTATGAAATATTAAATTAAAGTATATTGTATGAACAAAATTTTATTGTTGTCAAATAATTATACAATATTAACTTTTTATTCATTTATATAATATATACAATGTCTAACTTTTTAGATATTTATATATGAAAATTAATTTTTAATAAATTTATATGCCAGGTTTTAAGGTCTCTCTACCTATCAATTTTTTTAAAGTTGGTAAAATATATAAAAACAAAAATATTATCAATTATATTTAATATTATATTATTTTTTAACTTAATAAATAGACTTAATAACTAAAATTTATTTATTCATTAAAATTATATTTAATTATCCTTTCTCCTTATTAATGTGAGAGATTATTTTCTCTTTCTTTATTTAATTAAATTATTTTGATCCATTAGATTAAAATGAATTTAATGGAAAGAGATTGAGTGTTAGTGTGTGTTTGGCATGGATTTTTCACTGTGCAATTTTTTTTTAAAATGCCATTTGCACAGTATTATAATATGTTTGGCAAAATTAGATTCAGTTTTTATACGAAATTTAATGTAAAATAAAAAATTTTTGAAGTTAATTTTTATAATGTTGAAAATTGAAGCTTATGAGTGTGTTTGAGAAAACTGAAAAAAATAAATTATGCTGATAATCGATTATATGTATAATCGATTATAATCAGAATCTGTTTTTGTTTGGGTATGGTTGCTGAAAATAATTTTAAGATAATCTATTTCGTTTGGATGATGCGAAAAAATTATTTTAACATAGTAAATTACGAAAAAAAGTATAAAGTTATTTTGTTTATAATATTTGGTAGAGAGTCATTAGGGTCATTATGAGAAATATTTCTCTCATTAAAGCATAGTTAAAAAAATCTATCTAAAAATTAAAGCTTTTTATGAAAACAGTCCATATTATATGCTTGTGTTAAAGCAGTTTTTTTATGAAAATAACAATTTTTTTACAAATTAATCTAGATACCCAAACATAACTAATTTTTTATAAAACAATTTTTTTCTAAAAAAATAGCTGAATGGGAAAGAATTAATCTTTCCCAAACAAGCTCTATGATTCTAACTTATAAATTATTTCTTACACTTTGAGATGTAAATACTATTTTGTCCTCAATCAAATATTTTTTTAAATTATTCTATACCAATTTTAGTAATTTAATGCATAAAAGTGATTCTTTTTTATACCATCCAAACAAATCAGATTAACTTAAAATTACTTTTCAAGCTAATGTATCCAAACATAAAAATGATTTGATTATAATCGATTATAATAAAAAAATTTATACAATAATTGATTATTAAGTATAATTAAAATTTCTCAACTTTTCCAAATACAACCTGAAACTTATGATTTTAGCTTATAAATTATTCCTTACACTTTGATATGTAAATATCATTTTGTCTTCAATCAAATAAATTTTTTTAATCATTCTATACCTATTTTAGTAATTTAATGCATAAAAGTAATTATTTTTTATATCATCTAAATAAATCGATTAATTTAAAATCGCTTTAAATTTAATACATCCAAATATAAAAATAAATTGATTATAATCGATTATAACAAAAAAAATTATACAATAATTAATTACTAAGCATAATCAAATTTTTGCAATTTTTCTAAATACACACTAAGTTTTAAGACTATCAAAAGCTCTAAAGAAAATGTACACTTTATCTTATTTTTATACTAACTCTTGGTATTTATTATATTACAATATTGGTACTATTTTATACTAACTCTATATAGCAAATAATCATCATAGAAGATTTATTTTTTAAAATCAAATTGTATAATTTTTTTATACAATAACAGTATAAAAGTTTAAATTTCCTATACGTTATTAAACCTCCTATTACTAGTCACTCCTAATTGATAAATGATATATTTTATCTATGATTTAGTTTGATTTAATTTGAATTTTCTTTTGTTATCTTTAATTGTTTTTACAACTCGATATTATTACCACTAACAATGCATACACCTCTTTTCATACTTTTTTTAATACCATTCATTATACTTATTTTTTTCTATCATTTTTTTTTTTCACTTAATCACAATCCTTAAAAAGAATGTGAATAGTAATACACCCCTTTTTAGGGGTGTAAGAGTATCATTTTTCTTGTTTTTATCTCTTTTTATTTTTATTTTATATTATCATTATGTTATATAATTTTTTTTGCTTAAATAATGAATACTTCGGTTTGACTCTATTGAGTTCAACTAACTTTTATTCAAAAGGTCTTCATGGTATCATAATCTTTTATGGCTAACGCTCTAACTCCAGTATGACAAACTCTTCCTCTACTTTCACCATCTTCTACACCTATATAATGGATTGCTGCTCCTATTGCACCTGAAAATCCAGTGATATGTTTGGATCCACCAATCCTAACTACTTTCATTGGTACTGGTTTAATAAACTTGTCCACTCATGGTTAATAAATGTCTCACGAAAGGTATTTTAATGACTAATGTCATACCCACCACCAGAATCTTTGGTGACTTTATCCATGGAGAAACTCTAACGCCCATTGGCCTTAGTGACTTTACTAGAGACACTCAAACGCTTTTTCCTACGATCTCCTCTCCTCATACGTGCATGTCACTTAGTAAGAGATTTGATCACTAATGCATATACAGTCATCTTTTTGAAGACTAGCCAAGTCTGACTCGGTTGATATTAGACTTGTAATTGAGAGAGAATTATGAATTGATGAATTCACTGAAAATTGAAAATGTACAAGTCTGAGATTAAACTCAGAATTACAAGGATATATATAAGATAGATTAGCTACTATAATTAGCTAACTAAAGAGAACTACTCTTAACTAACTATTTTAACAAACGCTAACTGCCTAACTGCCTAACTAACTTCTCTAACCGTAATACTCTCCCTCAAGTTTGGAGCATAGATGTCTAATGCACCTAACTTGGAAAGTAAAACTGAAAATTTACAATGCGGGAGAGCTTTAGTAAAAACATCAGCTAATTGCTGCTGAGTTGGGAGATAAACCAAGTTCAGAAAACCAGAATTGACATATTGTCTTATAAAGTGGCAGTCAATGTCGATGTGTTTCGATCTCTCATTGGAAGTGGGATTAGCAGCAAGCTGGATTGCTGACTTATTGTCACACATGACCATGATAGATGAAACATCAATCTGGAATGCTCTAAGTAGTTGTTGCAACCAAAGGAGCTCACTGGTGAGACATGCTAGTGCTCTATATTCTGCTTCTGCAAAAGATCTTACAACTGTAGGTTGCTTTTTTGATTTCCAAGAGATCAGAGAGGACCCCAGATAAACACAGAAACTTGTGGTTGATCTTCTAGTAACACTGCAATTGCCCCAGTCAGAATCAACATATGCAGTGACCTTGGTGTTTGGCTGAGCAGAGAAGAAAATTCCTTGACCTGGTGAAGTTTTGAGATACTGTAAGATATGATGCAAGGCCTTGAGATGAGGTGTCCGAGGCTTGGACATGAATTGACTCAGTTTGTTGACTGAGAAGATGATATCAGGCCTTGAAATAGTTAAGTACATAAGCCTGCCAAGGAGTCTTCTATACAAAGAAGGATCAAAAAGAAGATCACCATCTGTGTCATTGAGCTGCAGGTTTGCTTCCATAGGAATGTTGGCAGGTTTTGAATCACTGAATCCAGTGTCTTCAAGTAGGTCCAGAGTATATTTCCTCTGACTCAAGTGAATTCCCTTTGATGACTTGGCAATTTCTAAGCCCAAAAAATACTTCAAATTACCAAGAACTTTTAGTTTAAACTGAAGTTGCAAATCTGTGATGGCTCTGTCAACAAGAGACTTAGTTGGACTGGCAATTATGATATCATCCACATAAACAAGGAGGATGATGAGGGAGTCATTGGATCCTTTATGGAACAAGGAATAGTCAGCAGTGGACTGGTGGAAGCCAAGATGAGTGATTGCTGCAGAGAATTTATGGAACCATTGTCTTGAGGCTTGCCTTAATCCATAAAGAGACTTATGCAATTTGCATACTGAATGTGCTCCTTGTTTTGGATATCCTAGAGGCAAATCCATGTACACTTCTTCAAAAAGATCACCATTCAAGAAGGCATTGTTGATGTCTAATTGAGCCAAGTGCCAGTTCCTTTGTGCTGCCACAACAAGTAAGACTCTAACTGTGGTTAACTTAGCCACAGGTGAGAAAGTCTCCAAAAAATCTATTCCCATTTGCTGTGTGAAACCTCTAG
This sequence comes from Ormosia semicastrata, assembly GCA_029884595.1. Lineage (NCBI taxonomy): Eukaryota > Viridiplantae > Streptophyta > Magnoliopsida > Fabales > Fabaceae > Ormosia > Ormosia semicastrata. The sequence continues at coordinate 1,389,572 of JAQQTO010000055.1, forward strand.
CAACCAATCGGGCCTTGTGTCTTTCCACTGAGCCATCTGACTTGAATTTTGTCTTGTAGATCCATCTACAACCAATGGATTGCTTGCCTGGAGGTAGAGGAACCACAAACCATGTTTTATTGGCTTCTAGAGCCTCAATTTCATCTGCCATTGCTGCTCTCCATTGAGGAAACTTCACTGCTTGATGGTAAAATTGTGGCTCATATTGAGAGTCAACATTGGAAATGAATGTATGATATGGTTGGGAAAGGTTTGTGTAGGTAATATGGTTGGTTAAGGGATATTTGGTATGATGAACATAATCCTGTAAATACTGAGGTGGATTATGAGCACGGCTAGATCTTCTGGGTTGGTTTGGTGCAAGGTCTATATGACCAGGTTCAGGTGCAGGGATGTCTTGAACAGGTTCAAGAAAATTTGGTTCAATTTCAGGGATGTTTGGTTCATGTTCATTATCTGTTTCAGGTGTAGGATCAAGGTTTGGTGTTTGTGGGGCATGATCAAATTCAGGTAGGATAGGTAAGGGGTGATTTGGCACAATGTCCTTAACAGGAACAGGAAGAACAAGATGGATTGGAAAGGGTCGAGCAAGTGTGTAACTTTTCTGTTTCAAAAGAAAATTTATCCTCAAAGAAGGTAACATCTCTGGACACCACAAACTTCCTAGTGGACAGATCATAAACTCTGTAACCCTTGTATCCAGGTGGATATCCCATGAAAACAGCAGGGAATGTCCTTGGTGAGAACTTGTTTCTCTGTGAAACTGGAACAGCAGCAAAACATAAGCATCCAAAAACTCTGAATGAAGTATAACTAGGTAATTTGTTATACAGCAGTTCATAAGGAGAACAGTTCTTCAGAGAAGGTGAAGGAACCCTATTTATCAGGAAGGTGGCAGCATTGACACACTCTCCCCAAAAGGTGATAGGAACGTTGGATTGAAATAACAATGCTCTTGCAACATTTAGTAAGTGCTGATGCTTCCTCTCAACCACAGCATTCTGCTCAAGCCTGTAAGGACAGCTAAACTGATGCACAGTGCCATGTTCTTGAAGGAAATCAGTCATCTGAAGTTCCTTAGCATTATCAGATCTAAGTTGTTTAATAGTCCTGCCAAAATTAGTCTTGACATAGCTAAAGAATTTTTTAATCATCACAGGTGCCTCAGATTTACATTGTAATAGGTATAACCAGGTAAACCTAGTACAATCATCAACAATAGTTACAAAAAACCTTTTGCCATCATAAGTAGATTGATGATAAGGGCCCCATATGTCTACATGAACAAGATCAAAAGGATTCTCAGAGTAATTGTTGTTTGAAATGAAGGACAAACGCCTAAACTTGGACAAGGGACATATCAAGCATTTATTACATGAATTGAATTGCAATTGCAAATCAAGTTTATTACAGAAAAGTTTTAAGACTTTTTCAGATACATGACCTAAACGTGCATGCCAAAGAATACAATCAGATGAACTAGACCTATGTGTAATATTGTAAATGGGTGAAACAGAATGGGATATATTGCCTAACGGTTTACTGCTAACAGAATGAGAATGAAGAACATAGAGGCCTTGGTGGAGATCACCCCTGCCAATCGTCTTCTGGTGCAATGTGTCCTAAATGATAAAAGAAGATTTGGTAAAAGAGACATGAAAAGAAATATTAGAAAGTAAACTACTGACAAAGAGTAGATTAACATGAAAGGAGGGTATGAAAAGCACATCATATATGACTAACTGAGAATTAAGTACTGAACCAATTCCTACAACTTTAACCAAAGACTTATTTGGTAAAGTGACAAACCTATTATGTAATTCTCGAAAGGTAAGGAAAACATGTTTATGACAGGTTATATGGGAAGTAGCCCTAGAGTCAAGAATCCAACAATTTGAACTCTTAAATGGAGAATTTAGGATAGACAGAGAGATACCTAGAGATGACTCACCTACAAAAGAATCATTTTGATCTTGAGCAGTAGCCACAGGGACTCTTGCCAGCTGAGCTTGTAACTGGGCAAGAAATTACTGACACTGCTGAGTTGACCAGTTTGTATCTTCAGTGCCATCAGTGATTGCCAAAACCTAATTGACAGAAGTAGAAGCTTGATGCTTCTTGTGACCAGGAGGATACCCATGCAACTTGAAGCATTTGTCTTTGGTATGCCCTGTTATATAACTTCTAATTTGAAGAGGGTGATAAAACATATATCTTATCTAAAATTTAGTTTGATTTAATTTGAATTTATTTCTTATTATCTTTACTTATTTTTATCTCTTTTTATTTTTATTTTATCTTATATTATCTATTTGCTTATATAAAAAACACTTTGACTAAACTCTATTGAATTCAACTAATTTTTATTCAAAACGTCTTCACTAATAATTTAAACTTGTGCAAATAATTTTAAAGTAAAATAATTACTTTAACCTTAGTTTCGTTTTTGGCTCTCACAAAATCGGTTTTAGGATGGCATAATATTTATTATTGTCCTGATGTGCAATTTTTGCCCTTCTAATGTTTTTGCTAACAGTATTAGCCCTTTTAGTTAAGAAAAGAAAAGAGCTATGATGAGTACGATATGAAGTTAATATGTTTTTATCTTTTTTAATCCTAAATACATCATTTTCCATTTCCGGGCTTCCAGCTCAGGCTGAGGCAAGTAAGTCCATTTCTATTATATTCTACTTAGCAATGTTTTAGCATTGTTCCCGTCACACAAAATCACATATAGATACTTTACACTGAACTTTAAATATGGTTACTGTTGGGTCATAGGGGAGGTAAAAAAAAATCCGGGAGAACTATTCTAATAGACTTATCTAAGAATTATATTAGTGAATTTGACATTACCTTTAAATAAAATTTTAATTCATTAAGTTCATCAGTGACTTCTTTATTTACACTTATATAATATTTATACTTAAAATTTTAACAATCTTCTTATGAATCGTTAACACTCTCCCTACAAAAACCTTTTTCGAATATTTATAATTTCAGCAGTCTTTACCCTTGTGTGTTTAATTGTTCCATTTTGATTTTTAATAACAATGCAGAGAGCCATATTAACATATGATTTATATAGTAAATTTTTCGTATCTATTATTATTATAATAGCCGTGTTCATCTTTGGTATCCAACTTTTACTGTTTTTAAAAACCTATTTAAAATAAATTAAACAATTAAAATATAACTTTAAAAAAATTTAGAATCTTTTACTTATACTTCTATATATATTTTTAGAAAAAAATTTCCTACTTATTATGCCATTAAATTTATATAGAATTACATCAAACACATATATATAAATTAATAAATTTAATTTTAATATATTATCAGTGTAAATTTTTTTGTATTATAAATCAATCATATCAATCATAATGTTTTTTTAAATAATTATTATAAAAATTAAATATTTTTAATAATATGATAATTTATGATGAATGATAATATAATTTTTTTATACTGATTATGTAATTTTCTAAATTAATTATATAAAAATTAATTTAATGATCCAGTTATAAAAGATAATTTAATGAGTATATAACAAAAAATAAAGACGCCTTGAAAAATTTGGATTTATTCTAAAGCTTTTTCATTGGTGAAAAAAGGAACACAAATCACAAGGTTTGTGTTATATTTTTCTTTCGACGTATTTATGGCTCGGCCTATGAAAGAACAATCCTGGACTTGAACTAATAACTAACAAATTAATTAAAAAAATGATCATCGTACACTTTTAAAAAAGGGTGTAAGTATTATTTATATCTTTTTTAAGAGATATGATTATGTGAGAAAAAATAATAAAAAAAATATGTATAATAAATGATATTAAATGATATATAAAAAAAGATATATGTCTTATTTGATAAAAGAATATAAGAGTTGAATTAATTAATACCATGAATGTGGTTCCACCTACTTTCACTCTCTGCTCTAGAGGGAGAAGAGCGACATGGGGCTAGTAAAAAAAAAAGGTGCGAGATGGGGAGAGAAGACCCCCCAGAAGAGATGTGAACCACTTCAACACATAAACAACGGGTTGTTGTTGGGAACTTGGGATCACAGCATTGCAATACGTGCACTTTGAAAAATTTGAATCCAGAAATTTAGCCATATTGAGATAGTAATTCACATTCACATGACCAAATCAAAGGGGAATAAAATGACTGACAGTGAAGACTGTGAATAATAGTGTGAACTGTAGAGTGTATAGACTTTTGAGCAGAGTTACACGACAAACAAAAGAGGGGCGAAATGAAAGAGGTTGGGGTGAAAATGGAAGACGCTCTGTGTCGGGGATACTATAGTGAATTCCAAGTAAGACAATCACAGCTGGTACTTCTTCTAAGTTCTAACTTCTAACTTCTAACTTCTAACTACTAACTTCTAACTTCTGACCTCTTCCATTTCATTAAAAAATCATTCTTTATATTCTTTTGTCACTTTTTAATTTTATTTTTTATACTTAATTAATGATATAAAAATTTATAATTAATCATATATATATATTAGTTAATTAATAAATAAATTCAAGTTTCAATCCTAAACTATAAATTTACTTATTAACTAATTAATACATATAATTAATCATAAATTTATACATCATTAATTAAGTGTAGAAAGTTATGAAGCACAGGCATGAACACGAACACAAGACACGACACGACATGGATACAAGGACACACCAAATTCAAAAAGTATAGGACACAGACACGGCATATGTAACAGTCCAATATTTGCTACCCAATTATATCGTGATATAAAAGAATAACCCAATACTGAACATGATACTTCTAACATACACTAATAACTAACCCATATCATTCATACATCATGAGTAAATATGGAGAGCCATGATAACCAAAAGATATATATACATTACTGTCCTCAAGGCACATTGTAATACATGACTTTTACAACAACTAAACTAGCATATTATACAAGCTTTTTAATCAAAAAGTATATAACTATACTAATCTTCATTCATCTTATCCTTCCCCTTTTAAGGAACTAGCACCTGAATTTACATGGCAACACAATCGGAGTGAGAAAACATATCTCAGTAGAAGCATTCCAATACCAGTATATAGACATATACAAACAGATAATATACTCAATTATCAACTAACACTTCACTCACAGAAGCAAACAACATCTTCATCTCAAAGACACGCAATTGCCCATACAACTGCAATGTATGAATATGTTATGATAGCAACCGCCCATACAATTGTCATGCTATGCCAATTTTATGATTAATGTCAATGCCTATGTAATAATCCTAAACATGTAATGCAAAATGTATGAAATCATTTACGAGAATCTCGTTCTATGGTAATGTCATGAAATACATGATGTAACGTCCTACTCTAAATCTTTATCTTATGTATTTAAATTTTAAGTTATAATAAAATGCTATATAACAAACTACTACATTTTTTTTATTAGTTTATATGATATTTTACATAAGGAATTATATCCCTTCAAACGTTAAATTATACAAACATATCACTCTTTAAGTTAAGTATCGTTTTAACAAAATCTGGGCTTTACCAAAGTCTTTAAGGTACTACTACAACTTTTCACATTTTTTTTTTACATATTTACAAAATATTTTCTTTTTCTAACTACTCATCAAAGAGTAATATGATAAGGAAGAGGTCTCCCAAGGTCACTGTGAACACGTAATCCCCTAAATTTGGCACATAAGTTTGCTCAACTCGAAAGTCAATAAGGACTCTTACGATCGGCATTCTCTGAAATATTACACCAAAAAGAGTGAGATAAAAATCTCAGTAGGAAAATGCAAAAACATGTAATATAAATTTACTATCCATTCTTTATCAATCTTTATTTCTAAAATCATAACTATAGATCCAAAAATTAACTTAGTAAAATAAGTTAAAAATAAATAATAAAATTAAAATAAATAACTGAATAAAAACTTAAAATCTTCTTTTTATCTTTTCTTTGTTATCCCATGTCAATACTTTTTATCAAATGTGCTTCTTTCTCTTTATTAGGCCGTCCCCCAATATCTTCATCATGACCACAATAATATCTTTAATTGATTAAGGCGTCCCTTAATTTTCTCATCACGGTCACAATAATATCTTTAATTGACTAAGGCGTCTCTTAATCCTCTCATCACAGCCGCAATAATAATTTCTTTGCACATTGATTCTTTTATTCGTGGGATAATACGTTTCTTAAAACTTTTCCATAATTTTTTTATTTATAATAATCCAATATCTTGATGAATAATATAAATATAGTAACAATCAATAAGTTAGTATAATAGAAATAAAATAATAGAAATTATATTAGTATAATAGAAATATAATATAGATAAATATCTGATAATTAATATAATATAACTTTTATAGTATAATAACTAAACTGACATATATGGCATAATCTCGAGTTACGTAAGAATGAGTTACGTCAAAAGAAACTTTTGAAATAGCATGATATATAACAAAGCTTTCATTATTTTAACTAGATGGTGAATATGAAATAAATGACCTAGTAATAGGTTAAGTATTATAAAATTAGTTTGTGATATGAAAGTTGGATTTGCACGTAGTGAGAAAAAGAGAAGCTGTTGTTCTGGTACATACACCACTCGAATATTTGGGTTATAAAGAATATCAGATATAACATTGTTACAGTAATATGTAAATAAAGTATTTGCATCAGTGAGATAAGCAGAGTATAATGGGTTAGTCAACTGGATATAAAATTAGATATATTAAAATAGAGCATTTGCATTAGTAAGAAAATAGAACACCATGGGTTGGATAGCAGAATATAAGAATATAATACTGTTGTTTCAGTAAAAAGTAGAGTATACGGTTATGGATTTATGGACTAGAAGATATGAAAGTAGAGATAAAGGATAAAGAATGGAGTTTTTGTCATTCCCTACCTCTGCTGTGGTTTTAGTAAATAGAAAGGGAGAGTTAATTTGTGGTTGAAGGTGGAGAATGCAGAAAACAGAGGCTGTTCTCGTGACTTGGTTGGGTGTTTTTAGCTTGGCTTGGTTGTGTTGTAATGGAATGGAGAGACTGCAGAGGTATTTATAGATGCAAAGGGTGATTGAGGGTGCCAATGTAAAGGAGTTTTCCAAAAAAAATCTCCTCTCTGTTATTATGTTCTTTATCAAATTTTTCTAAGAACGTTACACGTTTCTGCTATTTCTCTTGTAATTAATGTTTTGGCTTTGATTTCGTACTCTTACCTCAGATTTTTTGTTAGTTTTTATCACACATAAGACACCTGTTTCTGCTGTAATCTTTGCTTAATGATTTTTAAAGCTTCCCGTAATGACACTTGGTGCTGCTGATTTCATTAGTTTATGTCATCTATCAACCTGTCTAACTTATTTTCCTAACTGTTGGTCCAATGTATGAAAGAATTCAAGGAAGATCCCTGAAACAATGCACAAAAGACTACACAGTACCAAGAAATAGAGTTTCTGCAATCTAAACCAAATACACCTAATGTAGAAGATATACTATAGCAAACTACCGCAAGAACTAAGCGCAAAATTCGCACAATAAAAGTACAGCAATATGTGGTAATTGAATTACCACAACACGTAATTCAATTACAGCAACAGAAAATGAGAAAGGGAAGAAGAGATAGAGAGCACACACACAGTTTAGCGTGGTTCAGCCAATGTGGCCTACATCCACGGGAGAGAGCCTCCTCCACTATGAACTTTGATCAAGATTACAATAGAGATCCCTTGGATCTTCACTCCACCATACCCAAGATGAACATACAAGATAACCCAAGCCTTTCGTCTCTCTAATTCTCTCAAACCCTTGATCTCTCTCTAATCCTCTCTTGATTCTTCTCTCAATTCACAACCGAATCAAAGCAATACAAGATGATAGTATTCTCTAGGTTTTTCGCTCTGAAAAAACGCACTCAAGAAACCTTAGATCTATTTCGATTTCTGCAGAAACGGACTTAAATATCAGTAAAATTCTGTAGTTTTCAACCTTGATTTTTGAGGCACTTTTAACAATACTCCACCTTGACTCTAATCAGAGGATTGAGTTAACCTTGTAGTGGTGGCTCTCCCACTTATGGAATTATGCTTCAATGAAGTTATCAAGTCTAAGCAAAGCTTGAACTTTACTCTTGGTAGTGACTTTGTGAATGCATCCGCTGGATTGTCTTCCGAAGCTATCTTCTCAATCTGAATTTGCTTTGATTCAACCACATCTCTAATGAAATGAAGCCTTACATCAATATGCTTCGTTCGCTCATGATAAACTTGATGACTAGCTAAGTGAATAGCACTTTGGCTATCACAATGAACAGTCACACTCTTTTGCATAATTCCGAATTCACCAATCATCCCTTTTAACCATAGAACTTCCTTTACTCCATCCGCAAGAGCTATATACTCTGCTTGTGTAGTTGACAACGCAACCACGGGTTGTAAAGTAGACTTCCAACTAATTGCAGTCCCAAACAAAGTGAACACATACCCTAAAAGAGACTTCCTTACATCAACATTCCCGGCATAATCCGCATCAACATAACCCACAATAGCGTCTTCTCCTTGAGCTGCTTTCTTGTACATAAGTCCAGAATTTAGAGAACCATTTAAATACCTTAGAACCCACTTCAAAGCCTCCCAATGAGCTTCCCCTGGATCTGCCATAAACCTGCTAACAATGCTGACGGCATGTGCCAAATCCGGCCTGCTACATACCATCCCATACATGATGCTACCCACTCCACTTGCATAAGGAATAGAATCCATTCTTCTTCTTTCCGCGTCATTGCTAGGAGCTTGAGTAATGGAGAGCTTTGTGTGATTACCCAAAGGTGTAGAAATCGGTTTAGATTAATGCATCTTATACCTTTCTACAACTTTCTTCAAGTAGCCTTGCTGAGATAGTAATAGTTCCCCTTTCTTCCTGTTTCTAACTATGTCCATGCCAAGTATCCTCTTTGCATTACCAAAATCCTTCATCTCAAATTCAGAATTCAGTTGGTCCTTAAGCTTGCTTATCTCTTCCTTGCTAGAGCTGGCTATAAGAATGTCATCCACATATAGGAGTAGAAAGAGAACACATTTCTCCTCCCTCCTTAGTATGTACACACAGCTATCATAACTACTCCTCAGAAATCCCATTCTCAAGAGAAAATCATCAAATTTTTTGTACCATTGTCTAGGGCTTTGTTTTAGCCCATAAAGTGATTTTCTTAAGAGACATACCTTGGTCTTATCTTCTGCATATCCTTCCGGTTGTTGCATGTAGATAGTTTTCTCTAGATCTCCATGTAGGAAAGCTGTCTTGACATCCAACTGTTCTAACTCCAAGTTATACTGATTCACAATAGACATCAATATCCTTATAGAACAATGTTTTACCACAGGTGAAAAGATCTCATTGTAGTCAATCCCCTCAACCTGGGTAAAACCCTTTGCTACCAGTCTTGCCTTGAACCTTGGCTCCTCAATGCTTGGAATGCCATCTTTTTTCTTGAAGATCCACTTGTATCCAACTACCCTTTGATTCTTAGGTAAGTCCACAAGTGTCCAGGTTTGATTTTTATCCAAGGATTCCATTTCTTCTTGCATCGCTTGTAACCAATTCTGACTATCCTTGCTTTCCATAGCCTCTCTGAAACTTCTCGGTTCTGGATCTTGTATCTCTTCAGCCGCATTAAGAGCATAGCAAACGAGGTCAGCATACCCAAATATCTTAGGAGGTACAATATTCCTCCTAGCTCGATCTCTTGTTAACTGATAGTCTGATGCTACTGGTGGTTGTTGATCTGTTTGTTCTGTTGGTGGTGGACTTTCCTCTCGATGCTAGAGGTGGGAAACTCCACCTCAAACTGAGCATTCTGGTCTGTTTCATCTGAACTGCTTTGCCCCAAGCCATTGCACATCATACCCATTCTGGTCTCATCAAATGTGACATCCCTGCTTACAAAGCACCTTGATCCTCCTGATTCCAACTTCCATAACTTGTAGCCCTTCACACCATCTGGATACCCAATGAAGATGCATTTTACCTCCCGAGCATTAAGCTTGTCCTCCTTGATGTGTGCAAATGCCAAAGAACCAAATACCCTAAGATTAGAGTAATCCATCGGTTTACCACTCCATACCTCCATAGGTGTCTTGAAGTCTAATGCTGAAGATGGACATCTGTTTATCAAGTACACTGCAGTATTAGCAGCTTCTCCCCAAAAACTCTTAGATAGTCCAGCACCCAGAAACATACACCTAACACGCTCCAAAATAGTCCTATTCATCCTTTCAGCTAGACCATTTTGTTGTGGAGTCCGTGCCACGGTCCTATGCCTTTTGATTCCCTGTTTCCTGCAAAACTCATTAAACTGCTCTGAAACAAACTCCAGGTCATTGTCAGTCCTTAAAACTTTCAATTTAGAGCCTAGTTGATTTTCTATAAGAGTGTGCCATTCCTTGAATTTTTGAAAGGTTTCAAATTTGTTTTTCAAAATGTAAATCCACACTCTTCTAGAAAAGTCATCAATCATGGTGAGAAAAAAGGATCCCCCTCTATGAGTCATCACCCTTGATGGACCCCAAAGATCCGAGTGCACATACTCAAAAGGTCTACTAAAAACATGCATACCGGTTCCAAAGGAAACTCTATGTTGTTTTCCTAATATGCAATGATCACAAAATTCTAGTTTCTCCAATTTATCACCATTTAACAAGTTTTGTTTAGACAATTCTATCAATCCTTTTTCACTTACATGACCTAGCCTTAAGTGCCATAACTTGGTTTTATCATGTGGTGTTTGGCTAGCAACCGACGCTTGTGCAATAACAGTGGAACCATTAAGAATATACAATCCATTTCTATTTGTTCCCTTAACTATTATTAAAGCACCACTAGAAATCTTTATCATACCATGTTTAATTTTAGTGGAATAACCTATATCATCAAACATGCTAATGGATAGAAGATTTCTCTTGAGTTCAGGAACGTACCTCATATCCTTTAGAAGGATTTCACGATTTTTAGAAGTTTTGAGTCGAATGGTTCCCATACCTTGTACCTTGCATGCTTTATTGTTTCCCAGAAGCACCACTCCACCTTCTTTGAGTTCTAGTGTCTCGAAGTAGTCCTTCCTTGGGCACATATGGTATGAACATCCGGAATCCATAACCCAACTCCTTTTTGTTTCTGAACTTGATGCCACCAACACCCCGGCACTCTCATAGCCATCCGAAGCAACTGCAACCTCAGCGGAGTTCCTTGATTCCTTGCCCCCCTTTTCAGGACAATCTTTCTTGAAATGACCCGTTTTACCACAACTGTAGCACTTGAGCTTTGACTTTGAATGACTCTTTGACTTTGATCTAGACCTCTTGCTCTTTGACCCTTTCTTCTCATTTCTCCCCCTTGAGACGTTCAAGCTCTCACCATTATTCTCCGCTTTCAACTCTTGTTGCTTTTGGAGCTCCTTTGTCCGGATTGCAGTTTGCACTTCATCCAAGGAAATGGTTTGATCATTGCCATACAAAATGGCATCCTTGAAATGCTCAAAGGATTTAGGTAAAGAATTAAGTAGGAGCAATGCCTTGTCCTCATCATCGAGCTTCACCTCAATGTTCTCTAGGTCATCAAGAATTTTATTGAATTCCGCAAGTTGCTCCACAATGGACTTCGATTCCGTCATCTTGAAAGAATATAGAAGTTGCTTCAAGCATAGCCTATTCGCTAGTGACTTTGTCATGTACAATGTTTCTAACCTTGCCCACATAGACGCCGCTGTCTTTTCCCTTGCAACCTCTCTCAATGCCTTATCACCAAGACATAGAATGATTGCACTTCTTGCCTTCTCTATCATGTCGGTCTTCTCCCTTTGTGATAGAGATTCTGCCATCCTTGCCTCTCCCTTGAGAGCTTCTACACATCCAAGTTGTATCAAGATTGCCTCCATCTTAACCCTCCATAACCCGAAGTCATTACTTCCGGAGAATTTCTCTATGTCATACTTTGTGTTTCCCATTGTTCAGTCTTTTGATCTTTATTCTTCTTTTTTTTTCCCACAGACGGCGCCACTTGTTGGTCCAATGTATGAAAGAATTCAAGGAAGATCCCTGAAACAATGCACAAAAGACTACACAGTACCAAGAAACAGAATTTCTGCAATCTAAACCAAATACACCTAATGTAGAAGATATACTATAGCAAACTACCGCAAGAACTAACCACAAAATTCGTACAATAAAAGTACAGTAATATGTGGTAATATGAACTTTGATCAAGATTACAATAGAGATCCCTTGGATCTTCACTCCACCATGCCCAAGATGAACATACAAGAGAACCCAAGCCTTTCGTCTCTCTAATTCTCTCAAACCCTTGATCTCTCTCTAATCCTCTCTTGATTCTTCTCTCAATTCACAACCGAATCAAAGCAATGCAAGATGATAGTATTCTTTAGGTTTTTCGCTCTGAAAAAACGCACTCAAGAAACCTTAGATCTATTTCGATTTCTGCAGAAACGTACTTAAATATCAGTAAAATTCTGTAGTTTTCAACCTTGATTTTTGAGGCACTTTTAACACTGACACTTGTCACCGTTAATCATTATTTTAGAATTTCAGATGCCTTCTTCAACTAAGTCCAATTCTGGTTTAGTTCTATTGAGATAAAAGAGTAACAAGATTTTCCTTACTGTTACTAGGCAACGTGATTTCTTGGTCCTGGTACTTTGCAGTCAATATCACATGATTTCAAAATTGATGGCTTTGTATATTTTTATATAATATGAGTTATCTGAATAATATATAAAACGTGAACTCACTTGTTAAAAACTATACAAAAGTTATTCTATTATACGGATTATCAAAGAGAAAATATATACATTATTAGATGCAACTTACTTTTATGTTATAAAATTAGTTTGTTAGCTTTATTATTTAATATTTTTAGAGATGTTACACGTGAGCCTTGAACAAAACAAAGGAACCCGGTTCCATAAGTTTCCAACAAGCACTGGAAACTCAGCTCCAGCTATTCCACGAGGTGTGAGGGAAAAACCATCCTCAATTCATTATTATGATCAGGAAGGTATATTACCTCTTCACTTACAATCACGTATGATCACCCTCTCCGGGTAGTGAAGTCCCATCAATAATCATATTTGATCAAAACAATGATCTCTATGATGGGAATGATTTGTTACCTACTCGTTCAAAATCACGTTAGACCATCTACAATAAGGACTCACCCTCATCAACATAGATAAGGAACAACAATAATGCCAATTACTACAATAACTAGCATGTTAATTGATTTACATTCCTAACTACCAACATGAAACACAATGATGTTAAATACAACGATAATTAACATACCAATTAGTTTTCATTCATTTTAAAACCTCCATTAGAGTCTCCATACACTTTAGGGAACATGTGTCAATGATCCCATCAAGCCAAGAACTTGGAAAACATCAAAAAATGACATTTTGAAAAATTCTGGCTCAAACACCGCCCACCCCGTGTCCTACACTGTGAACACTGTTCACAAAAACCCCTAGCAGAGAGGGACATGTCCTACCCTGTGTCCTCGAACCTGCATCCATTCTGCAGCACGTGGTACTGTTTCATTGATTTTTTCTCCTTGGATTTTGGTCATTCCAATTCAAATTTTCAGTGATTCTAAGATCCCAATAAGTTCTCAAACACAAAGGAAATCATTAATCACAACTTAAAACTCTCAAACCCTTTTGATTTCACTCAAAACCAAAGATCATGGATTAATATCCATTTTAAAACCTAAAACCCCAATTTTTCACTCAAATGGAATTTGAGGCATACAAGGGTAGGAAATCCATTTTCATACACCCAATAACTCATAAACAAGCCATCATCAAGTTCTATAACAAGATTCAAGCGCAAACAACCAAAACAACTCAAAAACCTAAAATCACACACCAAGTCATAACTCAATAACAAGATGGAGAAATTAGGAAAAGGAGTTTAAGAACAAGGTTCTCCCTACCTCAATTCCCAGAAATGAAATCGGTTAACCTTTTCTCCACAAAGCTAAGCTCCTTCTCTTGTTTTGATGAAGATCTTCCTCCCTCAACACCTTGAGTTTTCTGCTCTTTTGTCCTCCCTGTGACAGCCGTGAGAAGAGAAAAGAAAAATGAGTTAAGACTCACATTTTGGCCTTAAATAGGCCTCAAACCACAACAGGGCTGTGCCCTAAGATTTTGGTCACTTAAGTGACTAAAATTCATCCGAATAGTTAAGAACACTTAGTTATAACCAAATTAAGTTTTTCAACTTCCAACAGATTTAAAATAAATTCTAAGATTCATTAAAAATCTCGTTACGCCATTTTCACATTTTTTTATATTTGTTGGGGTCAATCTGGCACCAAAACACACAACTAGTATACTTAAAAATACAAAACTAACTCAAATAAATCTCAAACTTTAACCACATCTACTTCCACACATTCGGGACCTAGAAACAAGTTCTTTACACTTATCTCCATTAACTGAGCAGTTTAAGTAAAAAATAGAGCTAAAAATAGCTATATTTAACACATATAGTTGCAGCAAAGTGACTAAACATGCTCAGATGGTCACCAAACTTCACAAACATGATAATCGGGTATTAGGCTACCTCTGTAACCTTATACAAGTCTATCATATTTTTATGGGTGTTACATTACTCCCTTCTTTTTTTAAAAATTTGTTCCCAAAATTTAGTTTACCTATGGTAAGAAGCCCCAATAACTCACACAAAACAACAGGTACAACCAAACTTTAAGAAAATAAAATTACACAACAAGTACAACCACGTACTCACATTTTCCTGAACTATAACCTGGCAAAGCCTTCACATTATGTATATTGTAGACTCTCCCCGGTCTTTCGTCTGACTTTGCCTCATTTTTTGGAGGACAATTCCTTGTAAAATGGCTTGGCTGGCCACACTTATAACATGTTACCTGATCAGCTACACAAGTTTTGCCTCTGCGGTGCCTACCACATTTAGCACACAACTGATCACCACTATCCTTCTGTTCTTGCTTTCCTCTGTCCTTGTGGTCTCTATGTTGCAAAGCACTCCCTTCTGATCTACTTTCTGAACTCTTCCTCTTGTGAGATTCTTGTGATCAATGCTCATGCTATGGTCTAAAACTCAGGGGTTCAACAACCCTACATTTGTTCACCAAGGATGGGTCCTTGATCTAAAAAGGTTTCACTAACCTCCTCATGCTCTTTCTCAGCTCAATCTCGAACTTCACACATTTTCATCTATCATCTGGATTGTACCAAAGTGAAGACAAAAACTTCGACAACTCCTCAAATTTTGTCACGTACTGTCCGATCATTATGTTTCCTTGTTGCAGCTGTAGAAACTCCACTTCTCTTTCTTCTTGCACAGGTTGTGGAAAGTATTTCTCTAAAAAAATAACTTTAAATACTTCCCAAGAAACCTGGGTCCCAGTTACCTCTATTAGTCTCTTTGTACTATTCCACCAGTGCTCGGCTTCTCCTTTCAGCATATACACTACAAAAGACATCTTCTGCTCCTTTGAACATCTCATGCTGTGAAAATCTTTTCTAACTCAGTTATCCACTCCTCAGCCTTTTTCGAGTCATAACTCCTCTGAACGATAGTGGACTCGCCTTTTAAAACTCAGAAAGGTCATGACAATCTTGATTCCTCTCCTCTTGTACCTTACGCCTAGGTCATGTGACACCCGGGGCCGACGAGGACAGGGAGTGGTCGCCGATGCAAAAGATGAAGCACGAACAATGAGCGGCTCCTGGTAGGCTTCTAGGTAGAGGGACACATGAATAAATTAAATACACACCAGAATGAGAGGGATCCAGAGACTGTGCAGGTATGAGACTGCATAGTTGATGATGACTTAAAGGAATTGATTAGCACCACACATATCAACAAGATGCATCTTCTTTTCGGGAGCCAAGAACCTAAGTACTCCATAGTTAAGCGTGCTTGACTTAGAGCACTTGTGGGATGAGTGACCTATTGGGAAGTTTCCTAGGATGTGTGTGAGTGGGGACAAAGCACGCTGAAAAGACCCGTGTTGGTTTGTGGGAACACTCATCGATCCTGTAAGCAGTCTCAGGACGTTACAAATGGTATCAGAGCGGGACCTCTCCCAGTACGGTGTGGTGCAGGGACGAACCATGTGGAAGCTGGTGGGTATGTGACACCCGGGGCCGACAAGGGCGGGGAGTGGTCGCCGGTGCAAAAGATGAAGCACAGACAATGAGCGGCTCCTGGAAGGCTTCTAGGCGGAGGGACACATGAATGAACTAAATACACACCGGAATGAGAGGGATCAAGAGACTGTGTAGGTATGAGACTACATAGTTGAGGATGACTTAAATGAATTGATTAGCACCACCCATATTAACAAGATGCATCTTCTTTTCGGGAGCCAAGAACATAAATACTCCATAGATAAGCGTGCTTGACTTGGAGAACCTGTGGGATGGGTGACCTCCTGGGAAGTTTCCTAAGATGCGTGTGAATGAGGATAAAGCATGCTAAAAAGACCCGTGTTGGTTTATGGGTACACTCATCGATCCTGTAAGTGGTCTCAGGACGTTACAGCATATATATATATATATATATATATATATATATATATATATATATATATATATATATATATATATATATATATATAATTTTGATTATATAGAATATTAAAATTAGATGTAGAAAGCAAGCACAGTTACAACATGTAGCATTTCAGCTGACATACAAATATATTGTTTTATAAGTTTTCTTATCAAAACCAAAGTAGAAAGCAAACACAATTACTGAATAAAGTTCAAATAGGACAATGCTTCCTATAATTATATCTGACATGCATATGCACAAGAATCTCAACAACATTGAAAATAGAAGACTAAGAGAATGAAAAGAAATCATCAATACCTGTGGTTCGGAGAACTTAATGGCTGGATTTGATGCAAGTCCTATAAGATCATGTTCCATATATTCAAAAACAAGGTACAAGTTGCAAGATGTCTTTGATGTTATCAACCCCTCTAACTTTACTATGTTTGGATGGTTGAGCCTACGCAAAATATGGATTTCCTTTGCCATAAGCTTGACACTCTCAAGATCAAGATTATCAAAGCGTACCCTCTTCAATGCAACAATCTTTTGGTGAGTCACATCACGTGCCTTATAAACAGTATTATAAGTTCCTTGCCCAATCTACATAATAGTATGCCATCAAGTAATTGATTTAGAGTGATAGACAATTATCATCAATGATAAAGAACATTAAAGAAAATAGCATCATTCCTTCACCAATATAAGAAGTTTATACTAAAAAAACAAGACAAAATTAAACTTGCCAAATTGGCATTCTCTATTTTTTTTTACAGCGAACAACAACAACCACCAAAGTCTTTTCCCGTTAAACAGTGTCTTTAGAAAGGTCATTTAACTCTAAATCATTTTTTTTAATAGCAAAAAAGAATGTTATCCTAATTTTGTGTTTAGGAAAACTCTCAAACTTCCCAATTCAAGTTGCAATACACAGATGCAAAAAGCCAAAAAGGGTCCAATCTTAACCCAGAACGGTGCAAGTAGAGACAGAGATAGAGCAGATGCAAATAGGACAATACACAAAGTAAAATTCCTACAATCTTGACCCAGAATGGTGCAAGCAGAGACAGAGACAAAGCATATGCAAATAGGACAATACACAGATGCAAAAATGGTCCAATACTCCAATCTTTACACAGATGCAAATAGAGCAAAATAGGAAGAGAAAATACATTGTTCGTCACTTGTAAGCAGAGCGGTGTGTCGCGTGCAAGCCCATAGAAAGGTGCATCGCGTGCAAGCCCACTACCACTAGATGAACATCAAGGCCACAACGATTGGGGGGAAACCAGATCTGGAAGGCAGAAAACTAGAACCTATCCCTCATGACCTTGGTTTGGATGGGGATGGCAGCTAGTAAGCCGTGAGGGCGGTCGACGGTTGTTAATGGAGGACAGAAGAGGGTCGCGATTTGGAGGGGGAGGGTGGCTAGTAAGCCATGAGGGCGGTCGTCAATGGAGGGGTGACGGGATTAGAGAAAAAAGTCACAATTTGGATGGCCATGAACAGTGATGATGGGTGATAATGACGCCATGATTATGTGATTGGGGAAGGAATAGATTTCCTTGTGATTAGCACACTGCGTATTGAGGAAGATTTTTCCTGAGGGTGGGTGTCTAGGTGATATTGGGCTTGTGGGTTATGGGCTAAAAAAATGTAAGCTGAGTGTCGCAACCGGGATCGCGACGGGACGACTGAAAAAGATAAAATCAATGGAGTCGCCACCAATGTTTATTTAAATTAGGAAAACATTAGAAAAACCTTTAAATTAGACAAACTGGTCTTTTGAAAATGAGTTTGGATTCGGGAGTCGATTACAGGTAGGGAAGGTATTAGCACCCTATACTGCCCGTTCTATGAATGATACCTTAAGTTAGTTGTGCAAGTTTTAATAATCTCAAATATATTCATTTTAACCCATCTAAACAAAAGATTTTGTAATTATTTACTATTTTTTCATTTTTTATTTTTTGAAAAAAGAAATAAAAGAAACAACCAAATTATGAAAATTTATTTTTTTGGCTTGACAGAAATTGATTTCTGCTCCTACGTATCTCCCGGTGCAATGGAGAACTCAAAGTCACGTAGTTCTTTATAAAATAAGTGTGAGTTAATTGATTTTAATTAAAAAGATTTTTATTTGAAAACGAATCCATTCTTGCACAGGATTCAAGTTAGCACTAGGCTACTCAATAAACCCTTATGACCCAAAAGATAATGAAGATAACATTCGCTATTCAATCATCATCATTGGTCATTGCATTTATTAAAATGGTTTTCCCTTTTTAAAAAAAAATATAATTACACAAAACAACACATTGTCATACCAGGAGCCAAGTAAATACAAATAAAACCAAATTAAGCACAATAACACAACAACTTTCCTTTAATATTTTTTCTTATTTCTTTCATCTTTTATTTATTTTATTTTTTTTTATTTTTTTCCTTTTTTAGCTTACTAATCACAAGACATATCATATTATTGAATTAAATAAACCCAATAAAACAAGAACTAAAATTAAATTGCACTGACAATTAAAATCAAAGTATTTTTCAAACTAAACCACAAAAATCTAAATAACACTTACCCCAAACAAAATCTAGCCCACAAACAAATAAAGTAAAGAAAAAAAAAAAGAAACAAACAAAGCCCAAAAGTAAACCTCAGCCCAAATAAAAAGGAAAGAAAAAATCTAAAAGCTTTGCAGCAGTTTCTCTTTCAAACAAAACACAAGTTTCAAATATTAGATTCAGCAGGAGAGTGAAACGAAATGGAGGAGGGGAAGCTCACTCTCACCAGCGGCGGCAGCGGCGTGATCTCGACTGGGAGCAAGGCTGACGGTGACGAGGTCGACGGTTCGATGGGCGGAGGCCCGGAGGAGCGGCGGATCTGGGTCTTTACGCACGTGGCGGCGCGGAGGAGCGAGACCGAGGTGCGGCTCGGCGGATCCGGGTCCTTATGCACGCGGCGGTGCGATTCTGGTGAGACCGAGGTGCGGCTCGGCGGATCTGGGTTCTGGCCGGCTGTACAGGATCGGTACCGGCGTGGAGGAGCTCGGGTGCGCGGCGGCTTTGGATGGCTGGTGCGCGGTGGGCAGCTTGACGCGGTTTGGAGGTTGGCTGGGCTGTTGCTTGGTTCGTATGGGTTCGGTGGGGGTCAGGTTCTGCGTGGTGCTTAGGTGGAGGAAACGGTCAAAGGGTAGCTCTTTGGGTTTATTGGTGATGGGTTATGTTTTGGAGCTTGGGTGAGGTTGTGTGGTTAGGGGTTGAAGGTGAGATGGTGGTGACTCACCGAGTTGACTCGGTTATGGGTGATTAGATGGTGTTGGCTTTTCACGTGAAGGGAGGTTGGAGATGGAAGTAATGAAAGGTGGTTTTTGGGTGGTGATGGTGGCAAAGGAAAATGGAAGAATGTGATGGTTCTGTGGTGGCTTCGCGTGTTGTTCGCTTGGTTTGGAGGTTGAAGGTAAGGGTGGTTCTGTTTTGGGTTGCGGGAGGGTATTGAAGGATCGAATGATGAAGGTGGATGTGTGGTTATGGAGGGGCTACGTTTTTGGAACTTGGTGTTGTTGGTGGTAATGAGGGTATGGAAGCTTGAGGGTGATGGTTGGATGAGGTTCTGTGCGAACGTGAATGGAGTTGATAGGGAGAAGGGTTGGTTTTTTTCTGAGAGCTAAGGTGTGGCCTCTGCACCGTTGGAGAAAAAAATCTGAACCCCCACTTGCCTTCTCCTTTGCTCTTTTATCCGAAAAATCTGGAGACTTCCCCACCGTTTGTCCAAGGTGGAGAGGCTGCCGTGTTGACCCGGCTGGGTCACTCTAACACTTCCTCATTTATGCTTTGCGCCCTCTGCTCCAAGCTCCTCCTTCTCCAATGCCCGCCGCCCTTCCCAAACCATGATAGGCAGCTCCCCAAGGTGTGCGGAGTCTTTGAAGAGCCAGTGACACACGCACCATGCAAAGCTGCGTTTTTCTTTTTATTTATTCTTGTTTTTTTTTTGCTGTAACAACAGGAGGGATTTCTTTTGCTTTTTGTCTCTTTTTTTGTTTTTATTATATTTTTATCTTTGTTTGCACAAATAAACTAAACTAGAGTAAGAACTGACCAAGAAAACAAAATGCTCACAATATTGCAATTAAACATTAATCATTAATTAAGACAAAAATTTTATGGACAAAATTAGGTATCAACAGCTGCCCCCATTTGCTTCATATTTAAAATAAATGGGAAGCAAATGAATTGATTTAATTTTGTCCATGAAAATTTTCATTTCTTGCTCCTTTTATTCTTTTTTTTTTTGGAAAGCAAAATAACGCAAAAGCGAAGGACATTAAACGAGGGAGAAAGTTCATGAGTCGGGCATCCGCGAGGCTTGATGAGAAAATTTAAAGCAAAAAGATAAAAAAGCTATGAGTCTGTATCCGTGAAGCCTAACAGAAAACTTAAAACAGTAAAAGATACAAAACTTCATGAGTCGGGTATCCACCTTTGAAGCTTGACGGAAAGAAAAAGCTTACTGAGTCGGGTATCCGTGAAGCTTAACGAAAAAAAAAAAAAAACTTACTTGGTCGGGTATCCATTGAAGCTTAACAGAAAACTTAAAGCAAAAAGATAAAAAGCTGCAGTAGCCTGTATCCGTCGAAACTTGAGAAAACTCAAAACAGAAAGGACACAAAGCTTATGAGTCAAAGTGTCCACCTGAAGCTTGATGTAAAACTTAAAACAAGAAAAGACACAAAGCTACATGAGTCGGGTGTCCACCGAAGCTTGATGAAAACTTAAAACAGAAAGATACAAAGCTTATGAGTCGGGTATCCACCGAAGCTTGATGTAAAACTTAAAACAGAAAAGACACAAAGCTTCATGAGTCTGTATCCACCGAAGCTTGACGGAAAAGAAAAAAGCTTACTTGAGTCTGTATCATTTGAAGCTTAACGAAAAAGAAAAAAGCTTACTTGAGTCTGGTATCCATTGAAACTCAAAGAAAACTTAAAGCAAAAAGATAAAAACATGGTCGTATCCGCCTGAAGCCTAACAGAAAGAAAAGGCTTACGGAATCGGGTATCCACCGAAGCCAATGAGAAAAGAAAAAGCTTACTTTGAGTCGGGTATCCACGAAGCTTAACGTAAAAACTTAAAGCAAAAAGATAAAAGCTCATGGAGTCGTATCCATTGAAGCCTAACAGAAAAGAAAAAGCTACTGAAGTCCAGTATCCGTGAAGCTTAACGAAAAAAGAAAAAAGACAATGGGCGGGGACCCGGAATGACAAGATAATGGGTGCGGGGACCCGGAATTAAAGACCATGGGTGCGAGGACCCGAGAATTAAAAGTCAATGGTTTTGAATTTGATGCCAGAGATGGTGCATAATGCAATAGATACAATGAATGTGATACTTGAGGACAATGCATGTGATGCCAGAGGCGATGCATAATGGAATGGATGCATAATGATGCAATGGATGTGATGTTTAGGGACAGTGCATGTGATGCTAGAAATGATGCATGATGCAATGAATGCCCTATTGTAGGGATTCTCATGAACAAATTGAGTAAACAATTTTTTATTTATTTTTTATTTTTTTTTTAGAGCTTTGATTGAGTCACTCTTAATTCCACAACCCTTAAGGACTTTATCCACAGCAGAAATGAGATTGAACAGCAACATTCGTTGATCAACTCTTGTTAGGATTTCATTGCGTTTCCCATGACCTTTGAGATTGTTAAAGCAAATCTAAATGCTTTTATCATATTGTCACATGTTTCACATCTCAACATAAAACTATAAAAAATACATATTAAATCAACAATGGGTTGCAACAAAAAGGGATTATCATTATAGACAGAAAAAGTACAAGAAAGGCAGTACAAATGGAACTCGAATTGAAAAGGTTTACAAAAGAAATGTTGGAGCGGAATTTTCCAGCTCTTCGAGTGATGCTCTCTTGAATGAACAGTGCTAATTTCCCATGTGTGCAACCTTGAACATCCCCTTGTCTGTTTCAGAATATGATTCGACCCAGCTTTTACATATTGGGAGTGTCTCCTGATAAGACTTCGTATATTCAAACTGCCCCGGTTTGGCCCAGATACTCTAAAACTGCCCCAATTTAGGACTTGAGGTATGTTCACTTCTCCGGATGTGTCAAGTACCCTTTTTTTTAACCCTAACTTTTGCCTAGGTCGCTCTTCCGAGTTTTCAACCTAGCGGGTCGCTCCAACTTTTGCCTAGGTCGCCTTTTCAGGTTTTCAGCCTAGCGAGCCATTTTTCTTTTCCTTTTTTTTTTTTTAAGCATAGTACATTTTGACTGCATCTGAATTTATAGGAAGTGGTAGATCTTCGCCATCCATGTTTGTGAGAATCAAAGCTCCTCCTGAGAAGGCCTTTTTTACGACATAAGGTCCATCATAGTTTGGAGTCCATTTTCCTCGAAAATCCTTTTGAATGGGAAGGATCTTTTTGAGTACTAAGTCCCCTTCTTGAAATTGTCGAGGACGCACCTTTTTCGCATAGGCCTTCATCATTCTCTTCTGGTAAAGCTGACCATGACATAATGCGGTTAACCTCTTTCCCTCAATGAGGTTCAAGCGATCAAGTCGAGTCTGGACCCATTCGGCTTCTTCTAGTCCTGCCTCCATCAGCACCCTTAATGAGGGGATTTCTACTTCAATAGGGAGTACCGCTTCCATTCCATAAACCAAAGAGAAAGGGGTTGCCCCAGTTGAAGTACGAACGGACGTGCGATAACCATGCAGTGCAAATGGTAGCATTTCGTGCCAATCTTTGTATGTTACAACCATCTTCTGGATGATCTTCTTGATATTCTTGTTTGCCTGTTGCCTCAACTGCCCCATTCATCTTGGGCGGTAGGGTGAGGAATTGTGGTGCTCAATTTTAAAATTCTCACACATCTCTTTCATCATCTTGTTATTCGGATTAGTGGCATTATCTCGTAATAATCTTGCTTGGCAAACCATAACGACAAATCAGCTCCTTTTGACAAACCTGACCACTACACTCCTGGTGACATTGGCATAAGAAGCGGCTTCGACCCATTTTGTGAAGTAATCAATTGCAACCAGAATGAAGCGATGTCCATTTGAGGCCTTTGGCTCAATGGGTCCTATGACATCCATTCCCCACATCGAGAACGCCAAGGTGCCGTTAAAACATTCAAAGGTGCCGTGGCATATGAACCCTATCGGCGTATGTCGGCATTTATGACACTTTTTCACATAGTTGAAACAATGGTCTCCATTGTCAACCAATAGTACCCCGCTCTTAGTATCTTTCTTGCCATTGCATGCCCATTTGCATGAGTTCGAAAGAACCTTCATGAACATCTTTGATGATTTTCTTTGCCTCTCGTTGCATCAACGCACCTTAGTAGCACCATATCATGGTTCCTCTTGTAAAGCACTTCCTCATTTAGAAAGAAACCCATTGCGAGTCTTCTAAGGGTCCTTTTGTCATTTTCTGAAGCATGTGGAGGGTACTCTCTCGCTCTTGATAAAGCATTTGATGTCATGATACCATGGTTTCCCATCTGGTTCCACTTCTATCATTTGACAATATGCCGGTTGGTCACGACTTTCCATTTTTATAAGCGGCAAGTCCCTATCCTGACTTGCTTTGAACATTGATGACAACGTGGCTAGGGCATCAGCCAACTGATTATCTTCTTGAGGGATGTGATGGAATGTAACTTCGTCAAGTTGTTCGATCAACTTCTTGATGTAGGCATGATAAGGGATTAATTTGGCATCTCGAGTTTCCCATTCTCCCTTTAGCTGATGGATGACCAAGGCAGAGTCCCCATATACCTCAAGAACTTTTACCTTTGAGTCTATTGCTGCTTGGATTCCCATGGCACACGCTTCATATTCGGCTATGTTGTTTGTACAATCGAAGCACAACCTAGCAGTGATTGGGATGAAATTATTTTCAGGGGAAATCAGTATGGCCCCAACTCCATGCCCTAGTGAATTGGAAGCTCCATCGAACAACAAAGTCCATTTTTCTTTTTCTGAGGGTTTTTCTTCTCTGAACAAAGCCATTACATCTTCATCAGGGAACTCACACTGCATAGACCTATAATCGTCCACTGGTTGACTAGCCAAGAAATGCGCAGCGTATTGCCTTTGATCGCTTTTTTGCGTGACACAGATAATGTCGTATTCGATAGCAAAACTTGCCGGCGTGCAATCCTCCCGAGTGAGGCGGTGTTTTTCAAAGATGTATTTGATCGGGTCCATTTTGGACACTAACCAAGTGGTGTAACACAACATGTACTGCCTTAGCAGGTGGGTTGCCCATGCCAAGGAGCAGACATGTGCGTTCCAATAATGAGTATTTTGCCTCATAGTTGGTGAACTTCTTACTCAAGTAATAGATGGCCGCTCCTTTTTCCGGTTTCATCATGTCGTCCAAAGACGCAACCCATGGATTCATCCAACACGGTCAAGTACATGATGAGAGGCCTTCCCGGCACCGGAGGTACCAAAACGGGGGTTCTTGCAGATCTTCGCTTGATCTTCTCAAATGCTACCCGACAATCCTCATTCCACTCTACCGTCCTGGTTTTTACGCAACAACTTGAAGATTGGCTCGCATGTTGCCGCCATTGGGATATAAACCTAGCAATATAGTTCACCTTCCCAAAAATCCACGAACTTCTTTTTCAAGGCAAGGAGCCGGCATCTCTATGATTGCTCGAACTTTATCCTGGATCAACTTCTATCCCTTTCTCGCTAACCACAAACCCCAAGAGCTTGCACGATTTTACCCAAAAGTGCACTTAGTAGGATTCAGCCCCGAGCCTGAACTTTCTCAACCGTTCAAAGAGCTTTTGCAGATCGGTTATGTGATCTTCTTCTGTTTTTGACTTTGCAATCATGTCATCCACATAAACTTCTATTTCTTTGTGCATCATGTCGTGGAACAATGCCACCATCGCCTTTGATAAGTTTGCTCGGCGTTTTTCAATCCAAATGGCATCACCTTATAGCAAAAAGTTCCCCTGCAGAGTGATGAATGTGGTCTTCTCCATATCTTCAGGCGCCATCTTGATTTGGTTGTATCCCGAGAAACCGTCCATGAAGGAGAAAAATGCATGTTGAGCAGTGTTGTCCACCAAAACATCAATGTGCGGTAGAGGAAGTTATCTTTGGGTGGCCCTATTCAAATCTCTATAGTCAACGCACATTCGCACCTTCCCATCTTTCTTTGGGACGGGGACGATGTTAGCAACCCATTGATGGTACTTTGCAACGGCGAGGAAACCTGCATCAAACTGCTTTTTAACCTCTTCTCTAATTTTTAGTGACATCTCTGGCTTCATTCGTCTCAACTTTTGCTTGACCGGAGGACATTCTGGTTTTAATGGCAATTTGTGCTCAACTATGCCAGTATCTAGGCCAGGCATATCTTGGTATGACCAGGCAAAAACATCACAATAATCAGATAAGAGCTTAACCAACTTGCTTCGCTCATTTTCTTTCATGGTAGTGCCAATTTTAACTTCTTTTTTATCATCCTCTGTCCCCAAATTAATCGATTCGGCAGTTGGCTCTTCATGGGGCTGAATTTCCTTGGCCTCTTGTTCCATTAATCTCATTAGCTCAGGAGAGGGTTCCCAATTGTCATCATTATCCTCATCAACATGATTAACGGGATGGTCAAAATCATATAATGGGGTCATAGCACTATCATTTTCAAGAGAGTCACTCTCAGATCTGCATTTATTGGTATCAACACAAGTAAAAAAAAAGGGTAATGAATAAAGGTTAATGAAATGGTTGAGCAAAAAGCTGAAAAAGAGAAATAGCAAGATAATCTGAAAATGCATTTATTGATAGTAAATATTGAAATGAAAACATGTGAGCCCGCTTTCACAACACATTATCCTAAAGCCTTGGGCAGAGCTAAAGGATTAGCATTACAAAATTACTTTGAATCAATTTCACAAGTCATGGGAAAATCAACGCTCTCCCAATTGTTGAGTTCTGCATCTGGGGAGCAAGGGTACACCAAGTTGACACCATGATTGATGAGTTGATCGTCTTCGATGGCGGTCACTTGGTTCAGAAACACTAATCCCGCACTTCGGAAGTTTCGTCGGATGTCACAGATGGGGATCCTCTCAGCTTTAGGCTCCCGATTTTCCAACCTAGCCAACCTCCTCTCCCTTTTCTCTTCTAGGACCCTTCTTTTGTCTGCTTTGGTGGGTTTATATCCTAACCCAAATCTGTCTTTGTTTTCGCAGGGTACCCAGAAATTCACGATGCCTTGTCCATTCATTCCTAGTCCTCTTCCATATTGGTATCCTTTTCCAAGCATTACCTTAGCCATCATCATGGATGCATTAGATGGCCGGGGCTTCAGACCTTGAGCTCCTTCTTCCACATAGGTGGCATTGACAATCTCTAGCGCTTGGAACGCGGTTTCAAGAGCTTCTTCTGCAGCTTCAATATAAGGAGTGTCTAAAGGCTTGCTCACCACAGGTCTTCTTCGCCAAATACAAGTAATCACCTTATTATCAACTATGAATTTTACTTTTGGTGTAAGGTAGAAGGCATGACCCAATGAGAATGAATCCACGGTCGTCTAAGAGACAATCGTAGGATGGCGTAATGTCCATCACTTGGAAGAGTATATTGAAAGTCGCAGGACCAATTTGAACCGGTATTTCAATTTCCCCATGACCTCTCTTCTCGGTGCCATCGAATGCCCTTACTATCATCGTACTTGGTTTCATGCAAGTTCCATCAAAAGCGACTTGGAAAGGGTTGATTTTGGTAACACGTTCAAGGAGGAACCATTGTCAATGAGCACTCTAGCCATTATATGCTTTTGACATTTGACAGAAATGTGCAAAGTGCCTTGTTGTGCCCCATTCCTTCAGTTGGTATCTCATCATCGTGAAAGTGACATAATTATCGCAGTAATGTTGCCAATAATACCACCTAATTTGTCACCGGTTGTAATGTCATGAGAAACATGAGCACGATTCGATATTTTCATCAACACTTTTCTATGCGATTCGAATTCATCAATAAGGACAAAAGTGATATCCTTGCAGGGGTGCGATTCGGTGATCTACCACTTTGTATTCACTTTGCTTGATAAACTTCAAGAACTCACAAGCTTCTTCATCCGATACCTCTTTTTGTACTCCTTCGCCTTTTCCGACCTTTCTTTTTCTTTTGCTTCGTTCCCAATGGAAGTCTCCCTATCTTGACTTTGCCTTTACGGTTCCCCCTTTCTTCTTCTTCTTCTTCGGGTCCCTTCGCAGCTCCTCGGGAGTGTAGACGCGCCACTCCGGTCACTCCCCAATCCCCGATATATTGGTAACAATAGAAGTCGACCCACGCAACTTTCGACCGATCATTCGTGGGATTGCTTCTAAGGACTTGTACATCATAATTCCATGGCACGGCTCGAGTGTCCTTGAAGGGAAAAGGACCTGGGAACTTGAATGGTGATAGGTTTCGGCCACAAGGGATGACGATATGCAGCTTCAGTATAATAGATAACCAACGGTTTGATAACCGGATTTGCAATGGAAGGGACCAGAGAGTTTACGGCTTCCTGACCTTCTTGCAATTGTGGAATAGCACACTTATCCACCATGTTTACGCCACCATTATCCCATAGATGACCTATTTGCACTAAATGCATATCCATTAGATCTTGAAGGATTTGTCTAAACTCACCACATTCCTCAATAGAATGCCCCACATTCCCATGGAGATTGCACATTATTTCACCTTCATCGCCCCCCTTCTTCTCAATATGAGCTTCCATCATCCCAGATTTGCACAGTTCTTTAAGGATAACCTCATGGGGGTCTTGACATCTGTCGCTTGTCTTATGAGCTGCAGGGTCGAATACTCCTCTATAGCATTTACTGTGGGATTCCCATGGTTTGGTAAAGGATTGTGACCCACACTGGGAGTATTTGTCTTGAAATTCAACCACTTAGCATTGATTAGATCTTGCACCTTAAATTTTAGTGCCTTGCAATTCTCTGTAGAATGCCCTGCGGCCCCTGCATGGTAATCACACTTGGCATTTGGGTCAAAACCTTTAGGGTATGGAGGTTCTAATGGCTTCATCGGACAAGGAGCCAAAAGAGAGTTACGGATGAGTTGGGGTAGTAATTTGGTGTAGGTCATAGGAATTGGGTCAAAGTGGACAAACTTCCTTTCTTGGTTATTTGGTGGCCTTCTTTGGTTTGTGTTTGGATTTTGGGTCCATGGTTGAAATTTGTTTGCGGTGGTAAGGTAGAGGGTGGGTATTGAGTAGGAAGTGGCGTTTGGTGAGGCCTTGAGTTGTGAGGTTGAGGATGGGAAACGTGTGAAGCGTTGGCGACATAAGGGTGGTAAAATTTGGGGATATGGAATCGGTGGAGTAGTGGGAAAGTACGGGTGGTAAGGTGCGAAAGAGTCTCGGAAGGATGGTTGATGGTTCACAGGTGTTTGGCTATATCGCGCTTGGGTGAAGTTTCTCTCGGTCAAAGTTAATAGCATGAGTTTCTCCTTCTCTTTTCTTCCCCATCGGGCCTCTCTTGGCGTTAAATGTTCCATTGAACTTTCAACGATCTTTCCACTTCTCATTCCCCCTCAACTCTTTCTCCAATGATGACCATGTATGCGAGAAATTTGATGATACACTCCCTATCATTTTGTCATAAAGGGTGATTGCGGTAAGTGTGTCAATGAACGTAGCCACCATCTCTCTTTCCGTCAATGGGGGCTCTACTTGAGCGACCATTTCCCTCCACCTCGAGCGTATTCCTTGAAGGTCTCAAAGCATCCTTCTTAGCCATATTCTCGCAATTGTAGTCTATCCAGGTGCCATATCGATGTTATACTTATCTTTGCTTCAAGAAAGCGTCGGTCAAGTCTTTGAAACATCGTATATGGGCCCGCTCAAGATGCGTGTACCAATTCGAGGCTGCCCCAGGTTAAATTTGTCTTGAAAGAAATGGATTAACGGACTTGTCATCGTGAGCATGCGAAGCCATTTTGCGGATGTACATGGTTAGGTGGTTCTTTGGACAAGTAGTTCCCTGTACTTGTCGAAATCGGGACTTTAAACTTGGGAGGAATCACCACATTCGGGACAAGACAGAGCTCGAAGCATCCAAAAGACCATAGCCACTTGCCCTTCAATGGCTCGTAGTCTTTCTTCAAAGATTTCCCACTTCTCCCTGGGTGGGGTTTTCCACGAGAGGAATTCAACGGGTATTGTGGCACGATGGTGGGAACAGAATGTTGCCTCAGTGGGGTTCCACTGGCATGTGGTTGAGCTGCACTTAAGGAGTTTGAAGCAGGCATACTGCTGCCCGGAGGATTGGCAGTTTGCGGTGGTACAGAACTGGGATGGAGACCAAATGGCGGGATGAAGAAAGGGTATGGGTGTTGTGTTGGCGGGGATTCGTTGTCATTTAACTGAGTGGCTTGATTTTGGGTAAGGTTCGAGGGATTTGAAGTTGGGGACACTGTCGGCATGTCATTATTGAGAGAATTAGTGGCTAATGGTGGTATATAACCTGGAGGGAGGCCATACGAGGGGAAGGACGTCCCTTGGTTACCCCGTGCGGCGAGAAGGTTGAGTGGTGCCGTTTGGGCAAATGGTGAGCGGCATCGTAATCCTCGAGGATTAAAGCCTTGGTATTGCGTGGGGAATGCGAGCAAAACCGGGCGGGCAAGGAGGTGTGGTGGGATGTCCTTCATTTATTCTTGATGGATTCCCATACGTGCTCTTCTACTCTCCATAGACTGTAACATTTCCAACATCTTGGACATTTGCTCCCTGAGCTGGTTCACTTCATCCCTCAAATCTTGCGTCTGCTCTATCTCATCCATGATCTTTGCTTGGGAACGAGTCCTGTAAAGGTGTCATGGAAGCTGTTTTCCTGCTATAGTGTCTACTTTTCTGAACGAGGAAATATGATGCGATTATTAGTATTGACTAAACCAAAATGACAAAATGCATGTATGCAGAGCAATGACTATTTATGCCGGTGTTTTTTTTTTTACAGATAAATATGATTCCCTTGTTAGCGAAGGGAACAAGTTTGTGCCCTGTGAGGATACTTGGTGACCGTGGAAAGGTTTGTACAAACATTCGATAGCAAGGCAAAATCCCTACATTTAGCACTAGGGCATATCGCTCCTTAGGCAAAATATAGTTGATGGTAAATCCAAGGGAATATTTATTCCTCAATGGACACCATTCACTGGCAATGCAGACGTAGAACCAAACTCTCCATACTCAAGGACAAATCGTCTCGAGGCGGAAATATGGTTGACAATTTATTCTAGGAAGAATTCACACATCAATGAACAATGTCTTGATGAAAGGATAACAAGATCGATATTTGAAACAAAACACAGCCATGGGCATCCATTTTCATTTCAAACTTCAGAAATACAAGATTTAGTTCTCACAAAATGTAGCACAATTACATCAACAACTTCATTTGCTTTTTTCTAAAACCCTTAGCAAGACCTCGACAATAATTCATAAAATCGCAATCTTTGACGGTAGTCGTAACTGAGGGTTTATGTGAGCTTGAATGTCCGCTTCTTCAAAATGAGTAATCGGTTGTGTGGCGTGATATCGTAAGCTATCGATATGTCTTCAAATTTCTTCTTCCATTCTTCTTTTTCAGCCCTTTGGTCTTGTCTCTACCGATTGCCACACACTACGCCCATTCTTCTTTTTGCCTCAATAGTCTTTGGGCTTCAAGTCTCCACTTTCATGGTTTCGCCCAACTCTTGAATTTCGAGCTTCAAATACCCATTCTTTTGGTTTGCTTCCGAGAGTGCATCGTGATATTTGGTAGCTAATGCTCGCCCTTGGTCTGAGTGGCGCTTCGCCTCAGTCAGAGCTTTTTGTAAGACTTGCATTTTACGATCTTGTACCCTAGCATTCGCCTCCAACTTTTCTTTCTCTTGCAAAACCAACGTCATTGTCTCTTCCTGAGCACTTATCTTGGCTCGTAATTCATAAACTTCTGTTGTGGTCTTTTCAAATTCTATCTCCCTTCCTTTCCTTGCCCTTTTCCCTCGGCTTGGGGTCCCAGCCATATCTGCACACGTATCCTTTAGATATTCAACTTCATCAGCTAGCTTCTGGCATCGACTCTGGTGGATGACTATTTTTAACTCAGCGACTTCCTTTCCTTGTTCCAAGGCTTTCATTTGTGCTTTCAATCTTTCAATCTCGGTGGCCATTTGAGGTATGGTTTGAGGATGACCTTTATCATTTGAAACTGTCTGGGGGATACTATTTTGTGCCCTTCTTGCCTCTCTCCATTGCAAGTATTCAGAGGTACAAACCACCACATGCTTCCCTAATTCCTTTGTTCCTGCCATACGAATATTCTTCCAAGCATCTCTAATCTCTTTTTCTTGTTTAGTAGTGCTTCCATCTTCTTTGGTATAAGAATTTGAACCCTTCAAGTTGCTTTTCGTTGGGCACATATTGAGTCCATCGGAGTTGCCTAAGCACAAGGATTGGCGCGTATGATACACCACCTCTAGGGCTCATCAAAGGAACATTAGGAAAGTCACCACAGCTGAAAACTATCTCTTCTCCATGATACCACGGGCATACCCATTTAAAAGAATCTGGCCCCATACTCACGAAATCATTCTTCCATTCATAAGCTTTTTGTGGCTTCACTGGTATGCGACCAAAGTTCCTCAACGGGTCAGGTAGGAGTCCCAGGCGATTCTGTACATCCATATGCGTCATGATCCAAACGTACAACAAATGTGTACAACATCGAATTTTTTCACCACCCTTTTGATGAAAGATTTCCATCGTCGAGGAAAGTATCAAGCAAGGATAGCAGGACCGGATTTGCTTTATACTTCTCAAACTTGAAGAATACATCCATTGCTGCCTTGATCTACCACATCCGAGGTAAATGGGAATAAAACTAACCCAAAGATTGTTAAGGCCAGTGTTTTGTTGAAGAAATCCCACTTTCCTTGTTGTGCTAGATATTGAAGATGTGCTTCTAAGTAACTTTTCTTCAAGCCTTCTCGTTCCTCCCCTCTTTTCCATGCCCAATTGACTTGTTGGAGCCCCTATCAGCTCCGTTATCTTCCCTACTGATACGTAATACCCTCCATAAAGATAAACATTTGGGTACTTATTCATTGGAAGTCTCAACATGATCGCATACTCCTCTATAGTTGGTGTAATGTCCAAGTTAGGCAGCTCAAAACATTTGAGAGAATGGTTCCAAAATTCGGTAAGGCCACTCAAGATGGGCTCCTCAACTGTAATGCCCAACAAATCCAAAATCTGCCCGTAACTGCTTGAGAACTCAGATCGAGCCTTAGGGGTCATTTGTTGGGTAATGTCCCTCACATAGCTCAGATTACTGCCATTTACTGTAACCCTTATACTCCTCTTGAGGTCGACTGCACTACTAGAGTTCTGTCCTTGATATGTTTCTTCCATCCCTTGCTATTGACGAGTGCTAACCTTTCCACTTTGCCAAGAGAACTCACCCTAAAAAGGAAGTAATGAAGGGAACATGTAAGCAAAACAAAAAAAGAATGCACCCTAAGGATACCTCTCATCGAGGCAACTCTAAAGAAAATGTATTAACAGTCTAAGTGGAGAAGCCCGCACAGGGTCGTAAACCCAAAGGGCGCCTTGTCTCTTTTTCTTTTTTTTTGCTAAAACGCTGAGACTGTTATGAAAATGCAAGATGATGTGTGTTTTGTTCTGCTGATTTTTTTTTTTTGAAGACGCAAGAATGAATGAAAATGCCAGCCATGAAAATGCAAGATGATCTTTTTTTAGACAAGAATGAATGACATGAGATAGATGAATGATGAACAAGGAAAAAAACCAGGAATGCAAATGCAATATCATGTATCTTTTTCTTCTTTTTTTTTTTTTTTTAACCACACGAATGCATGGATGAATGACATGAGGAATAGATGGATAATGAATAAAAAAGGCTAAAAGTGAAAATGCAATATCATGTATTTTTTCTTTTTGTTGAAATTTTGTTTTTTTAAAAAAAAAGGATGCATGAATGAATGTCATGAGGAATAGATGGATATAAAAAAAGCTAGGAATGAAAATGCAATATCATGTATTTTTTCTTTTTGTTGAAATTTTGTTTTTTAAAAAAAACCAAAAGGATGCATGAATGAATGTCATGAGGAATAGATGGATATAAAAAAAGCTAGGAATGAAAATGCAATATCATGTATCTTTTTCTTTTTGTTGAACTTTTTTTTTAAAAAAAAAAAACTAAAAGGAATGCATGGATGAATTACATGAGGAAAAGATAAAGAAAAAGTATGCTCCATTTGTGTCCTAATCAAGTGTAACCTAAGGAGATGGATGACTCTAAACTTTTCATGTCATTATGTTCAAACTACTAGTGCAATGTTTTTAGGACAGATCTATCTTCTAAAAAGTCATGGTCCTCAGATTGCCCTCATCTCGAAAAATAAGGACCCAATTCATGAATTAATCACAAGTAGGGATAAACCCTCTCAATATGACTAATTCATGATACTGGTAACAATCTGAGTGGTGTCTCGATAAACGTCAAGTGAGCATAAAGCTCCTCAATAACAAAAGTCGAGACCCCTCCTACTCCTCGGGTTCGCACAGACTCGGGTATAGAGCCCAAAAAGTGTGTGAGGTAAGTGATAGTGACGTGTGTGAAGGAGCATACAAACTGCACAAAAACTTAAAAGACAAAACTACCCCCAACCTCGCAAAACATATATACAATGTACCTAACCAAAGAATCGCCTACCCTAAGGTTTTAACAATTAAGCACAAAATATATATACAAGTCACAATATACATAAAATGCTATCAGATATTTACGTAAAAGTACTAAATAAAATACATTTACAAACAAATAAGAAAACAAAAACAAAGACAAAGAGGGTAAAATAAATAAATAAAAGATTATTAAAAATTTGCACAACTAACAACAACAGGCACATTTCTCTAAGTGTCCCCGGTGGAGTCGCCAGCTGTCGCAACCGGGATCGCGACGGGACGACCGAAAAAGATAAAATCAATGGAGTCGCCACCAATGTTTATTTAAATTAGGAAAACATTAGAAAAACCTTTAAATTAGACAAACCTGGTCTTTTGAAAATGAGTTTGGATTCGGGAGTCGATTACAGGTAGGGAAGGTATTAGCACCTATCTTTGTTCTATGAATGATACCTTAAGTTAGTTGTGCAAGTTTTAATAATCTCAAATATATTCATTTTAACCCATCTAAACAAAAGATTTTATAATTATTTACTATTTTTTCATTTTTTATTTTTTGAAAAAAGAAATAAAAGAAACAACCAAATTATGAAAATTTATTTTTTTGGCTTGACAGAAATTGATTTTTGCTCCTACGTATCTCCCGGTGCAATGGAGAACTCAAAGTCACGTAGTTCTTTATAAAATAAGTGTGAGTTAATTGATTTTAATTAAAAAGATTTTTATTTGAAAACGAATCCATTCTTGCACAGGATTCAAGTTAAGACTGAAATTACTCAATAAACCCTTATGATCCAAAAGATAATGAAGATAGCATTCACTATTCAATCACCATCGTTGGTCACTGCATTTATTAAAATGGTTTTCCCTTTTTAAAAAAAAAATATAATTACACAAAACAACACATTGTCATACCAGGAGCCAAGTAAATACAAATAAAACCAAATTAAGCACAATAACACAACAACTTTCCTTTAATATTTTTTTCTTATTTCTTTCATTTTTTATTTTTTTTTTTTTTTTTCTTTTTTTCCTTTTTTAGCTTACTAATCACAAGATATATCATATTATTGAATTAAATAAACCCAATAAAACAAGAACTAAAATTAAATTGCACTGACAATTAAAATCAAAGTATTTTTCAAACTAAACCACAAAAATCTAAATAACACTTACCCCAAACAAAATCTAGCCCACAAACAAATAAAGTAAAGAAAAAAAAAAAAAAGAAACAAACAAAGCCCAAAAGTAAACCTCGGCCCAAATCAAAAAAAAGGAAAAAAAATCTAAAAGCTTTGCAGCAGCTTTCTCTTTCAAACAAAACACAAATTTCAAATATTAGATTCGTCGGGAGAGTGAAACGAAATGGAGGAGGAAGCTCACTCTCACCGGCGTCGGCGGCGGGCGCGATCTCGACCGGGAGCACGGCGACGGTGGACGAGGTCGACGGTTCGATGGGCGGAGGCGCTGAGGAGCGGCGGATCC
Source organism: Ormosia semicastrata (assembly GCA_029884595.1). Taxonomy (NCBI): domain Eukaryota; kingdom Viridiplantae; phylum Streptophyta; class Magnoliopsida; order Fabales; family Fabaceae; genus Ormosia; species Ormosia semicastrata. The sequence continues at coordinate 1,425,482 of JAQQTO010000055.1, forward strand.
GGGTCCCACGCACGTGGCGGCGCGGAGGAGCGAGACCGAGGTGCGGCTCGGAGGATCTGGGTCCTTACGCACGCGGCGGCGCGGTTCTGGCGTGACCGAGGTGCGGCTCGGCGGATCGGGTTCGCCCTATTGACGGGATCGTCTGCACGGCGTGGAGGAGCTCGGGTGCGCGGCGGCTTTGGATGGCTGGTGCGCGGTGGGCAGCTTGACGCGGTTTGGAGGTTGGCTGGGCTGTTGCTTGGTTCGTATGGGTTCGGTGGGGGTCAGGTTCTGCGTGGTGCTTAGGTGGAGGAAACGGTCAAAGGGTAGCTCTTTGGGTTTATTGGTGATGGGTTATGTTTTGGAGCTTGGGTGAGGTTGTGTGGTTGGGGGTTGAAGGTGAGATGGTGGTGACTCACCGAGTTGACTCGGTTATGGGTGATTAGATGGTGTTGGCTTTTCACGTGAAGGGAGGTTGGAGATGGAAGTAATGAAAGGTGGTTTTGGGTGGTGATGGTGGCAAAGGAAAATGGAAGAATGTGATGGTTACGTGGTGGCTTCGCGGTGTTGCTTCTTGGTTTGGAGGTTGAAGGTAAGGGTGGTTCTGTTTTGGGTTGCGGGAGGGTATTGAAGGATCGAGAATGATGAAGGTGGACGTGTGGTTATGGAGGGGCTACGTTTTTGGAACTTGGTGTTGTTGGTGGTAATGAGGGTATGTAAGCTTGAGGGTGATGGTTGGATGAGGTTCTGTGCGAACGTGAATGGAGTTGATAGGGAGAAGGGTTGGTTTTTTTCTGAGAGCTAAGGTGTGGCCTCTACCTGTTGGAGAAAAAAAATCTGAACCCCCCACTTGCCTTCTCCTTTGCTCTTTTATCTGAAAAATCTGGAGACTTCCCACTGTCCAAGGTGGAGAGGCTGTCAGGTTGACCCAGCTTGGGTCACTCTAACACTTCCTCATTTATGCTTTGCCCTCTGCTCCAAACTCCTCCTTCTCCAATGCCTGCTGCCCTTCCCAAACCATGATAGGCAGCTCCCCAAGGTGTGCAGGAGTGCTGAAGAGCCAGCTGACACACAGCCATGCAAAGCTGCGTTTTTCTTTTTATTTATTCTTGTTTTTTTTTGCTGTAACAACAGGAGGGATTTCTTTTGTTTTTTGTCTCTTTTTTTGTTTTTATTATATTTTTATCTTTGTTTGCACAAATAAACTAAACTAGAGTAAGAACTGACCAAGAAAACAAAATGCTCACAATATTGCAATTAAACATTAATCATTAATTAAGACAAAAATTTTATGGACAAAATTAGGTATCAACACTGAGCAAACAATTTTATTTTTAAAATTTTAATGGATCGTATTTAATATGTGTCCGCGCTATGTCTAAGATGTATCTAAGCAATAAAAAAAGATTTTTTGAATTGAACACACTCAGATACGTATGTCATGTGTGTGTTGTTGTGTGTCCGTGTCGGATACGTGTCCGCGTATTACTAAAATGGCATGTCCGTATTTCATAGATAAAAAATAATGTTGAAAAGTAATGTAAGATAGTTATTTGACTTATTTCTCTTTAAAAATGGAAAGTATATTAATTTTCTGCTTTAATTTGGCCACCAATTAATAATAGTTAAGATTATAAATTTCACCCTTGTAAATGATATTAATTATGTTTTGGGACCGTGCACTTCATTTCACATCAGTGGTGGAAAACGCAATCGCTAAGGTGGAAAGAAAAAGAAAAAGCTCCCTCTCTGCTCCAGCCCGTGCCACTGCAGAGCCTCATCGTCCCCTTTTGGTTCCAATATCTATGATCTTTGTTGCAGAAAAACACACAGATTAGAGAAAGGCATTGGAGTGAGAGAAAAAAAGGGGGTAACAGAGGCAGAGGAAGATTAGAAAGGGCAAGGGTGCACACTTTAGCACCACGCCTTTCCATGGATTCCTCTCCCCTTCCACCTCCAATTCGCTTCGACCCCACGGCATCCTTACTTTGATTGGCTTTGACACTCATACGCAGCAGCAGCAACCATAGAGAAAAAAAAGACCGATTCGAACCACTTTCCTCTTTTAATAGTGGTGGACATAAAGGGGAACCCTACCCCAGCGTTTTTATCCTCACCGTTTCGATTGGAGTCGAAGAAGAACAAGAAGAGGAGGGGCTTTTGCGGTGTGAAAATGTTGTGGATTATGAGATTCTCGGGGTTTTTCTCCGCCGCAATGTTCATGATTATTCTCTCCCCTTCCCTCCAATCCTTCCATCCCGCCGAAGCCATCCGATCCTCCCACCTCCAGATGCCCCTACCCGAAACCGACAACGACAACCGATTTTACTTCCGAAAAGCCTCTCTATTCCGCAATGCAGATGAATGTGGTTCCGATCAGAGTGGGATTTCAGGGGAAATGAGTGTTTGTGATCCTTCCTTGGTACACGTGGCCATAACCCTCGATGTCGAATACCTCCGCGGTTCGATTGCCGCCGTTCACTCCATCCTGTACAATTCCGTGTGTCCGGAGAGCATCTTCTTTCACTTCCTCGTCTCACAGACCAATTTGGAGTCGCTGGTTGAATCCACGTTTCCGCTGTTGAAGTTCAAGGTCTATTACTTCGATCCGAAGATTGTGAGGAATCTGATCTCAACCTCTGTGAGGCAAGCGTTGGAACAGCCCCTCAATTATGCCAGAAACTACCTGGCTGATCTTCTGGAGGATTGTGTCCACAGAGTCATTTACTTGGATTCGGATCTAGTGGTGGTGGATGATATCTCCAAACTCTGGAGTACTAGATTGGGTTCTCGAACCATCGGGGCTCCGGAATACTGTCACGCCAACTTCACCAAGTATTTCACGGCGGGATTTTGGTCGGACCGGCGGTTCTCCGGCACGTTTGTGCAGCGGAAGCCGTGCTACTTCAACACCGGAGTGATGGTTATGGATCTGGTGCGATGGAGGAAAAAAGGGTACACGAAGCGGATAGAGAAGTGGATGGAAATCCAGAAGAGTGATCGGATCTACGAGCTGGGTTCGCTGCCGCCGTTCTTACTGGTTTTCGCGGGACACGTGGCGCCCATTGAACACCGCTGGAACCAGCACGGCTTGGGCGGTGATAACGTCCGGGGCAGCTGCCGGGACCTGCACCCTGGTCCCGTTAGTCTGCTGCATTGGTCCGGGAGCGGCAAGCCATGGCTCCGCCTTGATTCTGAACGGCCCTGCCCTCTCGATGCTCTTTGGGCGCCATATGACTTGTACGGACACACTCACTGATGATGAATAATGAATTAGAACAGCAAGGTTATTCGCCGGTAAATTCCTGTTTTGTCACTTCTATCTGTTCATTTCATTTAATTTTCTCATTTTGGGTATTGATTAATTTTCTCTTCTACTCTGCTTACTGTGAGTAATCGGATATCTAGTCATTTTTCACTAGTTTTTCTTATATTAGATTCTTTTCTCAGGCAATTTGTCAGTCATTTTGTATTTTGTATTTTGTATTTTGTATTCTATTCTATTATTATGTGGTTCCTGCACTGAAAATAAAAAGATGAGAACAAAAAAAGCAGGTGGATCTTCTGATTTCTTCTTGTACATAAGTGAGACATTTTAGTATCTTGTGCTATTTAGGTTTGAAGCATCAACTCAGTTAAGCTTAAGCTTCCCTTATAAACAATATACAGTATGATTAAACTAGTGCAACTGTCAATGAATAACTTTATTTAAATTGATTTGTTAGTGTTCTGGCTACTGTCTGCCTGTGTTGTTTGATTCTCGAGAATTTCTTCTCGGTCTATGACCTTTACCGTATTTACCAACCTATTGGTAAACCTTAGTTAGTGTGATTTTAGAGTGGTGGCTAGCTGTGGCCCATGTGCAAAATTTGCAATTTATCCTGTTCAATTTGTGTCGGGAAGAGGGGGTAGTAGCTACTGCTACTTGCTAATGGGAACAAGGAAAGGGGAGCTGAACTGTTGTGCTTTTATATTACTTATAGGAGTAGTTAATATAATATAAGCAGCAGAAGGTGGAAGACACGTATGTTGCTGCGTGGTGGATAGCCTAGATGTCCACGTCTATACAGAGAGAGGCCAAAAGGAACTGAGGGGCTGCGTTCAAGTTTAAGATATATAGGGGGGGGGGGGCATGAGGCATCTAATCTTTGCCGGCAGCAGTGGCCAAATCTGGCATGAGAACAATTCAATGAGTCTGTGGATTGCCTTGGCAGCTAAGCTAAGTTCGCGGGCACTCTGAGGGAAGCATGCTTCGGTGGCAGCGGCGGAACATTTGTGAGCTATCTTCCGCACTCTGCATTCATTGCGCCTCACTCTAATTTTGTCCTTTGCACCGCACGCATAGCTGGCAATTCTTTGTGTTCTGTTTTCTCTTCCGCCATCTGATTTATGCGCATCATTTTCCCTCCCAATAAATGAAACTCGTGTCCTATTCCTGAATCTTGACACTGGTGGATGGTTTAATTTTATTTTTAAAATAAAAATATAAAAGATTGTGATAGCTAGGAGTAGAAAATATCAAGTTCAATGGTTTGTTTTTTTTGGTTGCACAAGCTCAATGGTTCTACTTCTACAATATGGGATGAGGGGTCCTAATGTCGCTGTTGCTTTTGTGTTCATTCAACGAGGTGTTTTGGGGTCCAATTCTCCTTGCCCTTGGTGTCACACGTGGCCAGTTTCTTGGAGTCTTTTTATACAGCTCAAGGACTACATGTGGCGTTATTTTATATTTTTTTCCGGGGTACAATTTTTATATCTATTTTATTTCTTCAAAATGTATGATTGTGAAAACAGCAAAGCAGCAGCCATCGCGCAAAATACATGTGATCGATTAGACTTAATTTTATTTTAATGAGAAAAAAGTTTTAAGGGAGGAAAAGTTACTACATTCTTAAACATGCATTACAGATCTTGACAAGGACTTATAATGACATTTATAAATTCTGCATTGCGTAAAATTACTGGCGATGAGCATGAAACGATTAGTTAAAGTGTTTCTATCCATAGATAGTGGACTGTACCAGTCCAGTTCTCATTCGGTCACTGTCTCGGGTCTCGGGTCTGGCATAATAGACATTCCATAAACTTATACATATCAATCATATAATCCCATCTTATCTAAGCCCATCTCAGAATGATAGACTAATCTAGGTTAGCCTAACCAAATCTTTTTTATAGGATCTGACCGTTCTATGTTCAAACGGTTAGCTTTTTAAGCACGTGATTAATGTTTCTTCAATGGTCTTTCTGGTCGATCGACGCTATCATGACTCACATTCATAAACGGCCTCGTACCATGAAGGTTAGACATAATGTTTCTGAATGATCAAAGATGTGGCTTGAACAGAAGGTATTTGAGGCACTAATCCTTGGACTCCTATATAAACCAATCTTACTGCCTAAGCAGGGCATGTTCCTTTTTTCACCTAAATACTCATACTAACCATATTTTGCAACCATTCTGTTGACTTGCCTAGGTGTCAACCTTGCTGTTGCCTTGCCTGTAGGTTTCTAGCGAGTTCTTTTCTTAATTACCAAGCTATACCGACTTAGGACCCAGTCAGTACTCAAAACATCTGGCGTCCACTGTGGGGCTCTGGTAAAATTGTCCTGCCTTATTACAACCAATTTTCTCTCCAATCAACCAGCACATCTTTCAACCAATTGATAATTCCAACCACTTTCAAGCAATCATGGCCTCAGACGAGAACAACGTTTTTGATGGAATTAACCAAGGAAATCCTCAATCCAACCCCATTGAAATGTTGTTGCAAGTCATTAGGGATATCAACAACCGAATTAACCAGATAGCCAACAGAGACCAACATCGTGTGGAGCACGAAGGCGTGAATAATGAACGAGAAGTTAAGAGAGTGGCTTAGGAAGACACCCTGAATAGAGAAGTTCGCCGTTAGACAAACTGCCCCCACCTATAGTTGACCATCCATTCTCTGATTTTATAATGTCAATTCCCCTGCCGGACGGTTTTCAACTTCTGACCATGGAGCTCTACCATGGGACGACCGACCCTTAAGAGCATCTTACCATGTTTAATTCTATGATGATTTTGAATGCAGGGTCAGACTCGATCAAATGTAGAGCTTTCTCGATAACTCTGAAGAAATCAACTTTACTCTAGTTCTCGAGCCTTGAGGCAGGTTCGATTTTTGACTTTTTTGAATTGTCGATTAAGTTTCTTAACCATTTTTTCACTAATAGGACTCACCAGAAAACTTTGACTAGCTTAATCAACTTGAAGCAAGGTCGAGACGAATCGCTAAATGAGTTCATGAAGAGATTTAGTGAAGAAGTAGTCCAAATTAGAGATCTTAACCCAGATGTGTCTCTACATGCCATTATGGCTGGCCTACGACCAGGGCCGTTTGCCGACTCCTTGGCTAGGAAACCACTCGTGGATCTAGATGATTTGAGAACTAAATCTACGGGGCACATCAACATGGAAGAGATGACAAGCGCAAGAAAGCAATTGGAGCAACAGTTCTCGGATTAGGGAGCAATAAGTACCAGAGTCCACCCTTAGATTTCCATCTGACCGATCTAGCAGGACCACCAGTATTGTGGGCGAGGAGTAAATCAGAGAAGTCGACCAATGAAGGCAGCAGAATGATCAGACCAATTTGATTGCAATCCTCAGGTAACTTCAAGCTACATGCAGCCTTGGTACGATGTGTACACACCATTGATCACTCAACGAGAATAGATATTTCGGGAGATATATAACACTAGCTTAATCCAGCACCCAAGGGGTGCGTAATTCGCACGAAAGGTTCCGTCCAGTGTGGACAAAAGCAAGAGGTGTGATTACCACAAAAGGTATAGTCACACAATTGAGGAGTGCATCGCATTAAAGGATAAAATCGAGCAACTCATTCGAGAGGGTTATCTTGGGAAACATGTTTACCGGGAAGCTGGAGCAAGGAAACAAAGGAAGGGAATCAATCCAGGCAGAGGAGTCAAAGTCCAGGTGACAAAGGTAATATCAATGACCTCCATTTCCGGAGAATAGAGAGTCATCGATTTGATCGGGAGGTGCTCGAATAATCTCGTTATTTTGAGAGTAATATCTGTAAGTTATTCTCCCCCGCTTCAAAATAAACAACATGAAGACGGAGTAGTCATTTCATTTTTGAATAAAGAATTTTTCGGTTTGGATGAGAGTTTGGATGATCCGATGGTAATATCAGTTATAGCGGGAAATTTTCAAATTAGAAGAGTTTTAGTTGATCAGGGAAGTTTGGCTAATGTTCTCTACATGTCTAGCCTCCAAAGACTGCAGATATCAAATGAGGATTTGACCTCTTTCAACGGGACTTTGGTCGGATTCTCTGAAGAACAGGTAAATGTCAAGGGGTACATAAACCTCCATACTACTTTTGGAATAGGTACTATACTTAAAACTGTTCCAGTTAAATATCTTGTAATAGATTGTCATACCCCGTATAATGTTATCCTTGAGAGTCCTTATCTAAATTCTCTTGGGGCCGTAGTTTCGACTCCTCACTTGACAATGAAGTTTCCAGTCTCCAAGACCGAGGTCAAAGTAGTTCATGCAGATCAGAAGGAGGCCAGGATTTGCTAAAATGAAAGTTTAAAGCCAAAGCCAAAAGAGTCGACCGACCTGGCAGACCAAAAACGGCAGATACACAATGTAAACATGGCTGAGTTGGATCTGAGGAGTGATGAGTAGGACCGACCTCAGCCAATTGAGGAGTTGCAGACTATTTCTTTGGGTCCCAAACACGATTAGGTAACGCATATTGGGGCTCATTTACCGACCGATTTGAAGCGAGCATTGGAGGAGTTATTAAAGAAAAACTATGACCTATTCACATAGACAGCGGTGGATATGCTTGGAATTGATCCAAAAATTATCTCTCACAAGCTTTCCTTAGATAAAAAAGTGAAGCATGTGGCTCAGAAGAAAAGGAAGCTGGGGTCGTAGAGGCAGAAGGCTGCTACTAAAGCAATAAATAAGCTTTTGAAAGCAGAGTTTGTAAGGGAAGTGAAGTATACCATGTGGTTGTCTAATGTGGTTATGGTGAAGAAGTCATCGAAAAATTTGAGAATGTGCACAGATTTTACCGACCTCAATAAAGCCTATTCGAAGGATTCCTATCCATTTCTCAGTATATATCGATTAGTAGACGGAGCTTTCGGTTATCAGTTTCTTAGCTTTATGGATGTGTAATCTAGGTACAACTAGATCAAATTGCATCTGGGCAATGAAGAAAAGACGCCTTTATTACAGAATTTGAGAATTTTTGCTACAAAGTATGACTTTTGGCCTAAAGAATGTCGGGGCAACTTATCAGTGGTTGTTGAATAAGATATTTGAGGAGTAGATCGACGGAACACATTGATGTTTATGTTGATGACATGGTGGCTAAGTGTAATATCCTAATATCAATATCTCAGTATATACGTCATATAAGGAGATACTTAATATTACAATGTCACTACATACATATTAATCATATACTATATCCATAATGATCGTTGGAAACACTATAGAGAGCCATATGAAATGTGGAATATAATATTTATAACATAATGTATCAAAATTACTTATACATCACTAGCTTTAGTAAAGACTTGAAGTGTTAGATAACTCTATACATTTCAAAAGAGATACTAAAAGTACAACAATTGAAACATACAACATAAACTAATTTAGCTTCTTTCTTCTTCTTATCCTTGGAAGAAGTTCAACTGGAATTACATAATACACAGCGGAGTGAAAAACTATATTCTCACTGTGAGTAATCAAAACCAATCATACATAACATAGGTAAACATAATCTCAATAAGTACTAATGAAATATATTTAAAACATCTATAAGGTCTAACCATAGCATTTAGATAAACCAAGGTAGCATACATCTCATACATATATCCAGTTCAACTTAGAACCAAACATGTAAATCTTAAGAATGACCGGTTTAGTGTGTTATTTTATGGTAAATAGAGGGAAAGTTCATCCTCACATTACACATATCTTGGCACGCTGAGAAGTTCGGTCTAAGTTCTGATTCCGAAGAACCTTATGGACCCTTACTTATCTCCTTTAGCCTTGACACTAACGAAATATCAAGGTTATGTCCTTCCTTAATTGAGTCTATTAGACAGCCTTCAATCTCCATTGGCCTTCATGAATGCTGTCGAAGGATACTCACAAAATCAATACTACCAATCTTTCCCATACATACTAGGTATAATTATCTTCTTGAAAACTATCTCTATTTATGCCTTAACACACCTTAGGAAACATATACTAATGATTCCATCTAGTCAAGAACTTCAAAATATCAAAAATTTTATTTTTGAAAATTCTGGCCTTAGACACGAGCCATATCTGATTATACGCCCTTCCCCCCCCCCCGTGTCTTGCTCTGTGAGCACCAAAAACCCTGCAGCTCACTTTGCAGACCAGTGGTACTGTTCCATTGGTTCTTTTATTGGATTTTATCCATTCCAATCCAGTTTCTAAGTGATTCTAAGTCCCTAATCAGTTCTTAAACACATAAGAATCATCAATCACAAGTTTAAACCTCTTAATTTGGATTAAAACATAAAAATCACTTATAGGGTAACCTAACCCCTTTTTGTGAATCCAAGATCCAAATGAGATATTCAAAGCTTCTAACTTCAATTAATGTTATGAACAAGTCATCAATGATCAAAGAAACTCTATCATATAAGTAAAACTCATCAAACACTTCAAGAACACAAAATGACCTATTGAACACCAAAGTGCATCAAAGGAGAAAAAAGTGAAAAGAAGTGAAGATGAACTTAAAAACCCTACCTTTGGAACTGTGAAGATGAATCAAACTTAGTTGGATCCTCAAGTCTTGGGTTTATCCTTGGCTTTCCTCTTTCTTTCTTCCTCTTGCTTGGTATTTCTTTCCTCTTCTTTATCTTCTCCTTTCACGGTTTCTGCTTCTGTTTGTGAAGCCAAAAACAACCGTGAATAAGACTTATAAAGAGAGTCTAAAAGACTCATATGACCCTTAGGCCAAAACTGCTAAAATCTCGATCTGCTAAAAATACTTAGATTTAACTAAATTCAAAATTTCAATTTCTAACAACTTTAAAATAAATACTAAGATTCATATAAAAAGTCGTTTCAACTTTATTTGATATTTTCATATCTACTAGTCACACCTGCTATAATTAGACAACCAGTATGCCTAAAAATGCCAAACTAGTTCAGTTTACCTTGAAACTTTAATTGTAACTTGTTTTATGTATTTATGACCTAGAAATAAATTATCCATATTTATTTCTCTCTCCTAAGTAATTAATACTATTATCTGAGTCATTTTAAGACACTTTTCAAAGTGGTGGTTGTAACTAAATACCTAAATTAACTTAGATTGTCACAAGTATAAACATACATGCTAAGCAAGTCATATGCTACCTGTTGAACACATAAACAAGTCTAACATGTCATTTAAGATATTACATTTCTCCTCTCCTTTTTAAAATTTTGACCTCAAAATTGCTCACCTGAAAAGAACAAATCCGAGTAATCCTGCTGTATGTGGGACTCTAACTCTCAAGTAACCTCCTCAGGGTCATTATCATCCCGTATAACCTCCACCAGAAGAATCTGCTTTCCTCTAAGCTCTTTGACCCCTCTGTCCACGATCCTTACCGAATGTATACCATAAGACAAATCATTTCTTAACTGTACATATTCATGTTCTATGATATGCAATGAATCTGAATTATACTTTCTCAACTGAGATACATGAAAACCATCATGAAAGTTAGACAAACTGGGAGAAAGGGCTATCTGGTAAGCTATGAGTCCAACTTTTTTTAGAATTTGGTAGGGACCAAGAAAACGCAGATTTAACTTTCGAGTTTTCAATGTTCTACCAATCCCTATCGTAGGAGTAACTCTTAAGAATACATGATCTCCTTCACTAAACTTAAGAGGTCTCATTCTCTTATTAACATAACTCTTTTGCCGACTCTGAACAATAACCAACCTATCCTTAATCATCTTGATTTGCTTTGTAGTCTGCTGGACCAACTCTAGGCCTAAGATGGTTCTCTCACTTACTTCATACCAACATAAAGGCGATTTGCACTTTCTTCCATACAAAGCCTCATAAGGTGTCATACTTATGCTGGAATGGTAACTATTATTATAAGCAAACTCCGCTAACGGTAAGAACTGATCCCAACTACCCCGTTGTTCTAAAACACATGCCCTAAGCATATCCTCAAGGGTTTTGATAGTCCTCTCTGTTTGCCCATCTATTTGTAGGTGATAATCTGTACTAAGGCTTAACTTAGTCCTAAAAGCCTCCTGCAAGGCTCCACAGAATCTAGATGTAAATTTAGGATCTTTATCTGAAACTATACTGACAGGGACTCCATGCAACCTAACTATCTCCTTTAGTAACACTGAGTTAATTTGTCTAGAGGATAACTAGCTTTCATTCGTAGAAAGTGGACAAATTTAGTTAATCTATCCACTATAACCCAAATAGTATCAAAACCTTGCTGAGTCCTAGGTAGACCTGTTACAAAGTCCATATAAATCTTCTCCCATTTCCACTCTAGGATTCCTAAAGATTGTAAAGGTGCTGCTAGCTTCTAGTGTTCAATCTTCACCTTTTGACAAACTAAACACTTTGCGACATACTTAGCTATGCCTCTTTTCATCCAGTCCACCAAAACATTTTCTTTAGATCTTGGTACATCTTAGTGGTTCCGGGATGGATGGTATGCTTACTGCTATGAGTTTTCTCTAGAATCCTATCTTTGACCTCTGACTCCCTTGGAATACAAAGCCTGTCTCTAAACTTTATCATTCCATCATCAGTTATATGAAAATCCTCTTAGGTTCTCTAAACTTTATCCTCCTTTTGAGCTTCTAAAATATGAGTCCTTAAGCCATTTACTGTGTCTACTATACTTACAAAGAAACTCTGTGGCATCACAGTCACTGCTAAACTCAAATTTCTGAAACTCTTACTCTCTTGGATCATCATTCGGGGCATATGTAGGGATTTCTTATTTAATGTATCAGCCACTACATTGTCATTACCTGAATGATACTTTAACTCAAAGTCATAATCTTTTAAGAATTTCATCCATCTTCTTTGCCTCATGTTCAACTCCTTCTAATCAAACAAGTACTTTAAACTCTTATGATCACTGAATACCTCAAACTAGACTTCATAGAGATAATGCCTCCAAATCTTTAAGGCAAACACTACAACTGCTAACTCCAAATCTTGTGTAGGGTAACTTTCCTCATTTGGCCTTTACTGCCTTGATGCATAGGCAACTACTCTCCTATTCTGCATCAGAACACACACATTAGTCCCATCTTTGAAGCATCACAAAAGACCTCAAAGTCTTCATAGGGATCTAGAATTACCAACACTGGCGTAGTAGTCAACCTCATCCTTAACTCTTGGAAGTTATTCTCACAGTCCTGAGTCCACTCAAAAGTACTACCATTTCTAGTCAACCTAGTCAAAGGCAGTGCTAACTGAGCTTGATGAACCTTCTATAGTACCCAGTTAGGATTATAAAGCTATTAATTTCGGTCATAGCGATGGGTCTCTCCCACTGCAATACTACTTCTACCTTGCTAGGGTCCACTGCAATTCCTCCATTAGAAATAACATGGCCCAAAAACTGTACCTTCGTTAGTCAAAACTCACACTTGGATAATTTGGCAAATAGTTTCTTCTCCTTTAGGATATCTAAAACAATCCTTACATGCTGCTCATGCTCTTCTCTTGTCTTTGAATAGATAAGGATGTTATCAATAAATACTACCACAAACTGGTCTAGGTAAGGTCTAAAGACTCTGTTCATGTAATCCATAAACATTGCTGGAGCATTCGTCAACCCAAAGGACATCACAAGATACTCATAATGCCCATACCTAGTTCTAAAGGCGGTCTTACAAATATCCTATCCCCTAACTCTAATTTGATGATATCCATATCTTATATCAATCTTGGAAAACATTGTAGTTCCTCTTAACTGATCCATTAGATCATCTATCTAGGCAAATGATACTTGTTCTTGATGATCACCTTGTTCAACTGCCTGTAGTCAATATACAACCGCATGGTACCATATTTCTTCTTCACTAGCAACACTGGTGCTCCCTACAGAGAAACATTAGGCCTAATGAATTGCTTGTCCAACAACTCCTCTAATTGTTTCTTGAGTTCAGCCAACTTTAAGGGTGCTATAGATATAGGTCCTGTACCCGATACTAAATCTATAGTAAACTCTATTTCTCTCTCTGGTGGTAACTCAGCTAAGTCACTCGGAAACACCTCAGGGTATTCCCTCACCACAGGTAAATTGTTTAGGCTCTGCTCAACCTCTACATCTAATGAGAAAATGAGAACATATCCTAGAGTTCTTTCTACTAAACAGTGATTGACCTGATTAGCATTGAGATAGGAAGACTCTGAAGAAACAACTCTGGTAACATTGGACAGAAAAATTAGGGTTTTATCTGAACAGTTGAAAATCATATAATTGGATGACAACCAATCCATACCAAGAATGACATCTATGTCCACAGGGGATAAACAAAAGAGGTTTACAAGAAAAACTCTATCATCGATTCTTATTCAACAGTCAAGACACACTTTCGAAGTTATGACTAGTTTACCCGGGGGTGTGGAAACAGATAAGTCATATGATAACTCTGACATAAGCAAATCCAATATCCTTACATAATCATAAGAAACAAAGGAGTGGGATATTTCTGAATCATACATGACATTTAAAAGATGATTACAAATTATGCCTTTACCTTGGATTAGGTTGGAAGATTGGGCCACCTCTGTTCTGCCTAGAGTGTAAACTTGTCCCTTGGTTAGCGGTTTTGGGGTAGGTGCATCTTCCTTGTTCTGAGGACAAGCTTTGGAGAAATGCCCCGGCTGCCCATATGTATAACACACAGACTGGTCCGCAAGGCACTTGTCTCCATGTGCCCTCCCACATTCAGCTTATTATGGTGCCTTAGACCACTACTTACTTTTTCCTTTAGGGTTGCTTGCCTTAGAAGCACCTTGTTTGTTCCTGTTGTCCTCTATCTTTCTTTTTGGGACGTCTTGCGCCCTTTCCTCTACTAAAGAGCTATTGACTTCCGACTCCACAGTCTACATTTGTTAACCAAAGCAGGAAAGTCTCTAATCTCCATCGGTCTCACCATACCTCTGATCTCCTTCCTCAAACTAGATTCAAATTCAAACACCTCCATTTCTCGTCCGAGTGATATCGGAAATGATAAGAGAATTTTGCCATTTCATCATACTTGGCCACATACTAGCCTATATATATGTTTCCTTGTTTCAACTCCATAAACTCTACTTACTTGTCATCATGTAGAGTCTGAAGGAAAAACTTCTCCAGGAAAGCTATCTTGAAGACTTCCCTTGACATCAGGGTGTCAGCTGCTTCAAGTACCATTTTGGTACTTTTCCACCAATGCTCTGCCTCATCTTTCAACATCTATGAGGCGAAGGTCACTTTTTACTCTTCCGAGCAAATCATAGCATCGAAAATCTTCTCTATCTCACTAAGCCACTCTTCAGCCTTTGCAGGATTGTACTCGCCTCTGTATGGTGGAGGGGTCATCTGACGGAAGGCTCTCAAGTCTAGGAAATTCTGATTCCTTTCGACTTGAGTAGCCTATTACGAGTGGCGATCAGGTGGTGTAGACTGCTGAGGCGGATTTGATTTCATTCTCTCAAGCATCCTAATCATAACACTGGCCATAACCATAACGGTTTCATCCATATCTGGACTCGGTGGGGCCGAGCTCTTTGCTTCTCTAGATCGCATGTTTGGTTTAATAGTTTCCTGTACACATAGAAACAACATGTATTGAGCTGCAGTCTTAATACCATGTAACTGTGCAACAGAAGCTAATAACAAACCAAACAAAGATAAATCATGCAATTCTATCATCACATTTAACATATGAAACAAGAAAAGCACAATTTCTAAGAAGGAACTCCTATATGCCTAAGCATAGTTTGTCTATATCCCGACTCAACAAGATGAACTGCTCTGATATCATAATATAACATCCTAATACCAATATCTCAGTATATACGTCATACAAGGAGATACTTAGTACTACAATGTCACTACATACATACTAATCATATACTATATCCATAATGTTCGTTGAAAACACTATAGAGAGCCATAAGAAATGCGGAATACAATATTTATAACATAATGTATCAAAATTACTTATACATCACTAGCCTTAGTAAAAGACTTAAAGTATTAGATAACTCTATACATTTCAAAAGAGATACTAAAAGTACGACAATTGAAACATACACTATAAACTAATTTAATCTGTAGCTTCTTTTTTCTTCTTACCATTAGAAGAAGTTTCACCTGGAATTACATGATACACAGCGGAGTGAGAAACTATATTCTCAGTATGAGTAATCAAAACCAGTTATACATAACATAGGTAAACATAATCTCAATAACTACTAATGAAATATGTTTAAAACATCTACAAGGTCTACCATAGCATTTAGATAAACCAAGGTAGCACACATCTCATACATACATCCAGTTCAACTTAGAACCAAAAATGTAAATATTAAGAATTACCGGTTTAGTGTGTTATTTTGTGGTAAATAGAGGGAAAACTCATCCTCACATTACTCATATCTTGGCACGCTGAGAAATTCGGTCTAAGTCCTGATTTCTAAGAACCTTATGGACCCTTACTTATCTCTTTTGACCTTGACACTAACGAAATATCACGGTTATGTCTTTCCTTAACTGAGTCTATCAGACACCCTTCAATCTCTCTTGGCCTTCATGAATACTGTCAAAGGATACTCACAAAATCAACACTACCAATCTTTCTCATACATACTAGGTATAATTCTCTTCTTGAAAACTATCCCTTTTATACCTTAACACACCTTAGGAAATATATATTAATGATTCTATCTAGTCAAGAACTTCAAAATATCAAAAATGACATTTTTAAAAATTTTGACCTCAGACACGGGCCATGTTTGATTACACAGCTCCCCTGTGTCTTGCTCTGTGAGCACTGTTCATGAATTTCAATTGGCAGAGAGGGACATGACCAGAAACCCTGCAGCTCACTCTGCAAACCCGTGGTACTATTCCATTAGTTCTTTTCTTGGATTTTAGCCATTCTAATCCAGTTTCTAAGTGATTCTAAGTCCCTAATCAGTTTTTAAAAGCATAAGAATCATCAATCACAAACTTAAACATCTTAATTTGGATTAAAGCACCAAAATCACTTATAGGGTGACCAACCCTCTTTTGTGAATCCAAGATCCAAATAAGATATTCAAAGCTTCTAACTTCAATTAATGCTATGAACAAGTCATCAATGATCAAAAAATCTCCATCATACAAGTAAAACTCATCAAACACCTCAAGAACACAAAATGACCTATTGAACACCAAAGTGCATCAAAAGATAAAAAGGTGAAAAAAAGTGAAAATGAACATAAAAACCCCTACCTTTGGAGCTGTGAAGATGAATCAAACTTAGTTGGATCCGCAAGCCTTAACTTTACCCTTGGCTTTCCTCTTTCTATCTTCCTCTTGCTTAATATTTCTTTCCTCTTCTTTCTCTTCTCCTCTCACGATTTCTGCTTCTATTTGTGAAGCCAAAAACAGCCGTGAATAAGACTTATAAAGAGGGTCTAAAAAACTCATATGACCCTTAGGCCAAAACTGCTAGAATCTCGATCTGCTAAAAATACTCAAATTTAGCTAAATTCATATTTTCAGTTTCTAATAACTTTAAAATAAATACTAAGATTCATATAAAAAGTCATTTCAACATTATCTGATATTTTCATATCTGTCGCTAGTCAAACCAGCTATAATTAAACAACCAATATGTCTAAAAATGCTAAACTGGCTCAGTTTACCTTGAAACTTTAATTGTAACTTGTTCTATGTATTTGTAACCTAGAAATAAATTATCCATATTTATTTCCCTCTCCTAAGCAATTAATGCTATTATTTGAGTCATTTTAAACTACTTTTCATAGTCCTGATTGTAACTAAATACTTAAATTAACTCAGGTTATCACAAGTATAAATATACATACTATGCAAGTCATATGCTATCTTTTGAACACATAAACAAGTCTAACATGTCATTTAGGGTATTACACTAAGACTTTGGTCAACGGAAACCATTGTTCCAACCTCGCTGAATGCTTCGCTTAATTGAGAAAATATAACATGAAGTTGAACCTGGAGAAATACGTGTTCGGGGTTCAGGTCAGGAAGTTCTTTGGTTTCCTTCTTACTAACAGGGGAATTGAGGCTAACCCAAACAAGTGCAAGACCATAATGGACATGACGAGCCCGACAACGGTCAAGGAAGTATAGAGATTAACAGGGAGGATTGCCAGCTTGTCAAGATTTCTCTCAAAATCTGCCGACTGAGCTCTCCCATTCTTCCCATGTCTCAAGAAACTGGAGAGTTTCCAATGGACAGAGGAATGCGAGAAGGCATTCAACGAATTAAAGCATTTCTTAGCTACCCCATCGATCTTGACCAAGCCCGAAAAAAGTGATAAATTATTTCTTTATATTTCTGTTTCTGACAAGGCATTAAGCTCAGTTTTAGTTAAAGAGGTGGGGAAGAAGCAGTGACTTTTTTACTTTGTCAGCCGAGTCTTGCAATGACCAAAAGTCTGATATCAGAAGATTGAGAAAATGGTGTTGATGCTGCTGGTGATGGCCAAGAAACTTCGACAATATTTCTGAAGTCATTTGATCATCGTCAGAACTGAACAACTGATTAAACAAGTGCTCAGAAAGTCGAAACTCGCCGGACGCATGATCTCATGGTCGATGGAATTATCTGAATTTGATATCCAGTTTCAACCCAGAGGACCGATTAAATCCCAGGTACTATCCAATTTTTTAGTTGAACTATCTTCGGCTTTCCCACATAACTTGAATGGTGACCCTTGGATTCTTTTCGTTGATGGAGCTTCCAACTTTAAAGGAAGCGGGGCTGGAGTTATCTTGGTAGGGCCAAATGAAGTTCTAATTGAGTAATCCTTGAAATTTAACTTTCGAGCAAGCAATAATCAGGCCGAGTATGAGGCCTTTATCACCGGGCTAACATTAGCTGCAGAGATGGGAGTGACTCCGCTGATTGTTAAGTTTGATTCCTGGCTGGTTACTGGGCAAGTTAAGGGCGAGTTTCAAACCAAAGACTCACAGTTGACTAAGTACTTGGTGAAGGTGCACAATGTTGTCAAAAAGTTTGAGCAGTTTGAGATTGTGCATATTCCTAGGTATTAGAATGTTTAGCCTGATCTACTCTCGAAGTAGGCCAGCATTAAGGGCCGGAGAACAACTGATCCGTCATTCAAGAGATAGTTGACCGACCGAGTATAGAAATAGAATAGCTTTTTGCTATCAACAATGATATGAATTCTTGGATAAACCCAATCATCAAATACTTGCAAGATAGTGAGCTTCCAACCGATGATAAGAAGGCAAAGAAGTTGCGGAAGCCAGCCAGTTACTATACTTTGATCAGAGGTGAGCTATTTAAAAGAGGATTTTCTCTTCCCCTCTTGAAATGTGTTGATCAAAGTCAAGCTAGGTCAGTTATGGAGGAAATACATGAAGAAGTCTGCGACAATCACGTAGGTGGACGGTCTTTGGCAGGCAAAGTGTTAAGGGCTGGACTTTATTGGCCAACGATGAAAATCATTGTTTAAAGTACGTCCAAAGGTGCGACACATATAAAAAATTCACAAATCTCCATAAAGCTCTACCCGAAGAACTTCATAGATTGGAACCACCATGACCCTTTTGTAGATGGGGGATTGATCTTCTGGGACCTTTCTCTGTGGCAGCCAGACAACTAAGATATGTCATGGTGGCAATCCATTATTTCACGAAATGGATTGAGGCCGAACCCTTTTCCAGTATAACTTTAGAAAAGGTAAAAAAGTTTGTTTGGAAAAATATCATCTGTCAGTTTAGTTTACCATTTTTAATTATGCTTGAGAACAGAACTGAATTCACTGACAAGAAGTTTCGAGAATTTTGTTTAAAGAATGGAATAAAGTAGGTGTTCACCTCGGTCGAGCACCCTCAGAAAAACGGTTTGGTTAAAGCAGCAAATAAGGTAATCCTGATCGGGCTAAGAAGAAGGTTAGACCATGCCAAGGGTCTTTGGCCAGAAAAATTGTCGAGTGTTCTTTGGACATACCGGACTACACCGCAGTCCTCCACTAAAGAAACACCATTCCAACTTACTTTTGGAGTCGATGCCATGTTTCCGGTCGAAATCGAAGTGCCAAGTTTTAGAAGACTAGCTTTTAATGAAGATGTCAACAATGAAATAAGGAAGACCGATCTTGATTTGCTGGAAGAATAAAGAGAGATCGCTCATGTCATGGAAGAAGCTGCCAAAGCTAGGGCAATCAGAAAATACAACCAAAAAGTCTGAGCAAGGAAATTTAAAGAGGGAGATTTTGTATTAAGAAAAGTTGAAGATTCCAGAAGGCCACCCGGTGAAGGAAAATTGTCAGCTAATTAGGAAGGACCTTTCCAAATCTTGAAAGATATTGGTGAAGGAGCTTACACAGTCAGCGACTTTAATGGAAAAACCCTCCCTAAAACTTGGAACTCGGTCTCTCTTTGAAAATATTTTAGCTAAGTTTTTTTTTTATGCTTTTGAATGTACTTTTATTTTGTTTTTTATAAGTATTAATTTCATGTACATGGGTTAAGATGATGTACTCTTTTTTCTTATCATGATTTTTCCTACTAGGTTTTTCCTGGAAGGTTTTAACGAGACACATCTTAATCCTGTTTGATTATTTCCATTACTGGCTCAGATAGAATATATTGTTACCTAAAGCTCGAAAAATTCTGAGGTCATGACTATGCCATGATGCCCTTGAAGACGACCAAAGCCCAGAACATGCCAAGGTCATAATTCGAAATCAGTTTGTTCAAGGTGTGCTCAGAAAAAGCCGACGTCATGTTTATGCCACGTATTTCGAAATCAATAAGTTTGAAATCATCTTGTTCAGGGTGTGCTCGGAAAAAATCGAGGTCATGACTACGTCACAAAGTTTAAAATCAATAAGTTCGAAGTGCTCAGAAAAAGACGAGGTCATGATTATGCCACGAAGTTCGAAATCAATACTCAATCTGTTCAAGGCATGCTCGAAAAGAGAGGATGTCTTGATCACGCCACGAAGTTCAAAATCAATAAGTTCGAAATCAATTTGTTCAAGGCATGCTCGAAAAAGACGAGGTCATGATTATGCCACGAAATTCAAAATCAATACTCAATATGTTCAAGGTATGCTAAAAATAAGATGAGGTCTTGACTACGCCACGAAGTTTGAAATCAATTTGTTCAAGGCATGCTTAGAAAAAGACGAGGTCATGACTATGCCACAAAGATCAAAATAAATTTGTTCAAAATCCATTTGCTCAGGAATTTTTGAGGACTTAACTACCATGAAATCAATTTGTCTAAACTAAAGGCTAGCATATGAATTAAAAGAGTAAATTAAATTCAAAAAGTATAAATTGCCATTCAGATAAAGTTAAAATACCAAAATTTACATTATAAACTACACCAAATCAAATTACAAAGTTCAAGTTACTGGGTTACACTTTGTGAAATAAAATAATAAAATCTTCATGCTCCATCCTGGTCCTCGGCCGTTGCATCGGCTTCATCTTCTTCTTCAGGAGGATCAACAAATCGGTCGTCAATTATTTCTTTACAGACTCCAAGTTCCCCCAGACGATCATCAAACATGCTTTTGGGATTCAGAAATTTTCTATATTTCAAACCGATCTCATAACCAGCAACTCTTTGCTTGATCGCTTTGTGTTTGGATGCATACTTTTGAAGACTTGTTTTGATGATAACAAACGTGAAGAATAAATGAAGATGATAAATAGACCAAGTCCAAGTTTATATTTGATTAGCATTAAGACTTATGATCTATTGTACGGAGCTCACATTGA
Source organism: Ormosia semicastrata (assembly GCA_029884595.1). NCBI lineage: Eukaryota > Viridiplantae > Streptophyta > Magnoliopsida > Fabales > Fabaceae > Ormosia > Ormosia semicastrata. Next base: position 1,446,533 of record JAQQTO010000055.1, read on the forward strand.
TATCTCTTTGTTTTTGAAAGAAAAGATAAAGCTTATTTTTAAACTTAGTTTTCAAAATGTTTTCTGAACTGAGTTATTCAAATAGAACCTAGTCTATTCGAATAAATCCTTTTACGAGACTCTGTGTTTAAAGCTCTTATTCGAATAGCATGGCCTTTTATCCGAATAAATGAGGTTTTTCAGATCTGTGCTTTAAGTGAGTTATTCGAATAACTCATACGTTATTCGAATAAATCTATTTTGTCTGAACTTCTTTTAAACCACGTTATTCGAATAGATAAGCTGTTATTCGAAGAACCCTTCGGTTTTTAAATTCTGGTTTTAACAGAGTTATTCGAATAACATATTGGTTATTCGAATAACCCATTTGATGAGTTTTTAATTTGGTTTTAAAGCAGTGTTATTGAATAAGCTTTTGCTCTATTCGAATAAACACGAAGCTTTTGTTTACGTATATGGAAACAGCATGACTTTCAAATTTGTTTTAAATGCTATTAATTATACCTAAACGGTTGTCTCCGTGTTTTTCCCTATAAAAGCAAGCTTGGGTCATGATTTTCTTTGCCCATAACTCTGAATTATTTTCTGATTACTCTGTTTTGTGAAAACTATTTTCTACGCTCTTTTTGATTAAAAACTTTGAGATATTTCTGTGAGAGCTCCTTTAGCACTTTAATTTGTATTACTTACTCTAAGTGAGAGTTTCTCTTCATCTATATTCTGATATTCTGTATCGAGGGTGAGGTATCCTCAAGGTTTGTATAAGGGTGAGGTATCCTGCAGTCGAGACTTTAGCACAAGGGTAGAGTGTCCCTGTGTGTGAAAAGTGCTCTATTTTTAAAGTAGCAAAGCACTATTGAAACTTGTATACTTAGTGAAAAATCTCGCTTTCGAGGATTGGACGTAGACCACAAGTGGGTTAGTGGTCGAACCAGGATAAATACTGTGCCTGCTTCTCTTTTTCCCTAATCTCTTTATTTTATGCAATTTAATTTACTTCACATTTATTTTTTGCTGCTCTTTATTGTTTCTTTTCTCCTTCTTGTTCATTCTGTGCATTTATTTATTAAGCTTTTAATATTTGTCTTATTTAAAAAGAGTTTTTTTGTGAAAAGTTTTATACTCAATTCATCCCCCCTCTTAAGTACTGGAAGCCACTTGGTAACACGCTTCATCTTTTAAGCTCTCTAGCTTGATAAGCAATTTGGCTTTACTGTCAAGAGCTTCTTTGAGTTTTCGGTTGGTCTCTTGCTTCTCCTTTTTCATCACAACACAATCTTCTTCTACTTTTTTTTCTCTTCCTCCAATAATTCCAAAGATGATTCAAGGCCTTCAACTCGACAGGCCTTCGCCTTCAGCCCCTCAATCTCTTTTTTTCAATTCGGAAACCTCGGTCGAATGTGCCTTTTGTTTTTTCTCTAATTCTGATTGATAAAGCTAGTTGAAAGAAGAGATCTTTTTTCTTAGAATCTCCAACTCCAAATCATCTAACCGGATGACACTTATAGTTCAAAGAAGTTGTACCTCGACCCATCAACAAAGAACGACCCCGTCGACCTTGTCTTTGCGATCTTTATCAGTGAAAAGTGCAATTTGACTATCTAGCAGCAACTCAAATGGAAATTTGGCCGACCAAAGTGATGGTACATATACACCAATGGCAAAACCACTTAGAGCCTCAAAAGCAGCTTGGACATCTGAGTTTTGGGAGGAAGAACCCTCACCTACTAGTTGATAGCCTCCAGTTGAAGGACCCGACATCGTCTTGGCACCTACAGCTTCAAAATCCATTCTCGAATGCCTTTTAACCTCAGAATCCGACATGGTTTCAAAAGATTTTGGGTTAGGCATTACTTGAATTGGCTCCGGACGAAGTGCAGTCTAGTTGGTCAGAGCCAGAGTGGGGTTCTCTTTACTTTTTAACTTTTTCAACTGCCTCTGCACCTCCCGAGCATTAAGACGAGTAGCCATTAATTCTACAATTAAAAAAGAATATCGTTAATACTTTAGTAAGAAATTTATCTTGAAATTTAAAAATTAAAAATATTTACGAAAAATTTTGAAAAGCTCGGTCAGGTCATCTCCAAACTTTACTAAGGAACCAGTGTCCAGAATGAGAGATTTCTCTAGGATATCAATAAGAGTTCGGTCAGATAACGATAAACTTTGGTACTCTACACTTAATATGGAGATCGGATTGCTTCAACACTACAAAAGGTACCTTTCTACCCTATAATCATCAAGAAAAAACATAAGCTCGGTTGAGGGAGAACTCACGCAAAAACACTTGGATTTAAAATTTTTATATGAGGTGTCAAAGGCGGAAAGAAGCCTTTTTCACGGATGCCCATTGAGTGATACCCATCCACCCTTGCCGACTCCTTTACATTGAAAAAAAAGAAAAGAATACTCCTATGCTCGGGTTCAGACCGAGGTACCTAACCAAAACTTCAAAGGCCCGAACAAACGTCCAACTATTCGGATGGAGCTAGGTCGAAGCGACATTCAACTTGGATAAAATCCCACTTTGAAAATTTGAAAAGGGGAGTCATAACCTTAGCCGGATAAAGAAAGTGTCGTAGACATAAAGCCATCCTAGTTAGTCGCCCAGACCAGGGTTCATGTAGATCCTCTCTTCAGGGTGGCACAGTCGGCAAATGAACTTGGTTTCATCCTCGTCAGGCGCCATCACTATCCATGGGCAAAGTGTAGCAATACTCTAGGCCGAAGTGTAGGTCGAGTAATATTTTTTGACATCAGGATTGACCCAACCATATGGGTCCTCCGAGTTAAGGTTAGGGGATTGGTTTCTAACACTTCAGTCAGACGTACTCACGCTTAAATCCTCTATAGCCTTTTTATCCTTCTTTAAAGGGGAATCACCACTGTCTTGCTAACAAGATGCTGGTGCTCGTGGAGGAGATTCTTCCAGAATCTCTAGGGACTCACTCTCACTGCTTCCTCCAACAGAAACATCGCACTCTATGCCACCCTCCACACCCAAAATTTCCCCAATCTAAACAAAAAGAAGTGCGAGAGTGGAGGGAGTAGGAAGTTACCTGGTGAGCAAGTCTCGTGTAGGAAATCTCTGGAAGGAAACTGGAAGGAAAATGCAGAACTTGACACTTGACCAAGAAAGTGATGAATTCCATTTTTAAATGAGGAAGAAATGAGGAAAGAGACTCGAATGTGTTTCCCACAATGAATTGAATGAAGTAGGAGATGAAGTGAAGTTTTAAATAAAGAAAAATCACTGGAAATTGACAGTGAAGGATAAAGGAAAATGAAAAGCTCCTCTGTCTTAACCATTAGATGCCTCTGTCTTAACCATTAGATGTATCAAACAATGGAAGTTTAAAAGACAGGGATCAATGGTTGTGATGCATCCAAGTGGTGGGTACATTAATTGTGAAACAGTTGACATGACAGACACCTACTGAATGAATGACATGTGGCATACACAGCGCAATCTTTGATGCGTTGAAGTACGAGGCATCCAAGTAATTGCCTCGCAGAACCCTCAGCCTTCGCACAATGCATGGGATGTGGGCCATCTTGGCATATTTCTTCCTCGACGACTCTTAAGCTCGGCACATCTTTACAGATGACTAAGCTGGAGGGCTGTGAATCATATCAGCCCTGTTGTGGGTTAGGATGGCCTAGTTCTTCTCCAATGACCTATAGGCTTGGCCCATATTTACAGATGACCAAGCTAGAGGGTTGTGGACCATACCAGCCTTGTTCTCATCCGGCCACCCGTCCCGGGCCTGGCATAATAGGCCTTTCGTAAACCTATACAGACCGATCATATAATCCTATCCTAGGTAAGCCTATCTTGAAATGACAGGCTTAGAAATCCAGCTCAGCCTGACCAAATCCTTCTTGTAGGGTTCGACTATTCTATGTCCAAACAATTAACTTGATAAGCACATGATTAATGTTTCTTCAATGGTCACTGGCCGGTCAGTGTCATCATGACTTACAGTTGGATACGGCCTCGCCCCATGAAGGCTGGACATAATATTTCCGAATGATTAAAGATCTAAATGACCTAAATAGAAAGTATTCGAGGTACCAATCGTCAGAGTTCTATATAAATTAGTCTGGCTGCCTAAGCAGGTCATGTTCCATTTATCACCTAAACACCCATACCAATCATACTTTACAACCATTCTACTGACCTGCCTAGGTGTCGACCTTATTGTTGCTTCACCTGTAAGTCTCTAGCTAATTTTCTTTTTACTTACCGAATTATACCAACCTAAGACTCTATCAGTACTCAAAACATATAGTTTTATCTTAAATTACACAGCTCAAAATACTGTGAATATTGTCCAAATTTATGCGTATGTGAGCAACGTTTTCGGCTTTTAGCCTTGCTGTGCTAGCTGTTGCTATATAACGCTTTGGGTTGTATTTTTATTTTTATTTTTTGGGTTAGGATAATGACCACTAATAAAGGATTAGGACGTGGCAACGATTGCTTGGGCCTACGCTATGGACAAATGGTGAAAGGTCAATTTTTTGACATTGATATCTTTGTTGACACAATTATTATAAAGATAAAATATAGGTTATTTTTTATGTTTATTATATTTATTTTATTAATTAAATTATAATATGTATGTATTTTTTTAAAAATTAAACAGAAAATATTAATAAATATATGTTATAATTTAATTAATAAAATAAATATAATAAATATAGAAAAATAAACTTAAATTTTGTCTTTATTATAATCATAAAGTTAATATAATTTTTTGATTTTATATTATATGTTTAGGATGGATCTAGAATATGGAGATAGACATAAGAGGCAGACATTAGAGAAGGCCAAACACTAGGCCGCTAGCCGCCCTGGCCTATCTGATCGTAGTAGTTGATTCCCTTGATTGACAGCAAATAAGGGTGTATAATTGACTATTCAATTTCAAAGTCTTATTTTCTGATTTTATTACCACTTCTTGACTCTTATCTTATCACTTGCAATGGCTTCATCTGCATGAAACAAAATAAAACATTACTTTTAAAAGAATGTGTCTATATTCTCACAAAAAAAAAGGTGTTTGTCACCAAATATTCAGTGGGTAAAGGTAGTTCATTCATGCGGATGGAATTTGAATCTGATTCTTTTTTTTTTTTGTTCTTCTTAATTGTCAATTTCAATATGCAGATCTTTTCATGGATTTGTTGTACACGAGTTGAAGGTAAACAAAACTAGCTCATAGCGTGGAAACTGTCAAGGATTTGGTGGAGGGATATGCATGCCTTATAATTTCGATCAATTGGTTGCTATCTCCTTGGGGTGTATATGGTCTTGATTTCCCTTCTCCATTGTTCAGGAATCATACTACAGGACGATATTTAAATTGCGAAAGGATAATGTTTTTTTACAATTAAAATATATATATTATATTTAAATTATAAATTTATATAAGAAATGTTAAATTAAATTGTATATTATTATATTTTTTATAAAATACAAAATAAATTTATAAATAAATTAAATAAAAATTAAAATATTTTAATTAAACGAATAATACTGTGTATTGCGAAATAACAAGACAATTTCGGCCATTTTGCCTCGGCCGATGACAAATAGGTCTTTGTCTCAATTTGGTGTCAACAAGACTACATCAATCATTACTTACCAAGCATAAAATGAAAAAATAATGCTTATTATTCAAATCCTAATTTGGTAAGCTGTCGGTGGAATCTTGTCCTCATGCGAACTGGATTTTTTGAGAAATAAAATTCAACAATCATTATAATTATTTTTCAAACCAATATATCCTATTTTTTGGGTGCTAGAACCAATTTCTTGACGAAAATGTTTAACAAACAAATTACCTGCTAGTGTATGAGAATTAAAATCATATTAACGAAGTTGGTAAAAAAATTGGTGATCTTTTTCATTTGTAATTAGCTTGTTAAAGTTTTTTTCGTTACATCCAATGAATGACATAAGCATTCAGCAGTTGGGGAAGACTTTTATTAGATCCTGCAGTGGAACTGTACAATTTTGTTGATCTTGCAGCAGCAGACTGTTATTATTTTCTGAAAGAACTAAAGAAGAAAGATAATACATGGATCTTACATTACTACCCTTTTGGAACCACACAAAGATTAAGATCCCATAGGATTAGGCTGGCTTCAGAGTCTAGGATGTTCACCGGCCATTCTAACTGGAAGAAAAGGAATAAACCATTCTAACACGAAGAAAAGGAATAAATGGGAAAAGGGAAGCAGGCACGCAAGTATCACCCCCCCAAAAAAAAAACAGAATGAAAAAAGAAATAGAAAAAATAGAGGTCTTTGGAACCTTTACAGCTAGAAACCAGTCCGTGTTCCACCAACTTGATTCATCTCTTATCTGGCATGTTAGGCTGTCCTACATTACCAGGTAGTATAAAGCTTCCTAGTCCCTCTCTGCACTAACCTTAATATCACAAGGCAGCTCAACCATCATTCACGTTAGGGCAACGGTTGGAACATCATCTATTAATTTTTTATTCAAGATTTTTATTTTATATTTTAATATTTAAAATATTTATTAATTTTAAATTAATACATTGGATGAGAGTAAATAGGGATTTGCTTCCAACAACTGTTTAAGATCCGATCGTTTAAGATCCGATCAAGTCTAATAGCTTGTCTGATTTAAAAGTTAATTAGAATGAGTTTGAATTTTAAAAATTAAACTTAGTATATTTATAAGTTGGGTTTAAATCATGCTTTGGATTAGTTTTATATAATAATTTAAAATTTATATTTTTTTATAATTTATGATAAATAATATTTTTGACTTAAATTAATATATTTTATATAGCATAATAATATATTTAAATTGATATAATTTCTTTAAAAAAATTGTAAAACATCTCTTATTTTTAGCGTATTATTTTTAAAATCTTATGATTTAATTTTTTATCAAGTATTTTTATAAGTAAAATGTTTAATATACATTAGAATATACACATTATATTTATATTATATATTAATGTAAAAATATATCAAATTATCTTATATATGATTATAATATTTTTATGATATATAAAATAATTTTATAAATAGATTAGATAAAATTAAATGTATTTTAATTAAATAAATAACGAAACTCTTCTTATAAATATTGCTAACCTCTAAGGCACTGTCACAATTAAAAAGTTTTTTCAACAAATTTGTTCAATCTATTTAGTTATCAGGTACACTCAATCTGACCCATTCATTTATCAGGTCATGATAAAACTAAAATAAGATCTAAAAATTTAATCCAATTAAAATATTGAGGCAGTTTGGATAAGGATAAATTCGTCCCAACACTTCAACAAACCCCCCTAATTCACGTCAGGCACACCTGTTTTTGTTGAAAATGCTTATGTGAACTCAAATAGATTTGGGGAGCCAAAGAAAAGGACAGCCTCCATTGAAAACTGGAAACATTGTTTGAATTTCTGGGAACCTTACCCATTGTTTGTTTCAAGAGAAAATGAGTGAAAAGAAAATAGGAAGAGAAAAAATGAGAAAATTATGTCATTTTCTCTCGTTTGGATGTGCAGATAAAACAAAAAAGAAAGAAAAAAAATCCTGCAAGACTCACATAAAAATTTTCTCTCCGAAACTGCGAAGAAAATGAAAAAAAGAACGCTGATGTTATAATTTTACGACTTTGCCCACAATATTCTTCTTCACCTGCAACATGCTAACACAAGCTCTACACTCTAATTCAATACAGTAATTAAACTAACAACATAAAATCACAGTAAAAATTCACCAATTGGGAAGGAGAGGAGAACAAGGGAGAGGGGAAAGGTAAGGGGCTGGGGTGGTCAGAGAGAAAAACCCCTAACATTTCTCAGGTGCTACAGAAAAAATACCCAAACATTGGTTTTTTGCTTTTTGGCGAGGACCACCGTGCATCATGTTGACTGAAACATAGGCGTTGAGATCTGAATCGCCATTCGGTGATGGCTGAGGATGCATGTCGTGCGACGCAGTTGACAGAGGCGCGACGGTAGGATGGCGGCTGGGCGAGTCAGGGTGCGACGATTGGTGCGCGGACGTGGGTGCGAAGCGGTTGCTGAGAAACGGGTTGCGCGCATCAACGGTTCTGGTTCCGGAATGGCAGGGCAGCACGCGGTGCTGGCCGGTAGATTCTGGGTGGAAGACGCGACCAAACGGTGTGCTAGTGCACGGATCCGGGTCGCAGTGGCTGGGCAAGTCTGCAGGGTGGTATGCAGCTATCATGTGGGTGGACGGTGTTTATAAATATTAATTTATAAATTAATATTTATTATAAAATATATTTATTTATATAATATATACAAAAAATGTTTAATTTAAAAATATAATATAAGGATATATATGTCATTTTATATAATTATATCTTCTTTTTTTATTCACTCTCATTTTCTTTCTTCTCATTTTCTCTTCATCCAAACATATAAAGAGAAAACTCAATTTTCTATCCATTTTTTCTTCTCACCATTTTCTTTCTTCTCATTTTCTTTCTTTCCATTTTCTTTCCTCATCCAAACAAAGCGTTAGTGTTGATACGGTATTTATGACAAACATGAATACTTTTCTTGGTGTTGTCTAATATACTGGTGAACTGTGTGATCATAGTTGTTGATTGTATTAAAAAATATATTAATAGTTATAATAAATAACTTGTAATTTGATTTTTTTTTTCAGGTTACATTGTTTCATTTTTTTGTTTTTTAAAATTATATAACTATGTAAATATTATTAATTAAAATTTATATAATTTTTAATATATATAATTATTTATAAAAAATATTATTGTATGTAAATATTATTAATTAAAATTTGATTTTTTTATTAGTTAAAATGTAGTAATATTATCAATTAAAAAAATATTTTTTAAAATCCCTTGCACACCCACACAAAAAAATTGTAAGGAATTTTTTTTTAAAAAATATTTCAGTTAAAATTAGTAAAATTTTCAGTATATATAATTATTTATAAAAAATAGAATGATTGATATACTTTTTTCGTATGAGTCTATAAAGATTTTTTTAAAAATATATTACTAAAAACCCTATAAATCTTAACTAATATTATTTATACAATTATATAATTTAAAAAAATAACAGTACAACCTGAGAAAAAAAAAAAAGAAACCGAATTACTTGTAATCTTAAATAGTGTGTCATACATCCAAATTTAAGATGTATAGTAGCATCCACATACTTTTCTTAATGGTTGGCCAGAATCAGTTGATGCATAAGGCCCTCTCTCTGATATAAATGCAGCGAGCCTTTTCTACTGTAATTTTTAACTCTATTTTAAAAAGAAAAGTGGCAAGAAAACATTTTTTATTACATCTTTTTAATACATTCATTGGCATATTATACATTAAAATACAAATTCAAATTTATGACTAGTGTGGAAGGTAACTAACTAGGTAAAAGAAAAAAAGAGAAATGTAATTAAGCAGGCACACACGTGGTTATGGCTTTGGTTACAGGCTTGACGACTGACGACTAAATTTTTCCAAACAGTTTATCAAAGTGGTTTTTAACTCCATTTTAAAAATATTAAAGACTAGCGTGTAAGGTCAACTAGGTAAAAGTAAAAAAGAGAAATGTAACTACGCACAGGGCACACTCGTGGTTATGGCCTTGGTTACAAACTTGATGACTAAATTTTTCCAAGCAGTTTATCAAAGTGGTGAATTCTGTTCACAATTTCTTGTACGTTATGGGCAGCAGAAACTTTATCACCTGCTGTTATGCTATCTATCGATTTAGCAGAGTTCAAATGCAGCAAGTATGAAGGGAAGGAAGGAACTTCCAGGCTGGGCCGAGAGGGATAAACAACACATGGATGCTCTTTGTCAGTCCCATAACAACAAGGTTCTCTCCTTCAAGACCATGACAAGGGGGACCCCATCTCAAAAAAAATCTGTAGAGCTCCCAAAAAGGCTCAATCACACTCTATTTCGTGTGACTCTAATCAATATCTCATTAGACAATGATGAATGGACTTTTTTTAACTTTTGGCTTAGAGACAATGATGAATGGACTCAATTCCATGTCTCTCGCTCCCAGAAGCAAGAAAGGGAAATACTAGATAATAGATATACAAGGCACAAAAACTCATTTCTTGATTTGTGCAGTTAGATTGTGTAATCCAACAAAGGCTTTTTGACCAAATTATTCTTAATGACAAAATTATTTACCAAATTATCATCGTTTTGAAATTATTTATCAAAATGTTATACTTTTAGCTATGTTAGAATATTTTATTATTTTATTTTCACATAGATAGTGCCAAAGGAGATGACGCTACCAATGAAAAAACGTCAATGCACTTAGTGTAAAAATCTTGATAACGCCAATACAATTGGCATTATACACCTGGCCACGCCATCAAGCGTGGTGTTACCACGTGGATAATGTCAAGTGTATTGGCGTTATCGGGCTTTTTACGCCAAGCGCGTTGGCGTTTTCTCATTCATAGTCCTATTTAAGCAATTCTCTTTTCCTCCCTCTGGTCAGATTCTTCATTTCTCAAATTTTCACCTTCTCTCTAGACTTTTTTTTCACTAAACTCTCCCCAAACCCCTCCTTTGACTGTAGCCTGTTGGAAAAATATTTGGGGTTTACGATTTGCTAGAAGATGGGAGGAGATTTTGTGCATATTTCAGAGATAAGCTCTAGTATCAATTGTTTATCTGTGATAGGGGGCAAAGGAGGTGCACAAATTTCTTCTGAGAAGTGTGGATACAGATAATGGACTTTGATTTATTACTTAGAAGAAGACAAGGAGTTATGGTCATTGATTTCTTATGTGTCCTTTATGGAGAGATAAACAACAGATCTGTGGCTTTTTTCAATGGTTGGATGATAAAGCTAGAATAGTGGATGAAAGAGTTGACATGAATGAGGAAGAAATTAGTGAGCTTAGGAATAAAATTGTATTGTATAAGGAAGAACTGAAGAAATGGAAACTAGTGAGTGAATTTTTTTTTGTTTTATTTGCTATGGGTTGTTTAGCATATAAATAAAATTAAGAATGATTCATTGTGTGAATCAACTGTCTCACAACTATGATGTAATTATTCAGTTTATTATAATATGATTAATGGAATTCAAGTGCTTTGTTGGAATACGATAAACAAAGTTGTTGACATAGCTATGAGGTCCATTGTATTTTGTAATTTGTCACATATTTGAGTTCTTGCTTTGAATGACCTTGACCCTCCAATTACAATCATCAGCATATCTGGGACACCTAACAGTTAGCCTCTGTGTATCAGAATCTTCAACCTTGTAGTTCTGATGTCTATGTAAAGAAACACAAAGGAGAATGATTTTGTAGAATATTATTATGTATCCAATTGATTTACAGAAGCTGATTAAATAGAATTATAAAGGAGAAATAAAAGGCTGAAATAAAGCTAATCTAAAAAGAGAATGTACAACAATGAAATCCTATTAATATCAATAAATAAAATCATATCCTAATAATAATAACAGAATCAGATCAGCAACAAATAAAGATAATCCTGATTGATTTGTTTGGTGATTTGTTGCTGATAACACTCCCCCTCAATATGGGGTGTGTAAGTTGGATAACCCCATCTTGCTCTTTAGATGTAGGAATTGATCTTTGCCTAAGGACTTGGTGAGCAAATCAGCAATTTGATTTGCAGAATTGACCTTCACAGTATTAATCAGGCCGGAAGAAATTTTTTTACGAACAACATGACAATCGATCTCTATGTGTTTAATGCATTCGTAATATACCGAATTTGAGGTAATATGAAGCGCAGATTGGTTGTCACAAAACAGTGGTATTAGTGTAGAATGAGAAAAATTTGAGGCAATTTGATTGTTGTAAGACCCCCAAGACTTGAAAAAAAAAGATTAGTTTGGGAGTTGAAAAATTCACGTGCATTGTTAGATTGCACTTTTTGAATGTGTTTGAAAATGTTTTTCAACCATTTTAAAAAAATGAGGAATAATGGTATTGACTTCACTTTTGTGTTGCATGAGAAAAACTCATGTACGTCTAGAAAAATCATCAATCACAGTAAAAAAGAATTTTGCACCAGAGGAATGAGGTTTATTGTAGGTTCCCCAAACATCAAAATGAACTAATTCAAAACATTTAACAGTAGAAATGCTACTTAATGGAAATTTTAAACGAGTCAGAATAATAGAATTTCAAAAATACGATGTGCATTTTTTTGATTGAATCGAGTAAGGAGATCAAGTCAGATGTCACGTGCACTGTTGATCCAGAGGATGAAATTTGCAATGGTCGGAATAGTAGAATGAACAAGCCAAGATTGAACCATGCTATTGCAACAAACCCAATTAGAGAAATCAGGAGTATTTGGTTCAAGTTTAAGAATGGTGTCATCAATGAATCCAAGCTTGTTTTTTGCTTCTAGTGCCATGGTGATGGCGCGGCTCCAAGTGGGGTAATTATCTCCATCAAGAAGCTGTGTAACCAGTGGTTAGATGGGTGGAGATAATATGGGGACGTGAGGTTGGGAGGATTAATGGCAGCCATGAAAGCTCAAAGGATGAAGGATCAATTTTAGGCTGATACCATGTAAAGAAACACAAAGGAGAATGATTTAGTAGAATAATGTTATGTATCCAATTGATTTACAAAAGCTGATTAAATAGAATTATAAAGGAGAAATAAAAGGCTGAAATAAAGCTAATCTAAAAAGGGAATGTACAATAATGAAATCCTATCAATATCAATAAATAGAATCATATCCTAATAATAATAACAGAATCAGATCAGCAAAAAATAAAGATAATCCTGATTGATTTGTTTGGTGATTTGTTGCTGATAACAGTCTACTAATGGAATAATGCTTTAGGACTAACTTGACAGCATCCTTTGAAGAAAATTGCAACCCAATATATAATTCTTCCTCTGGCCTCCAAATACCACGAGAATCTAATTTAGGCAAATTATTAAGTGTACTCAGCACATCCTAATTGATTTCAGAAAACTGAGGGCATGGAGGCACAATCATAGATTCAGTAGCAACTGCCAATGGAGGGACTCGTTACTGTATATTTACTTCAGGGTCAGATTGATCTTCTTCTAAGTTAGTATCTGAATCCTCATCCTCAACCATCTCTTTCCTTCATCATCACTTGTGTCAGATAATGCATCCGTCATAAGTGGGTTATCGGTTTCAAAGTCCAACCTAAATGATCTCCCTTCAAGCATTGTAGATATACCAACTTCTTGAGATTGTACTAAGACGGCAACATGTGTCATAGAGAATTGAGTGTTGATAGGGTACAATGATTCAGCAAGATTAGAAGGATCGGCTTGTAACTCTGTTTCAGAAGGAGCTCCAATATGCTCATTGTGGTCACTCGTTTCTGTCTCGACATACAACTCCATGCAAGTTAAGTTCAGATGCTGATCAAAGTAATCTATCATGCAAGCAACGTCTTCATCATTTTCTAATGGAAGAACTATCTATCTCAGTACATTGCTCCATTGTGGAAATCTATACACAACTTGATTTTTTTGGTGCCTTAATTTTAAAAGAATTCTCATTTTTAGAAACTCAAAAGTTATATCCTGTTGAATCACGATAGACTTAAGATGAGAACCTTCATACGTTAGACTCTCTTCACCTTCATACATTCTCTCATTGTAATAAATGAGAACAATGCGTTTTATCATATTAAACTTCTGAATAATAACAACACAATAAGTATGAAATCAATTAACACATGTGTCAACTGAAACGAAATTGCTATTCATAACAATGAATTCATACTATTAAATTTCATAAGAAATTTTTTTAATACGCTACTAATTTCAATTTCAGTAAACTCACAATTTTAATCAACTCAAAACAACAACAAAATTACATAATCACCAAATGTGTCAAGTAAAAAAATTGCCATTGCCCCTATAATATTCAAACTATTAATTTTTTGATTGAACAAATTTCAACAACCTCCTAATTAACAAAACTAGTGATCCATAGAAAATACACAATACACAATTAATATAAAAACCCTAAAAAAATAAGCAACAATTCTAACAATAATAATATTCAACAATAACAATAACAACAAAGATAATCTAACAATGAAAAAAATTACTATGATGATCCAAATATTTTAGCCATAAGCTACTGTCAAAGGAGGGTTTTAAAGAGAGTTTAGTGAGAGAAAAAACCTAGAGAGAAAGTAAATTTGAGAAATGGAGAATTTGGCCTGAGGGAGGAGAGAAGAATTTTCTTAAATAGGACGTGTAATAGGAAAATGCTAACACACTTGGCGTAACAAGTTTGATAACGCTAATACGCTTGACGTTATCCACGCAATAACACCATGCGTGATGACATGCTCACATAGATAACGCCAATTGTATTGATATTATTAAGCTTGTTACGTCAAGCGTGTTGATGTTTTCAATTAATAACGTCATTTCTTTTGGTGCTATTTACGTAAAAAATAAAATAATAAAATATTTTAACTTGATTAAAATGTGACATTTTAATAAATAATTTTAAAATAATAATAATTTAGTAAATAATTTTACTACTAAAGACAAAACGGTGAAAAAGCCAGTATCAGAGACAAAAGGCACTTTTCTCGTTATACTCACAATGTAATAGAACATAGACTAAGCCTACACATGATTGGCACAATAGTACGTACACATCTTATACGAAGGGGGGAAAGTGATATTATCTCAGTCATTTGAGATATTAACAATAAATAAACTAATAACTACAGCATGAAGTTTGCAACTTAAACTTTTTTCTTGACTAAAACAGTATATGGAGAGTGGTTCACACATGTTCAGAATAGCAGAAAGTAAGATACTCACAATTTAATACAACAAAGACTAAAACTAAGTGCAAGGTATGCCTACACATGACTGGCGCAATACAAGATGAAGTAATCTTGTAATCTTGTCATCTTCCTAAAACTAAGGGAACTGAAAATTCATGTAATCTTGTTGTCTTCCAGGAGGGCTTATGTACACCCAAAGCAAAGAGATAATTATTGAGAGCAATCCAGACCAAACATAGATGATGGTTGGAACCTTCCCTCTCCTTCCCATCAGACCCTTTGCAAACGGGTAAAGATGGCATAAAACCCAGAAACTGAAAAACACCCCTCCTACTAGTCTGCTCCATTGTGGAAATGGGCTGTACAAAGTCCTGGCTACTCCCACAGCAATAGCAATCATGTTCACCATCATAATTGTAATTGGAGGGATCATTAGAAAACTCCACTTCACCACATAAAGATCTGCAAACTCATCATCTCCATCTTCTGGAGTGGCAGACTTTGAAGTCAGGGTGAATGAGATGTCTACTCCTGCTATGACCTTCAACAACCCTTGTAAAACAGCAGCAGGATGGGCACTTGTTCCACCAATTAACCAGAACTGTTCATTTCGCCACCAGTCATGTAGAGTGATTTCTGACCACTTGATCTCAAGTAGTGCAAGCAAACACAGCGTGATTGTGATGCCCAGCAAGAACACTAGAAAAGTTGCACTGAGGGTTTGGACTATAAACTGCCCTGAAAATAGGGAAACTGCTGGGAGAAAGCAATAGACAATCAGAAACATTGAAGTGAAAGGGTACATTCCTACATTGAAGTATGCCACCCTCTGCAAGAACTTCATTCTGGGACTAGCCAATAATGCATTGTTCCTTGAGAAGAATATCTCAACAGATCCTGTAGCCCACCTAAGCACTTGGTGTAGCCTGTCTGTCAAATTGATTGGAGCTGTTCCTCTAAAAGCATCCCTTTTGGTTACACAGTACACAGATCTCCACCCTCTATTGTGCATTCTGTAACCAGTCACCACATCTTCTGTAACAGAACCATATATCCACCCCACTCGTTTCCCCCACTCAGTTTTATCCTCATAGAAACAAGATATGACACTTATTGCCTCTGCAACAGTAGCAGCATCTAATGGTTCGCGAGGCACAGCAAGAGAACCTGCTGGCCTTCCATGTGTTCCCTTTCCTTGCAAATCTTGAAGCAACCTTCCCTGGTATTCTGCTACTGGGATGGATGCAGCCAGAGAAGTAGAATTCCCAAACCTTTTGGGAAGAAGCAAGGACTCAATATCTGCATCATCATCATTGGGATCACCATTGATTGGCACAGCTACTTCATCTTCTTGCTTTTTTGACACCTTGGCCTTTCTCAGAAACAACTTAATTTTCTTCCTTCCAAACCAACCGTGATGTTCTGTAGCTCTAGGAGGACTAAACCCATAAAGAGCTGTTCTTCTGAATATGCAGCCTGTTCCCACATACATTGGACCCTGTAAGCCATCAAAAGCTCTCATGCTCACATCAAAGAACACTGTGTTGTGGTTTGCATATCGATCACTGGGGTCAATGCCCTCAAACCTTTGAGGGAACTGAACATAACATATCCTATCACCACCCCTGTCAAGCATAAAGCACATACCTTCCCTGAGAGCCAAGGAGTTGTAGATGTAATGATCACAGTCAAGATTCAGAATGAATGGTCCATTGGACATGATGGCACTAGTGCGAACAAGAGCATTCATGGCTCCTGCTTTCTTGTTGTGATCATATCCCGGCCTCTTCTCACGAGACACATAAACCAGCATTGGCAACCTAATGTCAACATCTGTTGTGTCAATCAAGTTCTCCCCATCAGCTTCTGCACCAAATTCTGGTTCTGCATTCGGTGGAGCTAACATTGCCTACATAAAGAGATGAAGCTTAATTGCCCATAATTCAAACACTATATAATACATATGTGTATGCAACACCAAGCATTTGAAAGTATAAGAAGAGATGAACCTTAGTGCCTTACGATTCAAACACTACATAATATATACATATATATATACAACACCAACTATTTGATAGTATTGAAGAAGTACAAAGGATTTACCTGAATGATACCAGCATGGTCCCCTCTTGAGTGGTCTGGTTCAGCTGATGCCCAAGTTCCTGGCCAATGAGAACCATCAGACATCCATGTTGCTTTAGGAACCTTAATGGGTTCGGAGACATTGGAGCCATTTTCCATCTGTTTCTTCTTGGCTCGCAACTCCTCATGAGCATTGAAAGCATCAGATCTTCTCCTTATGGATTCAGGCAAGGAGTTTATTCTCACTTTGAATTCATCATATTCCCTCTTCACCCTTCTCCTCTCCCTCACGAAGTCTAACCGAACCTTGTTCTTGAGAAAATCACGCTTCTGCCCAAAATATGCTTCAGGATTTCTGGGCTCTATTTGGTGCTTTCGGCAGAAAGGAGCCCATATTCTTGCAAAGCTAGCAGTCTCAGCAAGAGCTTCAAATGTCAACAGAGCTCCACCATCATCAGACAAGTAGCATGCAACCTTTTCCACGGGATATTCGACGGCGAGGATCGAAAGAATGGTGTTTGCGGTGACGAGAGGAGGCTCCTTTTCTGGGTCTGCTGTGGAAACAAAAACGTCAATCCCTGGGAGATCAGACCTCCCTTTTGGGTTGCGGAGGTTTGGGGATTCAAAACGCTCTTTCAGAACGGAGAGATCAGTGACTCTGTTCACAGGGCAGAGCTTAGGGAGCTGATCAAGAAGCCACGAAAATGCAAACCATAGCTCACATGTTATGGACATTCCCCACAGCCACATTGCTTCACGGTTGGGGTGTCGAATCCTCCATGTAAGAAATAAACCCAGGGCAGCAAGACGCATCAGAATAAGTAATCTGAACACAGTTGAATTGGTACATTAGAATAAACTTGCTAAAAACCAAAACTTTTTATGCGTAACAAGTAATAACGGTGAAAATTGTTTAGATTTTAGAATGCAGAACTCAATGAAAACAAAAACAACAAAATAAAAATAATCAAGGGAATAAACTCAAGCATTGGACTCACCTATATGGACTGAGAATGGCAGCTGAAACTCCAACCTTTCGGGTCAAAGGTCTCCTAGCTTTCTCTCCGAAATCCGGAGGGTGTTCGAAACCATTAGCACCTGATCCGGAGCCGTATCCATCTTTAGGCCACACAGCGTTTCCATAGCCATAAGTTCCCTTAGTTTCAAAGAGCCAGCGAGTGTGATCAAAGTCAGGTGGATGGTTCTGTGCCTTAAACGATTTCACAAGGGAAAGCCTTTTATCCAACTTGAACTCCGCCATAGAAGGTAACGGCAAGGCCTGGTCTTCAGCCTCAGACACCTGCTCCTCTTCTTCTTCTTCTTCCTCGTCATCACTCACATACTTGTAAGGCTCTTTGCAACCAGGACACCTACCTCCTCCTCCATTTCCACCACACTCCAAGTAACAATCCCTGCAAATCTTAAACCCGCACTCGCAAGGACCACACGACCTGCCTTGAATTGCTTCCTCATCACAGCCTTTCATTCCACAAATCAATCCTGATTTTGGTGGCTCCTCACGTTCCATGGAGCACTCAATGACATGCCCTCGAGTCACAGAGTTGAAACCTCCGGTGAAAATTGTTCCCGAAATGTAAGTTTTGTCGTGCTTTCCCACGATCTTGTCATCTTCAGGGAGGCTTGTCTGTGAGGTTGACAAGGGCTGGCGGTCAGGGGTGGGAGGAATTTGAACAGTGTATGTTACATATTCTGAATTGATTTCTTCCATGGTATCTTCTTTGGACATAGAGCAATAGTTTCCTCCACCTGATACCCTCCTTCTGGCGCTGAGAGGGGAATTGGGGTTGTTGTTAGAGACTGAAGCGCGTGGTACGGGACTGGTTAGCCCCATGCTTCTACTTCCTCCTCCTTTGCCTCCGGAAGACACCGTTATGGTCACCGGAGAGGAAGAAGAAGGAGATGAGACCGTTTTCACCATGTTGTTTGTTGGATCCCAGCAAAAGAATGAAAAAAATTAGAAAGTGAAAGAGAATTGGAAGTGATAAAGGTGTAGATAAAACAAAAATCCTCAATAGCCCATAAGGAAATTGTGGGAATATTGAAGTGAAGGTTGCCAACTGTGAAGTCAGTAGGAGGAAGGAGAAGTAGAATAAGAAGTGGAAGTAGTCAAGTAGCTTGAGATTGGAGCAACGGTCGACGGGTCGAATTTGAATTTGAAATTGGTACGTTTAGATTTAAGTGCAACGGTCGACTATAGAAGCCGATTGTTTTTTTTTGGTCAACGACCTCTGATTAAGTTTGGGGATGTTCTACAGTTATTTAACTTTGCAACTTTCGTTTTTTCTCGGGCCTCGGTCCTGTTTATTTACCCAAAATAAAAAACTTTGTAACTTTCAAGAGACAACTATGACTTTGCATTTATGCCCTGTCAAAAAAAAAAACTTTGCATTTATGCACTGTATTTTTTTTTTTAAACTTTGTAACTTTTAAAACACAAATTTTCATATTTTTTTAATAATCTAAGAGATTAAACTTTGATAGGAATTTTTATGGTTGTACGATGAGTTTGATATTTATAATGACCTGTTAAATATTTATTGAATATTAAATTTATAATAAATATTTAAAAATAATCAATAATTAATATAATAATTGACAATTCATTCTAAATACAAAACCTTGAAAAAAAAAATATTGATACTATAAAATCCTCAACTTTGATGCTTATAAATGGTCGGTAGTTTTTTAGCATGACCCTTTAGTAAAGGGATGACAAATGGTTGGATTTTAATGAATTTTGGATTAAATCATAAAGTTAAAAATAAATTATTAATTGGTTCAAATATAATTTTAATTCCTATCATTTATATTTACTTTTAATTTAATCTTACACTTTTTTTATAAATCAATCCCTATAATTACAAATATTAGTAAATAAGTACTTAACATTAGTCTTAGTTATAACATCATTAATTTTCTGTAGACGTACCTAATAAAGTGCTGATGTGGGCAATTTTTTCCAATGTAATATTACATGTGACATTTATCATGACAATTTTCATCAACTCCCTATCTCTCACTTAAAAATTTAGAGTGTTAGAATAATTAGAATATATCTTAAAATTAAATTAGACTTAATTTTATGTTATCTTAAGGATTTAGTTCGCATATAATTAGAGATATTATTTTAGATATAGTTGATTATATTTCATTCTTTATATAGACTATCTTTCCTATAAATATGAAATCCTCTTGTACACAATGATTAATTCAAATATAATTTAGAAATTTAGAGATAATTCAGAAAATATAAATAAATATCCTTCAAACTTTTTTTGTATCCATGTTTCTCTATTTCTAACATGGTATCAGAGTGGTATCATCCTCTGTGACCTGTCCTATCACTATTTCACTGCATAGTTCCTAAAAATCTAGAATTCTGATTAATCACCTCTCATGTCGTGTTCTCTTTCCAACTTCATCTCCCTGTCTCTGTTTCTACATGATATTAGAGATTCCAAAATCTAGATTATAGACTTCAGACTCCAAACTCTAAACTTTAGATTCAATCACCATCCTGGTCGATTCTGCACTTTGGTTTCTAAATTTAAGTTGGTTTCTTCTATACCCACTTGAATTTGAGAGGGGATATTAATATGATTAATTACAATTGAGATTATAATTGATCACGATTGATTTTATGGATAATTGTAATTAATTTAGTACAGAATTAAAGTGATTTATTACATAATTATATTTTTCTTTTTTATACATCAGTCTTCTTCTATAAATAGAGGCTAATCCTCCTGTATACATTCATTCAAAAATATACACAAATTTATCAATATTTATCTCTTTGTTTCTGTTTTTAACATGGTATCAGTGTCATGGTATCCACGTTGAGGAGAGTTTCTCCTTTTCGCTATGTAGAGTTCATGTAACTCGTTAGAATCATTACTAATCACCATCAAATCCAAATTTAATTTTGTTGTTCTCCTTATCTTTGTCTACTCATGTTCAATCCTTCCGCTCACCATCATTTTTTTCGGTCACTCTGTGCCAGATTCCATTTTAGACTCCGTCCTAGATTTCATACTTCATTTTAGACTCCGTTTTAGATTTTAAACTCCGTTCTGATGCTAGATTCCGTCCTAGATTTCAGACTCTGTTTTAGACTCCGTTCTAGTAGATTCCAAACTTTATTCTGATGGCTGACTCCATTTCAGACTCCATTTCCATTGTATATTTTCCTAAATGCAAATGATTCCATCCCAAATACAATTTGGACCTCTTGGCTTATTTAAGATCTCGACGTTGTATTTTTAGATTATTTTTAGTTTATTTTATTTTCGTGTGTCTAATTGTAACAAGCTAAAGCTTAGTAACTTTAGCTTGAGGGGTGTGTTAGAATATTTAGAACATATCTCATGATTAAATTAAGCTTGATTTTATGTTATCTTAGGGATTTGATTTGCACATAATTAGAAATACTATTTTGATTATATTTGATTGTATTTTCTTCTTTATATAGACTCTCTCTCTCTTATAAATAGGAAATCATCTTGTACATAAATGATTAATTTAGATATAATTCAGAAATTCAGAAATAATTCAGTGAATATACAAAATTATTCTCCAGACTTTTTCTCTGTCCCTGTTTCTCTATTTCTATCATGGAGAACTTCCTTCTTGTTGCTACCATTAAAGAGAAAAAAATAAAGCTTGGGTCTGTAGCATCACATAATAGCTTCACTCAATGGAAGAAACATCACTAGTTGGTTTAATACTTCCAACTGTTCTGAAGCTGCTACATTGTGAGACATGGCCACCTGGTTCTGGCAAATCCACGAACACAACCTCTCCTAGATGATCCTGCAACAAGTGCAATTTGATAGCTTCAGCCTTCACATGTGTAATGTTACTTAATTAAGTTGTTGCTCAAGTTTAACTTAAAAGATACATATATGTGCCAGCAATTAGTGTTTTTTACTTTTCATTAATTCTGAAGAAAACAAAATTAACCACCATGATTAGCAAATAAGAATTAATGTTGTAATAGGTTAGCATAATCAATGAATGGTGAGGTTATGGAGAAGAGGTGGAACTCGTGCATGATTAGTGATACCAGTGACGGACCCGGGAATTTTTGGCACTAGGGGCATAGGTAATGTATCAATATAGAAGCTTAAAAAAAGTTTTAATAATTATATTTGGACCATCTTGGCCCAATTGGCATTTGGCCATTAGTTAGGCCCATTTCAGCAAGGTCCGACCGGCTTATACCTGAATGTGTAACGACTCGACAAACACGTACTTAATACGACCCACTAACAGGCATAATAGCCTTGCGCCATAATGACCAGATATAATGTCTCATGCCATAATGACTAGACATAACGACTTTACGCCATAATGACTACACATAACGTTCAAAATCCTAAATGGCCTGAAAGGAAGGTATTTGGAGAGTCAGTCATCCAGATCTCTATATAAACCAGCCTAGAAGCCTAGACCAGGCATGTTCATTCTTCTCTACTCTTACCTATACAACTGTCTTAGCTCGGAGACTAGTCGGTCAGAGTGTCTTGGCGGAACTCCACCTCGTCTCCAACCGACAAACTGCTAGAT
This sequence comes from Ormosia semicastrata, assembly GCA_029884595.1. Taxonomy (NCBI): domain Eukaryota; kingdom Viridiplantae; phylum Streptophyta; class Magnoliopsida; order Fabales; family Fabaceae; genus Ormosia; species Ormosia semicastrata. The sequence continues at coordinate 1,469,026 of JAQQTO010000055.1, forward strand.
GACCAACCTGGGGCTATCCAACGACCACCTCTCGGGTAGAGGACGGAACATGGATCGTCTTAGCGCAATTGATATCCTACCACTCATAGGTTCAGCCTATCTTCACAGATGACCAAGTTAGGGGGTTGTGGACTATCCTGACCTAATTGACATCTGACCATAAGCTAGACTCATTTCAGCAAGGTCCAACCGACCTATACTCGAATGGGTAACGGCTCAACAAACACATGCTTAACATGACCTACCAACAAACATAATAGCCTTGCGCCATAATGACCAAATATAACTTCTTGTACCATAATGACTAAACATAACGTCTCGTGCCATAATAACCAGACATAACGGCTTTACGCCATAATGGCTATACATAACGTTCAAAATTCTAAATGGCCTGAACGGAAGGTATTCAAAGAGTCAATCCTCCGAATCTCTAAATAAAACAGTCTGGCAGCCTAGACCAGACATGTTCATTCTTCTTTACTCTTACCTATACGACTGTCTTAGCTCAAAAACTGGTCGGTCAGAGTGTCTTGGCAGAACTCCACCTCGTCTCCAACCGACGAATTACTGGATGACCAACCTGGGACTCTCCGACGACCACTTCTCAGGTAGAGGATGGAACATCTGGCGCCGTCTGTGAGAAGAGGTAAAACTCACTCACCCCACAGAAATACCATAAGAGTCACGTTCTCATTGCTATTACATACATCTCTTTGATGATGTTCTCATGACCAATTCAACTAAAATCTTTTGTTCGACAATTCCCATGGTCATAATCGGTTCATCTCTGTCCATGTAACACCACATGAGAACATCTGAAAACCAAGAATGTTATATTTTAGATTTTTATGTGATATGATTCTTTCAAGGCCACAACTGCTCAATCAGTGACGTGTTCTTCCTTATCCACTAATTTCTTAACATGATTAATTCATCCATGCATCAATATTTATGAACCGAGCTATTGCTTTTATTTTTCTTGTTTTCTCAAATATCCATATTTGACCCATTTTCACTCTTCTAGTTTATTTCATACTGGAGGCCACAAATTAAGCAAGCAGTGCGTCTTTTGTTGAAGACAATAAACTTCGTTAATGCATGAAATGTTAAAACGTTGCAGCTTGTGATTTACTAGGAAATATGTGACTTTGATTATTATTTATGATATTCCATTGATATATTAAGAATTTTTTTCTACATAATTGGTTATTTTGGATCTGTTTATGGACATCCTTTTCCTTTTATTCATGGCTATTTCTATTGTCTATTTCAAATTTATTCTCCTTTTTTTTTTCAATGATCCTTTTTGTTTGTGTTAATTTTTTTTTTAAAGGTTCAATTTGTTGGACTTTTATGCTCCGTCATTGATTGATTTTTAATTCCCTCTTTTCTTTTCTTTATGATACCAATAATTGCCGTTATACGATAATACATTTATAAGTATTTACTTCATTTAATTGAGAGAATTTGCATTGGTCACTATTAATTGATTTAATTGTCGTTTTAATTGTTGTAATTTCTATTTATTATCATTAATTTATTAATCAATAATTACATAACATTAAATTGATTATAATATTATTTTAATTGTCATTTTAATTGCTGTAATTTTGATTTATTGTCATTCATTTATTAATTAATAATTACATCACATTAAATTGATTATAACATTGCTTTAATTGTCATTTTAATTGTTTTAATTTTTATTTATTGTCATTAATTTATTAATTAATAATTATATAACATTAAATATAATATCACATTGCTTTAATTCTTATTTATTATCATTAATTTATTAATTAATAATTACATAATATTAAACTGAATTATAATATCATATTACTTTAATTTTTATTTCTCATGGCTTTAATCTCTATTCATTGCCATTGATTTATATTCATCTTAATTTATTATTGTCTATTTGCATAACATTAAATTCTACAGCTGTATATGTTCATTATTTTACTTTGAACTTTTTAAGTTATAAGTGAATGGATTTTATTTACATAGGTTTAATACAACCAACCTTACCGAGGTATAAAAATCTAGTTATGTTTATTTAAATTGCATATTATTATTAGAAATACTCACATAGCAGGATCAAGACAAGCTCAGTAAAGATCCAAGGTTCCTTTCAAGACAGGCTCGGTAAAGTTTCGAGGACTTGGTAAATATCCAAGGTCACAAAAGGCTTGGTAAGTTCCAAGGACTTAGTAAATATCCAAGGTTACAACAGATTCGGTAAGTTCTGAGGACTTGGTAAATATCCAAGGTCACAAAAGGCTCGATAAGTTTCGAGGACTTAGTAAATATTTTACCAAGGTCACAAAAGGCTTGGTAAAATTTTGAGGACTTGGTAAAGATCCAAGGTAAAAAATGAGATCATGATTCCCTTAAAGACAAACCCGGTAAATATCCGAGGTTATGGGCAAAAGCACGGTAAATATCTGAGGTCATGGAGAGATCATGATTCCCTTCAAGACAAACTGGGTAAATATCCAAGGTCATGGACAAAGCTCGGTAAATATCCGAGGTCATGGCGAGGTTAGCCCCAAGATCATTATTTTTTCTGAGTCAAACTACATAATTTAACTACTTAGCATTTGAATTCAAAATTTAACTACATAACTACTCAATATTTGCCATTGGTTTCAAATTTGTTTAAAGGCATATTCGGAACTACGCCATTAAATTTGGAGTTAATTTATTTAAAAGATATGCTCTGAAATATGCCATTAAATTCGAAGTTAATTTATTTTTAGAACTGTTTCGTTAAAAATGAAGAGCATATCTTTGAAGATATGCTCAGGAACTACGCTGTTGAGTTGAAGATCAATGTCGTTTAAATAAGACAAATTTTGAGCTTGTAAATAGGTCAAGTTTGCCATTCAAGTAGAATAAAAAAATACAAGTTTTGCATCAAATAAAATAAAGGCTTCAAGTCTTGTCTTGGACATCGGTCGTTGCATCATCTTCATTGTCTTACTCGAGAGGATCAACAAATTGGCCATCAATTATTTCCTTGAAAACTTTGAGCTCTCCCAAACGATCATCAAAACACATCGTCCAAATTCATAAGCTTGGATAAGAATAAAATAATACAAGCTCGGATTATCATCACTAATTGCCCAAGCTGGGGGACTGTGGACCGTCCTGGCGCAATTGACATCTAACCACTCATAAGCACAGCTCATCTTCACAGATGACCAAGTTGGGGGGCTGTGAACCGTCCTGGCCCAATTGGCATCCGGCCATAAGCTAGGCCCATTTTAGCAAGGTCCGACCAGCCTATACCTAAATGGGTAACATAACGTCTTATGCCATAATGACTAGACATAACGTCTTGCGCCATAATGACCAGACATAATGTTTCGTGCCATAATAACCAGACATAATGGCTTTACGCCATAATGACTAGACATAATGTTTAGAATATTAAATGGCCTAAACGAAAGGTATTCGGAGATTCAGTCCTCCGGATCTCTATATAAACCAACCTGGCAACCTAGGTCAGGCATGTTCATTTTTCTTTACTCTTACCTGTACGACTATCTCTGCTTGGAGACTAGTCGGTCAGAGTGTCTTGGCGAAACTCTACCTCGTCTCCAACTGATGAACTACTGGACGACCAACCTAGGGCTCTCCGACGACCACCTCTTGGGTAAAGGATGGAACAATATTTATATATAAAAAAATATATTAATACAAAATTATGAAAGATCAATTTATAATTATTTTCTTCACGTTTTCATATTTTGAAAACGCTGAATAATCTTTCTATTATCAATACTATCAAACATTTCCCTCTACCACTAAAGCGTAACAGTGGAGAGAAAAATGTGAGAGAAGACTTTGGTGCTCTAAGTATTTTGGCAGACTTTGGTACTCTATTGGCTCCAAATCACATAGGGATGGTGGAGTATTTTAGAAAGTAATATTAAAAAAATAAATTTTACGTTCTATGACTATAAATTTACTAATTTATTTATATGAGGGTAAAAGTTACACATACAAAAGAGTAAAGAAAATAAATACATATATAAGATCAAAGCAAAAATTCCAAGTTAGGTGGGGACATGAGTCCCCACTCTTTTTTACTTGGGTCTGTCCCAATACCAATGACGGCCACTGGGCCTTCATGGTTGACCCATTCATCCAAAGATGCATACTTGAGTCCATCCAAGACTGAGAATTAAGCAAAGACAGCAGTTCAAGTGAATTAGACCTCTGTTTCCATATTCAAATTTTCAAATTGATCAGAACTATCAAAAGTACTAAAATAAAAAGTGTGAACAAAGATTAATATGCAAATTATGTTACATAAAGATATATGTATACCGGTACAGAAGCATCTGGAGAGAGAAAAGGTAAGGGATAGATGAGGTCAAGAGGAAGAAGAGATTGAGTGCATTAGCAGTAGAAGAAGCCCACATCGTGAGTGCCATTAGGATATTTCTGATATTAAAGCTCTATTGCTCTCTTTCTTTTGGTTTGTGGGAACAGACCCAACCTTTGTTTCTCTTTTTAATGGCAGCAACAGGAAGTTCTCCAGAATTTTAGGTGGGGCTATGGAAGATGGTGAATTGGCTTAATTTGCCATGATGGGTGTCACATGTGGGAAAAATATTACCCACATCAGCCCTCCATTACCCACAGTAGAAAACTAATAATGGTGTTATAACTAAACTAAGTGTACAGACTTATTTATTAACATTTGTAATTATAAGAATTGATTTATAAAAAAAATATAAAAATTAAATAAAAAATAAGTATAAATAATAAGTATCAAAATTATATTTTAACCTTATTAATTCATTTATAACCTATTAAAAAGTACTAATAAAATTTAATCTATTTATGACCTATTTAATAAATAAATATACAATCCATATGTTAAATTCTTTTATGGATGGATGCCCAATCAATCCTTTTTAAATCATATTATATTTTAAAATTTTATTTTGACTTTTTCTCATTCTTACCTAATACATGCTCTTGTTTTTTAAAAAATTATTTTAATTTTTCTCTCTAAAATTTACTATTACTTTGCTCTCTCTCATTTATTATCTATTTTTAAAATTTCTTCTCTCTCTAATTTACTGCATGTGATTTTAGAATCAGACATTCATGCCCAATCTCAATCCACTCCCTATCCTCCTTCATTCGTAACTTTATTGATCTCACCCTAGTATTATGTCACGCTAAGCCTTTCTTGGATGCTCACGGAGTTAGTTTTTTGCACAAAGACTTATTGCCTGTAGAAATTTAGAACATTAACTTTATAGAACACTCTAGAAGGTTTTAGAACCTTAGGAAGAATATAAAGAACTCTAAGCACCATCAGAGTTCAAGAAGATTCTAGACTCTTGTAAATATCCAATAGGTTTTCTAAGAAGTTCTAGAAGGTTTTATGATAATATCTTAAACATTTTAAAGTATGGAGGTAGAAATATTTTTGAACCAAAACCCTTTTTGACCAGATCTTTACCCTCCGTTGAGGAGGTAGAACTCCTATAAATAGGAGAAAACATTTTATATATAGCCAGAGGCAAGGTTGTCAAAATTAAAAGTTTAGGTAAACATGTGGAGCCTCCATAAACTCCACTTGTAAACTCTAAGAGTTTCCCTACTTCAAAAATAATATTAAAAAAATACTATAGTACCCCCAAACATAATTTCATAGCATATCTATAGTTACTATCTTACATTCAAAATCTATAATAAAAGTCATAGTTTTATAATGTTAAAACTAGAGATGATGAAGGAATGCTAATTTTTCCTCATAAGGCCAAACAATTAATCTTACCACAGCCTCTTAAACAATTGCAGGAACATGAAATTTTCTCTATACTTTCAACAAGATTGTATGGATGAATTGTGAAAAAGAGATTATAGTAACAACAAAATATTTATATTAAGTTTAGATGTAGCAACGGTCGACAGGTCGAATATGAATTTGAAATAGGTATGTTTAGATTTAAGTGCAACGGTCGCCTATAGAAGCTGATTTTATTTTTTTGGTCAATGACCGTTGATTAACTTTAGGGATGTTCTACAGTTATTTAACTTTGCAACTTTCGTGTTTTCTCAGGCCTCGATCCCGTTTATTTATCCAAATTTTTTTTATAACTTTCAAGACACAATTATGACTTTGCATTTATGCCATGTCAAAAAAATAAAAAAATAAAAAATAAAAACTTTGCACTTATGCACTGTATTTTTTTTCTAACTTAGTAACTTTTAAAACACAAATTTCCTTTTTTTTTAATAATCTAAGAGATGAAACCTAAGTAGGAATTTTTATGGTAGTCTGATGAGTTTGATACTTTTAGTAAGTTGTCAAATATTTATTAGATGTTAAATTTATAATAAATATTTAAAAATAATCAATAGTCAATATAATGGTTGACAACTCATCCTAAATGCAAAATCTTGAAAAAAAATTAACAAATGATTGGATTTTAATGAATTTTGGATTGAATCATAATAGATGAGTTGAAAATAAATTATTAATTAGTTCAAATATAATTTTAATCCCTATAATTTACATTTACTTTTAGAGGAGTGATAGAAATATACTCTCTATCATACTCCTTTCAACACACTTTCTTCTATTGGATCACGTCACATACTACAATAATACTTAAACCTGATTACACGCCATTCAAAATTGATTACATGCTAATCGATTTAATTACACGTTAATCGATGTTAAATGTTATTTTAGTATATAACATGACCCAAAATAATAGTATGTGTCGAAAGGAGTGTGATAGAGAATGTGTTTCTAACATTATCCTTACGTTTAATTTAATCATTACATTTTTTTTTATAAATCAATCCTTATAATTACAAATATTAGTAAATAAGTCCTTAACATTAGTCTTAGTTATAACATCATTAATTTTTTGTAGATGTGCCTAATAGAGTGCTGATGTGGGTAATTTTTTCCAAGATAATATTACATATGACATTTATCATGACAATTTTCGTTAACTCCCTATCTCCCACCTAAAAATTTAGAGTATTAGAATATCTAGAACATATCTCATGATTAAATTAGGCTCAATTTTATGTTATCTTAGGGATTTGGTTCGCATATAATTAGAGATATTATTTTGATTATATTTGATTATATTTTCTTCTTTATATAGACTCCCTCTCTTATAAATATGGAATCCTCTTGTACACAATAATTAATTCAAATATAATTCATAAATTTAGAGATAATTCAAAGAATATAAAAAAATATTCTTCAAACTTTTTTTTTGTCTCTGTTTCTCTATTTTTAACACGGTATCAGAGTGGTACCGTCCTCTGTAACCTGTCCCATCACTATTTTGATGCATAGTTCCTAAAAATATTGAATTCTAATTAGTCGCCTCTCATGTCGTGTTCTTTTTCTAACTTCCTCTCCCTGTCTCTATTTCTAACATGATATTAGAGATTCCAGAATCTAGACTCTAGACTCAATCACCATCTTGGTCGATTCTATACTTTGGTTTCCAAACTCAAGTTAGTTTCTTCTATACCCACTTGATTTTGAGGGGGATGTTAGCATGATTAATTATAATTGATTTAGTATAGAATTAGATTGATTTAGTACATAATTATATTTTATTACTTTCCTTTTCTGTACAACAACGTTCTTCTATAAATAGAGGTTAATCCTCCTGTATATACTCATTCAGAAATATACACAAATTTATCAATATCTGTCTCTTTGTTTTTGTTTCTAACATGATATCAGAGTCATGGTATCCACCTTAAATAGAGTTTCTCCTTTTCGCTATATAGAGTTTATGCAACTCATTAGAATTGTTACTAATCACCATCAAATCTAGATTTAGTTTTGTTATTCTCCTTATCTTTGTCTACTCCTGTTCAATCCTTCCGCTCACTATTTTTTGGTCACTCTATGCTAGACTTTATTTTAGACTTTGTCCTAGATTCTATACTTCGTTCTGATGCCAAACTCCATTTCAGGCTCCATCTTTGATTCCAGACTTCGTTCTAATGCTAAACTCCGTCCTAAATTTCATACTTCGTCTTAGATTCTATCTTAGATTCTAGATTCTATTCTGATGGCAGACTCCATTTCAGATTCTGTTTCCATTGTATATTTACCCAAATGCAAATGGTTCGATCTCAAATGCAGTTTGGGCCTCTTGGCTTCTTTAAGATCTCGACGTTGTGTTTTTAAATTATTTTTAGTTTATTTTATTTTCGTGTGTCTAATTATAACGAGCTAAAACTTAGTAGCTTTAGCTTGATGGGGAGTGTTAGAATATTTAGAATATATCTCAGGATTAAATTAGGCTTAATTTTATGTTATCTTAGGGATTTAGTTTGCACATAATTAAAGATATTGGATTATATTTGATTGTATTTCTTTTTTTATATAGACTCCCTCTCTTATAAATATGAAATCCTCCTGTACATAATGATTAATTTAGATATAATTCAAAAATTCATAGAATATATATAAACATTCTCCAGACTTTTTTTGTGTCCCTGTTTATCTTTTTCTATCATGGAGAACTTCCTTTTTGCTACTGCCATTAAAGACAAAAATAAAGCTTGGGTCTGCAGCATCACATAATAGCTTCACTTAACGGAAGAAACATCACTGGTTAGTTTAATACTTACTGCTCCGAAGCTACTACCCTGTGAGACGTGGCCACCTTGTTCTGGCAAATCCACGAACACAACCTCTCCCAGATGATCCCGCAACAAGTGCAATTTGATAGCTTCAGCCTTCATATGTGTAATGTTACTTAATTAAGTTGTTGCTCAAGTTTAACTTAAAAGATACATATATGTACCGACAATTATGTTTCTTACTTTCCACTAATTCTGAAGAAAACAAAAATTAACCACCATGATTAGAAAATAAGAATTAATGTTGTAATGGGTTAGTAGAATCAATGAATGGTGGGGTTATGGAGAAGATGTGGAACCTGGGCATGATAAGAGATACCAGTGACGGACCCAAGAATTTTAGGCACTGGGGGCAGAGGTAATGTTATCAATACAAAGCATAAAAAAGTTTCAATAATTATATTTATATATCAACAAATATATTAATACAAAATTATGAAAGATCAATTTACAATTATTTTCTTCGCATTTTCATATTTTGAAAACACTAAATAATCTTTTTATAATCAATATTATCAAACATTTCCCTCTACCACTAAAGTGTAACAGTGAAGAGAAAGAGGTGAGAGAAGACTTTGATGCTTTGAGTATTTTGCCATACTTTTGCACTCGATTGACTCTAAATCACATGGGAATGGTGGAATGTTTTAGAAAGTAATATTAAAAAAAATAAATTTTACTTTCTATGACTATAAATTTACTAATTTATTTTGTATGACAGCAAAAGTTACATATACAAAAGAGTAAAGAAGACAAATACATATGTAAGATCAAAAATAAATTTTCAAGTTGGGTGGGGGGCATAAGTCCCCACTCTTTTTTACCTGGGTTCGTCCCGATACCAATGGTGGCCACTGGGCCTTCACGATTGACCCATTCATGCGAAGATGCGTACTTGAGTCCATCCAAGACTGAGAATTAAGCAAAGACTATAGTTCAAGTGAATTACACCTCTGTTTCCACATTGAAAATTTTAAATTGATCAAAACTATCAAAAGTACTAAAATAAAAAGTGTGAACAAAGATTAATATGCATATTATGTTACATATAGATCATGGTTCTAAATTGCAGTCCGCATCACCTGATGCGGCCGCAATATTGTGGTTGTGGCCTGTGCCGCAATGGCATTAGGCCACAATTGCGCTGTAACTAAAAATCACACGAAACGGCCGCAACGATACTCCATTTCATTTTTTTTTTCAAATCAGAAGTGTCAGACAATCTCAAAAGAAAAAGAAAAAGATTATTTCATCAATAATTTCATCAACAATACAAAAGAAAACAAACAAATATAATCACACAGAGACAAAGTCATCAGATCTCACTCATCTCAGTCACAGATTCACCTTTCAAGCTTGGTTTGAATCTTTATCTCATTCTCTCTAAAAACTAAAACCCTCTCCAAGTCTCTAATCTCCAGTCTCCATCTTGTAGATTGGTGACTATTAGGCTTCGATGCTCTACAAGTGAGGCTCTCATCTCTCTTATGTTTACTTTTTGACTTTCTGTTTATGGATATGGGGGTCATATGAAATTTGGGGTTAGGGTTGGCCGGTTGGGGTTAGATCTGTGAGATTTGGGGATTGAGACTGAGATTGACGAAGAGAGAGGCAGACAGGGGGCCAAGGCAGTGGATGGCGTCGGCGATTTGGGCTGAGTGGGGGTGAGCGATGGTCTCTGCAAGGGGTGTGATTTCGCGCCTCAAAGAGGAAGGAAGCAGAGCCAAAGAGGAAGAGGGGTGGGGGTCATTTCGAAGCGAGAGAGAAGAGGGGTGAGAGGATCAGACTTTAGAGGAAGGGGAAGCAGAAGCCTCAAGCACCGAAACAGAGAGGATGAGAGGGATTTGACATCTGAGCTGAGAGTTGAGTTGAGAAATGAAAAGAAAGAGGAACCTTCAGATTGAGATTGGAAATGGAGAGATCGAGAGAGAAAGGAAGGGCTAAAGGGGGATTTTGGAAAGTGAAAAAAAACTAGGGGTAAAGAGGAAAGTGAGCGGTCTTGGAGGGAATTAAGGGTAGAGGAAGGGGGAAAATTAGAAAAAAAAAATATTAAGGAAAATAGTGAGAAAAATTGGGAAAGAGAGAAGTTGAAAAAAATTGTGAGAAGAGTGAAAATTTTGAGAATAGTACGTAAAAATTACGTTAAGAATAATTATAATTAATTGAAATTTCAGATGATTAAGTTAATTAATAAATGTTGGTTCCAAACAAATTTAGTAGTTTATGTAAGAGTTTAAAGTTAAACTTAATTATCGATTGATAATTGGAGTATTAGGAATATTAATAATTAATTAGAATTTATGATGATTAAGTTAAGTAATTAGTTGTTTGTTTAAGGAAGATACTTTTTTTTGTTTAAAGAAGATACTTTATAGCCTATATTAAGGGTTTAAAATTAAAGTTAATTATTGATGGGGTATTAGGAATAGTGATAATTAATTTAATTACTTAATTGTTTGTTTAAAAGAAGATAATTAGTAGCCTATATTAAAGGTTTCAAGTTTAAGTTAATTATTTATTGTTAATTGAAGTATTAGTAATACTGATAATTAAATTAATTATTGATAATTGTTATAATTTTTTTTGTAAGCAAGTATTATAAAATTTAAATAATGCCACCAAGAGAAGAATTTTCTACAGGAAGATTGGAGGGTGCTCCAAGTGATGATATTGGATGACATTTCGGAACATTTGTACCTTAAAATCGAAACAATATCACATGCAAACTTTGTAAAAAAGTAATAAAATATGGTATTATTAGATTGAAGCAACACATAGCACATTATAAAGGGCAAGTAACAGGTTGTCCTAGAGTCAACACATTTGTCAGGGAGAATATGATGAAACTCTTCATGGATGGGAAAGCAAAAAAACTTGACTCTAAAAAAAGAAAAGAATAATTTGAAGAAAACTTAAGGGAAAATGTTGAAGAGGAAGACGTGGAAGACCTTATTGATGAACAAATGAAGCTAGCTACACAGGAGAGCCTTAGATCACAACATGAATGAGAAGAAAGACAACGATTTAGATAACAAATAAAGGGATCTAGAAATATATATGAAGATGGTGGAAGTTATCGTGCAAGTGTTAGTGAAGTCTTAAGGCCATAAGATATTTTTGTTGCTTTGAGGTCTACAGATGTAAACCTTGTGAGAAGTAAGAGTGTGAAGCAACCAAAAGTTACCGGTGGTTGGATGAAAACATTAAGAAAAACACTTGGAGCAATAGTAAGTAGGTTTCTAATTTATGAGCATTTGTATATAAATTTAGCTTATTCTCCTTGATTGCATGCTTTGATCGTTGAAATAGTTAAGGTAGGCAAAGGAGTTAAGTGTCCAACTCCTTATGAAGTTTTAGATGTGTATTTAGAAGTTGAATATAAAAAAATGCAAGAATGGATAAACGCAGTAAAAGGTACCTAGAAAGAAAGATGAGTCACAATAATGTGTGATGGTTGGACTGATAGTATAAAGTACCATACATACATTATGAATTTTATTGTTTACTGCAGCAATGAGACAATTTTCTTAAAATTTGTTGATGCTTCTGGTATTGATACTAGAAATACAGATTATTACTTCCAGTTGCTTGACAAAGTTGTAGAAGAATATGTAGTTCAAGTGGTTACAGACAATAAAAAAGCACTAAAAGCAGCTAGGAAAAAATTGGTAAAAAAGAGGCCACATCTGTATTGGTATGCATGTGCAGTTCACTGTTTGAATCTTTGCTTGGAGGATATAGGAAAAAAGCAAAATGTGAAGAAACTATTGAATGGTGTAAAGACAGTGACAACTTTCATCTATAACCACATATGGACAGTAAATTTGATGAAGAAATACACTGAAGGTAGAGAAATTTTTCGTCCTAACATAATTCGATTTGCAACACAGTTCTTGCAGCTTTATATTATTGTGAAGCAAAAGCAATGTTTAAGGAACATGTTCAACTCAAAAGATTTTAGAAGATCTAAGTTTGGGAAAGAGAAAAAAGGATTAGCATTTGAAGCACGAAAGATTATTTTAAGCAGTGATTTCTGGAGTAAGGCTGTTGATGTACTGAAAGTATTTGAACCTATTGCAAAAGTCTTGAGGCTGGTGAACAGTGACGTGAAGCCAACAATAAGTTTTATTTATAAAGCCATAGATCGAGCCAAACAATCTATCTAGCAAAATTCTTGATATCATACAAGATATAATGAAATAATAGATCAATGCTAGAGATTCATACATTCTGATCTTCATTTTGCAGGTACATCAATAAACGATATAATTTATAATTTTATGTTTTGTTATAAAATTTTACATTCGTGTCTTTATGCATAATAATTGATTAAGTTTTTTTAGGTTATTTTATTAACCCAAAATTTCAATATGGAGTTGAACATGAGTCAAACGTTTATAAAGAAACTTTTGATGGAACCAGTAGCGTCATCATAAAATTAGAAAGAAACATGAATGATCAAATTAAAGCTTTGAATCAGGTTAATAAATAATGTTTATATTTAAAATCTTATAAATTTATAATTAAATATTATATATTTACTTATTGACATATTATATTGTGTTATACCATTGATGATTTTTAGAGAAAAACGTGAATCATTTGGCACACCACAAGGGTTAGAATGAATCCAGATAAAATATTTTTTTCTCTTTTTTGTACAAGTAAATCTATTTAAATTTTATTTATACTTTATATGACAAATAATTATTCATTATGTTTAGTCATTTAAATAGTTGAATGGTAGTTGATATTTGGATTATGTGCTCCTGAACTTCAATGTGTGGCAATAAAAGTTCTTAGTCAAACAACTTTAGCCACAAATTGTGAGAGAAATTGGAGCACATTCAGCTACATTCATACAAAGACAAAGAATAGACTCAAGTACAACAAGTTACAAAAACTTGTCTTCACATATTACAATATGAAGCTGAAAATGAGACATGAAGAATGGAGAAGTCAAGATGAAATTGAAACTAATTTTAATCCAATTAATATTGACTATATATTTCAAGAAGAATATCCATTATCTCCTTGTATTGAAGAAAGAGAAGCCCCTGTATTAGAAGGAGTACAAAATTCAGAGTGGTTGCCTAGAATTGATACTGATGATGAAGATATGGAAGCTAATGGTGATGATGATGATGCAGGTTCTGATGAAAATGGTGGTGGTTTAAGTCCTCTTAGTAACAACATTGGTAATGGTGATACTGATCCATAAGCTGAAAAAAGTGATGTTAATGATGAAGAGGATGATGAATATAGGCAAAATGATCCATATCGGGAGATTCCATACAATCGGCGTGACAAAAGCCTAATGATTGATATGACAACATCTAGGTCAGATATGGTTCCTTTTGATCATTCATTTGATGATAGTAGAAGAGGTGGATCACAGTCTAGTAGAGGAAGAAGACAACAAAATGTTACACTAAAAGATTCTTTCTTTTCGAACATTACACACAAAGTTTTAGTAACTTTAGTATTGGTGAATCATCTTAGAGTAATCATATATATTATCCATCATCTTATCAGTATCCTTACTTTAGTGCATATGATCAATATACCGATATTAATCAAGCTCCACCATACCACTAATCTTTAATGAACTATCAAGATCCTTATCATCAACAATCAATTAGTGGATTTTTTTATTATGTCTCTGGACAAGGAGGTATGGAGGATGATAGTCAAAATGAAGGTGGAGGTTATGATCTTCCACACCATTCTACCATGTGGTAATAATTATCATGTAAGTTCTATTTATATTGTCTTTAAGTTATTTATTTAGTTAGTTATTTATTTATTTATTTATTATTTTTAAAGTTTTTTAAGTGAGATTTAGTTTATTATTTGTGAATTGCCAGTGAAAAGAATTCTTATGATGTTCCTAAATATTTAAGATATTAATTATGAGTTTATATCATGCTTTCTTTTGCGGTGAAGTCATGCATCTTAATAGTGGCATTGTTCCTTGCATAATTGGTGACGTGATTAAAGTTGCAGCGAGTTGTATTCTTCTAAGTGAGTTAGATTTTTTTATCGAGTGTAAAAAATATGACATATTTTTATGAAATTTATTTGAAACTTATTTAAATTTATATATTATTTAGTTTCTTACTCTTTTATACTAATGTATGTCCAAATAAAACTTTAAAAGGCCTATTAATAATTATTATAATAATTATGTTATTTTGGTTATGAATTCATATTCAATTATTCTTTAAGATGGTACAAAATCTTATCAAATGAGTAAAAGCTTATAAAACATTATAAATAAGAATATATGAAGAGTTATAATAATTATAGAATATTTATTTTTTACATTTCGTGCAAGCTTAAAAAAAATTCATGTCGCAAGGACCTCAATCTGCATCGCAGCAGTCGTAATACTCGCAATTGCAGTGATCGCAACTGCAACCACAATTGTGACAGCAACCGCAATTTAAAACCATGATATAGATATATGTATATCGGTACATAAGCATTTGGAGAGAGAAAAGGCAAGGGAGAGATGAGGTCTAGAGGCAGAAGAGATTGAGTGCATTGGCAGTACAAGAAGCCCACATCGTGAGTGCCATTAGGATGCTTTTGAGATTAAAGCTCTCTTGCTCTCTTTCTTTTGGTTTGTGGGAACAGACCCAACCTTTCTTTCTCTCTTTAATGGCAGCAATAGGAAGTTCTCCAGAATTTTAGGTGGGACTGTGGAAGATGGTGAATTGGCTTAATTTGCCATGATGGGTGTCATATGTGGGAAAAATATTATCCACATCAGCCCTCCATTACCCACAGCAGAAAACTAATAATGGTGTTATAACTAAAACTGAGGGTACAAACTTATTTATTAACATTTGTAATTATGAGAATTGATTTATAAAAATATAAAAATTAAATAAAAAATAAGTATAAATTATAAGGATCAAAATTATATTTTAACCTTATTAATTCATTTATAATCTATTAAGAAAGTGCTAATAAAATTTAATCTATTCATAACCTATTTAATAAATAAATATACAATCCATACGTTAATTTTTTTTTATGGATGGATGTCCAATCAGTCCTTTTAAAATCATATTATATTTTAAAAATTTATTTTGACTTTTTCTCTTTCTTACCTAATACATGCTCTTGTTTTTTAAAAATTTATTTTAATTTTTCTCTCTAAAATTTATTATTACTTTGCTCTGTCTCTCTCATTTATTATCTATTTTTAAAATTTCTTTTCTCTCTCAAATTTACTACATGTGATTTTAGTATTGGACATTCGTGCCCAATCTCAATCCACTCACTAGCCTTCTTCATTTGTTTATGACTCTATTGATCTCACCCTAGTATTATGTCACGCTAAACCTTTCTTGGATGCTTATGGGGTTAGTTTTTCACACAAGGACTTATTGTTTATAGAAATCTAGAACATTAACTTTATAGAACACTCTAGAAGGTTTTAGAACCTTAGAGAAGAATTTAAAGAACTCTAAGCACCATCAGAGTTCAAGAAGATTCTAGACTCTTGTAAATATCTAATAGGTTCTCTAGGAAGTTCTAGAAAGTTTTATGTTAATATCTTAAACATTTTAAAGTTTGGAGGTAGAAATATTTTAGAACCAAAACCCTTTTTGACCAGATCTTTACCCTCCATTGAGGAGGTAGAACTCCTATAAATAGGAGAAACCATTTTATGTATAGCTAGAGGCAAGGTTGTCAAAATTGAAAGTTTAGGTAAACATGTGGAGCCTCCCTAAACTCGACTCGTAAATTCTAAGAGTTTACCTACTTCAAAAATAATATTAAAAAAATAACTATAGTACCCCCAAACATAATTTCATAAAATATCTATAGTTAATATCTTACATTCCAAATCTATAATAAAAGCCATAGTTTTATAATGTTAAAACTAGAGATGATGGAGGAATGCTAATTTTTCCTCATAAGACCAAACAATTAATCTTACCACAGCCTCTTAAACAATTGCAAGAACATGAAATTTTCTCTATACTTTCAACAAGATTGTATGGATAAATTGTGAAAAAGAGATGACAATAACAACAAAATATTTACTAAACAATAGAGAGAGAGTGCGTATGAGAATTGGCCATGGAAATTTCATTGACTTCATTACGATCAAGCCAAACCTTGCCTCTTCTGCACTTGAGTGGCAGCAAGCTACTACTTCTGGAGTTTCAGCGATATCATTCTCCCTTGTACCTGTTATTGTTAGTATTGTGAAAGAAACTAACGCTATCATGAAATGTGGATCGGATGCACTATATAAAACCTAGGGTTTGGAATGAATATATACATGTTTATGTGTGATGGACCATTTTCACTTGTCTTAAGCCCACCACCTTTGGATTTGAATTTGGCAATTTATTATTTGTGAGTCGCAATGGCCTGCTAATAAAAACAGTAATATTGTTTAATCAAAAAATAAAATAAAAAAGACAATAATAGTGCGTCCTTTTATATCTTTATTTTTTTTGGGTACAATTCTTGACCAAGCTTTAACTTGGGATTTTGATTACATATAACCCTTTTCATGTGCCAAAAAAAAATAAAAAACCTTCCATAAGACTGAGACAAGCAAAAAAAAATAAGTTTTACTAACTTCAAAAGAAATATATCATGTACCCAAAAAAAGAAGAAATATATCAAATTAAAAAAATGTGAAAATACTTTGGAAAGGAGAAATTTCAAGAATCTAGCTTTACTAAAATACATTTTCTAATTCTATAGAGGAAATTTTTTTTTTTAAGTTGAACCAGGGGGTAGACTTAAAGTAAATAAAACTACAATCAGAGTGTGGTGTGCAAACCACTATCTACAGGCCGGGGAATTAAACAAGGGCAATGTTATTTATTGAAAAAAAAAATTCTTGCATAACTCTCATCATTATTATTTATTTATCTTTTTTTTTCATCTCTATCCCTTTTATTCATCGGTATCAATAGTACACATTCACCTATGAGAGATTATTTTCACAAAATTTATGTGAAACTAACATTTTTCATAACTTGTTGACCAATTTATACAGTAGTTTCCCTCCTATCTGGATACTTCTTGATCACCACACATTACCTTTCCTCACATATCTTCACAACTTGCATGAATGGCAAAGTCTAGCTTTACTAAAATACATTTTCTAATTTTGTAGAGGATTTTTTTTTTCAAAGTTGAACCAAGGGATAGACTTAAAATAAATAAAACTACAATCAGAGTGCGATATGCAAATTGTAATCCATAGGCGGGGGAATTAAACAAGGGCAATGTTATTTATTGAAAAAAAAAATTCTTGCATAACTCTCATCATTATTATTTATTTATCTTTTTTTCTTTCCTCTCTATCCCTTTTATTCATCAATATCAATAGTACACATTTACCTATTAGAGATTATTTTCACAAAATTTATGTGAAACTAACATTTTTCATAACTTGTTGACCAATTTACACAATAGTTTCCCTCCCATTTGGATATTTTTTGAAAAGAGTAATGCTTGTCACACATTAGGACCCAGTAATTTTAGGCAATGAGGGCAAAGATAATATTGTAAATACAAAAGTATAAAAAAAAGTTTTCATAATTATATTTATATATAATTAAAAAAATATTAATATAAAATTATAAAAGATTAATTTACAATTATTTCCTTCACGTTTCATATTTTAAAAACGCTGAATAATCTTTTAATTATCAATGCTATCAAACAGTTCTCTCTTTATATATGTAATATACCAATCATTCAACCATTTATCTCTCATACGATTGTGTAGTCGATTCTTTATGATATTCATGGAGTGAAGAATAAATGGTTAAATAAATAAAAAAAAGAAACTTGAGAAATCTGAAAAGTACCACTAAAGCGTAATAGTAAAAAGAAAGAGCTGAGAGAAGACTTTAGTGATCTAAGTATTTTGACAATCTTTAGTACTCTATTGACTCCAAATCGCATGAGGACAGTGTGATGTTTTGAAAAATAATATTAAAAAAAGACTTTACTTTATATGATTATAAATTTACTAATTTATCTGTGTAGGGACAAAAGTTATACATACAAAAAGATAAATAAGACAAATACATATATAAAATAAAAAAAATTCAAGTTGGGTGGAGGCATAAATCTCCACTCTTTTGTACGTGTGCCTGTCCCTACCTTTCCTCATATATCTTCACACCTTGCATGAATGGCAACATCTAAGAGTAGGTAGGCACAAGTTTGAGTGGAGCCAACATCAATCATATGATGAAAAATATAAAAGTGTGAAAAGATGTGAATGAAAACATAACTGACAAGTTATGTAAAATCCTTCAAGTGCTTCAAATAGTCATTGATCCTTTGTTGACACTAAATGGAAGTTATTTCCTCCTAGGCTTTGTTTGATGTACCTAATTAGGAAGGAAAGAAAGGGTGCAGTACTATGCTGTTAACTTTCCCTGGTACCACATTCATGGAAAGGAAAAGAAAAGAGTGAATTAACTTTTCGCACGATCCACTAGAAATTATACTATTCACAATTCCTTAATGTATGAATTTGAGGAGATATAAGAAAAAAACAAAATACTTCTTGTTATTTTATTATTTCTTTTTTATTTAACAAAAAATATGAAAACAATTTTTTATTACATTTCCTTTCTTTTCACTTTGTTAATATCAAACAAATATCAAACAAGGTAAAAACTAGCTCATCTCCTTTCTATCACCTTCCTTTCTCTAGATACTAACATCTTTCTTTTCTTTTCTTTTTTCCTCCTGTGATACCAAACAAAGCCTTAATTTGTATAGGCTAGAGATGTCGTTGAAATTGGGCACAAACATCATTTTAACGAATTTCAATTCGAATTGAATTTCATTCAAGATATTAAATGCATATTTGAAATAACTATAAAAATTAAATTATTTCAATAATTAATTATTATATAAATTTTTTTATTATAATAAATTATAATAAAATTAATTTTATATTTAAATATATTAACTAAAAAATAATTTTAAACTAATCTATTTTGTTTAAATGATATAAAAAAATTATTTTTATACATTAAATTATCAAAATAATTAAAAAAATTATTTAATTAATTAAAAAGATTATTTAATCAAGAACAAAATAATATTTACATATTAAAATATAAAAAATAATCTGTAACTTTTTATCAATATATTCCACCTATAACTTTTGGAAAGAAGCCGTTGATGGTAAAAAAATGTAATCAACAACTTTTAATTTCAGGTGCCAAACATGATGCAAAAGGCAAAAAAAAAATTGTTAGGGAGTAAAAACTGTTGATTCAGAAAAAAAAGCTGAACAAAAAAAATTAAGATAATGCACAATATTAAATGTTTAAATTCAGCCAAAAAAAATTAAATGTTTAAATTGAGTTTAAAATTAATTCAAATAATAATGTTAAGAATTTTATAACTTGAAATATAGAAAATTATATAATTAAATTTCATGAAACAACGGAACAACGGAAACAGCGATCCTTAACCTTACCATACCCTCGAATACCAAAGATTACTTATAAAGATCAGAATATAAACCGCTAGGTTCTTAGCTTACTTCATGAGTTCATGCTTTATATTTTCAATTGCAAGGGATATATGTAGTTGATTGTAGTTTGGGTGAGATTAGTGGCACTATAACAAAAAGAATAACACAAGTATTTCAGCAACCAGGTGAATCTTAATACCAAAAACAGTAAAACACCAACAAACAAAAAATATAATTTGAAGTATGCAAGAAATAAAGTTCTTACACTTAAAAACTTCCAAAGTCTAAACCAACAAAAAAGAGACTCGTCAAAACTACTTTAGCAGACTAAATGATTATGCCAGCACCATTAAAGATTCAACATCCTTTAAATATCTGGATATGCTACTCACTTCTTGGATTTCTTTGACCCTCTGCATAACAGAGTTACATTTAGACCACAACACACAAAACATGGCCAAAAGCTGTAAATATGGCAAAGCCTAAATTGTAATACTCACTGGGCAGGCTGGGGTGCTGTGGAAGGTGGAGCAGTAGGTGCTGCTGTTGGCTTATCTCCAGGACCCTAAACATTTTACAGAGAAAAAGGAAGTGTCAAAATCTTCATCACCAACTTCAGTGAACATAATTCTTAGTGCAGTAAATCCCCAAGTGCAAATGTGCAATGATAAAGGAAGTATAAATTCATGAAATATACAAAGTAAATAAATTCTCAAGACATTAGGGAACTCACATGGGCCAAGCGCTCCTCCCTTCGAGCAATTTTCCTTTCCCTGCTTGCCTTGTTCTTTGCACGCTTGGCCTCAAATTGATCAGACAATGTCTTCTCTCTTGCCTTCTCAGCCTTGGACTTGTGAATGCTCTCCATTAAGACTCTCTTGTTCTTGAAAACATTACCCTTCACCTTCATGTACATATCATGGTACATGTGTTTGTCAATTTTCTTTGATTCCCTGTACTTACGAAGCAATCGTCTGAGCACACGCATCCTCCTCATCCAAAGTATTTTGGTAGGAAGCCTTGCCTCCCTTGTACCCTTACGCTTACCTAATAGTATTTAGGTAAACATTATCACTAGCAAATGATGCTTCCCCCCCCCCAAAACTCGATATGCATTAGTATCTAAATCTTGTGTCCCCTAAACAATTTTGCAGAATTATTACACTACTCTATCCAGTTGATAAGCAACTAAGTAGAGTCTTGTCAATTTTACAATGAGTAAATGTCTAAATGATGAATAAGTCCATGACCATAGTTTTTAAATATGTATTAACTACAAAGTACCAGGAATTACATCCCAACAGCAAATTACCAAATCATGGGTTGAAATTTATTTTACATTAACCCAGTTAAAGTTGGGAATGAATACCATATCCGGAGTGGCGTCCCTTCCTCTTGGCCTCCTTCATCCTGCGAGCACGGGAACGGGAGTGAATCTTGGTTGGTTTCCTGATAATAAATCCATCCTTAACCAACTTCCTAATATTTTGGCCTGCAAATAGAAACCCACCAA
Source organism: Ormosia semicastrata (assembly GCA_029884595.1). Taxonomy (NCBI): domain Eukaryota; kingdom Viridiplantae; phylum Streptophyta; class Magnoliopsida; order Fabales; family Fabaceae; genus Ormosia; species Ormosia semicastrata. The sequence goes on from JAQQTO010000055.1 coordinate 1,490,688, forward strand.
GCTAAGTAGTGCTTGCATTGCAAACGACGTGTACAATAGAGGATCAGAGTATATATCAGACACAACTTAATAGCAGTCCAAATGTCAGTTAGAGAAGTTTACTAGTACTACGAGTTAGATATGCAATCCCTGTGTGCCATAGCTTTTTTTATTATTATTATTTTTTGTGGGCAAATACCATGAGTTAAATAATGCTATATAGGTCCTAACAAATCTAACATAGCAGACTATCACAAACAACTATCAGATTCCAATCCAATGGAAATCCCGCGAGGGGGCAAAACCAAAACCTAAAACAATAATAATGGTGCTCAACATGTTCATTAAAAAAAAAACTAAGGGTAAACTGAAACAGAGATGATAATAACAAGGAAGAGAGAGAGTGGAAATGTGTACGAGAATTGGCCATGGAGATTTCATTGACTTCATTGGGGTCAAGCCAAACCTTGCCTCTTCCGCACTTGAGCACGCTGGCGGCTAGTCGCTTCTGGAGTTTCAGCGACACCATTTTCCCCTTTCTCTGTCTCTGCTGGTACAATTTGTGAAAGTGTGGAACGAAACCCTAGTTTCTTTCTTTTGATGTATATATAGATATGCATACGACACGGACCATGGCCTGTTCCAAACGATCTCCATTGTGCTGGGCCTTTCCAGACCATGGCCCATGAACTCCTCCCCATGGCAGCGTGGATGAATTCTTTTATTTCCTTTTCGTTTGTTGGACTGGTATGTGTTTTCATTAGTTATCATGATACTTTTAAATTTTTTTTAAGTAATCAATTATAAGAAAAAAATATATAAAAAATATAAAAAATTTATATATATAAATAAATTTTATTAATATTTTTTATGTCTTTTCTCTCTAATAATTAATCACTTTATAGAAGAAAAAATTAAAAATACCCTCATCCTCCATAATAAAAGAAATAGTCAGGGTCAATTCAAAAAGATGATTAGACTTTAACAGACAGGGCCATATTTTCATAGTCTTGTTAAAAAATGAAACCATACACATATATAAAATGTCAAAATGCACAGACCAAAAAAAAGTCAAAATGCAGAGCAAAAAAATGTCAAAATATCAAATGCAATTAAAACCTACAAGATACTTAAAAGTATAAAAAAATTTAAAAATTTAGTTCGATCTATTTTTAGTGATTTTTTTTCAATATTATCATCAAATCATATATTATCATACCAATTAAAGAATTTGATCTCTCATATAATAATAATTATTATAATTAAATTAAATTATTTTAATAATATGATAACACGAGTATAAAATAATATAAAAAAAATTACAAATAGCAAATTAAAAATAAATTACATGAAACTTGTTATTGATTCATGTTTGTAATATTTTTAATGTTTAATTTTTTAAATGGCGAGGAATTTTTCGTTGGTCCAGGGAGGACCCACCATTGAAGTGGGGCTTAGGAGTGACAACCCACAAAAGACCCACGGGGAGGGGGATGAGGGATGGGGGCGAACTGTGTTTGGGGGGATTGAAGCCGACGCTTCATTTGCATGTGTAGCTACACAATCAAGTGTTCTATCGCTTAGGGAGCTAGGATATCTTTAATAAAGATAGGTTATGTTTGGTACACATGATAGTATAGTATAAGATAAGATGATAGGATAATATAAGGTATGATAGTATAATTAATAGAATAAGATATAATCCTATCTTTTATTTGATAACAAAAAGATAAATTAGTTGATTGTATAATATTTTTTTAAGATCAAAATATCCTTTAGATAAAAGTTAAAATAATTAAATAATAATAATAATAAAGCTTTATGGTGGTGGTGGTGATGATGATGGTAGTGGTGGTGGTGGTGGTGGTGGCGGCGGTGGTGGGGGGGGTGGCGGCGGTGGTGATGGTGGTGGCGGCGGTGGTGATGGTGGTGATAGTATGTGTGGTGGTGGTGGTGGTGGCGGCGATGGCGGCGGCACGGTGGTGGTGGTGACGGCGACAATAGATGGTGGCGATGACGGTAGTGGTGGTGGTGTTGGCGGTGGTGGAGGTGGTGTTGATGGTGGTGGTGGTGGTGGCGGTGGTGAAAGCGGTGGTGGTGGTGGCGGCAGCGGTGGTGATGGTGGCGTTAGTGGTGGTGGTGGTAGTGATGGTGATGGTGGTGGTGGCGGCAATGGTGGTGGCATTGTTCTTGCGATTGATGGTGGCGGTGGTGGAGGTGGTGGCGATGGTGGTGGTGGTGCGAGGAAAAGAGTGATAAAAATGAAATTGAGGATAAGATTGGAATAGAAAATCAATTATCGTGTCTTGGGGAGAGGATAGAGTTATCACCTGAAGGATAAAATGACTTGACTTGATTATCTTATAAGTTTAACGCAAACATTAAATAAGACCGATAATATTACATCTTATCATTCTTCTTTATACGATCACCAAATGTAGTCATACTTTATTCATCACCCACAAAAGGTCGGTTGAAAATAAGTTGTTCTTGTTTTTTCAAATTTTTTTATAAAAGTTAAAAAAAATTCAAGTGGTATTGTTATAATTATTTATAAAAATAAATTAATTGAAATGAAAACAGAAAGGAAACAAAAATTTTCATTTTTAAAAAAATAGAGAACGAAGGAGAAAACATGTTTGGATGTTATTCTCATTTTCATTTTTTTAGAAACAGTTTTGATTTTCTTACAATTAATATTATATATACTTCTTTTCATAATCTTTTTAATTTTATTCATTATTTTTATTATTTTTATTTTTTTATTAAATTTGATATTTTTACTCTTTTAATATTATTCATCATATTTATTATTTTATTATTATTATTCATTAAATTTAACATCTTTAAAAAAAATATCAACAATACATGTTCAAGTGTATGACATCTTTTTCCCTAAAGAAATGGAGTCGTTTATGAAAGTTTTGGAAATGACAAAAACTCATTTCCAGCATTTTCAGACTTCAAGCGGTGGCATTTTTGCAATTCTAAACAACTCTTTTTCTTATTTCTTATTTCTTATTTCTTATTTCTTATTTCGTTCTTTCCTTACCCGTGTGAAGTCCACCCACTGCCAAGTAATGAAAACAAGCATTAAGCTGTATTGTGAATAATAGATTTCGATTAAATCAGGCTCTCTCACTCTTCTTCTCAGCCATGGTCTCTACTTTTCACTCTAATCTTCTTAAACCCAGTGAGAAATTGAAGAAAGGAAAATGTACGAGGGGCAGCACTTTGTGGATTTGCAAGAGAATTCAGATTTTGGTGACCCAAATTCTCGGATTTGGGTTCTTGTGAGATAAAAAGAGAGAAAATTTTGGGGACTACTAAGATTTATGTCGAAGAAGAAAAGGAAACAACATGGGAATATTGTAATTTGGACTTTACTGTGTTAGTTTTGTGTGTTGTGAACATACAGTTTGCTAGTGACTAATAAAATTAGAATAAGTTTTAATTTTTTTACCTTTTTGCCCTCATCTGCAACCATTGGCTCCCTCATCCCTCATCTCTCATCTCTCATCTCTCATCTCAATCGGAGTAACTGGTTCCCCATATCTCTTGGTCAAACTACTTGCCACCCGATGCTCAATGGGAAGGGTTTTATTTATCACTTAAGGTTAAAAGAACGAAATTGACAATATCAGCACACAGGAATGAAAATGATTTTTTAAAAATAAAAATAAAGAATGAAAATAGGAAATGTTTTCTTAAACCAATCACACCCTTAATTCTTTGAGATCCACGCCAATTCCAAATGTTATTCCAAACTGCGGCAGGACCCCTTGGGGGTTGGACAAGCCCAATATAAGTACTTTTGGTTGAGAAGATACCGTCATCCGAACTTTTCCACCACAGTTGGTCTTTTCCCCTACACGGATCTAATAGATTTGTGCTATTTACATAATTTGATAAATCTAATAGAATTGTGCTACTTAATACGAGACGAATACACGAAACTACGTATGAGGGAGAAAAACGAAAATCGTGAGGAAAAAAAAGTGAAAGAGAAAGGGAGAAAAAGGTGGAAGTGAGAGAAATAAATAAAAACGGCTGCAGCCCGTTTGTTGTGCAAAAGTGACGAATTTGTTTTCGGTCCAGTTAGCATTATTCAATCTAATATCATGTACAATTTTTTTTTTCCCGCAAATCTCAAACACCTGCAACAAACTATTTATAGGAATATATTTGCACGAAGCAGTAGTGTACATTGTTATCCCCAATTGCCTCTCAATAAGGAGCTGACTCTGAAAATCCAAGGCTCTTGGATAAAATTTCCAGACGTGAAGTGCATTATCAATTTATCATAGTGCTGATAAAACTGTCTTCAAACAAAATGAGATTTGATTCATCATGGCCCGAGGATAGTGACTTAGCATGATAACTAGACGGTAAAGCGGTCATTAATATGACTTAAAAGAGTATCTCCTTGAGTATCAAGAGAACTAGCATTATAAAGCACATTATAACAAGCACTGTTGCACACATAACCATTCCTCCTTTTTTCTGCGTTCTCTCTGCCTGTAAAGTACATGTTTTAGGATGATGATTGTAACAGATTAACTGATTAACAGCCAACAATTTAAAAGAAAGGCAGATAAAAGCGCCCAATTTGCACATAGAAAAAGAAAAGCCTCTTAAGCAAGAGGGAAAGAGAAAACAGAACCTTTTGCAACTGCTTGAAGCCCTCCTCAACGGATGTAGCAACATTCTGAATGTTGTAGTCAATTCTATCCACAATTGTTCCCTGTAGGAATATCGGCTTCCTCAGTCACCTTTCATTCTATAAATAAATCCATCTTAAACAAGGGTGGGGGATTAACCTGGTCGATCACAAGGACAGAGAGATCCTTCATGATCTGAGCAAGTTCGTGGACTGATTTAGTGACCTACAGCAAATTTCACTTTGTTAGACAAGGTACAGAAAGAGATTTGTCTTGAAGCAATACACTTAATGCCTTCAAATTGCCTGTTCAATCTCTCTTTCCCTTTCCTCTGAGAACTGCTCACTTTTCTTTAGCTTTGTTGTCTGCTCTTCGCTGAAACCCTGGATCAATCAGATACCAGCTATCATTATCTGTTTCTTTGGATAAAACTTCCCCCAAGCATGAGACTGAATGAAATGAAAATATTTGATGGCATAAAATGCTCCTTTTAAACTTCTGGGTACAAGATAGGGATAGAAACAGTTGGCCTCAGAGACTAAACCCATCACAAGCAAAATGATCCTAATGAAACACTACCTCCCTAACTTTCATGTCAGATCCAGATAAGTGATAAATAAGTCCTCATATTTTCATAAGATAAAATGCTGAAAAAAAAACAAGGAATTGGTTTTTCCTTTTACTTTTTAGATAGAAGTGCAATGGATTTATTTACAAAATCCAGATCATATTGCAGAAGGGGGACATAAAAAGAATTCATCAAGAGAGAAAGTAATGACAACAATAGGAGGATCAGCCCGATCAGGAATCCTTCTAAAATAAAAGGAAACAGAATGAGAAGAAAAAAAAAGGAAATAAAAAGAAATGTCTTTAAAAACCCACAAGAAAGCAAGAAACACTCATGCTGCAGAATGTGCACAGATATGTATCTTAAGTATCTCTTACTGAAAATTCTAGTAATACACCATATAATAGAATCATAATTCTGTAACCAGACCTAATTTATTCATAAAACAAAGGATAAAAGTCAATTGTTACCAATGTTTATATGAAAATTCTGTTTTCTTTTACAGTCCTCCCCCCCCCCCCCCTCTCTCTCTACAGCTGGGGAATCTATCTGTAAGGGGTCAAAAAAGGTCGCTGCCTAGTTTGAACCAAAGTCTTGCAGTTTCACCATTATAATTTGGCATTAACAAGCACTAGGAAAGAAAAGAAATCATCAATAATCAGTTGATAAGGAAAAAGAAATGCAGAAACCCTAATTCATAGCTTAAGATTTCTTAAAATAATAAGGCCCTGCTGGAGAAATTAGTTACAGTAAACAGCATACCAAATCATTGAATCCATCATCCTGCAATCCAAATTTACTCCCATTGAAGTTCATCTCCAAGTCAACCCCATCATAACCCTGCATTATTACACCCAAGCATAGACATTAGTGAAGCAATATAAAATATTAACATGGGCACTGTTCAAGGCATAACAGACTTGTGGGTTGGGAACTGGGATGGTGGCCATAAGTTCAATCATTTGAATACCTACTAATAGAATAACAGTCAAGAAGCAGCAAGTCCACAAAAATAAATTGACAGTCTTTTACAACCTCTTTTTGCTGCCGCAAACGTTTCAAATATGTTGACTGCTTTCGCCGGAGGTCCATTGACAAGTTCTGAAGGTCTGTAGCAAGGGAACGCTGCCAAAAGTAGATATAGAATCCAGTCATACCAATCCCAAAAAGTTGCCAAGTCTATAAGCAAAAATTTGCATCCCATAATTTGCCTAAATCTGAAACAAGCAGTCAAGATAAAAGTACATTCTTGTCTATTTATAAAACGCCTTTTACTGAGAGGATCTAATAATAAAAATAAAATTGACAGAAATCGGTTGAGTGAAATTAAATGAACAACAGAAGCAAAAATGAAGATAGGAAATAAATTCATATCAAGTAATACATCAAAAACAAGGAAAAACAAGAAAAGGGGCCATCGGGCTTTTCAACAATTAGGCTCGTTAATCATAGTTGAATTGAAATAGTGTATAAACTTTCTGCAATAGCTCATATATCTTTGGTATAATCTCCTGACTCCTGAGTAAGAGCAACCAGAACTTAATTATCCAGTAACCTATATCTTTCTTTTTTGCCCCCAAAACAAATAATTGTGGAAGAGCCTAAGTCTAACTTAAGAACAATAATAGTGAACCTAAATTGGAGAAAAAAAAAGGTAAAGTTTGAACATAATAGTGTGCACTGCATGTGATGCCATATAATTTTTTTTAAAAAAGTAGTTACCTGCACATTTTTTCTGACATTAGAATCCTCAGAAGATCCACTAGCAGCGGAAAGTCTTTTTAGCCTCATTTCAGACTTTCTGAGGAGAGTTGTAATTTCGTGAGTGAGAGTTTCAATCTGACGGTGATCTTCATTGCCATCACCAAAGGAGGGCATTAAAGCCTTAGCATGAGCTTTGACTAACTCAGACATTTTAATCCGAGCATGTTGTATATTTGTAGCTATTTCTTCGGAATCATCCACCCAAGATGGTGGCAAACCCACAGTAAATGCATCTCTAACACACCAAGGCACAATATTTGATGATGATTACAGTAAGTATGGAATTCATATTTTGAAAGCATTATTAACTAACTTCAACAGAGTTATTAGGTTATTGATGGGTGGATGAGGGAATTATCCACTAATAAAAAACTAAACTTGCACATTCACAAAAGACCAGAGGGTGAAAAAGACAGAAATTTTAAGTATTGGGCCAAATATTATCATGGCTATTAATTAGTATTATGCATATAAATGAATGAAATATAAGCGTATAATAAACAGTTAGCAGAAACAAGTATGAATTGTGTTATGATAAAGGGGGAATTGTAGTTGTAGGAAGGAGAAAAGAAATACCTTGAGGTTGAGGGGTGAGGACCTGGATCCTCGGTGCTTAGAGGGGCATAAGAAGATCGATTGGAACGACGAAGAAGCGAAGTGCTCACCATTTCAATGAGAGGAGTAGGACCACCTCCACGTGAAGCAGATGCTGAGGAAGACAAAGGAGCGCGCACGCTCTTCAAGGCGTCTCTGTGCTTCCTGAATTCTATAGTTCGATTTCTCGTCGCCATTGAATTGAATTGAATTCAAGTAACAGCTCTCTGTGTCTCTCTGGTTTGGTTGGCTTAATGCAGAACTGAAAAACGGAGAGAATGGCGTGGAATTGAAACCAACCAACCAACCAACAAATAATTCTCAGGAATCCAACAAATTCATACCTTGTACAATAAAAGAAAGGGTGATCGAGACTTCGAGGCTTATATTATAAGCATCATTTCTCTTTTTCTTCCTTTTAAAGGAATTTTAAACAATTTAACATTACGTTACACTTACATATAGAAATTACGACTCATAAAGATATGATATTGTAATAAGGTTTAGTTGCTAGAAACATAAATCATAATTGAGTTTCAATTTATTAATTTTAAATAAATACATATATCTTGTAATAAGCGATGATTATTCTGACAAAATTAAATCCAAAATTATAAAATAAACAAAGAAATAAAGGAAGAGTATTCTAATAGTCAAATAATCAAATTTTAATATTATGGACACACAAATATTTAAAATACGATTTCGGATGAAGAGAGTAAATTGAGATAATTAATAAGTCATGGAAAAAGATTTTCTGAAATAAGACATTAACTCATCCGAAATTATTAACGGGGAGTTTACATTACATATATATATATATATATATATATAAAATAATTAATTACTTAACGGAAAAATTTAAAAAGATTAAATAAAAATTAATTAAAATAATTAACAATATATAAATAGAAGTTAACATAGACATGCTCTAACTACAAATATATTTATCCAATAATTTGATGATTTTTTTTACTGGTATTTGAATAAATTTCTTAGATAAAGTAATACACTGTCTCGATTTTGTTGTAAATGTATTATTATAAAATTAATATTATCATACAAATTCAATTTTTTTTTAAAATATTCTTATCAGATAAATGAAATATAATTTTTAAAAAATAATTAAATATCTAAACAAGTATTTTTTTCAACATTGTTATTATTATTTTAATATATATAAATATTATAGTCAAACCCAAAATTATATATTTAAAAAATTCAAATTTCTTTTACTCAAACTCACACCATTAATACACAAAATCAGTTTCTTTATCATGTGTTAAACTTAAACTTAAGTGTTTTTTTTTTAGGTGTTGTTAAACTTTAGTTGGATTTGGGTATTACTCATAAGAATTTATATAGCATTTGACCAGGCCTGTTCAAGGCAGGACAGTTTGAATGGGCTTAAGGCTATTATTATAATATAACATTGGATATTGGCGGGCGGAGAAGGTGCTTGCTTGGTCTGCGTTTGTGAGGGCGTTTTGGTAAATGTCGAATGAACTAGAATTCTTGTTGGCTAAGGATCCACTCCTGTAGTGTCCACAACACAACAAACGCGCACATGCCGAAACCGATAGTCCTTGGTATCTTCCTCCTCCTCCTCTTTTCTTTTCTGTGATAGTAACACTATTACATACACTATATATACCATCACCGCCCACAAGAAAGAAGAAGAATTCCTGAAACAACTATACTATACTAGGTCATTCAATTCAATACCTTCTCAAAATCAAAACCTCTGCTTTTCGTATTCTTGGTTGTTGAAAACCACTCAATACTCAGTAGAAAGAATTCAATGGAAGACGACACTTTGAGCTTTGGCCTCTCTACTGCTCGTAGAAGCTACCCAATGAGGCGAAAGTCCCATCTCGGTGATTCCTTACTTTCAAACATCATTTTTGATCCAATGTTTTTTTTTTATGGTTTATTGTGTCTTGTCTTAATTATCTAAATGGTTTTACTCACCTTTTTCTTTGTTTGGATGTTGAAGCAGAGCTGTTTATAGATTTTGAGGAGGTGAATGGGGATGATGAGTTAAGGACGGCTTATCCATGCCCGTTTTGCGCAGACGATTTTGACCTTCTCGAGCTATGTTCCCATATTGACTTGGACCATACAATAGAAGCCAAGTCCGGGGTATTTTATTTATTTCCCACCTTAATTCCTTAACCTTTCCCCTTCATATTAACTTCTACCTTTTACTGTTAGCATATCAATATGTCCTATACCCTTAAGTTGTTTGTTTTTACTAGCAATCCCTACTTTTCTTTTGATGCTTTGCCTGTATTTTATTTATTATACTATTAACTGCAATATGATTTTATGAAGGGTAGGAGATGAATCTATAATATGGAAAAGTATGAGACGATAAACAATATCACGACCAAAAGTACTAATTTAATGCAAGAAAAAAGCGTGTCTTTGTTTCCTGTTTCTGCGGGACTTTTTCCACAAATCAGTCTCTACTGTTATTAACAATTATTTTATGCATTGTTGAACTGTATGCGATAATCACTGTTAAAACCCACCTTTCTTCTTTTTTGGTGCCTGGATATAATCTATCCAAGTTGGTATTTTTCAGCAATAACCATATTTCAGTTCCATCTTTGTGTGCTTAAGTGCCTTACAAGTTGCAATTTTGCAAATATGTACATAAGACCTCATGGAGATCACCCAGAGGATTGTTTTGCTGCTTGGCAAGAAAGTTCTTTTATAGTTATTAACTTCATAATTGATTCGTTGCTTTTCTGCTCCCCCTTAAAACAATATGTCAGAACTCAGAAGGACCAAACCATATGTTCATCTTTGATCAGAAAATTCACAAAGAAGCAAGTGTTATTTGTGATTTAATGCATCCAACACATACCGTTTATGTTGAAAAAAAAACAGATACATTGTGAATAATCGGAAACCATGTTATGATGCTTGTAATTTGAGTCAATTCTTCCTTGTCATCAGTACAAATATCAGATTTTCCTTGGACACCGTTAAACCAATTAACACTACTTATCAAATTGACCTCTGTATCCTAAAGCTTCTGAAATATTCATTTTTTTTTCTTGATTAATATCTTGTTTGTCCTAACTTTGGGTTGACTATGACCACTGATGTAGTTTTGCAAAGTGAAACCTTGTCTGATTTTCTGATTGGATTTTTATATATCTTACTTGCTTCTATGCAGAAGCCCTAAAAAGGACATCATATAAAAATGATGTGGTCCCTGACAAGATCTTAGCTTGTAGAACCTGAAGTGGTTACTCTAATATGAATCTAATTTAGATCTTAGGCACGTATAGAATAAGCTTCCATGTAAAGTTGATATTTTTGCTTTTTTGTCGACCATTTTAAATATAATTAGGCAAAAACACGCACACACGCCTGTTGAACTTTAGGGAGATTGCAAGTAACCACCATGAACTTTCAAATCCATCAGGCATCAGTTAAACCCTCAAACAATGAGAAATGTTGCAATGGGTTCTTTAATCCAGATCTATCTATCAATTTCTGTTAATCATGTGATAACTAATATACTTGTCATTGTGCGAGAATTTTCTTTAGTATTTCATACTTAAAAATATGAAATCGTTTAAATACTCTATTGAATTTTCATTTGATGTGGATTGTAAGAGGTGATAACTACTAGTGTATTAGGCATGCATTGCATGATTGTCGCATAATAAACAAAATTTGTTGGAAAGGCGGATAGAAAGATCTATTGTAATATTTCTCTTAATTTGAGAGTTTAATTGGCAGATTTGGAAGTTCATGATGGCTACTTGCAATGCAATAACCCCAAAATTCAGGGGGGGTGTTATTTTTCTCATACAATTAAAGTATTTCTCTGTTAACTTCTCATTTGCAGTACTATCTATACTTGTACTTGTTGAATTACACTCACCTATGTCTATCTTTATTTGTACTTGCAGATTTGTCCTGTTTGTACCATGTGGGTGGGGACGAATATGGTTGAGCACATAACAGCACAACATGGAAACATATTTAAGATATCCTTCTTGATCTGCCTGATAATAATGCGTCTATTTATTCAAAATAAATACTTTTAATTCATTGCCCTTTTGTCTCCTTTTACCAATGTCTTATACTATACTTCTTCTTGTTGTTCTTTGTCCTTCATTCAATCAACTATGCTACTTCCTTTACTGGAGATTACAGTCTGCTGAAATCAAAACGCTACAAACATGAAGCCTACCCAACTCTTTCCTTTTCAAGAAAGGATCGACAGGACGGACCCTGGCAATCTTTTCCTGCTGGGCTATCTCCTGTGATGTCTACCTCCAGGTCTGCACGTGATCCATTGCTGTCTTTTTTATACAGTGGAGCTGCTGCTGCTGATGAATTTGAAAATGTACTGCCTGATTCTTCAAGTGAAGTAAGCATCGAAGAGATACACTCAGATGAAAGAGTGTTAGAAAGGTATGATGAATTATCAGTCTGTCAACTGTGTGTCATACCACATTCCTCATGTATTAGCAAACATCAACTAAGAAATCATAAATTTGTTGTCTATGCAAGTTGCTTGATCCATCATTCTTGCGTTTGTGGAAGAAAAAAGTCATTTTCAAGACCAATAAGTCATTATTAGGTGATTGATAATGCCAAAAACTTGACTTTCTGAGACCACCTAAGCAGTAATCTAGAAATATTGGAAACAGGCACTTTGCCTGAAATCACTAGTGGTGTAGTTGGATGTGATTGTTTCTGAATTAATTTTTAGAATTAATAAATGCAGTTAACTCTATGTAGCTTTCATGGTAGTGATGATAATATACTAATGAGGAGGCAATTTAAGTGTATCCTTTTTCTGGATCCCCGATCCTGAGCTCCATCTAATGTAGGTCAGGCAATTGAGGCAATGATGATTTGATCCAAAGCAAACTTGGCTGCATATGCAAGTCCCAGAAAAAGCACTGGGGTTCCTGAGTTAATTTTGTTTCTTTCTTGCTTTCTTTAAAAAAATAAAAATAAAAAAGAGGATGGGGAAAATGTGGTTATTTATGCTATCTGTGCCTTTTAACATGACCTCCATTACCTTCCTGTTGACCTGCTCTTTTGTTTAATATTGTATTCTTTGTTTTTATCTTTCTATTGGATATATGACTTAATAGTTAATATTTCTATTATTGCAGAGACGTTCAGCCATCTTTATCTGACAAAGACCAAATAGAGAAAGCACGACGTAGTGAATTTGTACAGGGACTTTTGGTGTCTACTATCCTTGATCCTGACTTCTGATTGATACAATTAAGAACATCGGTTGTTAGTTTCAATTTGATGAAAAGAGAAAAAAAGGAGAGAGAAAAAGAAGTTAGTTTCAATCTTGAAAATGATTCAGTCACAGGATCAATATTTCTGTTCTATGCCTTGTGTTACATCTAGTAGAGACTAGAGAGAGCTAAGCTAGATGTAGGAATTAAATGTAGCGTATCATGTATGTTCAAGGCAATGTAATTATTAGTTCAGAACAATTGCATACCCCCTTCAATTCCCTCTCTCAAAATTTCGTGCATCGTAATAGTTACTGGTTTTGTTGCTTGCTCTTACTATGTGCTAATAACTGAGATTACGTGAGAAAATGTGCTTATGAGGACGGGATGTTCTGGTAGGTGTACTGGTTTAGCATGCAATGGCTTATGGCTTACCCTGTCTCAGCCAATTATGATGTTCTGTTGACCTTGTCTGATGAGTTAGTCAAGCAGCAGCGGCTATCAGATTCATTCCAATTATGTTTATTTCATTTTTAATTATATTATGTTCCTTAAAAGAGAAACAAAATTATTGCTAATGAGAAAAATATACCCAGGAAGGGAAAAAGGCGGCGATACTTTGCGGTAAAAGATTGTTTTCCTTGGCTGATGGACATGAGATTACTGGTCAGAGTACCTACCACGTAGATTCATTTACCTTCTGTCAGGTTGTTGTTTTTAAGGATAAAAACTTCACTGCATGAGCAATCTACAAGTTTTACAGTGGGTTTAGCTAGAGACTAGAGAGCATGGAGGCTTACCCAAGAAGAAATTGTGCTCAACGTTGTGGATAGCAATGCAAACAATATCATCCACTATTGAAAGATAAAATAACGGGTACATACGTAGAGTAAGTGTCAGTATTGAGCAGCATTGCAAGGGCCAGTTACATGAAACCCAAAAGTAAGACATCAATGCAAGTTATTATGCTGCGACCTTTGATAATCTGCTGTACGCCTGTACCAAGCCACTGATTTTTCAAAAAAATTCCGTTCACATAACCTGAGTATTTGCATTGTTATATATAAACTTTTCAAAGAAATTCCGTTCACATAACCTGAGTATTTGCATTGTTATATATAAACATTTTGTGCAGTTATTAACCAAAAATCTTGATGAATATGTTTAATTCCCTTCCAAATTACTAATTCTATTACCAGAATGAGTTGCAGTAATCAGCTTAGCATGCCCCCCCCCCCCCCCAAAAAAAAAAAAAAAAAAACAGAGAAGATCTAATCAGCTAAAAAAAAGGATCTTATCAGCTAAACCTGTTAAAAGTATACGGATAAAAACCACTAACCAATAAGAAAATAGAAATTAAAGAAATGAAAAGGAAAGGGGGCACAGGCTACACCTGTGTGCGAAGTTTCCTAATCAACCATTTCTTTCTTAACTTAGCATCCAATGCCAGAAACGTTTTGGCTTTTCTTTCATCCTCCAGGAAATCGCAAGCATCCAAAACCAGATCTTCATCCATATCAGGCAATGCTTGTACTGCTTGTATGACATTCTCTATTGATATTGAGTTATCATCATTCTTTTTTGTAGACAGAGAAGAAACTGCAGTTGCCATCTCATGGAGAGCTATAGCCATGCCTTGTTCACCATCTCTTGATTTTTTAGGACTAGCAGAACCAGAACACTTTTCTAATTGACGCTTTTGTTTTTGACCTGTATAAGCTAACTCCCGGACACCACTAAATTGGTCTTCATTGGAATTGGATGCAATTGGAGATTGACCAGCTTTGGATGCCCAAGGACTCTCTGTCTTGACATCAACTGCATTTTGATGCTCTAAATCTTGAGGCAGAGAAGGTTCCTTTTCATCAAAAGTTGGATCACATATGACACACAAATCTTTATAATATGGCAAAGGTCGGGTCATAAACTGCCTTGCATCTGTATGCACCTGCATGTTATCATTTCAAATGTTTTAAACCTTGTATAGACAAAAAGACTAAGATAACAGCAGAAGTATTGAAATCCCTTAAGGCATGCTTGGTAAGGATGAAAATGGGAAGGTTGACGATTAGGAAATAAAATCACTGCATGCTTTCTAAGTACAAGAATAAAGGAAAATGAATGAAAATGAAGTGACTAACATTTGTCTTTCATTTTCATTCCAGAACAAAAAAAAAGTGTAAATGCAATGTCAAGATTTCAAACACAATATAGATATATGTGATTAACTTGTTTAGCCTTGTATTTGCTTAGAAATATTGCCAATGAGGATAGTATGGTAATGATGTGTAGCAATTTTTAGGACCTGAAAAAACCCTCTCATGTGAATTTGTCACGTAAAGAGAGAAATAAACACAATATCCTATGCAAAATTGTGGGAGTAAATACAGAGATTTGATCCCCTCGCACAATGTATTGTGTCCTTCTCTCTATTCAAATGACATAACCATGAGACCATCCTGATCCCACTTTCTCATTCCTTGCTACTTTCCTTTATACCAAGCACTGAAGAATTGAATATATATATATCTTGGTAGGAAGAATAAGAAAATTTTATCGATATTATTTTTCATCTTCTTTACCAATGATCAGCAAATAAAAATTAAAACCTTCCTATTCCTCTCCATTTTGCACCTCTACTACCAAAAACACCCTTGAGCTTTGCAGAATTTATGAAGTTCTTTTCACTGTTTTACCTTGCAGAGGAAGGTTGGCAACCTATTACTAAACTCATACCAAAAAAGCATGGCAAACTGAAGAATGAGTAAATGCAACTATTTTCATGAAAGATAAATGACTACCAAGAAACAAAAATAAGATTTATGCTCTTGGCAAATCCTTACTTAAGCATTCACTCCAAACCCCATAAATCATCATAAAAGGGAACTCAGATGAAAACATATAGACAATTCTCATTGGCATATAAACAATTAATACTTCTAAGTATTAAGTCCAAAGAGGTTCAGTTTCCTAGCTGATTTCTTCTGTAGGTACATACCTTAATATAATCTTGCCAGACACAATCCTCAGCAGTAACCATCTGTCGTGCTTCATCCCAGACAAACCCATCCATATCAAGAAGACTTTTAATTAAATTATATTGCCTTCTCAGGGTTTTGTATCGATTTTTAAGAATCTCCAAACTATAGTCAAAACCAAATTTTTCATTAAATGATGAAATCATCTCCATCCATGCTTGCTTGCTGAAGACACCACCAGCCCGATTCCCTTTGTGCACATGGTCAAGCATTAGGTTAATGAAGTAACGATCCATTGGTGGTTGCCAATAAGTCCGGGTACGGGTACCAAATGGGGTTGCTGTTTCCTTTGGTGCCCTCAGCTCAGAATCATCGGTTGCATTTTCCAAGGTAGAGATTCCATAGTCTTCATCAACCTTTATATCATGAAGAACCTCATCAGTATCTTCACTGACATCCTTAGCTAGATAGGGTATGATAGTCCCATTTTCACCTGAATTAGATGATCCTTCCGGTGCATTATCACCTGGGAATTCATATCCATTAGACGTTATAACATAACTTAGACCTTCTAAGCATCAAGCATGACATATATTAATTAGTCTTCAACGAAGAGCTACCTTTTTCTTCTATCCCTGCATGTCCATAAATAGTACACAAATTCCTGTAATAGGGAATGCTTTTTATTCTATATGATCGTGCATCCAGATGTACCTGAGAATATTATGCACAAGATAATTTATTGGACACATTTTGTAAGGTTGAAAAGATTTAGAATAATTTCAAAATTCCATACCTTGAGATATTCATCCCAAACATTATTATCAGCAGTGACCATATTTCGCTTTTCATCCCAGCTAAAACCTGGCTGGGCAAGAATGTTTCGAATACCCCTGTACAAATTCCTTAATGTTTTGTAGCGATTTTTGAGAACATCTTTTTCATACTGAAATTTGAACTTTGCATTGAACATTGAGGACATATGCTTCCATGCTCGTTTGCTGAACAAATTATCATCAAATTTACGGCCATCACCAACCTGCTCTAACAAAAGATCAACAAAATACCGATCCATCTCAGGTGTCCAAATTGTTCTGAGCCGTTCGCTGCCATTTCGAGCTTCCAAGCCCATTTATCTACAATGTAACTATGAGATATATTATCAAACACTGCAATTTAAAAAAAAAAAAACTCATTGATTGAGTGGTATATTATATAGTAGCAAGTTCATGACAACTGAATCATCATCAGTGCATAAGTTTTGCAGCTCTGCACCAACCAACTAAATGAAAAATTGAAGAAGAAAATATCAAATTAAACAATTGTAAACTTGGGTAGATGCTCTTATATATAAAAAATTACCAACATATCATAATAATAATAATTTATCGGTGCTGTGAAAACGCAAGCTCTGTGGGAGTTCCCCAGCAAAACAGAAACAGCTTGTAGATGGATAACACTCATCCTAATCCGATAACATAGAGAGATAAACAAGAATGAAGAATCCCAAGGACAATGAGACGCCATTGTCTATCACAATTCTTCCAACACAATACTTCACATTTGGAGTAAACTTCTCTGGTTCTGGTTCTGGTTCTGGTTCTGGTTCTTATACAGATAACAACCCAGTTCGTGCCAAATCATGTTACGATGATATATATCGATAAAAATAATAATAATAATAAAAGGTATTGAAACTAATAAAATAAAATAATATAATATAAAAAAGAACACCTTGGAGTTGGAGTTTGAAGTTGGCTGGCTTTGATGGGGATAAGGTTTTCCAGGACAAGGTTGAAGCTGCTTCGTCGATGGAATACCCTAACCTTATTAGGGTTATCACTTATCACCCGCACGCTCCTGTGTTAGTGTTTGTCTCCAAGACCAACTCTCCATCTCCTTTTTACTTTTTCTTTTATTTTTTTCTTTTTAAATAATGCTGAACTCGTTTACTAATTCCTGTTCTATAATTCTAGCAGATAATAATAATTTAAATTATCTTATTTTTATTAAATATTTTTTGTTTAATTTTTTAAAATTATTTTTATTAAATAAGAATAAAAATGTAAAATTACAATATAAATAAACAATATTTTGATTAGAAAATTTAAAAATCATAATTAAAAATAATTAATAAAAAGTGTAAATAAACAATTAAGAGTATACATTTTTCTATAACTCATTAATATAAAAATTATCACTAAGTTTTTTCTTAAATTAATCTTAAATTTTATTTGATTTAATTTTTTTCAAAAAATAACAACAATACAATTTTGTTGTTAAGCATTTTTATTTGAAGAGAATTTTGAAAAAAATTAATATAGATTAATCTGAAATATAATGCATCAAATGGCTTATTTTTTATTAAATTAAAAAAATAAATTAATCAATGTATATACAAGTTAGCCGAACACTACAAAATTGTGATTAAAAAAAAAAAAGAAAACCTGTAAAAGTCTTTTTGAATTGCTATTATTTATAAAGATAGGTTTAAAAAAGTCGTATTGTTGTGATTATTAAATAGCATTACGTTACAACCCCAAAAAATCAAATAGCATTATGTGTAATAGAGTCATAAAAATAAAAAAATGATCTAAGCTGGCATGGGCCGTAATCTATTCATCAAATACAAGGAATTGAAAGGCTTGACCACAACTAAGATTAATGGGTTGAACCAACCAACAAATTAAAACAAAAGTATACAAAATTCTAATATTTAACGTAATATTTAAATAAAAAAATTAAATCAACCTATTTTTCTTTAAAAAAAACTGTGCAAACTTTATAAAAGTATCATAACTTTTTTAATTCAAATAAGAAAATAAGTAATAAATATTATAGCTCATTTTTATTTTTTGTTCATAGGTAACTTAGTTTATTATTTGTAACTATTGTTTTTTTCAAGGAAAATATTTAATCATACCAAACATTTTTTGTAATACGACACACGAATAGACAGACACTGTGTAAATGAACGAAGATCCTCTCGTGTTGGCGAGTAATCATACCAAACATTTTTTGTAATACGACACATGAATCTATCTGTGTAAATTTGTAGAGCATCACTGCTTCTTTAATTTTCCCTGAAAGGCCCATAGGCCGAGTCGCTAGGAGATAAAGTCAATGGTTGGCTGGTGGTAAAACACTAACTTAGCCTATTTATTTTAGTTGCTTTTATTTTTAATCTTTTTTGGCCATTTGGTGCCTAAATGATTAAGGATGCATTTGGTATGCCCACATTTTCATATTAGCATATGGTCTTTTTATTAGTTTCTTCTTAAATCTAAAACAGCAAAGTTCAAGATATGAATTAAGAATAATTATATACAGGAGATAGGCCAGATCGAAGATTGTTATATTTTTTAGATTCACACTTTAATTTGATTTTGCATATGAAATGAATAGTCGAGATACCAAAATACTTTAGATACGCTGTGAAAATAATGTCTCACCATAGCCAATCATTTAAAAAAAAAAATCAATCATATTGTCAGTCTTAAGCTAATTGACCAATATCATCATTATGGTTTATGGCATCCTTAATATGAGTCAGTTAGGTATAAACTTGAGAAATAGTAACATATTTGGGCACAATTTAATTTTAAGTGTCCGTTCAACTCTTAAAATTAAATATAAAATCAAAATTTAGAATTGGAATTGGTCCTTTTAATTTTAATTTTTATATTTAAAATATATTTAGAATTAAAATTGTAATTCTATAAATTAATTTCATGAAAATAAAAAATAATCAAGTTAAATCTTTACCTTAAGAATCACTAATTTTATAATTTAAAAATTAAACTCTCTCTCTCTTTCTCTATATTTATTTATGAACAATCATATTTATTAAAATTTTATATTTATATAAAAAATTATTTTTATATTTCTATAAAAATTATTATTTTAATTATTTATTTTTTCTAAAAAGATTCATAAAAAAATTATAAAAAAATATGACTATTATATTATAAAAATATTATTGTATGAATATTTTTATTAATTTTAATTTTGTAAATAATTTTTTAATATTTTATATCATACTTTTAATAATAAAATTATAATTGAATTTAGAATTATAATTTTTTATCTTTAATTCTTTGATAACTCCAAATATAAAATTTAAAATTTTAAATCAATTTTAATTCGAAAGAATTAAAATTAAAATTAAAATTTTATATTTTAATTCTAATTTTGCTATCCAAATCGAAATACATTGTAATTTTTACACTCTTTGTTTACTTGTACCAAGCACATAAATTAATATGTTGCAACGCCAAGTAATTTTCTCATTGCATGGTAGCAATTCTAAATGAGAAATAACAATTATCACACAGTGATGAGCAAAAGAAAAAAAAAGTCATGCAGTCTTTTGAAGCAATTGTTCAAAAAATAAAATCCACTAGATAAATGCAAAATGACAATGTCAACAATTTTTTTTGGAGTTGCACAACTGAAATTATGAATTTTTATTATAAAAAATTAAGAACTTATTTAATATAAGAACTTCAATGATTCGCATATAACTCATTCTTATATTAATATCAATTAAATTTAGACATGCACACATAAAGAAGATAAACACCGGGCAAATTGCATATAAAAATGGAATTCAAGTCGTGTCTCATTTTCTTTCCTCAATCCTGCCTTTCAGTTGGATACTACCAATTCAGCAGAAAAATACTACGATTAAGAACAAAATTACTGCTAATTAAGAGATGTAAGTATATTTTGCTGTGTTGTCAATATTTAGTTGAAGAGACATGATTATGACATAAAAAAGAGGACAAAAGATTTAAATTTAGATATATGTAAATGGTCATTCCTTTAAAACCCATTCCATTTCATTATCTAATTAAAGTTAAAGAAATGAGATTTTTTTTTTACTAAATATCTTTACAAGCTTTGATTAAAAGGTTTCTTGTTGATAAATAATTTAGGTTGTAGATAAAAATAATAATTGAATGGCTATGGTCATTCCTTTAAAACCCATTCCATTTCATTATCTAATTAAAGTTAAGGACGATGAATTCCGCAATTTTTATTGTACTAAAAAATATTTGTATTTTTTATTTTTCTGCACTCTTAAAATTTTTTTTGCGCTCTTTGGAGTTAGTTTTATTAGTGGTAAAAAGATAACTGTTATACAATTATAATTTTAAGTGAATGGAGATAAAAAAAATAGGAATATAAAATTATAATTTTATTCTTTACTTTTTATATTATATTTTTTGTATTTAACAAAACTAATGGCGAAGTAAGAAAAATAATTTTGGAGACCAAATAGGAAAATCCCTTTTATCTATTAATATAAATTTATCTATTACTATATAGATAATAAAAATATAGACATAGAGATAAAGAATAAAGAATAAGTAACAATTGAACTGAGAATAAAGTCCGATAATAAAAACGTCAAAAAAAATACTATTCCTTTTAAGGCGGGACCCACTACGGCGAATAGTGACGGGGTAGAGAAGTGAAGCACAAGGACATGGATACAGAGCAAGACACGGACACAAATATATGAATATATCTAAATTTAAAAAATTATAAAATACAAACACAATATATATATATAATTATAAAATTTAAAAAAATATATTATAATTTATTAATATTATTTTTAAAGTTTAAAGATTTATAATATCTTAATATATGTTACATGTACTAATATTTGTTATTTAGTAAATTATAGAGTATAATGTCTATTGACATTTTTTAAAAAATATATTAAATTAACTTATCTTAATAATTAATCATGTATAAGTACATGTACATCTAAAAAATAATTAACTAATGAAAATATTGGTACGAGGCAAGTTTTGGTGACGACGAAGTGGACGACTTGATACGAGTAGAAGTAGAAGGAGCAGATAAAAATAGTAGTGTGTGAAAAGATAAAATTTAAAAATCTAATAATGGCGTATCCAAGTCATGTCCTATATGTATTTAAGCATGTTCGAGATATATCTAAATATGTTTAAGATGTATTTAAATTTAAAAAAATAATATTTTTAATTAAACATATTTAAATACATAAAACATGTATATCATACAGTTAGGTTTTTTTATTAAACTGCCACTGTTAGTAAAATTATTTACTAAATTATCATTTTTTTAAACTATTTATCAAATTGTCATTTTTTTAAAACTATTTATCAAAATGCTACTCTTTTGAAACTATATATCAAAATGTCACCCTTTTGTCCTACGTGACCTTTTTAATATTATTTGACCAACCAGGATGCGCCAAGTAAGATGACGCATTCACGTAGGTTGCGCCAACACGCTTAGCGCAACCTACGTGGATGCGACATCCTACTTGGCGCATCCTGGTTGGCCACATCACTGAAAGCGTCATCCTTGTTGGCGCAGCCAAGCACAATAAGCCAACAAGGGTGGCGTAACCCCAGTATATATCCATCAATCCCTCCCCATTCCGTGACATTCAAACCATTTTCTAAATTCTCACTATCTCTCTACAAATTTCTTCTCTCTAAACGCTTTGAACTCTCTCAACGAACTCAATTCTTATTAGAAGTGGTGTCTGAATCATTATTTGTGATCAAATTTAGATTGTATTCCTTAATACTGTAAGTACCTCTTTCAATAGTTAAATAGTTTATTTATTATTTGTTGATTAGTTTTTTATTAGGTTAGTGTTAATTGTAATTTAATGTTATTATACATTAATATTTTTATTAGCTAGTGAATAATGAGGTTGTATGATATGTAGTCTAAAACTGTATGATCATTATTTTGTAGGTAATCGAATAGGATATATATTTTTTCTTGAGTACTTGACATGATTTACATTAGTAAATGTAGCTTAATTCAAAATAATCAAGTTTAGAAATTTTTTTTACATAAATAACTATATTGAATATTATAATTGATTGTTAATATATTGAATAAATATATGTAATATATTGTTATACATTGTTATATATTGTTATATATATTTACACATTATTATATGTCCAATTAATATTGTAGTTGATTTTTAATATATTAAATAAATGTGTTAAATCGTTATTATTCAGAATTGGAGTTAACATGACAAAATCGCTAAATGTGCACATTTACTTCAATGGGACAATGTATGATGGTGAAGATGGTGTCATGTATCAAGGTCCTCCTCCTAGGCCTATTGTGATCACAGCCAATATGACTTTGGATGGGTTGAAAACTAAGATTCATTCAAAGTTGAAGTTTCAAGCAAACCAACATGTGTCAAAAGTTGTCTATCGGTGTCCGCAATGCTTCAATCCGTGGAGATGGGTAGGGCTTCTAATAGAAGACGATGATGATGTAAAGTACATGATAGATTCCTTCTGTCAAACTCCGAACATGGCGTCGATGGAGTTGTATGTGGAGGTAGAAACAAGTGGGCAGGAAGAGCATGTTGAAACTCCTGGTGAAATCGAAGCACAATTTAGTCCTTCTAATCAAGTTGAGTCGTGCAATATGATCGTTATTGGTGGTGCAATGGTTGAACCTGATAACCCACTTGTCAGAGATGCAGTATAGGAGTCAAGTGAAGACGAAGAACAAGTAACTGAGGGCGACGATTCAGACACCGACATAGAGGCAGAAAACTTTGATGCCGAAGAAAATTTACAATTTCCATTGGCGGTTGCTCCTCAATCCATATTTATGCCTCGAGGACCTGAATCCGTGTTTGTGCAACCATGCCCTCAGTTTTCTCAAATTAACTGGGATGCATTGAGTAATCTTGATAACTTGCCTGAATTAGACAGTCGTGGGACTTAGAGCATAACTAATGAATTCTATGCTGGCTTGCAATTTCCATCAAAAGATTCCGTGAAGTTAGCTCTCAAACAATATTCCATTCACAGGCATCAAGAATACAAGATTAAAGACTCTGATTCACGAAGACTGACTGCCAAGTGTCCTAATTTTGACGAAGGTTGTAGTTGAAGACTTAGAGTCATACAAAGCAAGAGGTCGAATATGTGGCAGATTACAAAATATAATGGACCTCATAGTTGCATAAACCCATCTATGTCATTAGATCACCGGAAGTTGGACTCTCGTTTGATCTGGTCTTGCATTTTGGAGTTAGTCAGAACAAAACCCGATGCAGCTGTATCCTTAATTGTTGAACAAATTCAAAGCCAATTTGGTTACCAAGTTTCATATCGAAAGGCTTGGAAGACAAAACAAATGGCTATTGTGAATGTATTTGGGGATTGGGACAAATCTTACGAGATGTTACCCAGATGGCTAGCAGCCATGAAGAGAGACATGGAAGGCACAGTGGTGGAGTTGCAAGATGATGAATGTTTTGTGAATAACTGACTCGATCGTTCAAAAAGATTTTTTTGTCGATTATTCTGGATATTTAGACCATGTGTGGTTGGCTTCCGATATTGTAAGCCTATCGTTCAGATTGATGTCACTCATTTGTATGGCAAGTACCGTCATAAGTTATTGATTACAATAACTCAAGATGGAGACAGAAAACCTCTGCCTATTGCATTTGCCATTGTGGAGGGGGAGACCAAGAATGCTTGGAGTTGGTTCTTAGCCCACCTGAGATTGCATGTCACCCAACAAGAGGGCTTGTGTTTGATCTCTGATCGACATCAAGGCATCTTACAATCAGTGACAAATGAAAATCTTGGATGGCAGCCTCCGAATGCATATCATGTCTTCTGCATACGATATATTGGTTCCAATTTTAACTCCAAATTTCAGAACAAGGAGTTGAAAAGATTTTTGATTAACACAGGTACTTTACATTTTCTATTTGTATTCTAATTTTGTCGATAATAATAGTTAGGTTCTAATACTAACCCAATTCATTTGTTGTATCAGGGTATGAACCAATCGCAATAAAGTTTGATGCTAGGTTAGAGAAGCTTAAAGTCACAACGAAGATAGCAAATTGGATTAACGGAATTCCAAAAGAAAAATGGAGTTTGGAGTATGATGGTAGCCGCAAATTCGGTCATATGATTACCAATTTGTCAGAGTGCATTAACGGAGTGTTGAAGGGTAGCAGAAATCTACCTATAACTACATTGGTTCAATTGATATGTACGAAATTAGTAGAATACTTTGTCAACCGAAAAGACGAGGCAAATTCGAAATTGATGACATTTGACCAGGAATGGAGTGATGACTTATTGAAGCACTGGAGAGTCAACCTGGCAAAGGCCAGTTCACACCAAGTTCGCCGGTACAATAAAGAGAACACAAGGTTCATGGTTGAAGAGGCTTTTAATCCTGTAACACAACAGGGTAGACTTTCTTATACTTTGAACTTAGAAGAAAGGCGGTGTGACTGTGGGGTGTTTCAAGCATTGCATTATCCATGCTCGCATGCGATTGCTGCGTGTGCTTCTATGGCAGTTGACCCATTTCGACTTGTTCATAGGGTTTACAGGATGGAAAGCATTTATAGAGCCTATGAGTTTGACTTTGAACCAGTCCGGGCTGAACCATGGTGGCCTGCAGCTCCCGACACCACTTTGGTGCCACCACGTGCATTGCTTAGATTCAAAGGTCGACCAAAATCAACCTGACTCAGGAATGAGATGGATTAGCGCGAAGCAGGGTCAGGACAGACGTGTACAAGATGCCATCAACCTGGACATAATTCTCGCACTTGTCGTGTCGGTGGATCGAGTTCCTTGAGGGATAATGGAGTGGGGCCATCAACTGGGGCCGTCTAGTTGATCTAGGACTTATTTTCATTTTTCAGAATCTTGTATTAGCAATTATGTGTATTTAGGAGTTGTATTGTTTTGTATCACTAATCTATGCAGTTGTATTCGAATACTATTCTCCTATATATGTTAGTTGATTCTCAGTGTTATCTTCATTTCTTCCATATTACATTTTTGTATAGTTATCATATGGTTATATCATATTTTATTATAGTAATCATATTGCAATACTAATTGTTATTATTGTTTAGCATACAGCTGACAGATGGCATTCCGTGTAAACCCTGGACCAGAGGACGGCTCGATTTTGGAGTTACAGGAGTACCATGTTTCCCAGCATGTATGGCAGGGACATGAGGACTGACACCTGCGTGTTAGACGTGCTCAGAAGACGAAACATATGGACTCCCCTGCTCCGATTATTCCGTATCTACAGCAGGCTGGTTTCTTGGGAGTTGCCCACATGGGCTATTGCAGCATTGATCACTTCCTGATCTCTGCGTTGGTTGAGAGATGACGCCCAGAGACGCATACATTTCACATACCTACCGGGGAGTGCACCATTACGTTGGAGGATATCGGAATGATATCGGGTCTTCCTATTGACGGCGCTGCAGTCACTGACGTTACGCATAGGGATGATTGGCTCAGTTTGTGTGCTCAGTTGTTAGGAATTGATGAGACTCCCTTGCTCATAGCTGGGGCACGCATTGACATGACATATCTGTGGCAGTCGAGTGTTACTGTAGCCATTGAGGACGATGATGATGAGTACGTGCAACAGCGTGCACATGATGGCTACATAGAATGCAGTTATTTGTGCCCTATCCTTGTGCTAGAATGAATGCTATGTCCTTGTTTAAATGCATCTTTGGAGGGTTTTGTGTTTATATTTGTCATATTCTGAATTTAAGCCTTTCTGATGTGTTATTATGCAAAACTGAGCTTTAATGATCATGGATTGAGTAGATTTATATATGTTATTGATTTGGTGTTTTCTCTATGATAGGAGGGTCTCCAAACAAGGTTAAATATGGAGTAATTGAGCTTAAAGAGGAAGAGGAAGCCAAATTGGCATTCCAGCAAGCAACGTCGCGACGCAAGGCAGAGAACGCCGCGGCGCAAAGAGGATTTTCAGCCTGGTCATACTTGAACCCGGGGCAAGAGCGCCGCGGCGTAATGAAGTGAACGTTGCAGCAATACATAGACCGACCCATTGTGCGCCGCGGTGCGCATATGTGGCCGCTGCGGCGTGAAGGCGGCTGCTGAGCCTATAAATAGATTTTATACGTTTTTCTCAAGACTCTTATCATCTCTCTCCGTTTTCTCTCTGTTTTTTTGAGTTTTGGCCATTTGGCCATCTCTCTCTTTTTAGGTTTTGTTAGTTTAGTTAGTTTAGGTTAGTTTTAGGTTAGATAGCTTGGCTAGATCTTCATTGCTGGTGGATTAGAGTCAATGATCAAAGGATTGAAGGAGTATTCAAGCTTCAGAGACAAATCAATGAGCTTCTTTCTCTCTTTACCCTTTCTCTCTTATCTTCCTTATCTTTTGTATAGCTAAGCTATGTTTTAGGAATATTTTGGATCCTTTGATATATATTAATGATGTGTTTTTCTCTAAGTTTGTATGGATGTTTGATTATGGTTCAATCATTATCTGTGTTTAATGCTTGTTCTTGGTTGGCCTCAATTGCATGATCTCAATATTGACAAATGAACTAGACATAGGGATTTGTTGATATGTATATGGTATGGTTGATACATGTTCGACGAGTTCAATTGGCTTGGATAAGTTGATTCGTTAATAGGATAGAAATATACCTATTAACCATGTATAGTGTATGATTGAGAATAGATCGTTCATGAGTGGAAGTTGCACTGGCTCTCAAGGAAACTTAGTGAGTTGGGCAATTGAAACCAGGGTTGATTGACCTAAACATAGGCTTTTGACTAATGAAGATTCTCAAGCTAACCTAATCAATGCATTTGTGTTTATGAGGAGAATTACATGTTGTTGATAGATGTAGGGGGTGAAGGAGGATTTCCTGAAACCTAACTGCTTTTAGGTTTATTGTTTTTGTAGGTTAGATAGTTTGTATATTATTTTCCTATTTTTATATCCTTGTCTAGAATTGATTAAGCTATTGGTTGGTATTTAGCTTTATATCGTAATCTCCTCGTGGGAACGAACTTTTACTCTGTATCTGTATTACTTGTGCGACTCGTGCACTTGCGGTTAGCAAATGGGCAACACGTTTTGACCCTAACAAGTTTTTGGCGCCGTTGCCGGGGATAGTTTTTATATTGCTAATATCAACAATGAGTTTGATTAGTTCTAATTCAAGTTGTATATAAGTTATATATAATCTATGTTTCGTTTCTGTTTTGTTTTAATTTCAAATAAGAAGTCGGGTGATTTCATTCATACGAGACCCTTGAGGGAATTCGCGACTCCTGAAAAGATTACCCTTGGATCAAGTTCTTGAAGACTACTCATCCTTAGTACTTTAATTTTGGTGATAAAGTCCTGCTGGGACTATAACTCAGGCCCTTCATGGGAGGGTACCCCATGTTTATGTTTAATTATGCTTTTACTTTGTGTATAAATAGGTAGTATGTTAATGTGTTATGTTAAATATGTTAGCATATTAGTTTGTTAGTTGTGTTAATGTATTTTTGTTAGTATGTTAGTGTATATAAGTGTTAGTATGTTAGTTTAGTAGTTTATAGTTTTTGTTAGTTGTTATGTGTTAGTTGTGTTAGTTCTTGTTTGTGTATGGTTTTAAGTGTTGTTTGTGTTAGTATGTATATATGTTAATATGTTAATTAGGTTAGTTTAATGTTTTTGTTTAGTTTTTAAGTTTTAAGTTTGTTTAGGTTTGTATATAGGTTAGTAAGTTGTTTATATGTGTTATTATGTGTGTGTTGTATATTTTTGTAATTTAGCTTTTTGAACAAGTTTTGTTGCAGCTAGAGACCCATAAGAGCCAAACCCAGTAGCAAAACTGTGTTTGCTGCTAAATTTAGCAGCTTGTGTAGTCACGCCGCGGCGTAGTGTAGTCTGGCCGCATGGCCATGATGGGCGTTTCGCATAATTATGCAGCTTTTTTGAGAGCCGCGTGCAGAGCCTTGGCGCATGATCCCCTGTTTTTGCTGTTTTTGTTTTTATTTTTGTTATTTTCTCTGTTTTTAAATATTTAGTAATGCTCAGTACTAGTCTCAGGTTCCCTATAGGTCATATTCTTTAAAGATACATTTCATTTTAGGTTTGGGGGAGTATCTTTACATGTTTTGTTTTTTTTGTGCTTAATGTTAACATGTATTGGTATTTTGAGTATGCAGTGTTTTAGTCAACATATTTTCATAATTATATTCTATTTTGACTATCACTGATGTGCTGATGACTAAGATTTTCAATTTTCACTTTATGCAAAAAATGTTATGTATGCTTGAACTTAGAAAGTTGAATCTATTTGAATGCATGACATGTTGCAAGAATGTTGGTATTGTTTTTGATTGTCCATGATTTGAAAGGTTGCTATTTGCCCCCTTTTCAGTGAAACCTTATGTGATCTTGATGCATGTGAAACAATTTAGTTGCTTTTGATGCATGATTTACATCTCACTTAGATGCAAGTGTAACTTTAAAAATGATAAGAGTGCATGTTTTGAGAATGTTTATGGATGTACATGTAGAGTTTTGATTATCCTTGAAATTGTTTTTGAACTCTCTTGAGGCGAAATCCTAAGTTGTGCATGATTGAGGAAATGATTAGGGCATTGTTTGGACCGATTGAGCCTTAAAAAGCTTACCCTGATATGATGATATCCTTAGGTCCCTTTTTGAAGCCTTAAACTGTTTGGCCTTATTTGTTTTTCATAACCATTGTGTTCGTTAACCTGTTATCTGTTCTAATGCATGTGAAAGCATGTCATTTTCTTCCTACCCTTATTGTTTGTTGAGTATATGATGTGTTATTTCTTGAAATGAGTCTGATGATTAGGGGTATGAATATTCAATTCAAAATGAGCCTGAAGGAACCAGATGCAAAACAAAGAAAAGAAAAAGCATTGCTTTGCAAAAATAGAAAAGAAAAGAAAGAGAAAATAAAAATAAAAATAAAAATAAAAAGAAAAGTAAAAGCTTAAGAAAAGTACAGTTCAAAAAGCATTGAAAATGGTTCTGGCAAGTTTTATGATCTCACAATTGAATACCCTGCTAGTATCAGTTTGTGGCTCATGTCTTGAAGTAGTATGTTATGTGTCTCAATATTTGTATTGTATCTTTCCCTTCATTTCTTTCGCCCATACCATTGGCCTAACATTATAAGCTGATTAAGTCCCTTTTGATCTTCAATTTTGTATGATTTACATTAGTAGAGAGAGAGTAGACTTACAATCTTGTGGATTCTGTGAATCATATGCATGTATGCTTATAAACTTATCTGAATGTGTATGTCTTGATTAGAAGAAGTTTGTCTTGCATGTTTATGATAAATGTGAATTGCATGGAGAGTTTTCTGGCTTGTTAGCATGTTTAGAGTTATATATGTGTGGAACTGTTTACGGAGCATTTGCACTTTTTGAGGATTGATGCAATCATTACACATTAGTATTTGTTTTTAAAAGAATGAAAAAGAAAATTGAAATATATTTGCTGAATGAAAAAAAAAATTGATTTGAATGTTTAAGTGATTTACTTAGTTCTATTTTGTTTTGCTCGAGGACTAGCAAAATGTAGGTTTGGGGTGTGATGGCTATATAGAATGCAGTTATTTGTGCCCTATCCTTGTGTTAGAATGAATGCTATGTCCTTGTTTAAATGCATCTTTGGAGGGTTTTGTGTTTATATTTGTCATATTCTGAATTTAAGCATTTCTAATGTGTTATTATGCAAAACTGATCTTTAATGATCATTGATTGAGTAGATTTATATATGTTATTGATTTGGTGTTTTCTCTATGAAAGGAGGGTCTCCAAACAAGGTTAAATATGGAGTAATTGAGCTTAAAGAGGAAGAGGAAGCCAAATTGGCATTCCAACAAGCAACGTCGCGGCGCAAGGCAGAGAACGCCGCGGCGCAAAGAGAATTTTCAGCCTGGTCATACTTGGACCCGGGGCAAGAGCGTCGCGGCGTAATGAAGTGAACGTTGCTACGGTACATAGACCGACCCATTGTGCGCCGCGGCGCGCATATGTGGCCGCCGCGGCGTGAAGGCGGCTGTTGAGCCTATAAATAGATTTTTATACGTTTTTCTCAAGACTCTTATCATCTCTCTCCATTTTCTCTCTATTTTTTTGAGTTTTGGCCATTTGGCCATCTCTCTCTTTTTAGGTTTTGTTAGTTTAGTTAGTTTAGGTTAGTTTTAGGTTAGATAGTTTGGCTAGATCTTCATTGCTGGTGGATTGAAGTCAAGGATCAAAGGATTGAAGGAGTATTCAAGCTTCAGAGACAAATCAATGAGCTTCTTTCTCTCTTTACCCTTTCTCTCTTATCTTCCTTATCTTTTGTATAGCTAAGCTATGTTTTAGGAATATTTTGGATCCTTTGATATATATTAATGATGTGTTTTTCTCTAAGTTTGTATGGATGTTTGATTATGGTTCAATCATTATCTGTGTTTAATGCTTGTTCTTGGTTGGCCTCAATTGCATGATCTCAATATTGACAAATGAACTAGACATAGGGATTTGTTGATATGGATATGGTATGATTGATACATGTTCGGCGAGTTCAATTGGCTTGGATGAGTTGATTCGTTAATAGGATAGAAATATACCTATTAACCATGTATAGTGTGTGATTGAGAATAGATCGTTCATGAGTGGAAGTTGCACTGGCTCTCAAGGAAACTTAGTGAGTTGGGCAATTGAAACCAGGGTTGATGGACCTAGACATAGGCTTTTGACTAATGAAGATTCTCAAACTAACCTAATCAATGCATTTGTGTTTATGAAGAGAATTGCATGTTGTTGATAGATGTAGGGGGTGAAGGAGGATTTCCTGAAACCTAACCGCTTTTAGGTTTATTGCTTTTGTAGGTTATATAGTTTGTATATTATTTTTCTATTTTTATATCCTTGTCTAGAATTGATTAAGCTATTGGTTAGTATTTAGCTTTATATCGTAATATTCTCGTGAGAATGAACTTTTACTCTGTATCTGTATTACTTGTGCGACCCGTGCACTTGCGGTTAGCAAATGGGCAACACGTTTTGACCCTAACAGCACGACATTACATACTTCGCTTGCTTGGGGGTTTCTTATGCCCCGATCATTCGGGTAAGCTTGTGCATTTGATGTTCCTTCCATTGTTGGAGGACTTTACTGTTGCCGGGACGTATAGCTGGGGGTCTGCAGTTTTGGCGTACCTGTATAGAGAGCTTTGTAAAGCTACGAACTATGACGCACGCGAGATCGGAGGGGCATGCATCTTATTGCAGTACTGGGCATGGTACAGATTCCCCCAGCTTGCCCCTTCACTAGCTGACTATGTTGAGCCTGATGTGTTTTATGATGCTGATCATGGTCAATTACGTCCCTTAGAATGAGAGTAAGTTTCTATTTCATTTCGTATTTTTACATTACTTCCTTGACATACTTTGTTAATATTTATAACTTACGTTTGTAATACTTTCATTTACTAAATAGGTGGCACAAGCATAAAGTATTGAGTGATACTGTGATTGGCGTCCTTGCATATTATCGCCAGTTCTTTGATCAGTTGAAGAACGATGAGGTATGTCTTCGTTTACATTCCTTTGAGATATTTACTTATGCATATGTCGTCTTAATGTTTTGTGCATCGCATTTTTTTGGTTTATATAACAACCGTACACGGATGAGCGGGTGGCAACATTGCCACCTTTTTGTGTGGCTGGTAGGGACATAGCACTGGCAGTGGTCCCTCTCATATGTTTTCACATTGTTGAGTGGCACCAGTCAGACCGCGTCATGCGCCAGTTTGGTTTTGACCATCCCATTCCACGGAAACCGCTTCAGCCAGACAGATTGCACTTGGTTACATTGGCAGGTAGGCATGATGAGGATTGGCTAGCTACACATGCTATTTATATAGCCACCTGGGATAGTCGTAGGGAGAAGCTTGTTAGGGGAGTCCCATTGGTCGTACCCCTCAGTTCGTGTTCTGAGTACATGCGTTGGTATAAAACAATTATCAAACGCTGGATTGCTCCCACTAGCGCATCTATTGGGAATGCGGTAAGCTCTTTACCAATTTGTTAGTGACTATATGTATTTTGTATTCAGTATAATGACATAAATTATATCTGTTTATTAGGCAGACATTGTAGAGTATTTACTCAGTTCAACTACTGACACTGTCGCTCGAGAGGTTGCTACACAGATCCTACACTCATTGCGGGAGCATGACCACATTACGATGGAACAGCTGCATCCAGCTCCAGCAGCAGACGATATTTCAGGGCCGCCCGAGGAGTCCAGCCAACAGGGAACGCGACGTAGACGGAGGAGAGAATCGACGAGCACTTGGACACGATTTCGACATCCCGAGGACTCTAATTCTACTAGTCAGCATACGACTCAGCCTCCTACCGCTGCTACATACCCCCCACTCAGCCTCCTACCACTGCTACATACCCCCTCTACTCGCCCACCACCGCATATTACCCACCATACCCACCATACCCTTACCCACAAGATCCATACCCGCCACCGAGTTACCCCTCATATCCTTACCCACCACAGGATTACCCACCATATCCTTACCCACCACCAAGTTACCCACTATACCCATCACAGTCAGGTCCCTCTTTCGAACCATCTCATAGGCCACCGCATTCTGATGCGGGCCCATCTCATTGACAGTGACATGTAATTATATTTAGTGATTTTGTATAAAAGAATATTGATAATATTTTCTTGTGAGTTTGGTACCCTTATTAGATTAAATTATATATGTTTTTCGCACTGTTTTAGATTTTATTAAAGATTTTGGTAACTAGTTGCATTAAACAGGATCATGTGCTTTTGTGGAGGTCCAACATTTAGGGGAAACTCTGTCGAAATTTTTACTAATTCGAATTACTAAAAATTTGGGAGGGGGATTATTGATATCCGAATCCTACTCACTATCATCTGAATCCTACTCAAAATATTTCATTTATTTATTTGAATTAATGTAAGAGTAATTCAATTGATATGACCAATAATAGACTTTTTTAGGAAGTATTTAATACTCATATTATCAATACTCACTTTTCTTATGATTTGACTAATAATAAAAGGAAAGTCATTGAAGTTTGTTTTAAGAAATATATTAACCAAATACAACCTATAAGTGATATGTCTCTTCTAAAGGATATACCATTTATTTTTTTTACATGTTGTTTAAAATATTTGTGTAAAAATAAATAAATATATTAAATAACTTCAATAATAAGATATGTACTTACATTTGATTAAATTATTTTTAAAATATTAAAAATCATAAATAAAGATAAAATTAAAAAAAATAATTAATACCTCATTTATTTTTTAAAATGAAAAATAAATTGAAACAATAAATTTTTAAAAATAACAAAAAAGAAGCATATGTGTTATTTAATTAATAAATCCTCATAATAACTAAAATAATATTAAATATTACCAACATATTAAATTTGTCAAATTTTATATTTTATATTTTATATTTTAATTCGTAATTAGTAGATTGACTCATTAATAAATCTTACAAAATTTTATTAAGTAATTTAAATAATTTATAAAAATGTAAATTTAAATTTTATATATAATTCAATGATTCTTTCTAACAAGGATGTCGTTTTTCTTATCAAGCGCTAATAGGGATCTTTACGTAGGATGACGATCCCAGTAAGCCAAATAATATTAAAAAAGTCACGCAGAGATAAAAAGTAGTATTTTAGTATATAATTTTAAAAAAGTGATATTTTGATAAATAGTTTAAAAAAATAGTAATTTGATAAATAATTTTAAAAAATAATAATTTAATAAATAATTTTATCAATGATGATAGTTTAATAAAAAAGCCCTTATCTTCGTGCTGATACAGATACATATTTTACACGAAGACACATTATAAAAAAGATAATGTTTTCAGACAATTAAAATATATATATATAGTATTTATAACATAAATTTATATGATAAAAATATTAAATTAAATTATATATCACTATAATTTTTGTAAGATATAAAATAAGTTTGTGAGAGTATTAAATAAAAGTTGAAGTATTTTAGTTGGACACCGCACTTATAAAAACGACGTATTCGTAGGTGAAGATATTTCATATTTATGTGTGGTTTAATGATGGAGAATTAAACGAAGCAGAGCCATACAGAGAGTTGACGGAGCCAAATGAACCAAAAGAGCCGAAGTCTGCCTCTTGTGTCCGCTCTTTTTGACTCACTTGCATCGTGGTCTTGGATCTCATCGAATCGTAATCTAATCTGAAACTGAAAGGCTTGGTCTCGATCGATCGATCGATCGATCGAACGAACGAGACTCTGTTGCTTCCTCGCCCAATCTCAGGCCATGCGACCCTGGTCCTCCGCCACCATCGCCCTCTCCAGAGAGGACTTCTTTTCTTTCGCCACAACAACAATCTCCGTTTCTTCTCTAGATCATTTCACCAACCATGTCGGCCGATACCCCTAATATCAATCCCAAGGGCCTCCTCTGCAATGCTGCCGCTGGTGCAGCCGCCGGTAATGCCCCCTCCCTTTCTTCTCCGATCCCTCCATTTCAACGTCAACTTAATCGACTACATCAATTTTATATTCCTTTGGATTGCATGTTTGATTTATATATATACACGAATACACGATGTTTGTTTGTTTATTTGTATTTTATTTATTTAATAATTTGATGCAGGAGTTATTGCTGCTACATTTGTTTGTCCTTTAGATGTCATCAAAACTAGGTTTCAGGTTCATGGGGTACCCCAGCTTCCTAATGGAAGTGTTAAAGGTATACCCTGCCTTCTGCTTCTTCTATTTATTTTAACTTTGGTAAAAACGAGATCACGAAGAGTTGCCCTGTAGGTCATACAAGGACTTGTTGTTAAGTCTTTTACCTTGAGAGTTTAAATAATCGTTTTTAGTTTTATATTTGAGCTTGTTAATATTATATGAAGGATAAAACATTATGAAAGCTTGTTACTTAGTAGGACTACTGAAACTGAATGAATACTGCATTTATGGCGGATTGGGTGTTTTTTTCAGCTGGCAGTGTAATACTTGGTAGTTTGGAACAAATATTTCATAAGGAGGGATTACGTGGTATGTACCGTGGGCTGGCTCCCACTGTGCTCGCTTTACTTCCAAACTGGGCGGTGAGTTCTTGCTCCTTTAATTTTTTTTTACCATGTGAGTTGTTGCTCCTTGTCAATGCCTGTTTGCATCTATTATTTTCTTGATGAAGTAAACAACAAATAGAATCTTGACACATTTATTACCTTTCAATCCAATATTTTATAACTTTCTCAATTCTAGCTTCAAATTTGCAATGAGATATATCTATAATACCTAGCTCACTCTTGTGGATGGTTGACATACTCAAAATTCTTGTCTTAAGAATATTTGTGAAAACTATGTGTTGATATTGTCTCTCTGAAATGTCTAGCTATGAAGTCATTTATGAGCAACTTTAATACTTCCGTGCTGAGTTAAGGTTATGAGCATTTTATGATTTCTTGACAAAGATTGGATTTCACTTGCTTCTTCTTTTTTTTTTTGGGGGGGGGGCGGCGGTGGGGGAACACTAGAGGACTAGAGTGCTGTGCCCTTGATCATAATCCAATGAACCTCCATTTTTTATGGCGGTGCAGTATGATTAAGTTACTTGACTGCTCTCACCTATGAGGATGAGAAATAGAATGTGTTTGTGTGCTAAAAGTAGAATTTATTCGAGAAGGAACAGAAGGTACCATGATAAAAAACACAAGAAAAATCCTCCAATTAAGTCTTATAATAAAGAAAAACAAAATGAAGATGAGTAGAGTATATCTTAATAATAAAACCCACGAATATCTTCCACTGTAATTCAAAGAGATTCCTCGGAAAGCTTCATTATCTGAGCACCATATGGATGCCAATAATCATACTACAGAGGTGTCCTATGGAATAAAACTTTACTTAAAAGTTATTGCATTTTCTTCAACCAAACACATCGTATCATTGCAAATTGTAAGTGTTGCTCGGTCTACAACACCGTACCCTCCATCCCTCCGAAACTTGTGACTTCCATGAAGTATAATCAAGACTTTTGGCTGCAATTTTCATAACTCAGTTATCATTTCATCAGATGGAGATATGCTTTAGAATCTTAAGGGTTTAGACTAGGTATGATTAAAATTGAATATATGGAGCAAAAGTAAGGGGAAGAAATATTGGCTTAGAATAATGGAACCTTTGATAGTTGTGGACATAACTTAAATAGGACTAGTCAGAACTTGGGGACCAAATAGTTCACAACTTAAGGCTCAAGTTGAACTTAAATAACCTGCCACTAATAAACAAAGTAGACAAACCAATTAAGTCAAATAAATTAAGGAATGGCCCATACATATAGCACATACACGGAGAAGACTAAAAACTGGACTTTAAGACACCAACTGAAATTACTAAAATACCTCTGGACTAGAACGAAATAATATTAACTAAATTAGAAGTGTAAAACTAATTGACCACATACTAAACCTAACAATTCTTGATAGTTATGACACAGCAGAGCTATGAGTATTTCAATCAGCCCTAATATTATGTTTAAAGCCAAACTAGTAAGATATTTTGATCTTTAAGCTTATGCCTTTGGATTTTCTTGTTTTCTAATTAATTTAGCTTACTATTGGATAATTTATTTTATTGGGCTGTAGAAATCTCTATATTTAGCCTGTCTGCATTCTTTTTGAAAGCAAATACTGTTCTGTTCTGTTAGTACGCATTCTAATTGTATCAATTTGTAAACTTGCAGGTTTATTTTACTATGTACGAGCAGCTCAAGAGCCTTCTTCATTCTGATGGTTAGTTCATTGCTGATTACTTTTCTATTTAATCAAATAAGGGATTGTTGGAGCCATTATTCTGTTTGCGATAAAATCAGTCTGCTTATTGACTTCGTTTTTTAGGTTGCCAACTTGTTGTGTTTCTTTTTCCCCCATTTATGTAGATGTAGGAATTTAATTGCTATGGTATGTATGCAGATGAAAGCCATCATCTTTCAATTGGAGCTAATATGGTAGCTGCTTCTGGTGCTGGAGCTGCAACTACCATGTTTACAAATCCACTTTGGGTTGTCAAGACTAGACTCCAAGTGTGTTTCTTCAGTTCATGCTGAATCTTTATACTGAACTATTTGATTATGCTAGCAGCCTATCACATATAATTGGCATAATGCATGAGTTAATTAAATCCTTAGTGATATGTGCAATTAGTACTTTATTGGAGGGTAAATTCTCTTTTGATTGTATCTTTTGTCTCGTTAGTGTCATGGAAGTAGATACTTCAGAATTTTCTTTACTTTCTGCCATACCATTTCTAGAATTATGTGGTAATCAAATGAGAAGGCAATGAAGGCATCATTAATATGACATTGTTTGTTGGCTTTCCGTATGACATCCATGCAAGATGAAAAAACCTCTATCTATAGTGGATTGGGAAAAGAACAAACACATAAAACAGCTAGTTTAGATGTTTTTGCCTTGGGCAGATCATGTTATCCATTTAGGAGCAAGGGTACTTTATGAACATTAAAGACATTGCAGTGATAAGTATGCAAACTTTCCTCATATTAGTATATATGAACTTCATCTTGCATATATTATTATGCTTTGAAACTGTAAACATTGATGGTTGAGAGGAAAGAGAAAGGAGAAACCATTCTGATGGAAGTTGTGACCGTATAGGTCCTTTTGATTTCTATTATATGAGTAAAAGAAAAGCTACAACTGGACAAAGTACAAAGGAATGACAAAGTAATGAAACTACTATAAGTAAAAAGACCAAAGGTAAAAATCTATTTATCTGACACTCCCCTTCAAGTTGGAGCATATATATCATATGATCCAAGCTTGTTACATATATAACTAATTCAGGGTCCTCTAAGAGATTTTGTGAGAAGGTCTACAAGCTGATCATTTAAGTTGACAAAGGTTGTGACAATGTCACTCAAAAGAACCTTCTCTCTTATAAAATGAAAATCAATCCCAATATGTTTAGTTCTTTAATGAAAGACTAGGTTAGAGGTAATATGTAAAGCGGCCTGGTTATCACAGACAAGGGTCATTTGTCAAACATCTCCAAACTGAAGTTCTTTGAGTAACTATTTTAACCAGACAAACTCACATGTTGTCGTAGCCATAGCTCTATACATAGCTTCAGCTCTAGATCTAGCAACCACATTCCTGCTTCTTACTTTTCCAAGAAATCTGGTTACCTCCAATAAGTACACAGTAGCCTGAAGTGGAACGTCTATCAGAAGGTGAACCTGCCCAATCAGCATTAGAATAACCAACCACTTGAGTGTGTCCCTTATCCTCATAGAGGAGTCCTCTTCTTGGTGCTCCCTTAATATATTTTAAAATCTGAACCGCAACATCCCAATGGTTGTCACATGGAGAGTTCAAAAACTGACTAACAACACTCACAGGAAAAGAGATATCAGGTCGAGTCACCGTGAGATAATTCAGTTTCCCAACAAGTCTCCGATATCTGCCTGGATCAGCTAAAGGCTCCCCCTGATTTGGTAGAAGCTTGACATTAGGATCTATTGGGGTATCAATAGGCTTAGCATTTAGCATGCTAATTTCCTTAAGTATGTCCAAAGCATACTTTTGCTGTGAGATAAAAATACCATCCTTAGACTGAACAACTTCAATTCCCAGGAAATACCGAAGTTTGCCTAAGTCTTTTGTCTGAAAATGATTAAAGAGGAATTGTTTAAGCTGTTGAATGCCATGATTATCACTGCCTGTGATAACAATGTCATCAACATATACAACTAGATAAATACATCCTTGAGAAGAATGGTGGTAGAACACATGTCCAGAACACTCCCCTTGAGCAACAAAGCCTGGCAGTTGCTCCATATAGACTTCTTCCTATAGCTCACCATGGAGAAAGACATTTTTGATATCTAGTTGGTGAAGAGGCCAATGAGACGGATGACAATTATAGATAAAAAAAGACGAATTAATGCTACTTTGGCAATAGGAAAGAATGTTTCACCATAGTTAAGACCAAAAATCTGAGTATAGCCTTTAGCAACTAATCGTGCTTTAAGGCGATCAATGTGACCATTTGGACCTACTTTAACAGTGTAAATTCACCGACAACCAACAACGGATTTGCCTTTTGGAAGGGGGACCAAATCCCAAGTTTTGTTGGTTTGAAGGGCTGACATCTCCTCAATTATAACTTGTCTCCAGCTTGGATGAGAAAGAGCTTCACTTGTATTCTTAGGGAGAGGCATAAAATCCAAGGAGGATACAAAGGCATAATGGGGTGAAGATAAATGATGGTAGCTCAAGTCAGCATAAATAGGAAAAGGGTTATGAGAAGAACGAATACCTTTGTGCATAGCAATAGGAAGATCAAACTCACTTGGAAGGTCCGGAGCAATGGGAGATAATGTTGGAGTAGGATGTGAGTCATCAATTGTGGCTTCTAACATTTTCAGGAGCATCAATAGTGGTTTGTCTAGAAGGTTGGACCTGCCATGGACGGCAATGGTAAGTCAATAATGGTGGTGGTGAAGGAGGCGTCAGGTCTCTACGATAAGTTAGATCAACTTCAGACTCAAGAGGGGTAATGAGAGTATGGATAGGGAGTACCTCAGAAATAGGTGATTCTTCGGAGGAGATTGAGCGGAAAAAGAGGATTGACTCAGAAAATAACATCAACAGAAATCGCATATCTTTTGAGATCAGGAGAAAAGCATCTATACCCCTTTTGTGATCGAGGATATCCAAGGAAGACACACTTGAGTAATCGAGGAGAGAGTTTATCTTTGCTTGGTGTGAGGTCATGAACAAAACATATAGACTCGAAGACTCGAAAAGGTAATGGATAAAAAGATTGTGTAGGAAAAACAATGAAGTAAGGAATTTTATTTTGGAGAACCAATAATGGCATTCGGTTGATGAGGTAGCAAGTAGTGAGAATTACATCACCCCAAAAATGAGATGGTGCTTTAGCATGAATAAGGAGTGTATAGGCTATCTCAATTAGGTGTCTATTTTTCCTTTCAGTAACCCTTTTTTGTTGAGGGGTTTGTGCACACGAGGATTGGTGAACAATTCCCTGGGAAGCCATAAAAGATTGAAATTGTGTAGAAAAATACTCACGGGCATTGTCACTTCTTAAGGTGCGAATAGTACCTCCAAATTGAGTTTGGATTTCATAACAAAAACTCTAGAAAATGGAGAATAATTCTGATCTATTTTTCATTAAGTATAACCAAGTACACCTTGAATAGTCATCTACAAAAGTTACAAAGTATTGATATCCTAATGTTGAGATAATACAACAAGGTCTCCATACATCAGTGTGAATTATAGCAAAAAGAGATTCAGCTCGGTTACAGACTCAACTAGGAAAAGAACTATGAGTGTGTTTGCCTAATTGACAAGATTCACTTCAAAAAAGTCAACTTTGACAAGTTAGGAACCATCATCTGAAGTTTTGAGATACTAGGGTGTCCAAGATGAGCATGAATAACTTTGAGCGACTCTGGTTGCAAAAACATTGGAGGTTGTCGAGAGATGGTAGAGGGCTTGTGACTCGCGAAGGGACTCGCCCTGTGCCAATTATCTTCCTTGAACTCCGGTCCTGCACAAGAACAGAGTCTTTAGTAAAGGTGATTAAGCAATCAAGGGTGTGAGTTAGATGGCTAATTGAGATCAAATTATAAGGACAACTAGGAACATAAAGAACATTGTCAACATATAATGAAGGCAAAGGATTAGCCTTCCTAATTGCTTTAGCTCGAGTTTGAGAGCCATCAGCTAAGGTAACAGTGGGAAGGTGTGTTGGATAGGAAAGAGCAAAAAACAAATGTTTGTTACCAGAGATATGATCTAAGGTACCAGAATCTAGTACCCAAGGTCCAAGGGATTGTGATTGGGAGATGCAAGCAATGGAGTTACCAATGTGTGCATTCGAGGTCACAGATGTAAAGGATTGTCGGGCTTCAAACCACTTCAGAAAGTCTTCATAATCAGATTGGGATGGTCAAGTTATTGATCAGTGACTTGAACCTTTAGAAGTGTCAAGAGTGACGGTTTGAGCAGCATTAGCAATTAGAGGTGGTCTCCCATGCAAGATCCAACAGCGGTCTATAGTGTGACCAATCCGCTTGCAATGATCACACTTTGGATGAGTGTGATTCCCCATACGTCCTCCTCCTCGATTTCTACCACCTTGTCCTCGATTATCCACTTGGGAGACAAGAGTTGAAGTTTCAGATATTGTTGGTGCTGGAACTTCAACATAAGGCTGTGATGTGGAGGGTCCCACAACCCTGAGAAAGCTAGAAAAACTTGTGAGAGAGTAGGAACAATAATGCTTCCTAAAATATGATCCCGAGTTGAAGAGTATTCTGATGGCAAACCATAAAGTGTTGGGAGCATGAAGAAGGTGTTTCTTTGTTCATACTCTTTTTCTGGAGAATTTGCTGGAGGTAACAACTCGTTGAAGTCTGAAAGAGCAATTTGAATTCTTCCCAAATAGGTTGACACACATCCTTCAAGTTTGCGGGGAGCTATCAGAGACATAAGATCAGAACAAACAGCGTACATACGCTATATGTCATTGGTGTAAAGTTCCTTTGCCTACTTCCATACTGTATAGCGTGAGATGTGAGGGCGGAAGATTTGTTTCAATGACGAGTGAATGGTTTGTTTCATCAAGCTACATAATTAAGCATTAATCTTCTCCCATGTAGACCTTTCAATTGTTGGGATATCCTCGGCTTTCTTTGTCAAATAGTTAGTATATCCCTGACTTAAGAGTCATAGCTTAATGTCTGAAGCCCATGTATCATAGTTGGTTCCATCTAGTTTGTTAGAATGATTCCAGAAGAGACATAGCTAGTGAAAATAGGAGTCTCACTCTTAGAAGTGTCATTTTTGGCATCCAAATCAGTTTCAGGTTCAGTCATAGTGACTATGAGAGAGAGACAAACAAGAGAGGATTTTAGGGAGAAATGAAAGTGCTTTGATTTGGTCAGAAGCGACTGAAACAGGCCGGAAAACCATTGAGAAGAGGTTCGGAGAAGGCCAGAACTCGAATAGAGTGGCACGTTTTGTTCATGCGCTCAAGATGGGGTGGCGTGTGACAGCCACGCATAGGGAAGGAGGCGGCTCGTGGAGGCGTGTCCAGCGGCAAATGAAGATGGGCTCTTGGATTCTGGCCGATTGGAGTCTTCTAAATTTCCCTGAGGTCGAGTTCACTTGAAACGATGAAGAACTTGAACGGCTGGAAGAGTCATAGCCGTGGGTGCACTGTATACGAACGGCTGGAACTGGATGAGAGTCACCACCACTTCGTGAGAATGGTGGGTATGAGTTTAATGTTCACCACTTGCAGTGGGCAAGTGGGTAAATGCAATGGTTTTCTCCTCCATGTAAACATATTGATGGTTGAGAGGAAAGAGAAAGGAGAAATCATTCTGATGGAAGTTTCTATTATATGAGTAAAAGAAAAGCTACAGCTGTACAAAGTACAAAGGAATAACAAAGTAATCAAACTACTAAAGTAAAAAAACTAAAGGTAAAAATCTATTTATCTAACAGAAACCATAGTGAGACAATAGAACTACAGGGCTTTTTCTACCTTGCTTATCATCAGTGCATGTGTCTGCGTGTGTATTCTGCATTAAAAGTTTGCTGCCTTTTTTAATGCAGACCCAGGGAATGAGACCTGGAGTTGTGCCATATAGGAGCACGCTATCTGCATTGAGGAGAATTGCACATGAGGAGGGCATTCGGGGCCTGTACAGGTTGGTGTTGCTTATCATGAATGCAACAGGATGGTCAATGTATATGGCATTACAATTAATAATTTAATAACATTTGAGATATTCTTTACCATAAACAGTGGCCTTGTACCTGCTCTGGCTGGTATCAGTCATGTTGCCATCCAGTTTCCAACATACGAGACAATAAAATTTTATTTGGCAAATCAAGGTAACTTCATGCCTTTCCTAGTTCTTTGTGAACGCTTGAAAGTTTTGGCAGTTAATTAGTGTGATCACTATTTTGCATCAGATGACGCAGCAATGGATAAACTTGGTGCACGTGATGTTGCAATTGCCTCGTCAGTCTCCAAAATTTTTGCATCCACGTTGACATATCCTCATGAGGTATGTTGCTGAATGATTGACTTAGTTTAGTTCAAGATATTTGTGCACAAACATAGATACTCATACTTCTAGTTACCTAGTCTTGTGAATG
Organism: Ormosia semicastrata; assembly: GCA_029884595.1. Taxonomy (NCBI): domain Eukaryota; kingdom Viridiplantae; phylum Streptophyta; class Magnoliopsida; order Fabales; family Fabaceae; genus Ormosia; species Ormosia semicastrata. The sequence goes on from JAQQTO010000055.1 coordinate 1,534,610, forward strand.
AAATGACCTTGCGAATCATTTGATGGAAAAATGGTTTAGAATCCATTTTCAATGTTTAAAGCATCCTAGAATAATATCGTCTTCACTGTATTTAGCTATTTCTTGAATATTTTGAGCTTCCTCTTTTTTCTTTCATTTCCTTTTTTTGGTTGTCAACTTAGAAAGCCTTATATCTATTAATTGGGGTAGGATTCATGAATTCATTATTACTTATTTCTATTCTTTGGGCAGACAAGTATTAGAAAGTAACAAATATATTTGTATTTTGTTTGCAGGTTGTACGTTCCAGACTGCAAGAACAAGGGCACCACTCAGAGAAAAGGTACTCTGGTGTGATTGACTGCATTAGAAAGGTTTTTCAACAAGAGGGCGTACCTGGTTTTTACCGAGGTTGTGCCACCAACCTTCTAAGGACAACGCCAGCTGCTGTAATCACATTCACCAGCTTTGAAATGATACACCGTTTTCTTGTTTCACTTTTTCCTTCTGATCCACAACCTCATATTTTGTGATGATTGATCGTGGTGGTTATCTGTCATCTGTAGCCGTAGATTACAAAACATAAGCTAGTCCAGCTGAGTAATCCTTCTCTTGGCAATGCAGATCCCATTCTTTGTGATTTTTATTTGTTTGTGTATGGTAGAGTCCCACGTCATTTCAACCACAATTGAGCCCGGTTTCCCTCATAAAACTTGTGCAAACTCATTGTCTTAGTAGGGAGACCGAGGGATAATTATAAATTCAAGAGTGATAATGGCGATAAAGATGATAAAGTTGAAGTGGTACGACGATGTCCTGCTGTTTATTTTATTTGGAAACAGCTGAATAGTAATCATACCCTGTTAAACATTCTCTTCCACAATGGCTCGCTGCATCACATCTTTTGCATGTAGGATCCTGGAAAATAGTGGAAATCTAGATTCACGGGTCAAGTACTTAACACATCAACAATCAAATTCAAACTCTGACATTAGAGTTCACTAGCTAATAGCCATTCCACTTCTCCTTCGCCATTCTCTGCAAGAAAAGGAAATTCAAAGAACTTCAAACTGCACCTGTTGGGAGACTCTATTTTTTTACACCAGCAAAAAAAAAGGTGACTTTCCATTATTTTTTGGGTTATTAATGTATTCCTTTGGGAATATGACTAGACGGACGTACAATTATAGGAGTCATTTTGATATTTCTAAATTAAGAGTTAAAAAAATTAAATAATTTTTTATTATATATTATATATAATATTTTTATCATATAATATATATATATATATATTTTTTTAATATCATTTATTATATTTTTTATTATTTTTTTATTAAATCTGACATTTTTAAAAATGGTGTGAGAAATGTATGATGATCTTTATATATATATATGTATTATGCTTTTTAAAATTCTTCTCCTGTGGACTGCGACTCCCCATATGTGCTGGATTTCTTTTTTTTTTTTGGGTCTGAAGTACACGTAGTGTTTATGACTGCATAATTAAAGGGACATATTGTGGAGAAATTATTTTATGTTATTGGAATGCCATGTAAGATTGTGTTCGTACCACTTACGTATTGATATTTTAGTTTTTATTAATGATAAAGTCTACACATAATTTATATATATTTTATTTTTTAAAATATAAAAAATAAAGTTAAAATAATAAATATGCAAGTTAGTGGTAGATCTTATTATTAATAGATACTGAAATGTTATGAAATATAATATTAAGTGATGTTCCAAAATCATGTAATAATTTTTCTATTATGTGTTTCGGACTCAAGTCCCGATGATAGGGGTTCGCCAAGCGGCGGGATGTTAGTTGTGCCCTTGTGCCTCTGGAAAGGTACTTGGTGTGACCCCTTATCATAATGGCCAAGAAAGGTTTAGTGGCGAGGGGCAATCACACTACCAAGGGTAGTAGGCCATAGATTTAAACTTAGGTTGAACGCAACTTCAAAATTGCTGCATAAAACAAACATTATGTAGTGTCACCTGTTATTATGTAGAGAGGGTGCGCGGGAGATTCCCGTTGATCATGGGCCATGCAGGAATGTTTATGTTAAATGATCATCAAATAATCATCTAATTTAGTTATGTAAAATTATTTAGTCTTTCAGCATAAATATTGTGGTAAACAGGTTCCTACCATAATTTCTGAATAAAAAATCTCATAGGAAAAAATGGACGAAAATGAAAGTGTAAATGATGGCTCTTTATTTTTTTTTTCTATGTTTAAAAAGTAAAAGAAAACGAAACGAAGGTCCATAGGGATTCAAAATGGAGGTTTGAGGCGTTTAGGAGGGTTGCTTTCCTCTTCTAAAATTCTATTAGACAAGGAAGAGCACTCAATCTTAACAAAGGGTTGGAGGTCATAGCTCTTGTAGGAGAATACAGAGTGTGTTAATTTATCAGGAATGAAGCTTTAGGCGAGTTGAGTTGTCAGAATCAGCGGGACTTTGAATACCAAATAAAACGTTCAACAGCACGGAGGTTTATCTCCTGCAAGAGAACACGTCTCAATCAGCTTCCTTGCAAAGCACGCTATCTTTCATAGTGTGTATGGGTTCTGTTTCCCCATTAGATGACTAAATTATATTCCGTTTAAAGTTGAGCATGTACTATCGCATAAAGCTTTTTAGTTTTTTTTTTAAATAAATTTATGGCATAAAATCAGCTTTTGAAATTTACCCTGGACTGGATCTCGATTAGAAAATTCATCCCCTACTCTTTCCATAAGAATGCCAGTTAACTTATGCAAATTAAGGTAATGATGGCCCATAATTGGACAACTCATTAGTGAAAATAAAGTGGGGTTACTAACTTACTGTGAAGATTAATTAAAGACTAAGCATTAGCGTTCACTCCTTGGCATCCAAAGTTTAAGACATCCCTGGACGGCTGGACAAAGACACATGGGATTGGATTCGTTTGTCAAGTTCTATTCTATCACATCCAAAAGAATAAAAGAAAATGACTATTGCTTTAATTTCAGCTCCTTGGACATATATCAACATGATTTATTATTATTGGAAAAAATATATTTGCACATCATTATGTTTATATCTTTCTTATATTTATATTTTCATTTTTTTGAGTTAGAGAAAAAATATGTAATGAGAAGTATATTTTTTTATTTTATTACTTAAAAGAGAAATGGTGTAAAAATAATATAATAGAAATGATGTGAAAATAATATTATTTTTATTAATATTAGTAAGTTACAAGGACGAGATAGATAAAGACGAGCATTAATTGAGATTAGAGAGTAAAATGTTGACGTTATTGGTGTAGTGATATACGTTGCACCGGTACGATTATGGAATACAAATTTTTTCATAAAATTAAGGTACAAGTATGTATATATATATATATATATATATAGTAAACTGAATTTTTATACAATAAAATATGACATTGCAACATAAAAATTTAAATACACAAATTTAAACATAAAACATAAGAAGGAGTTTAAATTGTTTAACCAAGACGTAAGTCGCATGGATACGAATATGAATATTAGTATCAATATGGGACATGACAAATTTTTAAAATTAGGATATAAGTACAACAAGATATATTTATAGAAATATAAAAGCATAAATAATAAAGTAATTAAATCATAAAATAAATACAATTCTTATAATGTTCTAATTATAAAGTTTTGACAAAATTCTATAAAATATTTCAAGTAAACAAAATACATAAAGAAAATACATGATTTGAAGAGAATAAAGTAATAGTTTATTTCATTTAATAACAAATCAAACAACTTAACAATAAAACTTAGTATTTTGCATGGATTAATGACTTATACTTGAGTGATATCAAATACCTATTCATTAAGTAAGTATTAGATAAATACTCATATATACATATAGCTAGGATACATATTCAGTAAGGCCATTTAGAAGTACTGCATCTTAGGTTGTGACATAAGAAACAAAATGTGGCCGGTCACCACAAGTACAGGAGTACGTAGGAAGAAAACATTGCCGGGGCTGGGGGTGGTATATGAGAATCACAGCAGGGCACTAATCTTTCAGTTTCACCTTCACCTTCATCATATATAGTTTGGTCGGTCCAAAAAGCCTAACGGCTAAACCCATTCAAAAGAGCCGGGAGTGCTACACTTTCACAATTCTTTTTGGAATGCTGGCCACCCTGCCTCTTTAGAAGTGGCGTTTTTTGGGTGGGAGAAAGAGAGAGAGAGCAACTTTCTTTTCTGGGCCATTTTTTATTTGATCACTAATATATTTCCGTTAATTAATTATACAATGATCAAACCTTTTTTTTCTCTCCAAACAGAGTTTAAACCCACCTACTGGCACATTTTGGTAATGCACCCCCCTTTTTTCTCTCCAAACAGAGTTTAAACCCACCTACTGGCACATTTTGGTAATGCAACCCCCCCCCCCCCCCCCCGAACACCCTCCAACAAAAAAAAAAAGAATAGTAAAGGTTAGGCTTGACTTTAATTTATAAAATATTTATTATATGCCCATATTTTAAATTGTACAGTATAATTTTTGGTCATAAACTTATCATATAATGATGACAATGATGAATGCTTTAACTTTGACAGCAAAAATGGGCTCTCTTTATTCTTTTACCTAGTAGTTGTGGGATCCTTTCTACGAAAGCCAAAATTATTCTCCAGAAAGTCACTGCTATCATGAATAAAATAAGTGACAATCTTCTTTTATTTTGGGGTCATGGATCATGGATGGTGGCCAAAAGTTACACCTACATTTCATAAAGATTAAAGAGGAATATGCTAACGGGATTTTTGCTTGGCTAATCAACATTCTCTTCATGACAAATTTACAATTTGGGCTCAAATTCACGATTCCTATTTACAGGAGGTTACAATCTTATTATAAATCCTTATTTAGATTAATAATTTATCTCAACTTCAGAATAAACATAACTTCGTTTCATTCTAAACTTTTTTTAAAATAATAATAATAATAAAGAGGAATCAATATCAACCGGATTGTAATGATATTCACACTTTTGTCCTCTTTCAACAATGTCAAACGGCATCACAGTCATTAATTAGTGACTATTTTTGACAGAATAATATATGGATGTTTTCAAATATCTCATTCTTGTTTTTAAGCTAAAAATATTCGAACTTGAATTCTCCCATTCTTTTTAATGGAATTCATGTTTGTATTGATACAATTTCTCGAAGTAAAAAAAAAGGGCTATACATTAAACAGAGAATTCTTGGTTTAGGGGGGAGCAGGGTATACTGGTCCAGAGAGAGTATTGCTTTCCACAAAATGAAGGTGCATGTGCTTCCATTGCATGATGTGGCTGACCATCCTCAGAGTTGACAGCATGAATCTGCACATTTCTGCACCAGGAAGTGATGTGAACCTCACAAATAGATTTCATGAATATAATCATATATTATGGGCAGCAGCTGGGTTCACTTAACATGTGAAAGTCATAAAGAAAAAGCAATAACACGTAACTTTAACCTTTCAATAATAACTATAATTAATAAGTTTTATTAGATTAATTAGTATTTCAAATTATAATCCAAAGTTAACTTCCTTTCTGCTCGTACCTTTAAGAATGATTAGCAATTCTGCAGGTCCCATGCGTATAAATATTATGTACTCCTGCTACGAATTTCATAGCTTAGACCTGTTAGGGAAAAAAGTTAAGGTAGCGATCTGATTAACATCTAAAGGAGCTTTTTAGTCTTTTACTGTTATTGATTAGCAATTCTGCAGGTCCAATGCGTATAAATATTTCTCCTGTTATTGATAAACTATATTTATGGCTTGCCAATTATCAATGTTAGTGTATCTGAATTCTGTCCGAACAAAAAGTTTATATATTTAATTAAGTTTTCTACTCTGGCTAGAAGTTCCCTGAATCCATGCAAAGTAGGAAACAGTACAAGACAAGTGTGGTAAACTTACTGATAATCATGTAAGTAATCATATTTCATATTTTCTCACGTTAAAAAATTATTTCTTTTATTTTTCACATTAAAAATGATTTTTTTTATTTTCTTTTGAAAAATAACTTTTCTTTTTTCACAAATCTTAAGTAAACACAACTTAGTTTAAGTAGTTGACATATAAAAGATTGTATAGGTTTTATACATCTAAAGAATGCTCTATGATGGTGTTACTATTAAACTAATATATATATATATATATATATATATATATATATATATATATATATATACGAAAAAGATCATTTTATATTAATGTAAATATTTTTTATTATACTTATTTTTAATCGTTAATTTTATTTTTATTTAATAGTTAAAATTATTTTATTAAAAATAATTATTAAATAAAAATGAAACTAAATGTTAAAAATAAATATAAAAAAAATAATTTACATTAATATAAATTGATTCTCCTCTATATATATATATATATATATATGTTATTCTTAATCCTTTTCTTTTTGTAGAATTTAAGAAACTATATTTGGAGAGATATTTGCGATGCAGGTGTTAAAGAGAAAATTTAGTTTTGTTAAAATTTTAAAGTATAAATTTTCTTTTCATGTTTAAAGATTAAATATAAATTAACTTTGAACTTTAATATATAAGAAAATTTAAAAATTTACATATGAAGTAAGATTACTTTTAAATTTAATTCGTAATAATAATAACTTATTTAAATAAAATATATTAAAATAACGATAAATGTATAATTTATTATGATTATTAATTTACATAGCTAATGGATGAGCCACGCGCTCAGGTGGCAATTGTTGTAACTTGTATGAAAGATTGGATAGAGCGGGTCACCCGCTAGTTGACGCAGTAGCTAGTTGCCGGTTGCAGGCGCGCCACGTGGACAATTATCATGCTCACTCCAGTTGGATTGGCCGTCCGATCTTATTTTCTGGATGAATCAATGACCTATGACTGTCCGTGAAGTGGGTCCCATTTAAGACACTCTCGTGGACCTTCCCGAACCTGCTCGCTCTGGTTCCGATCTACCAATTTGAATTTTTTGAACATTACGGTGATGCTCTTGATTCTTGTCAAAATTCCAATTTACAACTATGCCCTCGTCCTTTGGCTTCTTTCTTTTGTATATCCAAATTCCAATTTGAATTTTTTGAACGTTACGGTGTCATCTCTATCACCCTTGTTCGTCCCAACGCTTAACCCTGCCAAAGTGCTAGTCGTGTCTCCCAAGTGATTAAAATTATAGTATATAGTTTACATATTAAACTTTCATGAATCATGATACCATTTCGACACCCTAGGATCTCAGGTCTCTACTCTTAGGATAAGGTTCAATTTTAGGAAAAATACTTATATATGTTGAGAGTAATCTCAACAATTTCTTAATTATTCATATTCAATTTGTCAATGCAAATTCATTCAATTAGCAAGATTAAACAATGTCTTGAATTAGATTTTTGTCCGTAGTGCTTTATTGATAAATTATCTCTAATTATAAGTACTATTATAAACTTTATTAAAACTTATGACATGCTATTACCTTAAAATAAGGCAACTTCCATTCCTCTAAAATTTTAATGTAAATAGAAAAATGAATTTAATTCAATGACATATATTGTTATACTATTTTATGTAGACCATACTAGCTTATTTAGTTCTCGACTTGCCATGGCCATTTGAGCTGACCACGATTATCAAACCTAACTTGCCCAATGCTTGTTTGGCTTTATAGCCATTTCTGATGGCCAAGCTGAGAGGTTGTAGATCATATCAGCCTACCTGATTGTCGGCTTGTTGTAGTCATTTGGGTCGATCATGATTATTTAGCACAACCGATTATCATCACGCCAACTTGTAGTCTGCTAGATCACTAAAGGTTTGAGTTTGACTTGATCGACCAACCTAATTGACCTGGGAATCTAGGATAGCCTAAGAACAAGCTAGACAACCCTCGAAAATGTTATTCTCACATGGCTAAATCAGATGAAAGTCATCAACAGCTGGTCGACTGTGATCCCAAATAACCACAAGGTGTTCTTGAGATCATGTCTCATGAACGAACTTGACAAATTGTTCTGATTCACTCATATCCCTTGATTGCCTCACACAGTAAATACCTAGGTCAACTCTAGAACCTTTCTACCAATTGCTATCAAGGCATGCTCCACTTTACCCAATACACCCAAATACTCTAGTAAATTGACCAAGCACCTTTTGCCTTGTCAACCTAGGCCCCGAGTAATCCTCATCGTCACCTCCTTCATAGATCTCTAGCTTGTCTCTGTTGGTCTCTATCTTAAGTCTTAGAGTCACGATAAAACACTATGTATTATGTTTTGAGTATACTAATATAATACTCTCATCGTATATTAAAATTTTCCAACTTTAGTGAGCAAAGCCTACGAGACAGACTTAATTAACTTGGATGAGGTGGCCACAAACAATTAATGATCAGTTGTTACATTACATTTCACTATGTTGGTTTTAACATCATTATAATTTGAAGCCTGCGGAGGTAACTGTTTTCCAACAACCATTTCACTAACCGAAAGAGAACGTCTACCAAATGGTGTGGTTGCATGGCCCATTCAAGTTGCAACTAGATGGATTATTTATTAGATTACAATATACGAGGTGAAATTTGTGAATGCTTGATTTCAACCTTTTAACTTGTTCAAGCCAATGTTGGTATGCGACAAATTCTCTATAGTCTATACAATTTCGTGACTTGGATGGTACATGATGTGCCACTATGTAAACTTAACCCATTGTCGCATACTAATTCAGTTAACACAGGAAGGCTTATAGTTAATTTGCTCTTCCGATTAATTAGATGCCTAAACGTGGAGGGGCGATTATGTCATTTAAGTCTCAAGCCATAAAGCCAAATACGAGTATCTTAGCGTTACAAGCTCATCATCGTCTTATTCTTAGCATTAGAACCATGCTTAATTTGAAATTCCAGCGGTAGGGGGACCTACTAAATTCTTATATTTTGAATCAATGAGCAAAATGATAATTCATAATTGTGAAATACAAAGTTGGGCTTGACCAAACATGGTGTCTTGTGGATGAGCATTAACGAAGCAGACAAACCCAACCACCCCCCAACTTTTCTCTCACAAAAAGTTTTAGGTGTTATGGATATTCTTTTGAACTCGAAAGAGGGATTTTTACAGTCGCATTATTCGTTTAAAAAAATATTTTAAATTTTTTTATTTTATTATAAATTTATATTATATTATGTGAAAATATTAAAATTACATATAATTTGATTTGACATTTTTTACACATAAAAATTGATAAAAAAATAAACATATTTAATTATAAAAAATGTTTTTTGAGTTTTTATCCCATTAAGTTAGACAAGATGGCACGATGACACTTCACTTTTCCTTTTTTCTCGATTTTATATATATATATATATATTTACATTCTTTCTGCGAAGGCAGCACATTATATAGAATAAGGAGAGGATCATCTCAGTGGTTGTGACATTAAGTGATTGTCATCATGTCACGACTCTTAAATTATACACTTGAATTTGTTTTAAGAATAAAAGGGTACGTCAACAACCAATATAACCTAAGTATTAGGGACAGGATCATGCCCGAAACACATTGTTTATACATGCAACATTCATATCTTTCATTTTTGACGAAATCCTTAAATTGAAAACTTGGAATAAAAGAGAATAAAATAATTTGTGGGGGAAGGCCTTCTTCATATGCACAAGCCTGTTTTTATAAAGTTGGTGAGCAGATGAGGACAGGTTCATGAGTCTCAATGGAACAGTAAAAACGGAGCAAACAATAATAATGCAGGGTCATTCATGGTTGATGGTTGGCCACTTGATAATCACCAGAATTAAAGCATCATATAAATGCTACGCAATCCATATATGATGAGCCTGAACCAGGCAAATTCGTGATATTTTAGTAAAACCAGAAATATAAATTACTATAATTGGTTAAACAACATCGTGAAGATTGTCTCAAATAAATCATTGAGTCTCCTTTTGAGATATTATATTAATAACGGTGGTCTTTTTTGCTTTGTTTTTCTTCACAGCTGCAGCACAAAATAAATAAATAGTTTGGACAAAACGAATATGCAAATAAAAGTGGCAGATCATTCAAAGTTGAGAAGATCTTGACCATTCCATTTCCTTAGGATCCAAAAATCCAATCAAATTTTTCTTCTTAGGTATAAAAATATCCAACATTAATTAGTAATCAACATTCAACAGATTTTTCATTTACAAGTTCTTCTTCCACTTTCCCTTGACTGAGTGAACTTCACTCGCCGTCACGGCCATAACTGTTCTTCATCTACAACTGCTACTGTACAAGTCTACAAGTAACAACCCTTCCCTTCCATTATTATTATTTCTGAACTTTTCTATTGTGAAAAAAATGTTTGTGACTTGTCAGGAGACAAAAAAAAAAAGTGGGTGAAGTGCACGCGCCGTGAAACGAAGTGACTGCTTGTTTGATAAACAAATACAAAAAAAAACATAAATCTTAATTTTAGTGAATAGAAGTTTGAAATAGGGAGGTCTGGGACTAGGTTCGGAGTTGAGTTGAGTACTTGTGTTGAGGGAAAGAAGAGAAAGCCAACACAGTGGGAGTATAAAGCAGATTTGGATACAGAAAGAAAGAGCGAGAACTATATGTTGTATGTACGAGTACCACTTTGTACTTGTAGAGAGAAAAAGAGAAAAGAAAAGCTAAAGTTAACGGAGAATGTAGGTATGTGAATTGGTAACAACTAACAAGGAAAGAAATCTCAACAACACTCAATAGCATCATTGACACGAGATGAAACATGCCTGAGAGAGAACCCACTCTTTAAAAACTTGTATTTCTCTCTTGCTTTTCTCTCTTCCTCACCTTAGATTCTTCTTTTCTCTCTCTCATCCTCTTCCAGCTGATGGATGAGATTGTGCAATGTTGATCATCAGCTGGATTGTTCAACTCTGAGGGACTCAAAGGACAGGCCAGCTTGTGCCTTGGTCACTTTCAGGTGTTCAAGTTATGATGGCGGCAGAGGCGGCATTGTCCTTTTCTGTGGCATCAGTGGTGGAGGATGTGCTTCAACAGCACGGTACTCGCCTCAAATATCTTGATTTGGAATCTAGAAAAGCCGAAGAAGCTGGTAACTTTCCCATTATTTTTTTCTGGGTTCTTATCAAAATTCAGTTTTGGAATTGCTGATAATAATAATAATATGCATTTTCTGGTCTCAAGTCTCTCGCTTGTATCTCTTCCTCTGCAGCTATAATCTATAACTTCTGCATTACTATTTCTTGATTGCTGAAAAATGTTTGGATAAAACTTTAGGAAGGTCCCCGTTCCGGTTCTGATCATCGGTAACTCAACCTCAGTTCAACATATAAGCGTAGTCCTTTGATCTAAAATTCATATTTTCTGTAAATGTGTCTATTCATCATCTTTATCTCTATGATGGTTGCTTTTAGTGAAGGTTGATGAGTATCAATTTCTTGTAAAAGAAAAGCTATCTGGATTTTGTATCAGTTATCCTGAAATAGAAATTCTTTAATACACAGCATCCAGAAGATATGAAGCAGCAGGGTGGCTGAGAAAAATGGTTGGAGTTGTTGCAGCTAAAGATTTACCAGCAATGCCCTCTGAGGAAGAGTTTAGGCTTGGTTTGAGGAGTGGGATTATCCTCTGTAATGTTATTAATAAGGTTCAATCCGGAGCTGTACCCAAGGTTAGGTAGATCCTACTTTAATTTACTCAGGTTTCGGTTATTGTTTATTTACACCGTATTCTTCTTTTAAGGTTGTGGAGAGTCCTGTTGATTCTGCACTGATCCCACATGGGGCACCGTTATCGGCATACCAGTATTTTGAAAACGTGAGGAATTTTCTGGTGGCTGTCCAGGAAATTGGACTTCCTACCTTTGAGGCATCTGATCTGGAACAAGTATGTAAATGATCATATATTTATTACTATTTCACCTTTTTTTTTTGTAACAAATTCGTATAATGGTGAATTCAATTGTTAAAAATTCCAGATGATCCATTAGCACTTAGCAAATTGGCATACTCTGGAAGTTTAAGAATGTATTGTTTTGGTTTTCTGCTGAATGATTGGTTATTTTTTAGGGAGGAAAATCATCCAGGATTGTGAACAGCGTCTTGGCCCTTAAATCCTATAGTGAATGGAAACAGACTGGGGCAACTGGTGTGTGGAAATTTGGTGGAACTCTCAAACCCACTACCTCTGCAAAATCTTTTGTGAGAAAAAACTCAGAGCCATTTACTAATTCCTTGTCAAGGACCTCGTCCATCAATGAAAAATCTCTGACTGCTCTTACCTCTGATGTTGAGTATAATAAAATGGTAGGTAAGCTTGATTTTTGACATTTATACCTGCTTTGGATTTGTCTAGTTGAACAGAACGAATAACTAATGAAATTTTTACATTTCTATACTTGCAGTCTGGCTCCCATTCTTTGAGTATGCTTGTTCGCACAATTCTATCTGATAAGAAGCCAGATGAAGTTCCAATGGTAAGGGGATATGTAGTTCTATGTGTTTCACCACTGAATTTTATTATAAATTTCCTAATCAAGTTAGACCTTATGGAGTATAAGTCTGTTATGTTACTTGAGACTTTTAGCCTCTACTATGTTAAAATGCATTTGAAAATTGTTTGGGTGTCTAACATCATCATGAAGGGCTACTCTTGGTTTGACCGGCCATTTCTGTTACTTGAAACAATATCACAAGTGCATCCTAAATGCAGTGTTCCCAGTTCCATCACTAGTTCCTGCTGCTTTAGTTCCAGCTAGTCACTCAATACTCAGAGTGCCTTTGAGACTACTTGTTTTTAAGTAATATTTTTCTTCTTCTACATGGAACAGTTAGTTGAATCCGTTTTGAATAAGGTTGTAGAGGAGTTTGAGCATCGCATTGGAAGCCAAGGTGAACAGGTACGATACTTTTCACCTTCTAGTAATAGCCAACAGTTTTTAGGTAATTGACCGGTCATATTATGTGCTGTTTACCCCATTCCTACTCCTGGAGAATATTCGTTCTTGCTTAAGTTGATTTTTACAACAAGCTCTTCCTGTTTATTTCTTTATCGTGTAACTTACAGGCAAAAATAACTTCAAGAGATTCTGTTTCTCAAAGTAACGGGTCTGTATCAAATTTAGTTATGGCAGATAAAAAGGTAACACTAATATGCCTCGTGTTTAACATATTCCAGGACCTTGATGAAACTTAAAAATGCTTTAATCCTTACAGTCATCTATTTTGTGATTGATTAGGTGGAGAACATGATTCATATGGTAACAAAGAAAGAGGATTTTGTTCATAAAAACCGTGTTGCTGCTGAGGAATCACCAAGCCAACTCCTGAAGCAGCAAATGCTCTTTGATCAACAGCAAAGAGAGATTCAAGTAGAGAATCTGAGATAATATTAAATATTTTAACCTTTGCAATTTTTCACTATGTTAGTAAAATATTTCCATTCCTTATGTTTTTGTAGGAGATAAAGCATACTCTTCACACCACAAAAGCTGGTATGCAGTTCATGCAACTGAAATTTCGTGAGGAGTTCTCCAATCTTGGTAAGGATTTGTGATTAATTCATTTTAAGTTCTTAGCTCTATTGTTCCCCTCCTTTCTTTGTTGCCTTGTGATGGGTGGATGAGATGCTGCATCTTATTTAACTTTTTATTTTTCCTTTTAGGCATGCACATTCATGGCTTAGCTCATGCTGCTTCTGGATATCATAGAGTTCTTGAAGAAAATCGCAAACTATATAATCAAGTCCAGGATCTTAAGGGTAATAAATTACCGGTTGGCTGGTTGCTTTTGGCCTAACTCCCATTCATGCCTTTGTAAGGTTTTTTATCCCAAAATTGAATTAAGTTGGGTAGTTTTGTTTGATCAGGAAGTATTAGGGTGTACTGTCGAGTAAGACCCTTCTTTCCTGGACAACCAAACCATTTGAGCACAGTGGAAAATATAGAAGATGGAACTATCACAGTTAATATTCCTTCAAAGAATGGGAAGGGACGCAAATCCTTCAACTTCAACAAAGTCTTTGGACCATCTTCAACCCAAGGTTGGTCTGGTTTTTTCAGTTTCAATTATCTCCAGAATCCAGGGTTTATATATTTTAGTGTGGTTGAAAATTTCTCTCCTGTGTTGCAGCGGAGGTCTTCTTAGATATGCAGCCACTTATTAGATCTGTTCTTGATGGTTATAATGTTTGCATATTTGCATATGGCCAAACAGGATCAGGGAAAACTTACACTATGGTATGATCCACTTGATGTTTTCTCTGAAAAAAACTTGAAATTTTTAATGACCTTTTGCTGATTTATGTTTTTTTACATGTAGACTGGACCAAAAGAAATAACAGAGAAAAGCCAAGGTGTAAATTACAGGGCTCTAAGCGATTTGTTTCTTATAGCAGATCAAAGAAAGGACACTTTCCACTATGACGTTTCTGTTCAAATGATTGAGATTTATAATGAGCAAGTCAGGGATCTACTGGTTACTGATGGAACAAACAAAAGATATCCTTTTACCAGTTATTTGTTTCTCTTTTGGAAAAGGTTATACCTTTAGGTCTTGTATAACCACCTATTTGATATGGTTGGCTATATAAGAGTAGAACCGAAAAAATTATAGAATATACATAGCATTTACTGCTGCTTTGTATCATTTTAATAAATATTGGTTAAGCTTTTAAGATGAAAACAGCCTTTAATCATGATGCTTCCCCTTAACCAATGATACATTAGAAATTCGTAGTAGTTCTCATAGAGGGCTCAGCGTGCCAGATGCAAGCCTTGTCCCTGTATCATCAACAATTGATGTTATTGAGCTAATGAACCTTGGGCAAAGGAACCGTGCAGTTGGAGCAACAGCCCTTAATGACCGCAGTAGCCGATCTCATAGGTATATCCTATTCATTTTCCTGTTATCCACTCTTGTTTTGTGATGGTAATTTTTGGACAGAGTTAACCATTGTCTTCTTAAAAATATCAATTTGGCAGTTGCTTGACTGTTCATGTTCAAGGAAGGGATTTGAAATCTGGTACTATCCTTCGTGGATGCATGCATCTGGTTGACTTGGCAGGAAGTGAGAGAGTAAACAAATCTGAGGCCACAGGAGATAGACTAAAAGAGGCACAGCATATTAACAAATCTCTTTCAGCTCTGGGCGATGTCATCGCTTCCCTTGCTCAGAAAAACTCACACGTTCCTTACAGAAATAGTAAACTCACACAATTACTCCAAGACTCACTTGGTAAGGTTGAAGAAGTTGGTTTGCTAATGGGGTAGTAGTAACTATCTATATTGCGGCTATATTGTTTTCTGTTCCTGAGTTGTACAATTCTTTTGAATTCTCATGATTTTAGTTGGGTTTATTTCAGGTGGACAGGCCAAGACACTAATGTTTGTTCACATAAGTCCAGAGAGTGATGCTATTGGAGAAACAATTAGTACCTTAAAATTTGCAGAAAGAGTTGCTACAGTTGAACTTGGTGCTGCTCATGTAAACAAAGATAGTGCAGATGTTAAAGAGCTCAAAGAACAGGTTGATATTCAAATTTAAAATCTGTGGTTCTTCATAATATTCTTAGGAAATTTTTTTCAACTTCAATTATATCAAGTTTAACTATTGAATTGTGTTTCAGATCGCCAGCCTTAAGGCAGCACTGACAAGAAAGGATGGGGAATCAGAACATTCTTTCTTCGGAAGCTCTGAAAAATACAGGACAAAGGGTAGCGAGCTATCACCTTATCATACAAACCAGCGGGGTGCAGATACTGGGGACCTTGGATGCCGGCGACCAATGGTTGATGTTGGCAACATAAAGGTATGTATGCTTCATTTCCTAGTGGTTTTCTTATGTTGATAAAGAATTCTAATTTCTTCATTTGTGCAAAATGTATTGATATATGTAGGAAAACATTAATCCCCTTAAATTTATTGTGAGAGAATTTATATTCAGAAAATTTAGATCTAAAGGGATGTTATCATTTTGGAACAAACACGTTTACTGATAATACAATGGGATACTCAAAATACAGTTTTGCTTATTCAACTTCTTACATTGATTAGGAACAAACACATGTTTACTATTAAAACATGTGGGCCAAGACATGCATGAAATGTTCTGAGACACCATTTATTGTTTTACAGACTAGCAAAAGCAAATTATTGCAGGCACTGTTAAAATTTTAAACTCAAAGAGTGGCCTCTCCTCAAGAAAATTAGATCATGCAAAATTTGTTTGGTTATTACTATTCCTTGTTGAACTTAGATGGAATTTGAACTATTGATCCTGCAGCCTCAGAGTAATACCACATTGAGGCACAAAACTCAGAGCTTTGATTTTGATGAGATATCAGCAAATTCACCACCCTGGCCCCCAGTGAATAGTCCTGGACAAAAGTATGGGGAAGATGATAAAGAAACTGGTTCTGGAGAGTGGGTTGATAAGGTTATGGTAAACAAGCAAGATGTAAACAAAACTGAGAACCTCTTGGGGTGTTGGGAAGCGGGCAATGGGAACTTATCCGAGGTCTTTTATCAGAAATATCTCCAAGATTCTTCCAAAATGTACTCAGAGCAATCCTATAACATGTTCATGGGATGCAACCAGTTTAACATTGCGGGTTCAGATGACATGGATGAGCTTGATGCTGCAACCAGTGATTCCTCCGAACCTGACTTACTTTGGCAATTTAATCATTCCAAACTTACCAGCGTGACCAATGGAATTGGATCAAAGACAGCAAAAAGCCCTGAAATGAGGTAATGCAAAAATGGCATTATAGTAAAATGAGTTTTCATATACTACTAAAGTCAACTTCAGAATTTTTTTTTTTTTTTTTTAATATATTGGATATTAATAATCTTTTGGCAAAATTTCCAGCAAGAATGTTGTCCATTCTTCCCTTGGTCCTTCACCTTCATTGAAACAATCAAATGGTGTCTCATACCGAACAGGAAGGCAGCCAGCTCCAGCTGACGTGAAACGTAAAACTGGGAGTAGAAAGTAAACATGTTATTAAAAACGAAAAATCTAAAAAGAGTGATTTTATTTTATTTTATTTTTTTCAAAAAAAATTCAATTTTTTAGATCCAGGAAAGAGGTTGTGATATAATTTTTCATTTTTTTGTTTGTAACTTTTGTAATTTGTATCACACAGATAATGGAGCAATAATGCCTGTTGCTTGTATCATGACATTCTTTTATTTTAGAGGAAAATGCACATACACCGCTTCAACTTTGGGTGAATTGCATGTACACCCCTTCAACTTTGGGTGAGTTGCATGTACACCCCTTCAATTAAAGTAGTATTTGAATCCTCAAACTACTTATTTAGTAACAATGAAATTTTCCATTGAATTTCTGTTAACTGTAACGGATGGTTGAGGATATGCACTTTTATATTTTTTAATAACTCATTTAAATAAATTAACTGAATAATTATTTTTAAAAAAAGAGAAAAAAAAAGTGAAATCCAAACAACATAGAAACCCAAAGGTCTTAGACTTCAATCTCTTATGTTTTGGGCCAAACTGAGAAGATTTATATTTATAGATGTATAATATACAAACCATATTTCAAATATTACAGCTTACCAACTAGGATAAACTATAGTGTTGCCAACCGTCGATGTCTCTAAAGTCTGAACAGATGGGAGCAAGGACGAGTGGGAGAGCAACCCCAAAACCTTTGTCTTATTTATTTTTTGGTCATTCTTAACCTTTGTCCACGCTCCGCACACATCAGTGCGTGTACGTAGCCCTTTAATTCACTTTGAATTGTTTTTAACTTTTGTCATAGTTTAATACACGTTTACTAAAAGCCCAAAGCTGAAATACGGCTGGTCTAAAAATGGGAATTGGGCTTCATGCATATGGGCTTAAAAATGCAGCTAAAGCAGTATAAGCTAAAAATAATAATCACCAATAATAATATAAGTAATAATAATAAACCATGACTCCATGAAGCAAACGAAATATTAATTCCTCAAGTAATGTTATTTTTCCTAATAATAATAATAATAATAACAAAAAAATATATATTACATGCACAATACTGTCCACAACTAGTCTACCTACTGGCCCAAAATAAAAGTTCAAAAAAAAAAAACTAGTCTATAAGGGAAGCTGGGGATGATTCGGCTTAGATTGGTAAATGCGAGCCACATAAATAACTAACTACGGGACCACCACTTTTTCCTTGTAGTTTTCGGTTTTTCAATTTACGGATTACAGGTGCGTGAATTGAGGAGAGATAATGAATTAAATTTTATGTGGCTAGACAATATGCAATAGCAGTTTGTGGTGAAAGCTTTTTAATTTTAAGTCATGCAACTTGTGGATGTGGAAGACGGAACCCAAAAGAAACCTCTGGAACTTTCTAGCGAGACAATATGGATCTTTCACTCTCAAAACTTTTTGACGAAAACAATTGGGAATGAACTGAAGCTCCATTAGATTACATTATCAAAAGGTTCAAATTACAATCAAATCCATTATATGTGGTATTTTATTCTTACAGTTAGGGGCATATCCTTCAACATGCTGACTACTAAAAGAAGAAAATATATAACGAGACCAACTATATATACATGTTAACCAAAAACTCAGGCACAACAAGAAGAGATTTCCTTGTGTGTGTGTGTAAAGTAAACTAGGTTGTTCATTGTTGCAGAGAGAGCAACTTCTGTAGTCGTGGCGAGGATGTCTGACGTGGTCGAGTCTAACGGTGCCGTTTGTTATTATTCAGTGCTTGGGATTTGCAAACACTCCACCGATGATGAAATCAGATGCGCTTATCGTAAGATGGCTCTGGTATGGTATTCATTTCCATATATTCCATGATTAATTACTACTATTTATTTAGCAAGGCTCTGAATTTGTGTTGCTCTTTTTGGATTACAAGAAGTGGCATCCTGATAGGTGGATCAAAGACCCAAAGCTTGCACTAGAAGCCAAAAAGCAGTTTCAGCATATTCAAGAAGCTTATTCAGGTTATTTTACGTGAACAAATCGATCTTATGATTCTTATCTGTAATGCAACTCCTATTCTAATGAAGCTGTAACTGTAATTGATAGTCTCTTTTTTCCTTTTTCCTTTTTCCTTTCTAAGTCTAGTTTTGTCCAATAAAGGGAAGAGAAGGATATATGATGCTGGCTTGCTCGGTCTGATTGGAGAGGACGACGATGAGGTGGGTTTCTCCATTCCTTGATCCTTTTCCTTCTACATTCCTTGATCCTTATGTTTGGACAAAACTTCTCCAACCTCATTGGAGAGAGTCTCTCTAACGTCCATCTAATCTGTTGTGTCTATTACTCATATAATTTTTTATCATATGTCAATTAACGTAATTAAATGAGATTGAAAGTAAAACATAATAATAGATTATATGAGTAATAGATACGTAATAACATATAAGATGGGGTTAGAGGGACTCCTCTAATAAGAGTTAGCCAAAGTTCTGTAATTTTTGTTTCACATTAATAATTATTATATGATATAAATATAACTTCTGGTCTCTGAATTTCACAATTCTGGAAATTACAGGGAGTCGTTGATTTCATGCAAGAAATGGTCTTGATGATGCAGAAAGTGAGACCCCAGGTACTACATATCAATTCTTCTTTTACTATATATGGCGTTCATATATGATACTGAACTCTTTCGTTAGCATCTAAACTTTCTGAGAAGAGTTATTAATTACTTTGTTAAATATAGTAGTTCTAAATTTTGTTTTGGATGTTAATTAATTTTTAGGATGAGAAAGGCATGTCGGAGGATCTTCAGGGACTGCTAATGGATACGATGGCAGATAGTAAAGGGATAGGCAAGTCTGGGTTAAGCTGGAAATCATCTACTTGTCCTAGAAAAAAAACACGCATCTTATAATTCCCGTGTTACAATTTAAGTAATTATTTTGATCTTCTCACCTTTATCAATCCTCAGTTTACATAGTTTGAGAATGATTTTTGTTAAATTTCCCACCACTCATGCAGTAACATATCAATAGCCAATATCTCATCATCTCATCACAAAAGATTTAATCCTTTTATAAGCTCTCTTTTGATTATAAGCTGTATTGAAGATAAAATAAGCTGATCTAAAACTATACTAACCTAGCCAGCTACCATTGAACGTCCTTAGAATATATATGGAGCGTATATATGAGCCACTTCATTGAAAAAATAAATTAAAAGCGAACAGAAGAGCCTTATATGAAAATAAACAAGGGCAGGCAGAATAAATTATTCCAATTCAAGCAAACACTGCTACAGTATTGTAAGTATTTGCTCCGTCGAATAATTAATACGCCCCAGATGTTAAAAGCTGAGTCTTACATGACCAAATAGGGTAGAGGCAGACACCATATTGATCTTATCGCACATATTCAATTTCTATATCTTGTCTTTTAACGTTTAACTTGACATTGAAGTTTTACCTTGTAGTTACACTTCAAAAAAATGGTTTGTCTAAAGTGCTCTGAGCTACTTATTAAGGAATTAAAGATAAAAAGTTTTAAATGAAAAAATTCATAAAAAACTAATAAAATGATGACAGCTAGAGTTAAACTTTTTATGGCCTCCGTGGTCCCCAATCCCAATCTCCATTATTAGGTGATTTCTATGGTTTCTCTTCTCTACTACCTGTTCTGGAGATCTTCTCCATTATTATAGGACTTGACTGTGTCCAGGATGGATCCAGGAATAAATAGGTGAGTCAATCAATAATTCATGTATGATGAACCAACAAAAACTTGCAGCGTTGCATGACTTGTAAGAATTAAGAATAACAGAGTGAATCAATACGAATATACAATACATGGTTACTTATAACAATGTTGACTACTCCCTTATTGTCAATATGGGTTTTCAAGTTAGTAGCTAATGGCACGATGATAATCCTGATGAATTTTACCTCAATTTTACTGCCTGAGGCTGAGATATTTAGAGCTCTGCATGAGATGAATGTCAAGTATGCCGGTATTATCTTTCAACATAAAACTAAAATCTGCTGAGAATTCACGACTCTCAATTTCATATTTGTTGGGATTCCGTGCCCAGATATCTATTTAAATTTTCAAAATAGATCAAGTTTGCTTAGGAACTGCCTCCACTTGGCATGGTATGGTTAGGAGCGCACAATCATTACCCAGGTTAGCTGTTTTGGTTTAATGCACACTATGTACAATTATACATAACTTCTGTAAGAATCTCTCTATCTTATATGAGAAACCTTACAATTACAAGGAGCTCTTAACAAAATTTTAGTACTACCATACTTTTGAATGTGAATGATGAAACGTATCGCATGTAGATTTGATGACGATGACAACCATGTTTTGCATGCCAGATGCTGGTTTAGTTGTGGTTCCATTAGATGGTACCATAGGAAAGCTGAAGCGATGTGTGTGAGTTGCTACGGGTACCCCAGCTCCAGGATGGAGTGGGACAACGAACTGCCATTGATGGAATTGGCGGCCACTAGTTAATTAGATTTAGTTAATAATAGCTGTCTAGCAACGGGGAAAAGCAGAAAAAAAGTTGCCACTGAACTGACATTTTGACAGGAACCTTTCAATCTTGTACATCAAACACTTCTAAGATTCCTGTCCTCAAATTTTCAACCGCTGCACTAAAGATTGGTTGTGCTTGCCATGACAAGAAAACAACATCCTAGAATTCAAAGCTAATAAATAACATCACCACGCTTGGTTCTGCAATATCAAGCAACTCAACAAAAGCAATGATCTAAGATACCAAGAAGTAAAGAAACTCAGCTTTGTCAAAACCAGTACCTTGCTTACCCTCTCAATGTCCATTCATGGACAAGAAACCAAGGTAGCACTCCACATTATAAATGATACGTCCAAAGCAATATGCGTCTTAGGCTGTACACCACCATCAAAAATTTTCTTACATGAATGAAGAAATTGAGGCTGTACATGAATATACTACTTGGATTTGACACCAATAATGGAAGGTTGATTGAAATGTTGAAGAGAAGGAACATCTTTGCATCAAGAATTTTCTTTTATTGGAAAATTGTAATGAAGATTGAAGAAGCACTTGATGGAATTTGAATTTTGTATCTCGTGTACAGATTGAATGAAACGAATGGCTAGAATTCTTGTGGATGATGATCAAATAAGCTCGAGACATAACTAAAGGGTAGATATAGGGAAGAAAAGCAAGAAAAGCAAGACTTTGAATATGAGCTCCGGAGATCAGGACATGACTCAGGAAACACCTCCTCAGAGAAACCCATTACATTAGAACAAAACCATGAAGGAGATGGCCCAGAACTTTTAGAGAAAGTCACGTTTGAAAGACAGATTGTAGTGAATGGTGAATCAACTATTCCTGAAAAATTCCCGGCAACATTAATATTTGCACCAATCACATTCTTAAAAGTAATGCTACCAATAACTGCAAGTGCACTTGGGTCATACTTGTCATCTGGATGGAAACCAGAGTACCCTGTCATGCTGATACCCAAGTAAATATTTTCCAATTCTGCATCAGAAATGAAGATGCCTTTCATATAGCCACCTCTACCCCTAGTTGTCTTCAGTTCAATGCCAATAGGGGAGTTGAGTATATGAAGCTGCTCTGCAATTATATCAGATATGCCGCCAGACATCTCACTCCCAAATGCCAGGCCAGCGCCTGATGATGATTGTAGGTAAACATCCCTGATGTGGACACTCGAGGTTGGTTTTCCATAGGCAACTCCATACTGATCCCAACCACTCTTCAGCACAATTGCATCATGACCAGTGCTAATGTTACTGTTGTCAATGCAAACATACTGAGAAGAATCTGCAAGTTGCAAAGACTAATATGAGTCATAATGCCCCCCCCCCCCCCCCCCAAAAAAATACTAGTTTACAGAATAGCCTCCAAAGAAAGCAATGCAAGTGAAACTATCACTATATGACTAAATTGCATGCTGAAAATTGCAATATAATGAAGAACACCCTTTAGAATTGAAGCATAGCAAAATCAGAAGGTATGTTAAAGGGACTAATACACCAAATAACAGAAACCTATACTTTCTTCAGTTATAATTAGAACTCTTATTGCTTGCCAAATAATTGTTTTAGCTAACCGAAGTTCATAATTAAAAGGTGTGCAGCTTGTGCACTGTATCACTAATCAGTTTAGTGACAACTACAAGTTATTAATTTACCTGGAACTATACCGCTTGTGTAAGGAGATTTAGGTGGTGCACGAGCTGTTATGTTCTGAATTTGAACGTTGCTGCATTGTGGAAAGAAGAAACATGAAAAAACAGAATAGTTTAATTTGAGAAATCAGTCAGTGGGCACAAATATGAGCCACTTGTACCTGCAATATACTGGATGGATGTCCCAGGCAGGAGAGTTTAGAAATGCCAAATTGGAAATTATGATATCAACAGAACCAACAAATTCTACAAGATGTGGTCGACTGTAATTTAAGGAATGAGAACTGAACAGCTCCCACCAGATAGAGCCCTGGCCATCAATTTTTCCATTATCACCTGGTGCATTTATTAAATATATCAATTTAACTAAGGCAGAAATGCATTGCCCATCCTATGAGAGAAATACCTAAAAGACAATATGGTAATGGAAGAATATCCCTACCTGTAATCACCACATCACTTAAATTCTGTCCATAAATCAAGCTGCGATATCTCCCACCGGGAACGTCAATTCCTCTACCATAAGAAGGGAGGGAATCCACTACATCCCAATGAGCATAATCCTGAAACAATATATATAATATAATAAAAGCATATGTAAAATTTTTCAAGAGTGAGCAAAATTGGTGCTTCAATAAAATATTGTTCAATGATAATATGCATCATCCATCAGGATGCAGAAAAGTCACATCATATATACTATTACGCTCCAGAAGAAGAGTATCAGAAGGATAACAAGACTAGACAAGGTTTAAAAAAATGGCATTAAAGATTTGATTCCATTTTTTCTTCTGTGGTACTTCTACTATTTTACATATACGTTTAACAAGGCAGAGACAAATAAGATGAACTTGTTTTATTTAGCTGAGCATGTATGACAGAGATTTGCTTGAAAATAGAAAACACTGTCAAATAAATTGACTACATGAATTTCAATGTCTCACCCGGATTGAATTTCCTTTAAGACAATTTTGATATATAGAGTAAGAGAAATAATACTGTTTGGTATACATTCCAGCTTCTTCTATGAAATGGCCAAGTTAATAGAGAGGGAGCTAAAATTCACGTTGAAGATTAAAACCTGGGATGCAATGATGGTTGCGCCTCTTTCAAGAAAGAGAGTGAGGTGGCTGGTAAGGTTAAAACTTCCAGTAAGCCATCTGCCAGATGGAACATATAGCTGAGCACCGCCTTTGTCAGCAAATGACTTGAGATAAAATATTGCATTTTGGAATGCAACTGTGTTCAACGTTTTTCCATCTCCAACTGCCCCAAACTCCAAGATTGACACGCTGTGAGGCCTAGCATCCAAAGCTTTCTGTTTACATGGTCCACTATTATCTTCTCCATTGCTTTCCAGAGCAGTGCTTAATGCTAATAGTAAAACTGTAAAAGCACAGCCACCTAAAAAGAAGAGAGAAAAGGAGAAGGTTTAAAGTGGACTTCTAACTTCGTAAGAATTGTTGGGACCGGGAGGGGCAATATGTCCCCTAAAACAGAAAATATTACTAAATTGAAAAACACTGCAGAATCTTTAGAACTTAATAATTAATAAGCATCTTGAACAGCAAAACAAATATTCGATTTCAACTTTCACTTGAACAGGAATGCATTTGGTATTTACAAAATCAAACGGACAGAAAATGCAATTTGATATTAAAGATCTGAAGCCGTTCATATTCTCGAAAGGCGGGCAACAAGAAAGTGCTTCTGAAACGCTATAACAACCTATCCGTAAAGCAAACTATAATCGATTATAATTGATTTATTTTTATGTTTGGATCATTAGGCGTAAAGCGATTTTAAGTTAATCTGATTCGTTTGGATGATATAAAAAAGAATCGTTTTTTGGATTAAATTTTAAAATGATGAATAATTAAAAAAATTATTTGATTGAGGATAAAATAGTATTTACATATCAAAATGTAAGAAATAACCTATAAGCTAAAATTATAAGCTTCAAACTTTAACATTATAAAAATCAACTTTAAAAAATTTTTATTTTACATTGAATTTCGTGTAAAAATTGAAATTAATTTTATCTATCGATACCAAACAAGCACTTATTCAGTTGGATATAATTTTTAAGAAGATGATGTAGAGATATTGCATGGTGAATACTTAATCAGAAGGCAAACCGAACATGTAATTCAATCTACCAAAACATTGAATAGTGTTTCCAATTTGACAATATTATGTAAAGGCCAGTATAAAGTAATGAATCATAACTGTTAACTACAAAGATCTCTAGACCTGTTTTCACAGACAAGAAAACGATATCTCAACCAACCTACCTTAGCGCAGTCACCAATCTCTAATCTCTCAAATTGTCTCCTCACGATTCCTTTTAAAAATTGATCTTAACACCAAGATATTGACGTAACTCAAACACAGATATTATAACAGTAATATATAAACTTGGAACTTGGAAGTCACTGCAAAAGCCAAACACTGGAACAAACATCAAGAGCAATTGTGGGTGTTGAAGTAAGTCAAACAAAAGCTTTTGTAGGCTACCAGAGTATTCAAAACAAACGAATCCCGCATTAAAAACAAAGCAAAACAAAACAAAACAAATTATGCTTTTAAATTTCTTCTGGTATGACAAAACAACGTACTTACTAGCCCCTTCATGTGTCTCTTCCCGTTTCCTTGAGCAGCAACAAGTTGAAACAGAAAGGGGGCAAGAAACTTCTGAAACCTGTGCAGGAACAGTTGCATGGAGTTAATGAGAGGGAGAGGGTAGAAAGAAGAACATACGAAAACAGAACAAGAGGAAGAGACTGAGAGCAGCGTTATTTCGTATATAGTGCCAGTGAAGTCCTCGAAACAAGAAAACAAAACATACGAGGGTGGTATGGTAAGAGAACGCGACAGCTAAAAATGAAGTGTCAGCTCTGCATAAACAAATTTCTACGCATCCAACAAGGAAACTGATATAAAATAGTAATAATAATTTAAAAAACTTAATTCCCATCAACATTTTGATTTTTATTTACATTGCAAATATATCAAGGTCGTCTCCTTGCCGACACAAATGGCGATTAGAGAGGATCAATGTGCCTTAGGGATTTTAAGAGAAATAATATCATACGATTTGATTTTGATTAATTAAGGAAACTAATTAACTACATAATTTGCACTTAAGTCACATATGAGGTGTGAGCAACTGCCCGCTCTAATCAGTTTTTCTTTTCCTCTCATTATCACTACTCTTATACATGAAAATGCGGGTTAGCAATTAAATTAAAAAATCAGAACAAATAATATATTTTTAAAAAATATATATATAAAAAGCATATTATATAAAAATAATATTCTATAAAAAATATATCATAAAAAAAGTACTAACAATATAATTAAACTATCAATAATAATTATCTAATTTCAAATTTTTTAAATTGAATTTGTTAAATGATAATATAAATTAAAAAATTAAGAATATTATTCAATAAGAACATGTAGTCTAATAATAAATTTTATTTTGTCAAAAATATTTTTTAAATATCATGTTCAAATCTTACAAATTATCTTTTTAAATTTAAAATATTTAAAAAAATAGAAATTCGAGTTAACTTAAGTCATATTATTCGAATGGGTGAATGAATCATCTAAATTTGACTAAATCACTAAAAAAACCCAATTGTGATTAAGAACCAGACCAACCCAAAGGTTAAGTCGCAGGTTTTTCGGTTGAACCTATTTATTCAATTCATACAACTATGCTCTTATATATTGTATTTCCTCTTTTATTCATTATTATTAGTATATCTATCTATACAATCCACTCTATAAGTAATATAAATTAAGATGTAAAAATAATATAAATAATATTAAATTTATTTAAAATAATTGTTTTAATTATTTGAAGGAACTTGCTAGAATAATTAGTACGTTTTAATTATTTAAAATAATTATTTCATGTGGTATCCAATAATGACCTTGTTTACTAAATGAGTATGTAGACGATGGAATAACCTTTGAATCAAAAGTCCCTTGAGGCCAGTTGAGGAGTCCTGCTATCATCTGCCGAGTTTGATTGCAATCATCATCAATGGCCTATAAAAAAGTTAAGAAAAAAAAAACCACTTAATAGACAACAATAATAATCCAAATGTTCTCATTAGGTGAGTTTCTGTTTATCTTATTGCTTCCTAGTAGAAGCACCACTTTCTTTTATAACCAAATTTTTTTGTTTCTACTGTCACAGAAAAATGCACTTTTATAATTTGGTCAAACACCTCAAAAAAAAAAGTTTAAAAAAAATTGTTTTTAATATAAACTAAAATGTATCAATGTGCTTTCTAGCATATCTCATAAAGAAATAGTGTTTTTGTAAATAATTGAGAATCTTCCATGACATATATATAAACTTTGCCATTCATGTACAATCTCTTCTTTAATGAAAGAATAAACCATACAAACGTGTAAAAAGTGTAGAAATATTTGAACTATACTCTTATATATTGTACTTCCTCTCTTATTCATTATTATTTTAATTTAGATTAATTTCATACTTAAAATGTATAGAAATATTTGAACAATGACAAAAAGAAACACTACATGCAAATTTCTCTTTTTTTTTGTGCTGATGTAAATTTCTGTTTATCCCATCAATATTTGGAATTAAATTATTATTTTATTTTATATTTAATTTTTATTTTATTTAATACAATATTAATTAATATTCATGTATTATTTATTATGTTATCTCCTTAAAATAGTTTCATTTTCACGGTAATTATTTTAAAAATTATTTTTTAATGATACACCAATATATCATAATATAAACAATTTTACACTAAAAATGCATTAAAATAAATTCATTTTGTTTTAATTTTACATGGCAAGTTAAAAAATTTACTACCTTAAACAGAGATATAAGTAAAACATTCATTCCAATATATTATATGTGTACTCGTGGAATATAATTACTTGCTATAATTATTTCTACCTTTCTAGTAAGATATAATAATTTCTATTTATGTGAAGTCAAATCTATAGATAGAATTATTATTTTACATCTTTAATAAATTATATAAAGAACAGAGGAATGAAATGTTCTTTTTCACATATCAAACATGTTTTTGTAGCTAAGTATTGATTTGTATATAGATATACAGAGGAGTACAAAGTTCATTACAACATATCAAACTACCTCGTTTTTTCAAAAAAAAAAATCTTTTTTGAACCACAACGGCTTATCAAACACTAAAATCAACTTGTTAAAAAAAAAAAAAAAAAAATACACACTAAAATCAACTGGAACAAAACAAAACTAAAATAAACTGTTAATCATAGTTTCTCATTATTTACCAGGCGAGATTTACGCAAAACGCCATTATTGTTGCATTATTTTAGCCGTAAAGAAAATATACCATTCTATAATAATTATATCAGATTTGTAGGCATTGAAGAAAAAAGTGAAAATATATATTATTATGAAATATTGAAAGATTGACACTGTCATGAACTGGATTTTGTTCCCAATAAATATACTGGATTTTAAATAGTTTAAAAAATGAAAACAATTACACGATTACTTGAAAAATTATTTACAACCACGTTAGCTTTTGTAAATTTTTTTTTATGGGGTTAACTTTAATTTCTAAGTTGTGATCAACAAAACATATGGATTAAAATCTTAGGATGCTGTAACCCAAAAAAAAACAAAGAAAAAAAAATATTAGGATGCTTTTTTTTTATCAGTATCTTAGGATGCTTTTGATACATTGTATAAGGATAATTTAATAGTATAAATTAATATTATCATATTTTATTATGTGTTTGATATACTTATATGATATTATAATATCAAACATTTTTATCTTGATAAGAGTATCTTTTCTTTTATTTATATAATAAGACCCAGTATCATTATTACTCATATCTTACTTTTCAATTTCAACTCTGACTTCCCCTCACTAAAGATCCTTAAATATTAGAGGTGTATATGAGACGAGTTTGATTTGACTCAAACTCGCCACTCGCCACAATATTTTGATAGAATCATTTTTTTTAATCAAATTCGATCTGAAGATGATTAGATAATGATCAAGTTTAAACATTTTTATCTTGATAAGAGTATCTTTTCTTTTATTTATATAATAAGACCCAGTATCATTATTACTCATATCTTACTTTTTAATTTCAACTCTGACTTCCCCTCACTAAAGATCCTTAAATATTAGAGGTGTATATGAGACGAGTTTGATTTGACTCAAACTCGCCACTCACCACAATATTTTGATAGAATCATTCTTTTTAATCAAATTCGATCTGAAGATGATTAGATAATGATCAAGTTTAATTTTGATTAATTTAATATGTAAACATAATGTATAAATTTAAATATTATATATAATTAAATTATAAAATTATAAAAATTAAAATTAAGATATATTTTAAAATTTTATAATATATATTTTAAAAAATAAATAATATTAATATTAATATATTATCATATTACATAAAAATTATTAACTTAAATTAAAAATTCTTATTTTTATAATTAATTATAAAAAAATATAAATTTTAAAATAATTTAAAATATAAAATCTAATTGAAAAGATTCAAAATATAACTTAATCTCGTCTTAAATAATTTCTGATCAAGTTAGATTATTAGGAGGAGTCGGGTTAAACACTCCTGCCCTCCACTGTTTTTGCCAGGCTACCACTGGACCACCGCTAGAACACTGTCATTTTCTTACGCTCTTTGAGCCATGCTTGAACCCGAGTTGAAGAACAACCACTCTTTCTCTGTATCTGTAGGACTGTTGGACATTAAGACCTGGTTCACTGTGTCGGAATCCCATTTCAGGGGGAGATTCTCAAGCTCTTCCTGAGTGGAATCCCAAGTAGAAAACTTTTGCGTTCTATATATTTTGGTGTTTCATTTGAAGAAGGGGGCAGAAGTTGTATACTGGCGGTGCGATAAGGATGAAAAAATAAAGAAATAGAATTCATGGAGACAAGAATTTTTTTAAAAAGAGAGAGAGAGAAGAATTCATGGAATAAAGAACAAATTGTTGCACTTGTGTTGTTATTGTTGGTTCATGGCAGTGGCAAAGGGAAAGAGTAGGTTCAGCCAACCACTGTTTTTTTATTATGTTAAATGGATTTATAATCATAATAAATAATTATTTATACTATACACTAAATGCATAATAGAATAAGAATTTACTAATTCATTTATATTATCAAACATTATTTTATTATCTTATATTGTTAACTCTTATTCTGTTATGTACATCAACCACAATCTTATTATCTTATTTCACTTTTGCTATGCAAAATGATTTTATCATTTCTTCATGTCTTATTTTATAGAAGTATGAATTACTATTTCATTTCAAAGATGTGGTTTTAGTGATTCAGCTTTTATGAAATGAGATTTTATATATTTTTCTTAACACACCTTTATTTAAATTTTATTTTATAAAATAATAATTAAATTTTAATTTTAATATATTATTAATGTAAAAATGTATGTTTTTTAGTACACATGATTCTTTTCACCATAGTAGAAATAGAAAATTAAAGGAAACAAAAGAGAGAGAGACTCGCAACAATAATGTGTGAAAAATGCCAGGCTGCCATCAGTTGGGTTGTCAGATCACAACAACATCAACTCCTCCTTATGTTGTGATAATATAAATAACTATTAAAATAATGTTTTTTATAAATATTAAATAAAATGTAAAATGTTGTTCTAATTTCAAAGTCATAATACACGTTTTAATGATATAGCTTTATAGTAATTATATATAATATATATATATATATATATATATATTACATATCTCATAGGTAATTTTAAAATTAATTTAAATTGTTAGATATAATATATTTATAGGATTTTAATATTTTGTTGTAAATAATAAAAAATTAAAGAAAAGTATATGATAATGTCAAAAGTTCAATATTCACCGACGCAATCTTTTCCTTTTCTCAACTTAAATACTTGTATATTCTATTTTGGGAGAACTTTACTTAAAACAATACTACATACTCAAAATTACATCTAATTTATTAAAAAAATATATTAAAAGATAGAATATCCAAAGGTACTCGGAACAAGTGATAAGTACTTTATAATTCACATATATAAATGTGTTTAAATCTTAAACGTTGTTAAAGCAAGTATCTTAAGAATGATTTTTCTTAAATGCGACCCGACTCAAGATATTAGACTTTACTATTTAATATTTCTA
The DNA here is from genome assembly GCA_029884595.1 of Ormosia semicastrata. Lineage (NCBI taxonomy): Eukaryota > Viridiplantae > Streptophyta > Magnoliopsida > Fabales > Fabaceae > Ormosia > Ormosia semicastrata. The sequence continues at coordinate 1,566,004 of JAQQTO010000055.1, forward strand.
AAATAAAAAACTAAAGATAAAGAGACTCGATATGATAATTGAGTGGTGATAAGTAGTGGTGATAGTTGGGAGGCGGAGCATGAAAAGTGAAGTGACTATAACACGGCTGAAAGGGTACCCATCTTGCAAGTTGCAAGGCATGGCAATGACATTTTATTAAATTTAATTCGGTTCAGAGGCGCACATGGAAGCGGCAGTACAATGGGTGCCAAATTGGTATTTCGTTCACTAGATCAGTAAGTCAGTGTTTGTATTATCTTATTCTATGTTTATAAAAAGTTATAAATGAAATATTTAAAAATTATTTTATATGAAAAAATTAAACAAATTAAATGTACAACAGCTCTAAATCATGTGACAATTTTATTTTAATACTTTTTTTTGGTGGATTTTTATTTTAAGACTACATATCTCAAAATTGAATCACGGCTAAATCAATGAAATTATTTTTTCTGAATTTTAGTCCACCATCATTCTCTTCGCATAAAGCAATCAAACATGTGCTTACCTGAGCCAACTGCACTTACACACATGTGCGCCGTTTTAAATTTGGCAGTACAATGCTTAGGCTACTTGCTGTTGTGGGCTAGTGGCTAAGATAATATGCATTTTTGTCCTATACTCTTTAAAAAGGTACCGTTGTTAATAACGGCAGAGACTTTTCTTGGTGAAACTTTGCAGCAATGTCAGGGTCCCATCCTTCTGCAGAGAGAGAAATCGAATCCGAGGGTTTGCATTTGCATAAAGCATAGCTTCATGTACTCGATGGCTCGATGCTCCAATTCAGCTGCTATTCTAGTACTAAATTAAGCAGACACTCATATATCATTATATAAATAAATAACTGGGATAGATTTGATTCTTTAGATTTTAAAAGGACATAATCTTCCTGAATCAACTTAACCAAAAAAATAATCTTCCTGAATAGTGCGATTATATTACCTTTGATCCAGTATGATTCAATTCGTTATATTTGCCGTGGCTTTGCACCGAATCCCTCTTTTCTAACCTCAGCTCTGCTATAAAGTGTGTTCGACGAATCAACAATGTATATATAAAATGAAAGAAACAGAAGGGAATGTATTCAAATTATGCCTAAATATATTAATGCTACTTGTTTTAAAAAAAGAAATTGTTTCAATTTGATTTTGTCACGATTATTGGACCTGCAATCAGCAAGATGGCCGAAAAAGGAAGACATTGAAATCCGTTGTCTTCGTATCTTTGGACAAGCAAGGTCATGCAGTTTAGAGTTAAGAATATGATGATGATTGATAAGGCATCTTATATGGTCAAAATTGTCTTGACGGAGGGAGTATAATCCTATAAAATGAAGACAATTCACAACATAACGCGTTACATGATTCTGTGCGATTTACCCAAGCGACAAGACCAATCTACAGCCCAAAAAAAGGGGGGGGGGGGGGGAGGTAGACAATAGAAAGCTTTAAATATAAACTAGGAAAAATATTGAATGAGTAATGCTATTTAGTTCAATAACTTTCTCACTTATTTCATATAAATCTATCTGCCACCAATGAAGCAAAATAGAAAAAAACAATTATAGTGACAAGAAAATAAAAGAGGTAGAGAAACTGCCCGGACCAAAACTGTTCGCACTAAAAGCACAAATTGGGTTTTGTACTAAACAACATTTCTTATACTTAGTGTTTGTTTGAGAAAGTTGAAAATTATAGATTATGTTAATAATTGATTATTATTATTATAATTAATTTGATTATAATTGATTATTATTATAATCGATTATAATCGATTAAATTATTATAATCGATTATAATATATTGAGGACAAAATGGTATTTACATATCAAAATGTAAGGAATAATCTTTATATTTGGATGATTATAAAAATAGCTTTAAAAAGCTTTTATTTTACATGCGATTTTAAGTTAATATAATTAAACATTGTTACAACAACTTTTTAGATGATAAAAAAAGAATGAAAATTTTTATGATAATTAAATTATTAAAATAATTATAGAATGATTAAAAATAATATTTACTTTTATATTAAAGTGTAAGAAATAATTTATAAGTTAAAAACCATAAGTTTCAATCTTTAACTTATGATTATTAGTTATAAAAGTATTTTTGCATTGAATTTCATGTAAAAATAATTTTTAAAAATAATCAATCTTTTTTATTAAACTATAATAATTATTTCGTGTAAAAACTTTTTTAAAAATAATCTTTTTATCCAAAATAATAATTATTTAACTTTGTTTAGAAAAGAATTAATCTTTCCCAAACATGCTCTTAGTTTCGATTAGTGTGACCATACAAATCAATGTAACTTTTGAGGATAAAATTGCAAGCTATCATCCTCAATTTTATTCGTAATTTCTTCTATATGATTTTTATGATTTTAACAATTCTTTAAATACAAGTATTTATAAATTACAATAATTTACTTAATAAACAACTAGTTTTACATATTTTTTATGAATTTATGAATTTCTTATTTAAAATAAATATGTCACATATCTTTCATATATCTTTGACTTATATTTAATATTAATTATGAATATTTAAAAATAGAAAATTTAAATAACTTTTTAAATAGGAGTTTGATTTAAACCCAACACTTCAAACATAAAATTGAATTTGTATTAAAAATAATTAAGAATTAGTTTTGAAAAAATAATATTTTATTATGAATTCAGTTAGAGGCATGGTTAAAGATGGTAACTTATATTCCCCTTTGAATCCATATAGGAAATGAATGAAACTCATCACTTTGATTGCTTGATATTGTTGGGCCTATTGCTCTTAGGCTGGCTAGTAGTTTTCTGAATCCAGCCCAGAAAAGCTGAAAAATATAGTAGCCCATTCTCATGTTCTCAATGAATTCTCCATTGAAAGAATGTATCTCATGCGCCACTAGCCATGTGAAAACGAAATCTCGTGTTCGCATCGATTCACACCCCTGTGCTGTGCCGTTCGTTGACAACCGAGAAGCACTATTATGTCCGTACGATCCTCGCGCTCAGTGAACATGTATTTCTTGCAAAAATCGTATTATTTATTTAGTTATGTTATTCGTTTAATTTTTTTAAATTTAATTTTTATTAATTTATTTATAAATTTATTATGTATTTTAATAAAATATTATAATTACATATAAAATAATTTAACATTTCACACACATTAATATACAATATAAATATAACGTATATATAAAAGTAAGACACAAAATATTTTTCTTATTTATAGTATTTTTTAATAATTGTCATAATATTTATTAAAGAAAATAAAGTAAAAATAAGAGAAATAATATTTTTTTAATTTTTAATATATTAAATATTTTATTTTTATTTAAAAAAATATTTTGACTTTCTTCCAACAAAACTCTTATTTATATTATGTAAAAGATGCACTTAAATACTTTATTTTTTATTCATAAAGTCACTGAGATAGCTCGGAGATACATCTGTTTCCTTTGAAAAAAATTGCATAAGAGGCATTCGAGCCAATAAGAAAATAATTTCAAAATTATTGCATGAGGTGAGTTGATGACTAGGCCAAAGTCCAAACAAATCTCACATGATGCTATATGCCGAGATCCCTCACCTAGTGTATTGTTTGGACTTATAATTCACCTTGCAGTACTCTCAATGCTTATCACATCCTTGAACCCAGTTAAGTTTCCACTTGTCTGTTGATGTTCTTGTCACTCCCTAATTTCACTTTTTTTTGGTCGATTATGACTTTAATGTGCCTTCTCCAGAAAATTGGTTATGACAAGGCAGCGTTGCAGCAACCGTTGCCAAGACAGCCCATAAATAGGGAACAAGTGAACAACTCTTTAGGTGATGATGACTTTTTTAGATATTCCTCAGAGAGTATGGTACAAATATGATATTGATGCTAAAGGAAGAAAAACAAATAAGATGAATACTGAGAAGAAAGAAATTCAACTTACAAAAGACTGAATACATCATGTGTTTATATACACATGATTAATGTGCATTAACTTAGCTAACTATCTTAACTATCAATAACTGATTCTAATAGACTTCTAACTAACTAACAGTTAAACAATGTAACCAACTCGACAGCTCCTCTCAAGTTAGAGAATGTATATCTAACATTTCTAGCTTAGGATTGAGAAATTCAAAAACTCTAGGAGAAACAACCTTGGTACAAAGATCAGCAATCTGTGATGCTGATGAAACTAGTAAAAGATGAACAATCCCTTCTTGAACCTTATCTCGAATAATATGACAATCTATCTCGATATGCTTTGTTCTTTCATGAAAAATGGGATTAGCAACAATGTGTAGAGCTGATTGATTATCACAATATATCAAATATGGTTGAGTGAAAGAAACTTGAAAGTCTTGCAGAAAATAGATGAGTCATTGTAACTCACAAGTAGTGGTAGCCAAGGCATCTGCCTCAGAAGATGATTTAGAAATCGTGACTTGTTTCTTAGATTTTCATGAGATGAAGGAGTCCCCAAGAAAGACATAATACCCTGTAACAGACCTACGGCTATCAGGACAAGCTGCCTAATCTAAGTCAAAAAAAACTTTGAGTTGAAGGGAGGAAGATCTAGGATAAAATAGACCCTTTCCTACTGAAGCCTTGATATACTTCAAGATCCTCAAAGCAGCAATGTAATGGGAAGTCATATGTCTAGATAAAAATTGACTACGATGATGGACTACATAAGTAATGTTTGGCCGGGTTGTAGTCAAGTATAAGAGTTAGCCAATCATCCTTCTGTAGCTAAGAATATCTTCATACGGTTTACCATCATCTCTTTGTAATTTGACATCAGAAAGCATAGGAGTAGAGACAGGTTTACAACCTAACAAACCTACATCTTGTATAAGTTCAAGTGCATACTTTCTTTGGCATAATGAAATACTTGTACTGTTTTGAGCAATCTCAAAACCCAAGAAATATTTGAGAGGACTTAGGTCTTTAATTTTGAAAGAAGAATCCAACTAATGCTTTACCAACTGAATTTCTTCTATATTGTTGTCAGCCAAAATGATGTCATCCACATAAACCAATAAAGCAGTAAAAGAAGAGCCTTGTCTTTTGATGAATAAAGAGTAATCAACCTTACTTGGTGTGTAACCATAACTAATCAAGGAGCTGGACAATTTTGAAAACCATTGCCTACTAGCCTGCTGCAAGCCATAGAGTGACTTCTGCAATTTACAAATCTGGTTGGCTTTTGAATAATGAAATCCAGGAGGCAAGGTCATGTATACATCCTCATTTAAATCTCCATGTAGAAAAGTATTGTTTACATCTAGTTGATGTAAATGCCATTATTGAATAGATGCAAGAGCTAGAAGTAATCTCACTGTGGTCATTTTGGCTACTGGTGAGAAAGTTTCATGAAAATTTAATCCTTCAGTTTGAGTGCAGCCTTTGGCTACTAGTCTTGCTTTATGTCTTTCAATACTCCCATCAGACTTGTATTTAACCTTGTACACCCATTTACAGCCAATGGGCTGTTTATCAGGAGGTAGGTCAACTAATGTCCAAGTTAGATTCTGCTCCAAGGCTTGAATTTCAGAAGCCATGGTTTTTCTCCAACAATCATGTTTGACAGCTTGATGGTAAGTTTTAGGTTCAGAAACAATGGTTATGTTTAAGCTAAAGGTTTCATGAGTAGAGGATAATTTGTCAAAACAGATAAAGTTAGACAATGGATACAAGTTACCTGAAGAATGTTGGATCTGTGCTGAAGCTTGAAGACTGTAGTGGTAATCTTGTAAATAAGTTGGTGGACGTTTAGGCCTGGATGACTGTCTAGTAATTGGATTAGGAATATGTTGTGTTGGTTGCACATGAGAAACAGTGTTGTATTGAATTAGAGGAATATCATAATCATCAATAAGTGGTGTTTGACTATGAGTAACAGACTCAACAGGAGGAGAGGAAATTGAATTATGATAAGGAAAAATAGTTTCATGGAAAACAACATTCCTTGAAACAAAAATAGATTTGGAACTGATATCAAAAAGTAAATAACCCTTGATACCAATTCTGAAACCCAAGGAAATACATTTAGTTGCTCTAGGATCAAACTTTTTCTATGAGTAGTAAGTGTGGCAGCAAAGCACAAACAACCAAAAAATTTTGGATTAGCAATGACAGGGGGTTTATCGTAAAGAATGGTATGAGGACATTGATTTTGAATAGAAGTGGAAGGAATTCTGTTTATCAGAAACATTGCATGAGCAACAACAAAAGTCCAAAATGTTTTTGGAAGACTTGACTGAAACATGAGGGCTCGAGCAACAGCCACAATATGTTGGTGTTTTCTTTTAACAACATCATTTTATTGTGGTGACTCAACATAGGATCTTTGATGTAGGATGCCCTTGTTTTTATAAAACTGAGACAAACATAGGAATTATGGACGATTATCAGACCTAATAGTTCTGACTTAACTAGAAAATTGAGTTTCAACTAAGGAAACAAAGTGTTTTATGTGAGAAACAGTTTCTGACTTTTGTTGCATAAAGAATAACCAAGTATGCCTTGAATAATCATTCACAATAGTCAAAAAATATTTGTAACCTTGAAATGAAGGAAGAAAGCAAGGGCCCCGAATATCCATATGTATCAAATCAAAAATACAAGTTGATTTGGTATTACTATCAGGATATGACAATTTTTTAAATTTTGCCATAAGACAAATTTCACAAGTACTAGAAGAATTACAAGTGATAAAAGGAAAAAACTTATGTAATATATCTAACTTGGCATCATATAGATGACCAAGTCTAAAATGTCAAATTTTATCAATACAACTAGCTATAGAAATTATAGGACTAACTGTGTCAACATTTACAAAATTGGCCATGCTAGCAACTTGCAAGACATATAAGCCATTGATGACTTCAGCTGATCCAATCTTCCTCAAGGAATTGTGATCCTGAATAGAACAAGAAGAATGATTAAAAAGTAAGTCACAATGAATAGCTGAGGTTAGTTTTGATACTAAAATTAGATTGAAAGTAAATTGAGGGAGGTACAAGACATTAGTGAGGTAAAGATCATTAGAAAACCTAACATTATTAGAAATATGTGCAAGAACAGGATTGCCATCAGGGAGTCTAACCAAAATGGATTTAATTGGTTTATAAGAGGAATATAAATACAGTGTGCAACAGATATGATATGTTGCACCTGTATCTAATATCCAATTTGTGGTATTGGAATGAATATTAAGGGCTAAATGAAAACTACCTAAAGTTGTTTTAATATTATGATCAGAAGGTTATTCTGAATATGTGGTAAGGTGATTGGTTATGTGTTGCTGTTGTGATTGTTGAATGAGATCCATAAAGGTCTGAATTTGAGCAGGAGTGAAGCCAGGAGTGGACATTGGATTAATTGAACCAAGATTGCCTTGTATAGTATCTTCAGAACCAGTATCTTTAAGAGTGACAGAACTGATATGATTAGTTATTGGGTTGGTTTTACGACCTTTGCCATAACCTAGTGGAAAGCCATGTTTTTTATAGCAAACATCCATAGTATGACCATTTCTGTGATAATAAGTGCAAAATTTTGAAGAACCAGCACCTCTACCCATTTGAGGTTTTCCTTTGACAAATTTATTTGAACCAGAATTAAGAGAACCATTCATGGTTACAAGAACTTTGAAATCCTTATGTAATGCACTGATATACTATCTTTCTTGTTGAATAATGAGAGAAAAAACTTTGCTGATTTCAGGTAATGATTCCATCATTAAAATTTATGATTTGATAGCAGGGTAAGAATCATTCAAACTTTTCAGAAATCGCATGACCTAATCTTGTTGCCTGTAGGAACGAACAATGGAAATTAAATCACAAGTGCAAGGATTTTGACACCTGAATTTGCCTGAAATTTTCCAACTCTTCCCATAAAAGATTTCAACCGAGTGTAATATTGACTAATTGTGAGATCACCTTGGTTCAGTGCATATAACTCCTCTTGCAGACTTGTTATCCTCATGTTATCACCTTGTGAAAATCTAATATTGAGATTAGACCAGATTTCAGTTGCAGTGTTCATCCACATGACACTGTGAACAATATCTTGAGACAAGGACCGAGTAAGCCAAGAAATCACCATTGTGTTGCATCTTTCCTGTAGCAAATACAATGGTTCATTCATTTCAGGCATTGGCAGTGAATTATTCACAAACTGCAACTTGTTCTTGGCTTGAAAAGCCATTTTCATTTGGCGTGACCAAGAATGGTAGTTAGAACTCGAAAGAGGAACAGAAACTAACATGCTTGCAGGATTCTCATTTGGATGTAAGAAATATGGATTGATAGGGTCTAATGATGAATTAAGATGATTCTCCATGATTATGGAAGAAAAATCAAAGAAACTAGGAAAGAAAAATGAGCGTAGCAGCAAAGAAGCTTAGGAAGAAATATCTAATACCATATTAGAAAGCAAAAGCTACTAAAGGAATAAAAACAAAGAAGATGAATATTGAGAAGACTGAAACATCGTGTGTTTATATACACATGATTAATGTGCATTAACTTAGCTAACTATCTTAACTATCAATAACTGATTCTAACAAACTTCTAACTGACTAACAACTAACTAACAGTTAAAGAATATAACTAACTCAACAACTTTCATTTGAAAGTGTTTAGATGTAAAGTCTTTGCTCACACAAGTAAGGAAAAAAGCAATAACTTGATGATAGAGTCATTCTCTCTTAAAATATTGGAGAGTTTTGTTATTTGTTATCAATGGAACACCAAGTCTTAGTCTAAAGTATTAAGACAATAAATTTATAGGTCAATCTATTTATAAAGTTCTTATTTTGTTTATTTTTTAATAATATGAAATTTATTTTACTTATATATCTACTTGAAATTCACATTTGGAATTTTAATAATTTCTCCCTTAAATGTAAGTCCACAAAACAAAGACACCACACATGGTTACTCCCTTTTATGTGGAATAGCAAGTCACAGTCTTACCAAAGTTAACCTTTTATTCAATGACAGCAACAATCATGAGAACACTAATAATCGTAACAAAGTAGTTATCTTAGCCAAACTATCAACTATGATACCACTTGTTAGAGATAAGAGAGGCAAAACACTAGAAAAATTTGCTATTAATGGACTTAAAAGAAACCATAATAGTGAACTAACAATATGTCTTAACCCAAAACTTCAACTCAAAGCACAATAGTTGATTGTTTCTTTTATACATGTGTAGACAACTACACAAAAAAATTCTCCATTAAAAAGGAATTGATATGACATTGTATGGTACTGAAAAAGTGAGTTATTATGCATTGATTGATTGTTAATTTCATAATAAATGTTTATAAATCTATTAAATATAAGTAATAATTAATAAAAATGTTTGACAATTCACTCTTAGTGTCAAACTAAAAAAAAAGATAAGTACTAAAATAATGCCTTTGTTAGTAGAGGTACTCGTTGGGTGAATTGAGTTTGGTTGGGTTGAGTTTGAAGTATTTTTAGATCTGATCCGCTTATCTATGCAATAAGTTAGGTTGAGCTAGGAATTTTTTTCTCCTTCAACCCAATTCAACCTGATCCGCTCATTGATAACTCCACAAAGTGCAGTTATTTGTACTCTATATTTGTGTTATATTGGTTGCTTAGTCCTTGTTTGTATGCATGAATGGAAGACTTTAACATCATATTCATTTGATTTTATCTTTATAACTTCCATTATGATTTTGAGCAAATACTTCTAAATCTTTGATAAATTGAGTACATTTGCATTTGCTATTAAAGTGGTAATTTCTCTATTACAGGAAAGGGCTCCAATTGAGAGAATTTGGACAAGCTTTGGACCAGGAAGCCCAAGAGAAAGCCAAAATTGAAGATCAGCATTCAAAGTCACGGCGCAGACATGTCAATGTCGCGGCGTTGTTCATCCCCTGCTTCAGTACTAGAACTCGAGGCTAGAGTGTCGCAGCACTAAGAACTGGACGCCACGGCATTTGTGACCTAATTGAACACGCGCTGCGGTGTGATGTGTTTAATGCCACGACGTGACTATGTTTTATTCAACTTATAAATACTGTTGTATCCATTTTTCACAGGAGCTTTTTGATGTTTTTAGAGAACAACTACTAGGGTTTGTGTTTTGGACATAAAAGAAGCAGAAGTAACCAAGATTGAGGGCTTTCTTCACCTTGGAGGAGGATTGGAGCTTGGAGGATCATCAACCTTGAGCTTCCTCTTCTCTATCTTCTACTTTTTCATTTTCTTTCCATAAACATGATGTATTTTGCTATATTTTTGTGCTTCATGGCTGGCTAAGCTGTGTGTAGGGTTTACTTTGGATCCTCCTATGAATGTTGAATAATTTTGTAATCTTTTGAGTTTATATACATGATATGATTTTTTTTAATCATATAGTGCTTAATGTTTTTGATTGTTTGATCAGTTTTTGATTGATTTGTTGAAATCTAATGAACCTAAATATAGGGATTTGAATTTGAGATCGTATGTATGATTGATGCATGTTCTATTTCATTCAATTGGTTTGGGTGAGATGATTCGTTAATAGGATAGAAATATACCTATTGGTCATGCATAGTAACTATTGGGAATAGATCTTAATGAGTGGATTTACACTAGTTCTCATGGAAACATTGTGAATTAGGTAACTGAAACATGATTGATTGACTTAGATATAGACTTTTAACTAATTTAGATTCTCAAGTTAACCTAATCATTTCGTTTATATTACTTAAAATGATTATTTGTTATCAATTGAAGTAGGAGGTGAAAAAGGATTCCGTATTCTCTAATTCTCAACTTTAATTTAATCTTAAAGCTTTTAAATTATTTTAATTAGTTTAGACACTCATCTCTTAATTTTTATGCCCTTGGATAGAAAATATTAAACTTTTAGCTTATATTTAGCATTGATTTTAACTTTAATCCTCGTGAAAATGATATATGACTCTTAACTATATTACAAGTGTAATCCGTGCACTTGCAATAAACAAAAGAATGAACACTCAACATAAGTGAGTTGAGTGGGTTCAACCTAGTGGTCCGACATACACAAGGAAATAAACACTAGTTAAAATAAATGTCAAAATATGAAATTAAAAATTTATTATATATACTAAGTCTTAATTAAATTAACATAAGTCTCAAGTGAACATAAGTTTAAAATAAACATACATAAGTCGTAACAAATGTAACAAGTCTAAGCAAACATACGTAAGTCTAAAATAAATATACATAAGTCTTAAATGCCATAATAAGTCATATAAGCCAATTGATATACTGTTATCATAAATATCAATGACTTCATTATTAATCTTTCCAAGAAATTGATCGTCATCCAAAATCCATTGGTTTGTCAACAATAGTCTTGTAAAACGTTTTATCAATTTCTTGTCTCTATTTTTCTTTTTCTTTTTTTGGTATACTTGCCTCTATTTTCTTTACTCACATTGAAGAATCACAATACTTATATTTAAATTTATTTGATAACAATGTCATCATACATATTATTATCCTTTTTTTTTATTAGGTCATTGAGTGCGGTTTTTCATGAAAGAAAAATGATGAAACACCTATTTTACAAAAACAAAAAAGAGAAATGTGCGAGTTAAATTTGTTTAAATTGATACTTTGCAACTTGCTACCCATCCAACGTGTACATTATAGGTTAGAATATTTTTTAACCAAATCTAACCAATAAATCTAACTTAACTTATACTTTATAAGTTAAATTAAGTCAAAATTCATAAATTCAAAAGTTCAACCCGTTATACAATGTTACTTGTTAGAATATTTAGTGAATATAGCATTACTTAAAATATAAATAAAAAAGAAATGAGAAATTCTAGATCTTGAAATTTTTTTAAGTTCATTGATCTTGAAGGTATTTAAATATATTTTTAAAATATTTCTCATTCAATAAATAAAAAATTAATTTTTTAAAATATAATTATATATCTAAATAAAAATATCTTTTAATAATATTATTTATACACGTATAATTCTTAAAATCAAACTTAAATCATACTTAAAAGACCATCCTTTTCCCTCGGATCGACGTACATGATGCTATTTAAATATTTAATGGACCAATTATTTGCATTTTTAATTTTCTGTAGATGGTGATGTGATGCGTAGTGCAAGAGGGGTGATGACCACTGAAATACATTGTACTTAGGCCAACATTCTGATATGGGGGAATGAAGCGGTGGATCTTCTCCTTCGCACAGTTTTGCAGTACGACTAGGAACAACTTGTGTCTAAAAAATTTAATCTTATCTGCCTATTAATCACACATTTGTGTCTTACTAAAATGAACCAAGTCAGTAAATTGCTTTAGGTGATTTTTTTAATCATTATACACAAAAAATAATAATCAATTAAATTAGTAAACAACTACTACAATCATAAATGAAATTAAGATTTAATTAGAATAAAAGTTAATGATGCATTAATTAAAAACCTATGGGGAATTATTAAACAAACAGTGCAATCGGGAATTTTTGACTGGATGCGCTGAATTTAACCCTCAGTTGTCAATGTCGACAGCAACTCCAAAGAAAAGCAAAAACAAAGTAACAATCTGACTATAGACCAGATGTATGCGAATAAACAAAGTTAATAATATAAATAAATCAGAATTCAGAACTTTTCTACTTGTTTTGGGGCTTAATATTCATTGAATGGTGAATAAAAAATTGAAAAAGGAAAGTGGGTAGGCCCACTGTACATAAAGGGAGAGCAAAATCAAACGAACCAATGAATTTCCTTTCGTAAAAATGTGATAGCCTCAAAACAAAAAGAAAATATTTTGTTTAATGGCTATAATATAAAAATATAATAAAATTCCAGCCAATATCAAAATGGTGTGGCACGTGTGTAAACTGTAAAGTAAAAAGGTCAGAGTGGAGGCACGCGACTGATGTTTGAATGAGCGAGTAAGAGTCGCCATCTTTGTCCGTGACCGTGTGTTGAGGCTCACACTCCTTTTTCTCTTCTTCGTGTTGTTGCTGCTGTTCATCAGTGCATATGTCTCCGCCTAACCACCCACATGGGCGGCTCCTATCACTCACCGGAACCGCAATTGTGCACCTGATCTAGCTCTCCCATTTCTTCTTCTTTTTGGTAATCACTAATCACTCCTCTCTCTCCCTCTCTTTTTTTTTCTTAGGATCCATTCATGAATGCTCCTGCGGGTTTTTCCTTGCTATTTTGATTTTATTTATTTATTTTCTTTTGACAGATACAGTTAGCCTCGTTTCCCAGCATTATTTATTGAGCATATTTGCTTGTGCAGATTTGTTTCCACCACTATCCCGTATAAGATTAAATATGTTGTTCTTTTATTTCTCATTGATTTTATTATCAAATCATGGGATTTGAGCGATTTTTTCATAATATTCGGTTTGGGCTCTCAACTCATGTTGTTGGGTTCATTCGATTTCAACCTTCAGTCATAACTGCTAGTTAATAGCTCAAATTGGGTTTAAATGGTAGTTGTTGCTGTTCTCTTGTTGTTGATGTTGTTAATTTTGAGGTTTGAATACATGGCTGTGATAGAATAGAACACAGGCAAAACAATATTTTCTTTTGTCCCTTTTAACTCTTGTGATAACTAACAACCTCTGCCATGGTGTTGACAGCAGATCCATTCATACGGTTGTTAGATGATGGAGTCCTGTGACTGTATAGACACACCATATCCCCCAGATGAACTCCTTGTCAAGTATCAGTATATCTCGGATGTCCTAATTGCCCTTGCATATTTCTCAATTCCTGTGGAACTCATCTATTTTGTTCAGAAGTCTGCCTTCTTCCCTTATAGATGGGTGCTTATGCAGTTTGGTGCTTTTATTGTTCTTTGTGGAGCAACTCACTTCATAAACTTGTGGACATTCTCTATGCACTCTAAAGCTGTTGCTGTTGTAATGACAATTGCCAAAGTCTCGTGCGCTATTGTGTCGTGTGCAACTGCACTGATGCTTGTACACATTATTCCTGATCTTTTGAGTGTCAAAACTCGTGAATTATTCCTTAAGAACAAGGCCGAAGAGCTTGACAGGGAGATGGGACTTATTCTTACTCAAGAAGAAACCGGAAGGCATGTTAGAATGTTGACTCATGAAATTAGGAGCACGCTTGACAGGCATACCATTCTCAAGACTACTCTTGTTGAGCTGGGTAGGACTTTAGGCTTGGAGGAATGTGCACTATGGATGCCATCAAGAAGTGGTCTGAATCTGCAACTTTCCCATACTTTAACCTACCATGTACAAGTTGGGTCTACTGTGCCAACAAACCTTCCTATTGTCAATGAAGTTTTCAATAGCCCTCGAGCTACAAGGATACCGCACACCTGTCCACTGGCCAGGTTCAGGCATCTTGTGGGAAGATATGTGCCACCTGAAGTTGTTGCTGTTCGGGTGCCTCTTCTTCATCTCTCGAATTTCCAAATTAATGATTGGCCTGATATTTCAGCAAAAAGCTATGCAATCATGGTTCTGATCCTCCCTACTGATAGTGCTAGAAAATGGCGAGACCATGAGTTGGAACTTGTTGATGTTGTTGCAGATCAGGTCTATTTGGGATTTCCTATCTCTTGTTGGTTGCCATTTTTTCTTGTGCTATTCTTGTTTTTTATTGTATATTTCCTATTCCTTATTTTCATTACTCCTTATTCCTATACTCTTTGTTAATTGCCTAAACAGTCATATTCATTGGAACTTGGAATTTCTGTTCTGACTGTTGTAGTGAAGAGTATAAGAAAATTAGGAAGTGGCTATCAGCCATTGGTCATTGGCCTTACCTTAAACAATAACAATTTGAGGTTTATTGGTTATTTCTCAAATATTTATATCTCATTTTGAGATGAGGAAGGAAGAAGACGACAATTGATACTTGGTAAATTCAGTAAAGAACCTCTTGTTAACTTAGTGTCTGCAATTTGCTTTGTGACATTAGATATAGTGCCACAGTTTCCATTTCAAAATTTCACTGACACTTTCAAGTGTTGTGTAGGGGTTTGTTTCTTTCTATGCACCTCAAATGTGGGGACATGGTTGTGTTATTCTTAAGTAGGACATTTCAAAGGATTTACATTAGGAGTCTTTTCATCTACGTGCCGAATTCATTTCTAGATTCCTTACAGGTAGCAGTTGCCCTTTCACATGCTGCTATTTTGGAGGAGTCTATGCGAGCCCGTGATCAACTCATGGAGCAGAATGTCGCTTTAGATTTAGCTCGACAAGAGGCAGAAATGGCAATTCATGCTCGCAATGATTTCCTTGCTGTCATGAATCATGAAATGAGGACACCAATGCATGCAATTATAGCGTTGTCATCACTTCTCTTGGAGACTGAACTGACTCCAGAACAGAGGGTTATGATAGAGACAGTATTGAAGAGTAGTAATGTTTTGGCAACACTTATCAATGATGTTCTAGATCTTTCTCGACTGGAAGATGGTAGCCTAGAATTAGAAATGGCAAAACTCAACCTTCATGGTGTTTTGGGAGAGGTAATTGATTTAGATTTTCTGCTTCAATGGTCTGTAACATTATTCTTTAATCTTTACCGTGAACAACACTTACGAATTGTTTTCATGTTTTCTTATCTTAAATGTAGGTTGTTGAACTGATAAAGCCAATAGCATCTGTGAAAAAATTACCTATTACTTTAATTCTGGCCCCTGATCTGCCTATGTATGCCATTGGTGATGAAAAGCGGCTTATGCAAACTCTTTTAAATGTTGTGGGTAATGCTGTCAAATTCACTAAGGAGGGCTATGTATCTATACGAGCATCTGTTGCAAAACCAGAATCTTTGCAAGATTGGCGACCTCCTGAGTTTTATCCAACATCAAGTGATGGTCATTTCTACATACGAGTACAGGTTATGACTGGGGCATCCAAATGTTTGAGTCTTTATTGTTTTAATTTTTGACATAAGTTTTGGAAAATTTTACTTGTGTTTTTTAACCAAATACTAATGTGATTGAATTCTTCGGTTATCTAAATAATTAAGTCCTCTGGGGCATCCATACCTAGATGCTTTGGAATAAGCCCAGAGATATCGGCCGTATTTTTAGGTCAATATAGCTACTGTTAGAAATTAATCTAGATATTGCTTGCCATCTCCTTATTATTGACCCAAGCATCCCCTTTTGTGCAGGTTAAGGATTCTGGATGTGGCATTCTTCCACAAGATATTCCACATCTCTTCACGAAATTTGCTCAATCTCGGAGTGGACCGGCTCGACCCAGCAGTGGTGCAGGTCTTGGACTTGCCATTTGCAAAAGGTAGAAAAAAAAAATCTTCTAGAACTGCTTTTGAGTTTGCAATAGTGAGTCACCATTAATGCACCTATGCTAAGTAGATGTTGAAGCTATTGCTTAAATATTAGTTTTCATTTATTAAGTTATTAATTCTTCTCCTCAAAATTGATTCAGATTTGTAAATCTCATGGGAGGTCACATATGGATTGAGAGCGAGGGCCCTGATAAAGGAAGCACAGCTACATTCATAGTCAAACTCGGGATTTGTGGCAATCCAGATTCATCAGATCATCAAGCTGCAAACAGAGGCCAAGCATATAGTGGAAGTGGAGGCCTCACTAGATATAAACCCTTTGTCAAAGATGATGACGGCACAGGTTTTTCAAGTCGACGCAATCAAAGAAGTTTCTAAAATCCAAAACACCATAATTAGTCGTCTAGATATATATAGTAAATTTACCTTCATTTTGCATATGCCAAATTGTCTAATTTGCAGTTTGCAGCTATAGATTAGGATTACTATGTCAGGCATATTTCTATCAAACAGGTCTTGTATGAAGTCCTGTCATATTAATTAGCATGCAATACAAAGAAACAAAGTTGAGAGATGGTCCATTACTTAATTTGACTTCATGCACATAGCTATTGTGTTGGTGGCTTTTGTTTTATGGAAATGACACTTTCACAATGGTAACTCTTATCAGTATGAATCAGTTGTCCGTGCTCCACTATGTTATTTGGGTTTCCGCCTGCCACTTGTGTTAAACTGTTTGGTGAAAGAAGTCTTTATCTCAATAATATATAATAATTAGGAGCTTAAATAAATAAACGAGACGGATAATTGTGGATGGATCAAGTCGCTTTGGTACAGAATTTGTGGATTCGGAGTTTATATAACGATTTAAAAAGGAAAAAAAAAAGAAAAAAAAATAAAGGTTTTTGGAAACAAATGCAAATTTTGTTCCACTTCCCCCACGGCTAGCTTTCCCTATGTCCCATATCACGCACCGTTCAGAAACTAGAAAGATTCTCATTGTAGAAAAGCATAAACCCTAGGAGACCTTTTTAATAGTGCTTACTATATATCACTTAAGGACATATCTTCTCACATAAAACTATATAAATGTCATGATATATGTACAAGTGTATATAACATTATTGTTTTTGAAAGAAATATTTTGTTAAGATTCTGTGCAAAAGAAAAAAAATCTGTGCAACTATCATTCTTTTTAGAAGAATAAATCTCAGTATTAACTATTAAGATTCCTGTCTTTCTCATATCAATTTCTACAGATTTTTTACCTTAAGGAATCCCCGTTCCATAGGTGAAATCTAAATTCCTTAACTTAATTTTTGCATTCAATTTTATTTATTGGTTGCAATTTATTTTTTGTACTCAATTTAATTTTTTTGTCTTCAATTTAGCATTTATTTTTCTGTCTGGATTAATAGTTAACAATTCCATTATACGTAGCCATATACCTCATCTTCATCAGACCTCTTTCCTTAATGAAAACCGAGGACTGCAAATTTCCTACAATTGCATCTAATCTCGTAAAATTTGAGTAGAATTGTTTTCGCGGTAAACAAATCAACTCAATGGGGGTAACGATAATTGAGATCAGTAGCACCATAACTAAAAAAGAAAACACAATTATTTCCGCAACAATGATCAACTTCGTACCAAAAACAATAAAACACCAGTAAACAAAAAAACAATAAGAAATATTGTAACTTCATATACTTAAAACTAAACAAAGTCTAAACCAACAAAAAGACTTGTCAAAAACTACTTTAGAACAGCAATTGAGGATGCCAGCCGCACTAAGATTCTACACCCAGCCAATCTCTGAATATGTTATTCACTTCTTGGATTTCTTTGGTGCTCTGTATAAAACATATTCATTTAGATGCTAAAAGCAGTAAATACAACACAAGCATTAATTATAATACTCACTGTGTAGGCTGTGATGCTGTAGCAGGTGTAGCACTGGGTGCAGCTGATGGCTTATCTCCAGGACCCTAAACATTTTACAAATAGAAAGGAAAAATGGTCAAATTCTTCATAACCAACACTTGTTAATGCATTAAATCCCCAAGTGCAATGATTAAGAAAATACAGGAAAAATGGTCAAATTCTTCATTACCAACACTAGTTAATGCAGTAAATCCCCAAGTGCAATGATTAAGAAAATATAAATTCACTATACACAGATGTAAATAGATTCTAAAGACACTATAGGAACTCACATGTGCCAAGCGCTCCTCCCTCCGAGCAATTTTCCTTTCTCTGCTGGCCTTGTTCTTGGCACGTTTGGCCTCAAACTGGTCAGACAAGGTCTTCTCTCTTGCCTTCTCAGCCTTGGACTTGTGTATGCTCTCCATTAGAACTCTCTTGTTCTTGAAAACGTTACCCTTAACCTTCATGTACATGTCATGGTACATGTGCTTGTCAATCTTCTTAGATTCCCTATACTTGCGAAGCAGGCGTCTGAGCACACGCATTCTCCTCATCCAAAGGATTTTGGTGGGAAGCCTTGCCTCCCTTGTACCCTTCCGCTTACCTAGTTGTATTCAGGGAAACACTGTTAGTAGCCATGCATTTCCTCCTTAAGACCATAAAGCAATTCATTTCATGCCCCACCCATATATGTTTCCCATAAACTTAGTACCAATAACTCTTGTCTCCTAAGCTATTTTGCAAAACAATACACTGATCTATCCAAATGATAAGCAACTCAGTGACATATTGACAATACCATTAACAATTTCTTACAGAATGAATAAATGATGAATGAGTCTATGTCTCTATGATTTCTAAATAACTATTAGCTTACAAACTACGAAGGGATTAGATCCCCAGCTTAGATTGGCAAATCATGAGATTAGAATCCATTTGACATGAAGCTAATTAAGGTTGCGAATAAATACCATATCCAGAATGGCGTCCTTTCCTCTTGGCTTCCTTCATTCGACGGGCACGTGAGCGGGAGTGAATCTTAGTGGGTTTCCTGATAATAAACCCATCCTTCACCAGCTTCCTTATGTTTTGGCCTGCAAATGCAAATCCACCAAGTTAGTTAAGCAATGCTTGAAAACAATATTTGTACATACAGATGCACACCACTACCCTTGTACAATAGAGAGAAGGGGAATAATCAGGTACAATACAATTGCAGCAAAAAGCTACAAAAAGGTTCAGATCCAATGAAAACCCGTCGGGAACAGCAAAAACAAAAAAAAAGAGCTTTTTTTTTTCAATGTTCAAACAAAACCCAAACTTAAATTTGTATGGATGAATTATGAAGCAGAGATTATAATGACAATAAAATATTTACTAAACAATAGAGAGAGAGGGAGTGCGTACGAGAATTGGCCATGGAGATTTCATTGACTTCATTAGGATCAAGCCAAACCTTGCCTCTTCCGCACTTGAGCACGCTGGCGGCAAGCCGCTTCTGGAGTTTCAGCGATACCATTTTCTCCTGTATTCGTGCTGTGTTGTGGATGAAGCTAACGCTATCGTGAAATATGGAAGGGAAGCACTATACAAAACCTAGGGTTTAGAATGGATACATACAGGTTTATGTGTGATGGACCATTTTCACTTGTCTTAAGCCCACCACCTTTGGTTCTGGATTTGGCAATTTTCTGTTTGTGTGTCTCAATGGCCCGTTATTAAAAACAGTAATAGTGTTTTAGTCCATATATATATATATATATATATATATATATAGTAATTGAGCGTCTTTTGTATCTTGACCAAACTTTTTTTTTTTATTTTTTTATACAATTCTTCGCCAAACTTTAACTTGTGATTTTAATCTTTTAATCACAAATAGCCCTTTCCATGTGTCCAAAAAAAAAAAAAAAAGACTGCAACCAAGATTGGGACAAGCAAAAAATAAGTTTTACAAACTTCAAAAGAAATATATTCAATTAAAAAATATTAATTTTGATATATTAACATTGTAAAAACTTTACACTATCATTCAATCATAAATTATTATATCGTTAAAAATGTTAGACTTTCACAATAATTATATCAAAAATTACATATGTGATAATATATGAATAGTTGATTGTGTAAAATACTTTACACAACAATGCATCAAGATCAAATTCTTAAAAAAAAAAGTGAAAATACTTTGGGAAGGAAAAATTTTCAGAATCTAAATACATTTCCCAATTTTGTAAAGAAATTTCTTCTTCTTCTTCTTCTTCTTCTTCTTTTGTTTTCTTTTAGTTGAACCAGGGATTAGACTTAAAATAAATAAAGCTACAATGAAAGTGCGATGTGCAAATCATAATCCATAGACGGGGGAATTAAATAACGGTAATGTTATTTATACAAATAAAAAAAGAAAGCAAAAGTCTCACATAACTTACATCATCATTATTTTTTTTTCTTATTTTCTTTCTATCCATTTTATTCATCAATATCAATGGTACATATTCATCTATGTGAAATTATATGCACAAAGTATAAGTGCAACTAACATTTTCATAACTTGCTAACCAATTTACACAGTAATTTTCCTCCGGTCTTAGTACTTTATGAAAAGAGTAATGTTAATCACACGTTATCTTTCCTCACATATTTTCACACCTTGCATGAGTGACAACATCTAAGAATATGTAGACACAAGTTGTAGTGGAACCAACACCAATCATATGATGAAATTTATATAAGTGTGAATAAGATGGATTCTTTCCAAAACAGCTGTTTTTGGAGGATTAAGCTGTTTTGTGAAATTATTATTATGTTTGGATAAAATGATTATTTTGTAAAAAAAATTTATATGAAATTTAATGCAAAATAAAAACTTTTTTCAGTTAATAATCACAAGCTAAATTTTAAAGTTTATAATTTTAGTTTATAGATTATTTCTTACATTTTGATATGTAATTACTATTTTATCTTCAATCAAATAATTTTTTAGATCATTTTATATTCATTTTAGTAATTTAATGTATAAAAATAATTTTTTTTATATCATCCAAACAAATCATATTAATTTAAAATCGCTTTACAACTAATACATCCAAACATAAAAATAAATCGATTATAATTGATTATAACAATAATCGATTATAATCGATTATAACAGTATAATCTATAATTTTTAATTTTTTCAAACAAGTCCTAAATGTAACTGAAAGTGTATGTGACAAGTAATATGGTAATGTAAAATCCATCCAAATGCTTCATCCAGCCATTGATCCTGTGTTGACGCTAAATGGAAGTCATTTCCTCTTAATTTGCAGAGACTATAGATGTCGTTGAAATTGGGCTCAAGCATCATTTTAACGAATTTCAGTTCAAATTGAATTTTACTGTTTAAAATATTAAGATTAAGATAATGCCCTATTTTATTTGATTAAATTGAGTTTAAATTAATTCAAACAATAATGCTAAGAATTTTATAAACTGAAATATAAAAAAGTATATAATTAAATTTCTTGAAACAACGGAACAATGGAAACAGCTATTCTTTACCGTACCAAATACCAAAGATTAGTATAAAGATCAGAATATAAACCGCTTGGTTCTTAGGTTACTTCATGAGTTCATGCTTATATTTTCAATTGCAAGGGAATAGATCTAGTTATTTGTCGTTGATTGTAGTTTGGGTGAGACATTAGTGGCTCCATAACTGAGAATAACACAAGTATTTCAGCAACCAGGTGAATCTTAATACGAAAAACAGTAAAACACCATCAAACGAAAAATATAATTTGAAATATGCAAGAAATAAAGTTCTTATACTTAAAAATTTACAAAGTCTAAAGTTTATGACTCTAAACCACCAAAAAAGAGACTCGTTGGTCAAAAGTACTTTAGCAGACTAAATGATTATGCCAGCACCATTAAAGATTCAATATCCTTTGAATTTCTGGATATGCTACTCACTTCTTGGATTTCTTTGACGCTCTGCATAACACATACATTTAGACCACAACACAAAACATGAACAAAAGCTGTAAATATGGCATAAGCATAAACTGTAATACTCACTGGGAAGGCTGGGGTGCTGCGGAAGGTGGAGCACTGGGTGGGGCTGTTGGCTTATCTCCGGGACCCTAAACATTTTACAGAGAAAAAAGGAAGTGTCAAAATCTTCATTACCAACTTCAGTGAACATACTTCTTAGTGCAGTAAATCCTCAAGTGCAAATGTGCGATGATAAAGGAAGTATAAATTCACCGAACATACAAGTAAAAAAATTCTCAAGACATTATGGAACTCACATGGGCCAAGCGCTCCTCCCTCCGAGCAATTTTCCTTTCCCTGCTTGCCTTATTCTTTGCACGCTTGGCCTCAAACTGATCAGACAAAGTCTTCTCTCTTGCCTTCTCAGCCTTGGACTTGTGAATGCTCTCCATTAAGACTCTCTTGTTCTTGAAAACATTACCCTTCACCTTCATGTACATATCATGGTACATGTGTTTGTCAATTTTCTTTGACTCCCTGTACTTACGAAGCAATCGTCTGAGCACACGCATCCTCCTCATCCAAAGTATTTTGGTGGGAAGCCTTGCCTCCCTTGTGCCCTTACGCTTACCTATAGTATTTAGATAAACATTATAACTAGCAAATGATGCTCCCACCCCCCAAAAAGGACCATAGAGCAACTCATTTTATGCCCACACAACAATGTTCGATATGCATTAGTATCTATAACTTGTGTCCCCTAAACAATTTTGCAGAATTATAACACTACTTTTTCCAGTTGACAAGCAACTAAGTAGAATCTTGTCAATTTTACAATGAGAAAATGTCTAAATGATGAATAAGTCCATGATCATAGTTTTTAAATATGTATTAACTACAAACTACCAGGAATTACATCCCAACAGCAAATTACCAAATCATGGGTTGAAATTTATTTTACATTAACCCAGTTAAAGTTGGGAATGAATACCATATCCGGAGTGGCGTCCCTTCCTCTTGGCCTCCTTCATCCTGCGAGCACGGGAACGGGAGTGAATCTTGGTTGGTTTCCTGATAACAAATCCATCCTTAACCAACTTCCTAATATTTTGGCCTGCAAATAGAAACCCACCAAGCTAAGTGGTGCTTGCATTGCAAACGACGTGTACAATAGAGGATCAGAGTATATATCAGACACAACTTAATAGCAGTCCAAATATCAGTTAGAAAAGTTTACTAGTACTACGAGTTAGATATGCAATCCCTGTGTGCCATAGCTTTATTATTATTATTATTATTTGTGGGCAAATACCATGAGTTAAATAATGCTATATAGGTCCTAACAAATCTAATATAGCAGACTATCACAAACAACAATCAGATTCCAATCCAATGGAAATCCTGCGGGGGACAAAACCAAAACCCAAAATAATAACAATGGTGCTCAACGTGTTCATTAAAAAAAAAAATTAAGGGTAAACTGAAACAGAGATGATAATAACAAGGAAGAGAGAGAGTGGAAATGTGTACGAGAATTGGCCATGGAGATTTCATTGACTTCATTGGGGTCAAGCCAAACCTTGCCTCTTCCGCACTTGAGCACGCTAGCGGCGAGTCGCTTCTGGAGTTTCAGCGACACCATTTTCCCCTTTCTCTGTCTCTGCTGATACAATTTGTGAAAGTGTGGAACGAAACCCTAATTTCTTTCTTTTGATGGATATATGATATGCATACGACACGGACCATGGCCTGTTACAAACGATCTCATTGTGCTGGGCCTTTGCTGACCATGGCCCATGAACTACTCCTGATTCCAGCGTGGATGGATTTTTTTATTTCCTTTTCGTTTGTTGGACTGGTCTGTGTTTTAATTAGTCCATAATAAAAGAAAGTGTTAGGCTCAATTCAAAAAGATGGCTAGACTTTAGTAGACTGGGCCATATTTTCGTAGTCTTAGAGAAAAAAAACCATACAGACACATATATAAAACAGATGTGAGTTGACCACATATATATATATATATATATACAGCAGTGCTATATCCTATTACGAATGACTTGGCCCATGACAATTGAGGGGGGGGGGGGGGGGGGGAGCGGTTTCAGAATGCATATGGATTGGGTTGGGTGTTTTCACACGAAATAGCACTTCACGAAGCAGTTCACGAACTATAAGATTCACATGCTGTTTTGGTTTTACAGTAATGCTCAACCCCACGAAAACTCTTTGAAAAAATGCAAGGAAATAGCAAATGGGGTCGATATTTTGTTAGTCGTTTCACGAATTTTAGATAATGTAAATGGGCATTTTCCTATATAAAATGTCAAAATAAAATGTACCAACAAAATGTCAAAATAAAAATTCTTTCAAGAGCAATTAAAACCATGAAGATAATTAAAAGCATTAAAAAAATTTAAAAGCTTGATTTGATTTTTTATTAGTGAAAATTTTTCAACACTATCATCAAATCATATATTATCATATAAATAAAAGAATTTAACATATTAATAAAAGAATTTGATATCTTATATAATAATAATAATAATTATTATTATTATTATATTTAAATTCTTTTAATAATATGATAACACATAAGTAGAAAACAATATGAAATTTTTTACAAATAGTAAATAGTAAATTAAAAAAATACATGAAACTTGTTATCCTTTAAATATTTAATAATTGATTCATGTTTGTAATATTCTTAATGTATTTATTTTTTTTAATGATGAGGATTTTTTGTTGGTCTAGGGAGGGCTTATATTGGTATGTGCCCTAGGAGTTACAGACCATAGAAGACCTCACAGGGAAGGGGAAGAGGGATGGGAGTGAAGTGTATTTGTGAGATCGAACTCCCGACTCTTTATTTGCGTATCCTGTAACACAACCAAGCGCACTAACGCTTGGGGATATACGTCCAGGATATCTTTAATAAAGATACTTTACTTATCTAGGGACTAAATTCTTCTCGAAATGACAATATTTAAATAAAATTTTATTAATAAATGCGATAAATATATTTATTTAAAAAAATTAATATAAAAATTTAAATAAAAATAAAATATTTAATATATTTAAAATAAGAAAAATATTTTTGATTTTAATTTCGTTAACAAATGTCTTATTAACAAAATCTTAAAAAATAATGACGATTACTATAGATGAGGAATACAATTTACATCTTTTATCGCACTTATTAGAGGAATATATTTATAGAACGTACATTTGTACTCAATTTCCGTTTCTTCCTTTTATTTTATTTTCTTTTCTAAATAAATATAAATATAAGAGGAATATAAAAATATAGTGTGCAAATGTACGTTCTATTAATGAATGACGATAGCACGTTCAACGTTGCTACTTACTACCACTGTACTACACAGGCATAAGTACAAGTTTTTCAGCCCAAACCCGTAGGCGCCCACCGAGCGCCGCGTCTGTTAAAAAGCCAAAACCAGCGGCGTCGCTGGATTTACATCCTTCCTTTGCCAGTTTTTTAATACTGCCTAACTTTTAAGACATTGCACCCTCCTCTCCACTCACCTAAAATGGTTCCACTTAAATCATCTCTAATTAGATCTCATCTATTTTGTTTTGTCCTATCCACCAAAGTTAAAGGATTATTTTGTTTTTAACATTATTTTATAATTTGTTATCACTGAATAATATTTAATTAGTTTAAATGATTTGATACTTATTTTTTAAATAAAGTATTGAATTTGAGTTTTATGAATAAAAAGATTAATATTATATTTAAAATTTTGTAATATAACGTGACTGGACTTTAAATTAATTAGAACTTAATGTAATTTTTAGATACAAGAAATTTAAAAGTGAAAAATTGTCATCCCGGAAAATTAGGACAGGTGAAAGGTGAACTGGTTTTATTTATAATAAAATTAATCGTTACAACAACATAGAATATTAATGAGAAGAAAGTACCAAACAAAGAAAAATACTTTTTAGAAGAGAATTGTTTTGGCAACTTTATTTTATTTAGAGTATGTTTAAAAAGGAAAAAATAAGAAATAATTTAATTTTAATTTATAAATTAAATTAAATTAAATTTTATGTTGAGAATGTTAAAAAATAAGAAATAATTTTTTTTTAAAATTTGATGGATTTTATTTTTTTAAAGAAATTTTATTAAATTTAATAGAATTTGTTAAAATTTAATTTAATTTAAATTTTGTTTTGAAATTTTTATAAATTTGATAAGATTTATTATGATTTAATTTGATTTAAAATAAATAAATTATTTTATTTTTAATAACTACCTCAAATTATTTCTTATAAGAATAAAAATATAAAATACTAAAATCAATTTAAATTAATTTTTATTTTAATGAGTTATAAGCATATAATTTAATTTTTCAATTAATTCAAATTTTATTTTTAATAAATTTTAAATACATAATTTAATTTCTAAATCAAATAAAAACAATTCAAATTAATACATTTTTAATTTTAATTAATTCTAATCACTACAAACTGCGTTTAGTCGTTGATTTTCACAATGACAACCAAGAAACTACCACTACAAAAATCATAACTACCAGAAAAATGCAATAATGCCCTCGTCAGAATCATCCCATTCGCTCCCTTCCTCTTAGAACAATTTTTTTTAAAAAAAAAGCCCTCATAATTTCTACATAAACACACGTCATATCTCATATTCATTAATACAGTGGTTGAAATTATTAGAATAAAATTTATTTAATTTAGATATCAAATCTATGCAAGTTTAATTCAATTTTAATGAATTTATTTTTATAAAAAAATTTAAATTTGAACTAATTCATATTTTATATGTTCTTACATATAAAACTTTCATTAATTTTTTTCATTATTTTTAATGAATTTCTAAACGAATAACTTTATTTATAATTCTCAAAATTTATTGTTTCAAACATAGCGTACAAGACTATTTTTCAATCACCAATTAGGAACGGGTCGAGATAGTCCTAATCAACTAAAATTGAAGGAAACAAAAATGTACAATAAAATTGAAATTTAAACACAATCAATTTCATTTGAGAAAATTAGACATCAATTACAAGAACAAAATTGAACAAGTCTAATACAAAATAAAGAGAAAATTAAAGACACTCGAGATTCAAAGGGAAAGCAACAGTTGCCCAACAATATACAGGGCTGATCTGATGAGAAGGAGAGTGAGAGAAGCAGAAGGAATGGCATCAATCATCAATCATCAATCATCAATCATCAACGAAGCTCCAGAGATCCCCAACCACACTTTCTTGAACCCCATTAGGCGCAGCTGATTGCCCATCATAGTACGGAATCTGATAAAACCTCGTGTAATTCTCGTACGCCATCAGCTCCTCCGAAAGCTTCTCCACTTTGTTCTTTTCCACTTCACTTCCAGTTCCAATCACTCCCTCTTCCTCATTCACCTTCTCCTCACCAAAATGATTCGACCCCATGAACTCAGTTGTCGAGTAAGCACCCTCTGACCCTGTCCCTGTCCCTGTCCCTGATCCATATCCACCACTTTCATCAACAGAAGCAACAAATGGGTCAGCATGGATAGCACCAACGGGTGTCATTACCCCTACTTGGTTCAGATCATAACCAAACTCCAAATTCAGACTTTCGGGGAGATTGCCATTCAAGGTATATTGTTGTTGTTGATGATGAAGGGGAGGATTAGCAGGAGCTTGAATGGAGTACTGGTCATCCTCGGCCTCGTTGGGAAAATTTACTTTTGCTTTCTTGCCACGGATTTTTCGAGCTTCTCTGTCATAAGCCCTGGCAGCTTCTTCAGCAGTGTTGAAGGTACCCAGCCAAACACGAACCCCTTTTCTGGGATCACGAATCTCCGCGGCCCATTTGCCCCAAGGGCGCTGCCTGATCCCTCTGTAGAGGTTTTTCCTCTGCCTCTTCAAGGGCTTCTCAACTTGCTCATTATCAACCGTTTCTGCTGTTTGTAGAGAATCACGTTGAGAAAACTAGAGCCTTTCAAAATGGTTAAAACTTTGGGAAAATGAAAATGAGTAGTGAGCAAAGAAGTACACTGACCTTGGGAAGGTTGGGACCTTTTGAGAGGGGGTGATTGTTGATGTTGAAGATGAGCACAATCGAACTGTAACTCATTCTGCTTGCCGAATGTGTTAGGCCACAGATCGGGGGCTTTAAGGCGGCGACCACGATGGCGAGGGATAAACTCAGCAATGATAGCACCGCCACACATGCTTTATTAATCTAGTTTACGATGGATGATTGACTGAGGGTATGGGACTACGTAATGCAAGAGAGATACTGAAATCACTATCAGATTTTTTTTTTCTGAAGGTTTAAGGAAGGGCTTATATTTTGGTATGAGAGTGAAAGAGGACTGGGGGAGGATGTGAGAAATATTCCAGGGTAAGAGGGTTTTTGTAGCTGGAGAAATGGGAGGGTGCACCGTAACTTCACCAATTGGGACTTGGGAACCTTCCTAAGTTTACCAACCATTCTCACAATTTGCTTTGAAAAATGGTGCAATTAAGTAAGAAAAATAATAAATAAAAGTGATATAATTAATAGTATAAAAAATAATATAAAAAAGTGATATGAAAAAAAATATGTAAAAAAATTAAAATTGATTTACTTTTACCTAATCTTTAAAAATTATATTTTGTCTTTACTTCCGTGACTGAAAAGCCGCTTTCTAGAAATTAAATGGACAAAATTTAACTATTTTTTTATGTTATTATATTTATTTTATTAATTAAATTATAATATATGTGTATTTTTTAAAAAAAAAAAAAAAATATTAATAAATATATATTATAATTTAATTAATAAAATAAATATAATAGATATAAAAAAATAATGTTAAATTTTGTCCAAATTAAATCTAATCTCTAATTGTCTGTATCTGTGCTGTATGGAAGGAAGGAAGCTTTTTAGTTACAATATATATATATATATATATATAAATAAAATGCGATTCAAAAAAAAAAAAAAAGGTACTTCTTTGTAACCTTAAACTGAAAATAAAAATTAGTGTATTATAAACTACAAAACGTGTGCTAGATAATCCTGAAATAGCAGCAGTCTACAGTGCACGATTCGTTGATATCATGGCGTGACCGGACTCAATCCTGGAAGTCAATCAACGTGATTTAACGTTTAAGCGCTTAGAAGTGCGTTTGAATTAATTATATAAAAAAATTATTTTAATAATCAATGTATATATAATTTATAATTAATTATATATAATTAATTATAATAGAATTAATTTTATAATTAAATATATTAATTGAAAATTAATTTTAAAATAATTTATTTCATTTAAATTATTTTAAAAAATATTTTTATAATAAATTATTAAAAATGACATGAAATGATTTAATTATATTATATAATATTTTATGTTTTAGGATTATTTTGATAAAAATATAACATAATTAGCTTAAAAGAAATTTTTTTAATAATGCTAAAATATAGAGATTATGAAGGAAAGTTTTTTAATCCATAAAAAAAGTTTTTTTTATCATTTTAATCAATTTTACCTCAACATCACTTTAACTCATAATAAAACATTTTAACCCATGAATTTTTTTTTTGACAAAAAACAATCTTGACCAAACACATACTTTTTTTTTTAAGGATTTAAGCATTTATTCTTAACATTTGTATTTTATTTCCAATTCCATGGTGCTTCTAAAGATTCATGTATAAATTTAGTATATTCAACTGTATTGATTAATAAAATATTAATATATTAACTATATACTTGTAGACACATTTGAAAAAAAAGCACCATACTTATTGACTCATTCAAAAAAAACAAAAACGCAATCCTTCTAGACATAATATTTATTTAATAAAAAATGATTTTATACTTTATTAATTTAGTACATTCAAATTGAGTATAATACAACTTTATGAAATTGGTCTAATGATAAATAAATATGTGATATGTGAATATACGCATACGATTATGAATTTAAATCTTATCTTTACTAATTTCATATGATTAAGACACAGATTATTTTTATAAATTCTCTAATATAGACATAAATGGTTTGTCTTTAATTAAATTCAAAAAATAAATTAATCAAGATATATGTAAATTGACTCAACACTACTTATTATAATAAAAAATATTTTTAAGGATTCAAAATTAAAAAATTTAAATGAAAAGCAAATATTTAAGATATTAGGAATTAAAAAATTTAACTTTTCATATAAAAGTTGTTACTTTTGGATTCTTTAACAAGCACACTAAACCAAAAAAAATGAGTAAAATAAGTTTATTAAATATTCTTCTCATTTTAAATTATAGTTACTTTTTAAATTTTATTTTATTTTAAATTATTTGTTATTTTTAGATAATGAAAAAAATATTTATTGTTTGTTTTAAATTTTATTCTTATTTATTGTTATATCTGTTAACAATTTTTTCTCTCTCATATTAATTATTTCTTATCCTCTTAAAGAAACTTAAAATTTACGTCATTAATGAGTTTTTTAATTAATGTAAAGTTGTGCGTGTCTAAACTTTAAAATTTAAATGATTATTATTTATGTACGGATGGAATAATTCTCATGACGTTTTTGCAGTCAGCAGTCAAACAATTGTGACACAGCTCACAGCTTTGCATTAAAGAGAAGGATTAATTAATGAAGCGTGAGGACGGTCAGAATGGACAAGTGAGAAAAATTAGACAGACACTACGAGTCTACGAGTCTGAGTCTGTTGAAAAAGTTGAAAAAAATAGATTATATTAATAATTAATTATATGTATAATTAATTATTATAAAAATTAATTATAATTATAATTTATTTTTATTTAAGTATATTTATTAAAAAATAATTTTAAAATAATTTATTTTATTTAAATAATATAAAAAATTATTTTTATATAATAAATTATAAAAAAATATAAAATTATTTTATTTATAATAATTAATAAAAATTATTAGAATCATTATGGAAAATATTTTTTTATTAAAATATAATTAAAAAATTATCAAAAAATATTTTTTTATAAAAATAATCTATATTATGAATTTATGTTAAAATAATTTTTTTTATAAAAATAAATTTTTTAAAAATTAATTTAAATACTTAAACATAATTAATTTTTTATAAAATAATTTTTTAAAAAAATAAATGAATGAAAAAAATTTAATCTTTTTCGAACAAATTCTATAAGTACTCCAAATTAAAATTACTAAAGTTAAAAAGGTCGACCGTAATTATTAAGTTATTAGCAATTAATGGATAGCATATAGTAGGAATGCAGGGTAGTTTAGAGCGAGACAGTTGCTGATTAACAAGTAGCGCAAAGCATCAGCAGAAGGAAAAGCAGAAGATGAAAAAGTGTGAAGCACCCTGCACATCGTATACCCAACTCGTGGGCATAATCCATATTGGTTCTGGGACACTAAACAAGCCATCAACCAGCTGTGGCTATGACTTTGAACAAGAATGGCTGCTGATTTATATTATATATAATGAGATTATTGCATGGAGTTGAAACATTGTTTTAATGCCAGTTGGTTTGTTATGTTTTACTTTATTTTATTTTTTATGATAAGAGTATATTTGAATCTTTTTTCTTTTTTGGTAATATATTTGAATGGATTTTCATTTTTGCATCAATTGAATGGTGCACATCTCACACTAGCATGGTACATTTAAAAAAAATATTATTCCTTCTAAGTGACGGCAACATTTAAACTCAAGTTTGTTGTATTTATCTCTCAATTTTTTTGTCATATGTCCTAATCAAAATAATATAACTCATTTTTTATTTTGACTTCATGTTTTTTTATAGATATTTTTTTTATGAAAAATAACGAACATACAAAATGTCATATATAATTAATTTATAGGAAAACCTTCCAGATGTAAAAGAGGTTGTCAAAATATCTAAATAAAAATAATAATATTGAATGATGTGTTATGTAACGCATACATTACATTAACTAATGACTCACAATTTTTGTATTATATATATATATATATATATATATATATATATTGAAAGCATATTTGATGATATGAGTGTTTATTGTAAGATGTAAGAATAGTAAATCTTGATCATTGAATCATATAAGAATTATCAAAATTAAAATATAAATGTATGTGACTTTTTTAAGTAATCACATAACTTTTAAGTAACTTTTAATTTTGATCATTCATGTATAGTTGTATGGTCAAGATTTACTTCTCTTATCCTCTTCACAATAAAAACTTCTCTCACAAAATAAATATAACTTTTAGATTTACTCTAGATATGCCTCCACTGGTTTATCATATAAATTTACTTATATGGATGCAAAGTTGAAGAATGTTGCCTTCTTTAATTTTGTTTTGTTTTCTTTTTGTTATACTAATACTAAATGTTGATTTCATAATTAGTTGGTAGGACGCATGCATGAAGAATAAGTTGCTCTGTACTATCGATATATAAAGACAAAAAAACAGAAGTCTAAAATAATAATGATTTAATTGATAATTATATTGAATTCTAGGGTTAGTTTAGTGGTAGAAGAGTATGTAATATGTGGATAGACGTATTATTACATGTTCAAATCTCATTTATACTAATTTCTTGAAGTTAAACTTCAATAAATATTCTTATGAATCCTCAAATCTCGACGTGAGTGACATGTTTTTAACTTAATCAATAAGGTGAATTAGTTGAAATATATACAAGCTAGCTCAATCATCATATGACTATAATAAAAAAATAATTATATTGAACTGTTATTTTTTTTTACAATTTATTGAACCATTATTTTAATGATATTTATTGTGTTAACAACTGGTGTCATGCATGTAACTGTGTAACTTGTTTGGTATTGTAGAATAAACCAAAGAAAAATAAGATTCTTATCTCCTTGCACACCCTCTCACCTTTCTTCCTCTTTTGTAAACTCGTTTTAAATTATTCTACATTCGCTCTTCTTTTAAATTAATTAATGCTTCAACTGCCAATATATTTTTGATTTATAGTTGAGAACTTCTCATTCTCACACTTTCCATCCGCTGGTATGGAGGAGCAACTCTCACCATTTTCTTACAGAGGCTGCTAGGTAACACAAGAACAAGACTGCATGCACCGGACACTCAACTGGAATTGGACGGTGTAATTTGGGCTTGGTTACATCTGAGCTATTAAATATTTTCCTTCCCTTACATCATTTCAATCTCTAATGACTTATTAAATATGCAAACTTGGAACAAATCACAATATGTTAAATATTTTTACTTGCCTATGTGTCAGTTTGGCCCATATATATAGGCCTAACTTACCTAAACACTAGCTTAAGATGGGTTACATTGATGTGTCATTTATATACCATTTTAACTAGGGTCGGAAATGAATCGAATCGAACTAAAGTTTAATTTGACTCGATAAGAAATTGTTTAGTTTGAAATTCGACTCAAAATTGATATGAATCATTTTTAATAACTCAAATTCAACTCGAATCAAGCTTATGAACCGCTAGATTTAACTTATTATTACATAAACTAAATTTAAAACTCATGAAAAAAGGCACCCACAAGAGGCCCAGTAGAGGCACCACTTTGAGCTTGCTTTCTTTTTCTGGTTTTTTAAAAGCAGCAAAAATGTTACCCATGAGAGGCCCAACAAAAGCAACATTACAAGGGGCCGCGTCATTGCTTTTATAACTTCTCGATCTCAATGCTTGGATGTTTAACTAAGTCTCCAATGTGAAATGAGTAAAAACACACATTTACTTAAATATCATAAGAAGCTGCCAATAATAACTCAGTCTCAATTCTCAAGGATGAAACTACAACCGTACTTTTTTAAAAAAAAATCTTAGCAATGTTTTTAATTGAACCATCTATACTTTTTTTAAGTCCTAGCAATGTTTTTAATTGAACTATCGAACCATCAATCGAACAAGCAAATTGATGAATTAACTACCTAATTAGTTCCATGCTTTAAAATACAAATGCAATTTGTGCCAACAAATTCTATTTTGAAAATTTAATATTTTTATATTTTACTCGATGAATCTTCTTATGCTTTTGGGTTATAGATTCAATATCATTAACAATTAGTTGAACATATATATATATATATATGAAAAATCATTCTCTCTCTCTCCGTTTTAAACTCAAGTATTCAGCTCATTTATTTAATGAGTTCTATTTTAAACTCAAGTTTAATTCATTTGATTCATGAATCGAGTTCATCGAATTAATTAATAAATTGAGTGTCAACTCTTATAACTAAATCATTTACAAAATTAAACAAATCAATTCATAGAAGTTACTCATTTTGATAGTTCTAATATATAGCATGCCAAGCTAGGAATCATTCGTTGCTTGGCATCTTTATTGCTTTCTCACTGATATACTATTTTTGAGTTTTAACTCAATGATTTAAATTTTAATGTATTCGACATTCTAAAATAATTTGTTTACTCCGCAGCTGCGAGAAATATGACAGCCGTGTAAAGACAAGGAAATTAGCCATACTTATGGCAATTTGTAAGTGCATGATAATTTATTCTAATGGAAACCACAAGACAATGTAATTACGTGTGCAAGTTAGAAACACACGGGCAAGATGAGCCTTGAATTAAACAGGTAATTACGGATCGTGTATGACTCTCTCTCATTTTCTTTATAGTGCACACATAATAGTAGGCACGATTAAGTGGCTTAATTTGAATACTGAACAAGTTTTAGTCGTGGGATCTTATTGATCCGAAAGTGATATGCTTGAACTAGAATTGCGGTGAGTTAATAAGAACAGGTCATGAGCGATATGCAAACACGTGTCACGCAAAGGTGACCTTAACATATTCTTCCTCTTGACGTGCGGGAAGCCAATATATGCCAAGTAACGAATCCGGACAAAACGAAGAAGCCCGCTTCTAACTCCCGTTTCTTCTCTCTCTCTTAGTATTACCTCCTTTTTAAGATAAACTTCATTCCATGGCTTTGTCTCTTGATTTTAAGAAACAAAGGAGCAAAAAAGGAGAAGGCAAGTAATTAAGTAACATAGATAGTAGAGGTAAGCATGGAGGATGAAAGGGCAGCCACAATCACAAACAAGCACGGAAAGAAGAAAATCCACCCATTAAGCAGCCTAAGTATTGGCGGGGAAGGTGGGATTGTGGGGCTTTTCGTGTTTGGTGGAGCCTTGGCCATTGCAGGTTTCATGGCGGTTGCGTCTTTTGCAAGCAACAAAAATAAGGCAAAAGGAAAGGACACCCATGATCACCAACCTAAACCTAAACCTAAGCCCCAACAATTATTATTGGACGACGACGGATGTAAGAATGAAGACGATCACGAAGCCACAACACAAGAAGGGGATGCCGCATGGTATGCTTATATGTAATATTATACACACACATGCACACCTAAGTTAATTAGTAACTTTACCTTTTTATTTAGTTAACTTAGGAAAATGCTTGATGCATATATATCTGCCAGCCACACGGATGTGAAGTGGGAGAATCAGTATAAATATAAAGAAAAATGAAGTGAGATTAATTATAATTGAATAATAAAAATTATAGTAATACAAGACGATGGATGTAAGTATGTATTTAACATTATTCGTTAAATTAGGAGCCTCTGCCTGTTTATGTGTGTTCCTGTCTTTGTCTTGTTCAATTTCAACACTGCATTAACTTCGGCGGTTGCTCCAGCTGTTGGACATCCAATATGAGCATCAACCAAGTTAGTTCGTCTGAGTTGCTCTCTGCCCAAACTTTGATTCTGGTAATTCGTCTTTCCTTTATCACTGCAGTTGCTTGAGTTTTGTGGATGGCCTTTAACTTGTTACAAATTAAACAACTTTCAGGAGGAGAAAATTGACCCTAAATCCAATGGTGAAGAGGAGTGCCCAAACTGCTTTCATCATCAGGAAATTGTGTTCTCTGACTACTCGCACCCAGAAAGTGCAGCGTCGTCAAACGAAAATGGGGTTGCGGAAGAATACCTGGTGTCATTGTTTAAAAGCCGCAGTGACCAAGCACAAGAGGTGGACAAGGATGAGCCTCAAGATAGCCTAAAATCCACAGAAACAGAAACAGATAATGATGATGTTGACGTGGAGTCCGATGATGTTTTGGAGAGTGGCGAAGAAGATAGCTCAAAAGCAACAGGGAGCACCTCCCTGGATTACAACGAGGAGCCAGTTTGGCCTGCAGAGCTGATACAAGAACCAGAGCAAGAATTCAAGGGAGACTACTGTGATGCGGATGACGAAGCCATGACAATGACAAAAGAAGCAATTTTGAACGAAAAAGCAAATTTTTCTGTGGTGCTGAACGATCAACCATCAGTACTGAAAACCTGGGTTATCCCCATGCTGCTGCTAGCGTTGCTGTTGCTCCTAATTCCGCTCACCCGTCGCCCACAGGAATCTTTTTGTGTTCGTGACGATGTAATTCTGTAATAGTCCCATGTAGTGAATTTCGGATCAATATGTTAAAAGTATTTTCCTAAATGAGTGTAGAAATGGACATTGCTATTCTAAGTCAGGTTACTTAACCATATGCACTTTGTAGAGTGTGATAATGGAGATAATGAAATGTTTCAGAGCTTCATAAATCAGATTCTTACACTAACTGTGAATCAATTCTGCGAACTTCATAAATCAGATTCGTACACTACCTGTGAATCTATTCGAACCCATATTTCAATCAATTAAATTTAAACTATAATTAAAAGAAAAAAAAATTGTTTACAAGGACACAAGAAGTCAAAATGCTCGTTTGCTAACCCTGTCCTACTATGATTTATGAATATTATTTATACCGTGCACTTTTCGCACATTAAATAGGAATAGTGAGAGGAGAAACTCTTATCTAGACTAAATTTATTATGTTATTTTAACCACTTAAATTATTATTTAATATGTATAAAAAATATTTTTAAAAATTAATACATTCTTATCATTAA
This sequence comes from Ormosia semicastrata, assembly GCA_029884595.1. Taxonomy (NCBI): domain Eukaryota; kingdom Viridiplantae; phylum Streptophyta; class Magnoliopsida; order Fabales; family Fabaceae; genus Ormosia; species Ormosia semicastrata. The sequence goes on from JAQQTO010000055.1 coordinate 1,603,146, forward strand.
CACCACAACTTTAAACATATAAAATAATTATTTAAGTGTTTATGACAAATCATACTTAATTATCAACTACTACTCTGCGGCTACGCTAAGCTAGCTAAGAAAAGTAACACTTTGAAGCAAGAGATCCTACCAACCTCCATGTGTAAATATATATGCTTCGTTTCTACACAAGTACCTTTACAGTGTATACTCCTGTATCCTATCACTCTTTTCTATATACAATGCCTTGAGTTTCGAGTCTTTGGCTCAATTGGCTGCTGCCGGTTCATTGGATTAGTGAACTGGAACAAAAATATGAGAACTATAAACAAAAATTTTGACACATAAATCCCTGCGCTGCTCCGGACAAAACTTTGTTCCCTGGTCTAATATGCGAGAAATTATTATTACATGTTCTTAGTGCACAATTAATGCATATTCTAAAATAAATCTCTACCATTAATTTTAAATGACTTAAAATTTATATAAATTCGTTTAAAATTAATTAATGGTAGATATCTTTCTAGAGGATGCATTAATTATGCTTTACGATCATGCTAGAATTTCTCCTAATCTGCAATGGTTGGGCAAACGGTAGTTGACCTTGGCAAAGTACCACTGCAATCAAATCAACTAGCATTCGAGAACGTGACGGTCTTCCATCAAGCTTGGCCAGCTGCAACCAGTAGACCACCCCAAAACGCCCAGTATTAGATCTACTCTAGCGCAAGCACTGACCTGAGAAACAAATTATTTGTATTAGTTGACCAAGAAAATATTTAATGAAACAACAACATCAAATAAAACCAAGCGTAATGAGTGTGTCGAGACATGATACAGTACCAAGTTTTCCAAATTTCCTTCTACGTGAAATAACATAACAGCCATTCCCCTTCCTCCATCAATCTCAGCCTGGTCATTTGATGAGTCAAGTATTACAGATATGCCAAAATAGAACCATACTTGTATAATGTCAAAGACATCTCATTTGAGTACAGTAAAATTGCTGGGACTCGGTTTAACCACTCACCACACAAGAACATATGGTTACGCCTGCAGTGGCCAATGCTGTAGTAACCTCAGCCATCATGCCTGAAATAATTGTTTACCAGGTTACACCAAGCTAGTGAAATCACGTTTGTTTCTTGTGTCAGAGAGACAAGTCATCAACCAGAGCAGACACATGGGGAATCAAAATAACAGATAAAGAAACACTAATAAATATTCATTTCATCATCCTATCTTTAAGCCATGTTCTGACCCAATGGGTTTCACCCACATGATATCACTTTGCTCTTATTTATTAGAGCGGAGAAGATGCAGTTAACACAAAGTTCATTGGCCACAAGGTGCAAAACATTCATTTTACTGGCATGGATGATCAGTAAAAGATTAAAGAGCAACAACATGTATCATATGTTAAGAGTGTATTATTATCCATACTGACTCCTGCATAGCATATCCTCTGTCAACAATGTTCACTTACATCTTGTACGTCCTGGCAAAAGTAGATTTAATCAATATTATTAAAAGAGTAAGCTTACCTCTTCGGTCTATGCATACTACACATAACCATTGGATGGAGTGCCCTTCTATATTGTGCCAAGCGGCAATTTTCTGGGCTTGCCAACTTTCTAAACCTGGCAGGACTTCCTTGTATCTTGGAATGTTGACTTGAATCATCTTGGTCACACGGTTTCCCTGCAGCAACATCTCCCCTTCGCCCTTCAAACTTACATCCTGCACGTGCTTATTATGTTTTCCATTGACCTTGGGGGTCCAAACACTTCCATTCTTACTTTGGAGGACAACCTCACTTCTTTTTGGAATTGATATTTCCACTCCATTCACGGGCATTTTCCCCCACATAGGTTTGGAACCACAACCACTGGAACCATCTGTCAGTTCTTCAGATTCACTATCCCCTTCTGAATCAGTGACAAAGTCATTGACTGCTTCAGTAGTGATATCAGTAGCAGAACGTGCAGCTTGCTCCCTCAGAAACTACATAATATAAAATGCTTAGTTAGAGCACAACATTTTCAGGAATAGGTGAATCATGCTTCACATTCCTCGTATGAAATCCTACCTTCATTATTTTGTGTCTTGCACTACGTGTTTTAGCATGTTGCAACCACTGCTTATGCCTCTGAAAAGCCGATTTGCTGGAAAGTGCCTGGTAACAAAGTTATGAGCTCCAATGAAGTGAAAGGTGAACATATGGTAATTGTGACTGACTACTTATGTATATATATAAGCAGAAACAATTTCCCTAAATAACAGTTTAAAAAAGGGTATAAACAATTGGTAATTGTCATGGAAGAAACATACAAATTATTATGAACAAAATTTGTGTAAACATAAACAATTCAATACCATAACAATAGACAATATGTGTTTATACCTTAAATCTGAAACTCAAGAACTGCAGATAGTGAATTATACAATTCAATAAACATAACACTATCTTCCCACTTCCACCCTTGCAAAGTAAATTTATATTTTTACATATTCAAAATATAATTACTTTCCAAACAAAAAAGTAAACACATGGGTGAGTTGAACAATACTGACATTATATGTGATTATCTCCACTACTTCTGCATTTGCAAGTGCATGTGTAGGAGAAACAATATTACCGTTGACCTGTATTTACACGATATGAGTCACTAATATTACAATAATACAAAAAAAAAATTTTATATCCGTCTTTTCCAGACTGACACTTGATTTCATTTGCACACAAATGAGGGGAGTGATACCTTTGCAGCTACCATCTTGTTGCCAATTTCAGTGTGTATCATATAAGCATAGTCAATGACAGTAGCACCCTGAGGAAGATTCTTAATCTGAATAAAATGTGAAGAAAAGTGTCAAGAAACTGCAGACAATATTCTGATACAAGCTTCTTAATTATCTTTTTCAATAAATTGAGGGGGAAAATATAGTCATATAGTATATGACATAGTCCACACTTACCTCTCCCCTGGGTGTAAACACAAAGACACAACTGCCCAACAGATCTCTTGTAATAGTGTCTACAAATTCCCTAGAACTCATGTTGCCAACAAACTCTTCTTGCCACTCTCTAATTGCGTTGAGCCAGCCAATCTGTAGGAAAGGAAATACTTTATTAATGAAATCAGCAACAAGATCAAAATTGGGTTTTTTTGTGCAAAGACAAGATGACCACTAGGCCAACAGCCCAATGGCATCAAAATTGAGTAATGGGTATACTAAGAACTCTCTTTAAAGATGATTCTATCACAATTTGTCAGGGACAGATAGCATACTCTGAGTGCAATGTTGGCATTGTTAAGACACACTGTCTTCCCTCTTGAGCTTTTACTACTAGGCATCGCACTTCCAACCAAGCCAGTGACAAATTCTCTCCCACTATAATGAGCAGCAATGCCCCTCTCAGCTATCAAATCCATTTCTTCTGTTCTAATCTGCAAAAATAAATAAATTGAAGAGGATACACTAGTAAGAAATTTTTGAGATGAACTTTGGATCAGCTAGGGCTCTATGTACAATTACTTAGTGAAAATGGAACATGCAAAAATAAAATTAAAAAAGAACCCCAAAAAAAAATTTATTACCTGGACTTCTAGCCTAAACATGCTCTCATACAAAAATGGAATCACAGTTGTATGGAGACTCTGGTAGCCATTAGGTTTAGGAGTTGCAATATAATCCTTCACCTAAAACAAAACGAATCAAATATTTCTCACCAGTCAATGAAAATTTGTCTCTTAAAACTAAAACTTTGTACTATCAAACAGAATTAAGAGTAACATACGTACAGATCTAGGAATAGGGGTCCAGATTCCATGGACCAACCCCAGAACATGATAGCAAATCTGCAGAAAACATGAAAAATGAGAGAAGACCTTCTGATATACCAAGTGAAAGGTGGAGCAAGATGAAAACAGTTATATCCATCACCATGGGCAAGTGGTTACCTGCTGTGAACTACATAAAGGCCCAACCCCAATGCATGGCTTTGGTTTAATGATAATACGAAGCTGATTACAATAAACAGTTGATGTTTCAACAAACAAACTTAAAATTTCATCCAAATTCTTTTATAACACATTAAGCCTTTCAAGGTATATATCATAGCAAACCTGTGCAATTTGATTTATCTCATTGATTGAACCTTTTGATTTGAGAACAGCTTTATAGACACTGCAAATCACCAGCAATATTTCTTAATGAATAGCCAGAAAAGTACCTCAAATTACAAAACAAAGCATGCATAAAGTATGTAGAAGCACTTTTAAGTGAGAATAACGTGACTGTGACATGTAAAATGTACATGATGTCAAACACATCAGCCAACGTGAACAGGTGGATAAACAAAATGGTGGCATTGGCACTTAAGTTTTTTGGCTTAACCTGTAAGGCTCTTTACACACGGCACGGACTTCTGTTTTAACAGTCAAAAGGTCTAAGAATTGATCATCTTGGATTTTCTTCACCAATATTTTGTTTGCCTATCAAGAAAGGGAGAAAAAAGGTTTGATAAATGGACTGCACTGACATGCAATCACCCGGAAAGAAGTTTAATAAATGGACATATAGAAAGGCAGCATGCAGTTATAATTTTTCTACTTGTCTATTTGAACACCGATTTAAGATAGGCAGAAGCATTACCTCCAGAAGTTCTTTCTCATGTTCTTTGTATAGGTCTGCAACTCTTCTCTTGACCTTAGCATAATCTTCAGCATTTGTGTACATGAATGACAGATTTTCTAGTTCTGACTGCATCATCAAAAAAGCATAATTAAGAATTATGATATAGAAGAATATCCCTCATGTGATGAAATATAGGTATATTATAATAAACTTCAAAATAAGTAGTTTCTATCCCGAGTTCTACTCTAAATATGAGGACTCATGGCATTACAGTAACAAAACATGAATGCTAGTTCTCAGTGATTGTGTACTTATAGTATACCTTTATTTGATACATCCCAAGCAACTTTGCTAAAGGGGCAAATACCTGTAATGTCTCCATTGCAATGCTTGTCTATACACAGTAGACTAATGTTAGAAAAACAATTTAGGAACTAGGCTTATCACACTCTCAACCCATTTGATATATATACATATAACAGGATAAAATGGTAATACTGTTATAACATTTAAGACATAAACACCTTAGGAATATTGATTGCTATCAACATTGTGTCACGTTTTTACAAACACCAATGATAATAACCTATAAAGCACAGACATTGACACAGACATGGACACGAGGACACCAAAATCTAAAAATTGTAGGACACGGACACAATATATATATATATATATATGTATAAAATTGAAAATTTAAGGAAAAAGATTCATAATTCATAATATGATTAAGCTTCAAGATTTACAATATCTTGATATATGTCATATGTGTCAATATTTGCTACTTGGTAAGCCTCTCCCAAAAAAACATGGAGCATCATTTCTATAGAAATTTTCCAAAAAATCTCCTAAACCAACTTGTCCTAGTAGAACTACCCATGTACAAGTACATGTACAACTAAAAAAATTAACTAAACTACGTATCTAAAGATTAACTTCATTTTGCTCTCCACCATCGGCGCGATGGTGGCATGATGGCTTAGTCGCAAATGGAGGTAAATGGCTAGATGGGAGAGGGTGGCCTCACAGTAAAAAACATCATGGTCTAGTTAGGGTAAGTGGTACTGATAATTGAGTAATTGAGCTTGGGTAATGGGTAATTGGGTATATCCCTATTTTTTACCTTTTTATTTTAAATGGTAATTGATTTTTTTTTTAATTTCAAATTGGCTTTGTCCTGTGGTGTCCCTTGCCATGTCCGATCCAAAAAAATTATTATTTTTTTAATCAGATACTTATGGACACATACGACATCGTACGAGTGTTTGACAATCAGACACGGCACCAAAATGAAGTGTCCGTGCTTCATGGATAATAACAGAATGCAGTAAAGGCCACTCAAAGAAAAAGATAGTTCTTCATAAATAATCAAATTCACTTCCAGTTTCAAGGCATTGAAGATTATTAGAAAAAAAAGTGGCCTAAAAGGATTTATGAATCTCAATTTCAAAGTCAGAGACAATAGGTGTTGCTCATATGCTATATTTCTATCAAAATCCCTAACTTTTCTTGATTGCAAGGCCATTTGTGTATTATCTCAAAGTAAAAGGATTGCAAGGCCATAACACTTTCCTTCCTTTAGGTAGAATAGAAAAGAGTCACCGGTTGGTTATTCAAATCAATGGCACAAACCTGTTTATGTGGAGGCATATGTGATAGAGTGCGCATGTTATGTAACCTGTCTGCTAATTTGACAATAATAACACGAACCTGCAACAACAAATTTATTAGTTACCAAACCACTTTCAATGTAGAATACACTGGGAATAGACAAGCATCTATTATGTAAACGAGGCCACCTCCTCTGTCATGGCCAGAAACATTTGCCGAAGATCCTCTGCTTTCACATCTTGAATGGAATCATTTTCATTCTTATACTTCAACTTTCCCAGCTTTGACACCTAGTTAGGATGTGGAAGATAACATACATCAAATTCATTTGGTAAATTGATGAATATGACATCCAAGCAATTGAGGATTATAGATAATTCATTAATACATTGCAATCAAGTTTCAAGAATAATAAGTACCTTAGTCTCTCCTTCCACAATGTGGCGCACAATAGCACCAAATTCCTCCTCAATCCTCTCAAACGTAACGACATTTGTATCCTCAACTGTGTCATGAAGTAATCCAGCAGCAACCGACTCCCAGTCAAGTTCCTAGACAAATGGTTTGAACCATTATAAATATCGACTTGTTATACACTTATATGTACAATTTCCCAGAGGAGGAAGCATTTCTGCACAACTCACAAGTTCTCCAAGAATACGTGCAACCTCAACTGGATGAATGATGAAGGGTTCACCACTGCGTCTTTTCTGACCATCATGAGCTTCAAATGCCAACTGTAACAACCGGGAATAAAACAGAAACAGAACAAAAAAGGTAAATCCTATTATTTTGAAGAGATGATTTTGCAGGAAAGAGCATGTTAAGATTGCTTCTTGAGGTAGGCAGCTTACCATAAGAGCATTATGGACTAACTCCAGTTCTTTAGGGGACAGGTATGAGATGACGGGTTTAAGAGCCTGAGGCAATCAGATGATAGACAGTATGACTCAGTCGCTAGCAAAGAGGATGTCCCTGTTTGCAGAATTATAATCAACATTATACATGCCAGGCTCAGTAAGATTCAGGACTGTACCTCCCACAAACTTGCAGGGGAAACCTCATTGGCAGTATCCAAGGAGAAGGCTGACGAACAGCATAATTTCCATCTTCTAGGAGCAACTCGAGACAAGATAGATCTAGAGAATCCTTCAAGAAGCACGATATCAAGCGCTTCATCTGGATATGAACCTACTATACTAAAGGCTTTGCATCCCTGCCAATTATTATCATTGATAGGTAACCTAATTAGTAACAATGATAGTATCTGAATAACACATAAGCAACATTAGAACATCGTTATGCAACTATTTTGAGTTATATGAAGATATGGCAAGAAGGGTCATCCCTCTGCACACCATAAACCTCCTACCCAAAAAAAAGAGAAGGAAAGTAATACATCAATTAATTGCTCCCATCCAAAGTTTCAGCATCCTGACATGAGACAAATTTGGGAGCACTCACACAATTCGAAATGCCAAAACGCCAAGGGAAACTGCAAAAACTTACAAAATTATACCCGTTCCTTCTTCCATTTCGCCCATTCGAGAAGGATGAACACTGATGAGGATGAGCTGTACTGGCAAGAAATCCAGTAAGGACCCTAGGAGCTTTCCACGCGCACGAAAGAAGACTACAATCATATCTTCCGCTTCCATCCCCTCTCCATAACTTGCATACGTTCACGCATTCTAAAGAAACTGCAACATACCAGGACACACGTTCACTCAGAAATCAAACTTTATCCAAATTTTCACTTAAAAAAGAAATTATTAATAATAGTAATGAATGAAACAAACGAAAAAGAACATTCAGTAAGTTACTAGAAAAACCCCGATTGGTTGCATGTCAAATTATAGAGAGAAAAGGAATCTTCGACGGCTTAAAAAAAAAAAAAACTAACATAAGTTGAACCTAGGCATTAGGCAACCTACATAGTTGAGCCCGCAAAGTTCACAGTTTGTTTACATTTTCATGGCAGCCCACACATACACATGTACATAGCTATGAAAACCCAATATTGAAGATGCGGCTTTTCGTGAATATTCTGAACATTTTTGTTGGCAGCCAAAGTAGACGTACCTGACATGGAAGGAGCAGATGCCATCTTATATAGAAACAGAACAATCTCATTGAATATTCAATCCCATAAAGTCTAGAAACGTCTCGAATTGGAAGCAAACCAATGATAGGGTCGTTGAATTTTGGAATTAGAAGATAGATGATAAGAATTGAAAAGGGTTTACCGGTTTACCTAGAGCTAGAGGCAGAGCTTCGCAAAAATGGTATTGTGGGGAGTGGGAGTTATGTCGATGGGATTGGTACAATGAAAGAAGGTAAGGAGGCGTACGAGACAGATAACACCAGCTACAAGGAGATATCCAGTTTAGCTGAGGCCACACACATACCCTTTCATCAAGATATTTTTCTCCTTCTCCTCTTTGCTTTACAATAATAATAATAATATATATACATATATATATTGTCATCTACTGAATTTCTCACGTAAAGTTAATTAGGTTTAACAAAGGTTAATATTTCAATATATGTCAAAATTAGTTATTTATAGTATAATAGTGTATTGAATGCTATTAAATATATCAATCTTTCAATCTTTGATTAGTTCAAATGATTCACATTTACTTAAATGAGATTTTGAGTTCTATTTTTATAAATGAAAAAAATTAACATTAGAATAATTTTATACATTTGTAATCTGATCTAATTTGACTTGAGATTAGTCAAATTCAATATTGAATATAAAAAATTTATACACACAAAAAATTGCTATAAGGTACATGTAATTGAGTATTTGAAGTTATTTATAATTATTATAATTATATAATTAAAAATTATAGTGTTTGATGATAGTTATAATTGAAGAATAAAATATATAATGTTGTCTTTTAATATTTAGATTTAAATCTTAAATTACTTATTAATAATAATAATTTATTGTCAATAATAATAATAATTTAAAATATATATAAATTAAATACTTGGATGAAGAATTCCAATATATTAAAGTCCAAAAGATATCTCTCTTGACCAAAAAAAAAATCAAACGACTCTATTGTTGCAATAAAAAAAGCTTTACATTAATTAATTAATTAATTTTGATACAATATATGGATTAAGTAAAAAAAAACTAATTAACAATAATCATATGATTTAGAGAGGGCCCTAATCAGTGTAGTTTTGTGTCGGATCGTCACAGTTCTAATAATATTGTCATAGCTCAAGAGATTATTCATACCATGAGATCCAAGAAAGGTAAGAAAGGTTTTGTAACTATTAAAGTTGATTAGAGAAGGCCTATGGTCACTTGAATTGGAATTTTTTGAATGATACTCTTACACAAATTGGATTGAGTGAGCATTTCTGTTTGATTATTTTAAAATGTGTCTCTACCTACTCAATGCAAGTGCTTTGGAATGGTGAAAAGAGTCAGCCTTTCTCTCCCACAAGGGGCATTAGACAAGGGGATCCCTTGTCTCCTTATGTTTTTGTCTTTTGCATGGAGAGACTAGCTCATGGTATTGAGTTGGCTGTTAATGAGGAGTTGTGGAAACCTATCAAGCTAGTTAGAAATGGACCTCCCTTATCCTATCTATTTTTTTGCTGATGATCTTCTTATTTTTGAAGAAGCTTCCTTATCCCGGATGGAAGTCATGAAGGACTATATGGATAGGTTCTGTGCGTCAAGTGGGCAGAGAGTTAATATTGACAAAACACACGTTTTATTTCTTCGAATGTCCATTATAACAGGAAGCTTGAACTTAGTTCAATATCTAGTATCTCCATTACTTCTGTCCTTGGCAAGTATCTTGGGGTTCCTTTGCTCCACAAGCGTATGAGCAGGGCTACTTATCGCGGGTTGATTGACAAAACCCAGCAAAGGCTCAGTTCTTGGCGCTCCCGGTCATTATCGTTTGCGGGACGACTTACGTTATCCCAGGTAGTTGTGGCGGCCCTTCCAACTTATACCATGCAAACAACACTGCTTCCTAAGGGTGTTTGTGATAAATTGGAGCAAATGAATCGTGGGTTTATCTGGGGTTCAATAGAAGGTAAAAGAAGATGCCACCAGGTTGCATGGCATCAGCTTTGTCAGCCTAAGAGACTGGGTGGTGTGGGTTTAAGAAATCTAAGGATTTTTAATAAGAGCCTTATCACGAAGCTGGGGTGGGGGCTCTTGTCTAAGCCAAATGCTCTTCGGGTTTAGGTCCTATGTAGCAAATATCATTGTGAGGGTGGGAATGAGCTTTGGGTTACTCGTGCTCATAACTGCTCTACTGTTTGGAAAGGTATTTGTCATGTTTGGGATAAAGTCAAGGAGTGCACGCGCTGGGTTGTTAGAAATGGGCGTACTGTGAAGTTCTGGGTTGATGTGTGGATCCACCCAAAAGCATCTTTGACTAGTATGGTACTTATTGAAGTTCCTTACCATATGTTGGAGACGCATGTAGCTAACTTTGTCACTGATACTAGTTGGGATTGGAATGTTTTTCAGCATTTACTTCCTCATTGGGTGTGTCAAATGATAGCTGCTTATACGCCTCCGTCTCACGATTTCGAGGAAGATATACCAGTGTGGGCTCCTTCTAATTCGGGTGAGTTCACAACAAAGTCTGCTTATGGTTATATTTCTAGTGATATGCATCATGTTGGTACCGGTGTTTGGAAGTTAGTTTGGCATTGGCCTGGTCTGCAAAGGATCCGTTGTTTCCTTTGACTTTTATTGAAAGGAGGTGTCATGACTAATCAATTCAGAGCCACTAGAAATTTCTCTCAACATGCTAATTGTCCTAGGTGTGGTTACCACATGGAGGATTCTCTTCATGCTTTTCGTGACTGCATAATGATCAATAACTTGTGGCTGGTTGGTATCTAGCGTAAGTTTTGGGATAAAATTTTCAATGCTAGTCTGTATGATTGGATCTTGTTGAACCTCTCTAGCAATATTGGTTGAGACACTTCCACTGATTGGAGCATTATTTTTTGTTTCACCGTATGGTTGATCTGGAATAACCGCAACAAATTGGTGTTTGAAGGGGGAAATGACAGCATACACAGTGTGTTTTTATTAGCGAAATTCAAAGCAGCTGAGGTGCTTAATCTTCTTAATTTTTCTCCTTTTTGTCATGCTAGGGATACCACCCACCAGCAGATAGCAGTGGGATGGGAATTTTCGCTAAATGAGTGGATAAAGTGTAATGTGGATGGGTCTTGTATTAATGGTGGGCATCAAGCTAGCTGTGCTGGGGTGTTTAGAGATTGCACAGGGACTTGGATTTTTGGCTTTGCTTAAAATTTGGGTCCTTCTACCATCCTTTTTGCTAAGTTGTGGGCTATTTTTTCAGCTTTGCAAATGGCTTGGAATCATGGATTTTCTCGAGTTTGGGTGGAGTTTGACTCGCAAGTGGCAGTGAAGTTGATGTTGGACGGGTGTGGTGATTCTCATCCTTACTTTAATATTGTCAGTTCTATTAGAGATTTTTGTGAGAGGGAGTGGCAGATCTGAGTGACTCATGCTTTGAGGGAGAGTAACAGAGTTGTTGATTTCTTGGCTAATACTATGCATTCTTATCTGATAGGTCTTCATTTTTTGGAACAACCTCCTCAGGGATGTGAGACTATCCTTCTTGAAGATCTAGCAAATGTTTATTTCCTGCGTAGAGTTCTTGTGTAGCTGGACTTGGTCCTCCTTGTAACCAGAAAAGAAAAACAATAATCATATGATATATGGAAGTCTCACTAAAATGAACAATAACTAGTCTAGCCAAAGCCCTTCGAGGGTTGAAGATGTCCTTGGGATCATAATCTCGGACTAAACTTCAGTTTGTTGCAAACATTTATAAGAAAAACAATTGTTCTAACCAACCGGTTAAATTGAAAATCGAATCCCTATTCGGTTTAGTTGTGTTATTAAAATAAATGTGGTAAAAAACCAATCAAAATTCAATAAATCAGTGCTAAACTAATAAAACCGATTAGTTCAGCACCGGTCCAAATAGGAAGCCGGTTCATAAAAAAATTTATTACTTTTCAAGCATCACAAAAACGGCACCATCCTAATTCTTTAAAATTAAAAAGTTAAGACTAAGAATTAGAACTAGAATTAGAAAAAAACATAAATAAAAAATCACTGTAGCCCATTAAAGCCTCATGTGAGCCTATGGCCCACATTTAAATTGCTACAGGAAGCCAATGGATAAGTGCGTTGTTACCGGCCTTGTTTTGCCTTTTATGAGTGTTGTATTACGTGAATGCTTTAAGAACTCCCGAGACTTTGTTTTGACACGAGTGCTTGTCATATGCATTATATAATGTGATGTATACTCTTATGTAAATCATGGAAGTTATGTGCATGTACATATATGTACATATATATATATATATATATATATATATACACACACGCTTAAATTATTATTTTGTTATATATATATATATATAATATAATATAATTATATATATAATTATCTTTTTATTCAACTATAGGTCAATCATTAAATCATGAATTAATCTCTCTGACAGATTCAATTTTCATAAAATTGATCCTAACTCATGCTCAAAGTATGAGCAAAGCAAATGTCCTAACACATTGGTGAAGATTTCTCGAAACCAGATTATTCGAATGATTGGAATTGAAACTAACTGAATTGATAAGTTGAATACCTACGGCCGAGTTGCTCTTCACAACCGATTTTCTAAAACCAGCAGCCCAAGTAAACTCCAAACCATTGAAAACCCTCTAACCCACTGTGATGGAAGAGCATATCCTAATACAATTTTGATATTTTTATGATTAATAATGTATATTTTTTTTCATATTTTTTTAATATCATTTATCATATTTATTTTTTTATCACTTTTTTCATTAAATTTGACACTCTTAAAAAAAAATCAATAATATATACATTCTTAAAAAGAGTATATGATAATCTTTTTTCATACTAATAAGATGGATCAAATTCTTAAAATCAATAATAATTTGACCTATAAATGTTTTTTATGTTATTAGTTCATAAATGAGTATTTATTTTAAGAAAATGATTATTTCTCCTAACTCATTTTTTAATAATATTCATAATTATTAAATAAAAAAAATATTGAATATTTTTATATTCTCAAGATATTGTTTATATTTAATTTTTATTTAATATTTTTTTATTAAGTAAGAGAAATATTATTAAGAAGATATTTTAAAAGGATATAACAAAATTTTTATTCTAATTTGTAGTAAAAAAATTCCATTACATGTGTCAAATATATTTAATTTTTATATTTTTTATTGCATATAAGCAAGTTTATAATTATAAATAGTTTTTAAAAATTGGTTGAGTGGCACGTGTAATAATTTTTAAACAATAATGGTTATAATAATCATTTGCGTTGAAAAAAAAAAAGTAATAGTAGCTCTTCTTTCTTTTAACTTTTTTTTAAACCAGCAACAGCTTCGAGAGATTAAAAAATAAAATTCTGTCAAAAAAATGATAAAAAAATAATAATATTACTTACATATATTTACACATATATTATCTTATATATATAATTTTATTATTTAATTATAATTAATTTTATCTCAATTTTTTATATTTATATTCTGATTTTATCATGTACCGCCCAATTCAAAGAGATGTAGACACATGTGATATAAAAGATGCTTTATCCAAAGAAAAGTTTTTCCATCATTAATTAACGTTAGTGGTGATAAAATAAAAGAAGAAGCAAATGATGACAGATTTTATGCAGAGACTCTGGTAGCATTCGCGTTGTCACTTTCACCTTTGACTCTTTTCTCTTGGTGGCTGGTGCCCAAAACATACAAAACTTTCAGAGTGCTTTCATGGACAATGTGCATGGCCAGAACTCAATATCATAAGTAAGTGAAGAGGTAAAAATTTCAAAAAGGAGCCTTCACATAATGAATACTATAGTCACAGCCACAGCGAGGACTTCTGAATTGATATATAAAAGAAAATGTATATTAAATTGGTGCCTTTTATATTTAATGTCTTATTAATACTCGCGGTCATTTATGTGGAAACTCGAGAATTCATTGGTAAATGATCTGTATTTTCTTTTATAGGTTGTATCTAAAAATAATTAAAAACTTAGGCCGCCCACTTTGATTCTCTTGTCTAAGTTAGTAAAGTTATTTAAATATTTTTCTCCTTTTTTAAAATGAAAATTCAAAGAGATTTAAATAGTGGATGCTCTTTAGAATTCATAATAGCATGAGTTTAGCTTAAGAAAATGAGCAAGTGCCCATAGATTGTTGGCTTACGAATTACGATCCCCTCTTCTTGTCAGTAACTGTCAACATATACCTCTGGCTATAGAAAGTATCTATTCCCCCACCAATTTGTGAAGAAAAATTTTATTTATTTTTTCCATATCATTTACTTGAATGTTTGGTATTCAATAAATTGGAGGAGGAATTTTAGGAATTTATCCCATTTATACTGCAAGCATTGGAATTGCCAATTCTTAGTTTACAAAAAATTAAGAAAACGACAAGTGGCTATTCTCTATTTATATAGCCAGTCTCTTGGACCATCGTGTTGGTCACTTACCCTTTATTCTTTCTCTCTTTAAAGTTTAAACACATGGAAGCACCATTGATAACCCTAAAACATTCATTCATGATAAATTGTCTAAAAGTCACCTATATTTCCCATCTTGGCCGGTCAAGGCAATGCAAGTAGATGAGACACATGTTGTTTTATTTTCTCTATTTTTTATAAGTTCTATCTGCCAATGTTAAATTGTTGCGTTTTTGCTCCAACTGCTTTCCATTTCATTTCAAACTACCTCTTATTATGGCTTAGTGATTATTTTGTCATATTGGAATCCTCAACGTTTGAATATGTTCAGGCATATTCTACTTTCTTTTGTATGAACAACTATCAGATATAAGATCAGGGACGGAATTAGAGGCAAATAGTTGGGAGTGAAATTAAACAATTTAAGCAATATAAACTTGAACAATGGCTGTACCATTCACAATTTACATTAAAAAATCTTGAGCAACGGGGTGCTGTCATCCCTGGGGCATAATGTGGTTCCGCTAACTATGTATAGGATGATTCCACATCACAGTCTTAAGAAAGGATTTTTATTTTTATTTTAAAAATATATATATTATAAGAGTAGTTCCAGTTATTAAATTCATATTAATAAGTTGGGCAGATGAAAATTTGAATGAAAAGTCGTTTATTTAGAGCATTCATGAGTTACTTAGACTTGAATGGCAAGTGTTGTCCATCCACATTAATGGAGAAGTTAACACTTAACATAGGTGCTGATTGCTTTGCTAGATGGAGTTATTATCAAGACTTTTGGCTTGCATGGATCAGCATCCTATTATTCACTAACATGTTGGGGTGTTTAAATTCGATCTAAGTCGAAAATCAAATTAAAAAATTAAAATTTAATCAAAATTAAATAAATTTAGTATTTTTTAGTTTAGTTTTTTGAAAGTCAACTGGATTGAATTGGCTTTTAGTTTTGAAAATCAAAATTAATCTAATCTTCAAACTGATTAACATTATCTAATATATTTTTATTATTAAGTTTAAATTTTTACTTATAATAATTTTAATTTCTTATATATTTCTCTCACTTTATATGATTAAATATTATTTTTAAAAATGTGTCATTTTTATTTTTTATTTCCTTTATTTCTTATTTTTTTATTTTTAATAAGCTAAATTATTTTTAACTTACAACATTCTAGTTTTAATGTTTTTTTGGTAAAAAACTGATTAAATCGATCAAATTCAATAAATTAATTTAGATTAGATTAATTTTCAGAACGTCATCAATCCAATCAAATTCAAAATGATGCAAATAAAATTATTTGTATTAGTTAACTTTTTTACTCGAAACTAATCCAGACCGAACCACAAATATCTCTACTAACATGAAAGTGTCATATATGAGAGAAAAAGACACAACAAGTGATGGACTCACCATGCATAATGGTGCATCTTACTATAATAAAATTTGTGTCTTTCTCTCTGGTAACATGACATTCTTATGTTAGTAGTGAATAACTTGAGAGTCATAAAATCATTATCTGGCTTAGTTATGTTGATCCCTCTCTCTCTCTCTCTCTCTCTCTCTCTCTCTCTCTCTCTCTCTCTCTCTCTCTCTCTCTCTCTCTCTCTCTCTCTCTCTCTCTCTCTCTCTCTCTCTCTCTCTGACCGAGATTGTCAAGACTTTGGCTTACATATTTTTGTAGGTAGAATTTAATTACTAAATAAATTTTAGTTTGATCTCCCTTTATATGAAAACAGATTTAAAGATGTACATAAAATAATAAAATTGTGATTTTTAAAATATTATTTCTACACTTTAATTACATATACCTTCAAATACTTCATAACTTATCACTCTATAGTTATAATTCACGTTAAATACTTTTATTAATACCTAGCGTGAGAGATTGGGAGATTGAAAGATTCAGTTCATTCATATGTAGTGTAAAGAGAACTGTTGTATTGATTAATTGAGGGATGACTTAAGAATTCGGATTGCATGAAGTGTTGGACTTCTGGGAGACTTGACTATGTTAATTTTTAATAATTTATTTGCAGCTTTCTTATCCCGTATAATTTTGTGTATCTAATATTTTAAATTTTTTTTAGGCTTTTCTCCCTCTTCTTCAATGAATTTTTTATTTTATCTTAACAAAAATTAAATCTTAACAAAAATTAAATAATATACGAACTAACAAACACGTAATACCAATCAATAGGCAAGTATATGTGATAAATATAATGTGAGAAGATAAGAAGTTTAAAACAAATTTTATTTTATTCATTTTTTGGGTATATTTTTTTTCAGTGAAAGAAATAGGCCAGAGGCCCAATATTTTACAGTTACTTAAAAGTCCATATTTTGGTAATGGGGTCAAAACCTAATAAAGGGTTTTGTTAACAAATATTCTAAGGGTATTTGTTAAAGATACTAAAATAAAAAAATTTAAATAAAAAGGTAAAGACTTTCAAATTTTAATATATTAAATGTCTTATTTTTATCTAATATTGTGTTTAGATGTTTTTTATTAATGTAACGGAATGAAATAGGTGAGGATGGACCGAAAAGGGAATAAAAGGAATGGAACATAGTTACCTTTCTCTTTGTTTGAAAGATTAATAAGAGAACGGAACGGAACTTCACTAACCCATATGTTCCCTCCATTTCACCTCAATTTTAAAGGAAATAAAAGTTGAGTATTTGAAAAAAAAACAAAGAAAATGATTTCTCATGTGTTTCTTCTACTTCCTATATATTTTAAAACTTTTAAATAAGAGAAGTTATTTCTCTTTTTTCTCATTCATTTTTCTTTTTTCTCATTACTTATAATTCAAACATAGTGTAAAGTTTCTTATTTTAATATCCTTAACTTGATAGTGAAACTCAGGCAGGTGCTATTATATACCCTGCTAGCTTTGGGTGTATAATGCATCTTGTCTTTTACCTGCAATAGTAGATTTTTTTTTCAGATTAACATTTTTTTTTTAAGTTAGTTTTTTTTTTCAAGTTAGTCTTTTTTTTAGGTTAATTTTTTTTTACATATCATCATCATCACTATTATTGTTACAATAATCGTTCATTGTCGATCGGCCACCGTCTGTCGACCACCACTTTTTTTCGGTTATATTGTTTATTTTTTAAGTTGTATAACTGTGTAAATAATACAAATAAAAATAATACCAATTAAAACTATACTAATCCTTATATTTTTTCATAAATAATTGTGCATACTGAAAACTCTACAAATTTTAACTGGTAATATTTACACACAATAAAATCTGTAGAATTTTTAATATGCATAATTATTTATGAAAAAATATAAAGACTAGTATAGTTTTAACTGATAATTTTTTATACAGTTATGTAACTTAAAAATAAAATAGTAACTGCATGAACAGTAACTCTGGCTATGAACAATGTAATTTTTCGACGATGAACAATATTTTTTCTAGCAAGAACAGTGTGGATTCCGGTAATGAACAATATTTTTTTAACATGAACAGTATTTTCTCGTGCGTGAACAGTATTTTCGGTGATAATAGTGAACAGTAACGATAAATAATGCAATAGGTTATAGGTCGTTGATCATAATTATTGATGTATTTTTTAACATAATCAATGATTGAGATGCACCAAATACATCATACATCCTGCATAAGATGGTGTATACTTCACCCATACTTGAAACTGAATTTTATTGTTCACACTCTTGCTTTCTTCGTTATTATTATTATTATTATTATTATTATTTTGGTTAACTTGCTTTTTTTTTTTAAGGCCTACAACTCACTTTGTGGGTTAGGCGGAAGGGTCTCCTAATAAGACGCATGACACCTTAATGAAGCCCATGAGAAAGGGTGGGGATAAAAAACCTAAAGTTAAGATGGAGAACATACAGGGATTAAACTCCACTGCTTTGTCTGCTGAACTATCAACGGAGGACAATTTGCTTCCTCCTTACTTATGTAACCAAGCACACCCAAAAGACCTTTTGAAATTGAGATGGTGGCCCATTTTTTGCCCAATAGTTAATGCTCCCATACTTTAGTGCTGCTTCGCAGCTAAAAATAACAGCTTCACTTGCATGATAAACATTTGTCAGATGAATATTGATTTGGATGGTATCGATGAAGATTATGTTGAGCACCATGGCCCTGATGATACCTTCGCCCCATTAACTCTTCCAGCAACGTAAAGCCTTCAACTTTTTGGCCAGGTCATAGGAGACAGCCATTGCTGACGAACAAGTAACGACAAACTAGTCTTTTTAAAAGCCACCTCGAAGCCGTGACACAACTGATCATCTGCACATAACGGCCCAAGAACTTAAGCCCTTTTTATAACCTACTGTTTTCTCTCCCTTTTCTTTCTAACAAAATCAAGTTGCATCTATATGAATCCCTCAAATATAGAAAGGAAAAAGGTAAAAGACAAGATTATGATTTGCTTTCGGTGGCTTGTGCATATCTCTTTACCGATATTTTTGGGATTGCAAATAAGCACCTCGAAAGTTAGTGTACATGTTCACCGCTAATAGTCCGTGGAGAACATATCAATTATTATATTTTTATATTAAATAGTATATATATATATATATATATTTTTTTTTTTTTAATATTATTTATTATATATATTTATTATTATTAAAAGAATATAATATAAATACTTACTTAAATCTCTTTTAAAGATATAAGATGATAATTTTTCGAGAACATTTTCTTCTTCTTTGGCGGAAGCAGGGAACAAATTCTGCTGGCACTATAATAGAACAAATTATCTTACCATATGAAATAATTATATTCATAGAGATTTTTCTAGAAAAGAAATAATATAATTAGAGATATCAAGGATAAGAAAATTTATTTCTTACTAGATTAAACTATAGGAAATAAATTTGTAATTTTATTAAAGGCGTTTACAAACTGACACCCAGTACATGATATCAAGTGACAACCTCTTGCCTGAGCTTTTAGTCTGATCCCCGCTTGGAAGAAAGGTTTTCACAAATGAATCGGGTAGCTTGGAGGCTGTGCGTCTTGTGTCTGAACCGCTTACAACCTTTCATCACTGTGCTCCAGTGGTGGAAAGCAATTCACTGCTTAGTAGCTAGGATCTGGATGTGCCAAATCGATCGTATCTTTTTTTTTTTATAAATTTTACAATTATATATATATATATATATATTAAATAATAATTTAAGTACTTATTTAATCCTTTCATAAAGGAGCACTTGTGCTTAACTTTTTTGGCAAAAAATGGGACATTAAGTGTATGTTTAGATTAGAATTGGTAAATTTAAGTTTGATTAAAAGTATGTTTGTAAATTTAAGTTTAGTTAAAAGTGAATTTGTACTAACGTAATTTATGTTTGGTAATTTTTGTGTTAAAAGTAAATTTGATAAAATAAATATTAGTAAAAAATGAACTCCAACTGATAAAATTCATGTTTTTGATCAAAAGCACGTTTGACATAAAAAGTATGTTAAAACAGTAAAATCTAACAATTATTCAAACGAAAATTTGATCCGTTCGAGAATGGCAAAATCACGTTAGAATAGCAAACGGATTTCTAACTAGTATCCAAACATACTCTAAGTCATCTTCCTTGCTGCTGTTTGGAAACTCCACCAGTGAACTTGGGCGTGCATCTCCTTGCTGATGCTTCAGGATCTTGGTTTACTCATGAATAGCTGTTTCTTGGCTGTTTTTTTCCTTTTCCTCACTGTATTAAAAAAAAACATCGGATAAATAAAGACATTTTGCAAAAATCGAATTTCATCCCATTTTGTAAATCATGTTGATGGATAAGAAAATTTCAAATTTTACCTAATATTTATTTATAGAATAATAAATAAATGAAACGAGACAGACAAAATTCACATTATATAAACTATTGAGATTGAGAAAGCAAAAAAAATGGTTGAAGTTGAGATTTATGATAGAGATACTTTATTCTGCTCGGCAGCTCAAATCTAAAAACTAAAAAAATATTCACCAAAAAAAAAAAAAACTAAAAAATATGGTCAGTCTTAGACATAACCTTCTATTTTGAAAAAAAAAAATGCTCACAAATGTTTTATAACTTTTGTTTTTTATTAAATAAAATGGGCAAAAAGCCCAAAAAACAGAAGAAACTACTATGGCGCAGAAACAGGTGTTAAGCAACCTAGATTTAGTGAACTGGTAATTAAAGTCGTAGTAACCACATTTAGAGTTTTAATAAATAAACTTCTTTACTTTTAATTAAATTAGAATGACACCGTCCAATGCATAGAATCGTAAAAAAATTAAATATTTAAAAATAATATATGATAATTATCTGTTATTATAAAAATAATGTAAATATATTATTTTCATGTGTAATCATCATCAAAATAGAAATTTTATGTTAGAGTTTAAATATTTATTTTATTTTTTAGAGAGTGTTACTAT
Organism: Ormosia semicastrata; assembly: GCA_029884595.1. NCBI lineage: Eukaryota > Viridiplantae > Streptophyta > Magnoliopsida > Fabales > Fabaceae > Ormosia > Ormosia semicastrata. The sequence goes on from JAQQTO010000055.1 coordinate 1,624,359, forward strand.
CAAGTTTATATTAAAATATTATTAGAATATTTTAAAAAATTTAAAAATTATTGAAAGAGTGTTTGAAACATTAAAAGTCACCAATGTCATAATAACTTCATCTTTGTATATAATAATACAATAATAATAATATTATCATAAATAGTGCATATACTTATTTTCATACTCTTCTCAATATCATTTATTATATTTATTTTTTTTATCACTTTCTCTCACTTAATCACATTATCTAAAAAATGTAAAAAATAATATTTCATATATAATGATGTAAGACAATTATTTTTAATAATAATATAATTTGACATCATAATAATTACATATACATATATATTGTTAATTAACTTAAAAATGGTCACCAAATAGTTCATAAATATGATTGATAACGTTAAAATAAATATCAAAACTAAAAAGTGTTCAAGGGCTTCAAGCCATTAAACTTTCTATCCATATTTTTTCTTAAAAAATAAAAGGGTGTTCAGTAATAATCATACATGCAATAAAGTCATCTGCTCTTAAAAAAGGTGTTTGATAATAATTATATAATTAAAAATGACACTTAACAATAATATTGAAGGAATGTGTAATTATTTTTTATTTTTTAATAAGATAATAATAATAATAATAAAATTAAATTTATAATAAATTATTGATGACATAACCTAAAAATAATATTTATCAGAATTTCATAAACTCGATTTTTTTATATATTATATTAATTGATTAATAATTAATTCTTTTAACTTCATAAATGTTTCAACAGTAATGTTATCTTCATACCGAATAATTTTAGAAAAATATTCTAGCATTTATATTTGGACTTTTCTCTTTAAGGAATTGATAGATGGATTGACCGTTAAATTTTTTTAGTATAAAAGTGATAGCAATAACAGGCAATTAATAGAAAATAAATAAATTTAACTATTTAAATGTATTTAACAAAGTTTTGAATAATAGTTAATGAAGAAAATAAAAAGAGAATGGAAACATTTCCATATTAGGAGATTTTAAAATAGATAAGAATTAAAGGGCAACTATTTCTCTTGTTCCTAAAGCTCAGTCTTTGTTCTTTAAAATTGAAATGCATCGGGAGAACTCAGGATAATGGTATGGTATTATGTTTCATTCATTTATTAATATTTTAAATAAAGAGAGTAACTTTGTTCTTTTCTTTTCTTTTCTTTTCTTTTTTATTTTTCAATTTCTCATTTATTCTATTTGGGTATATTAATGAAAATTTATCTAAATATTGTGCAAGATTAAAATATTTAGTCTAAATTGGAAATTAAAATGTCCACTTGTCAAATTCTAAAACACGTGTGTTGATTATCATGAAAATCAAAACGATTTTTTATCACATTTTTTATATAATTTTTTTATATTTTTTATATTATTAATTATATTTTTTATTTTTTTAATCATAATTATTAAAATATGAGATAAAAAATAATATAAAATCATCATTTTATAAATAAAAACAACTTTGACTAACTTTTTCATATTAAATAGTTGTGGCACACAGAATGTCCAATAAGTTGATAGAACCATGGGCATATACCATACTAGCAAAGCAAATGGATAAGGACGTGGGCGTGGAGTATATATATATACCAGAAACAAGCAAATCACAGTAATAGTAGTAGTAGTTGGGTTCAATATAATAATGGGAACAAAAAGCCGACACTAGTCAGTTTTTTAAAAGTAACGTTACTTACACACTTAGATTTATAGATTTTTTATATAAATTTTATTATTTAATTATATATTTTTAAAATTTTAATTTAATTTTATCATATAAAATAATATGAAAAAGATGTCTTATTATAAAAAATAATAATATTATCACATTATTTTTTTATTACATTATTATTTATACTATTATTTAATAATTATAATTAAGTAAAAAAGTGATCAAACAAGTTAATGTAATTAATAATATAAAAAATAATATTAAAAAATTATAATTATATTATAAATGTATAAGATGCCTTTTACTTTTCTTACAATTCCAAATCAAATCAATTGATTCCATTGACAATCATTAATCAATGCATCACAGGGACAAGCACAAAAATTTGTAAAAGTTTAGGATAAGATGTAAAGGACTTTTAGTTTTATATTCCAAATTGTTTATTTGATAATTCATGAAGCTAAACAAAAATATAATTAAAAAATATAATAGACATAGATTAAAGAGTAATTGCCGTTTTATTTGGGGTGGGTTGATTATCAATGCATTTGTCTTATTTAAAGTTATTCCCTTTAAGGGATGACTATGTTCATTTTTATGTATGTGTTGTAATCTTTTAATTTAATGATTGACTCAAAATATTAATGTGTGTTGATTTAAATAAAAAAATTAAATTTTTTAAACATAAAATTTTGAGTTTGATTCATATATATATATAACACATTTAAAAAGAATTTTTGCTTAAGTGTTTGAGCATGTTTGGATAATTTAGCTTATCACTTATTAAATAAAGAAATATTCTGAAATATTGAAAAATGATTAACTCAAAACAATACAATTGCCTCTGTGGTCTTTGTTTTGCATCTTTGGATTTCCACTTAAGCATTAACCAATTAACCAATAAATATAATTATACTCTTATCCATATATGAGATTTTGGCCAAATTTTAAGTCGTTAATAGGTGTATTCTATGTCTTCATTACAGCATTAAGGAAAATTTTAAAATATTTGTTAGATTTATTTTGGAATATGCCTTTAAAATTATCCAAAAAATAGTTAGTCCAAGTTAATACAAAATTTGAGTTAGGATAAGTATAAGTAATCCCATGATTCCCATCCATTTGTTTAGAAAAATTCTCAAGCATTTTGGTAAAAAAATACTCACTGATTTGGTTTTAAAGAGAAGTTCTTATATATTCATAAAGAAAAGTTATGTTCATGATGGAAGAAAAAAAAATTCTTCCTCCAATATCTTATGAGAATTTTTCGTTTACAATGATAACAATGTCAAAAACGTCACCATCGCCGCTCCTCAAAGTAGAAGCACGTATTCTGGCGAGAGACCTGCATTTTTATTTTCATTTTTCTAATAATAAACAGCGACAAAAAAAAAGTAAATAAATTTGTAGCAAAAAAGAAAACAGTAAGTAATAACATAATGAAGAATCGCCACGTACACCACCTTCTGTCTCTTTCCCTTACTATGCTATAAAGTATAAACTCAGCTCTGGTTGTCTGCAACCAACACGTCACAATTATCACTCTCCCTTAACTTTTTCTGCTTTTCCATATTCCAATTCTAATTCTATCTAATCTTCCCTTCAGTTCCGCATCTGAGAAGAGCAAAGAAGAACCTACATAGTGATCATCATCATCATGTCTAGTCAGACTAAGCTTGGTCGACTTCCCAGTATCAGAGACCGAGTGGAAGATACCCTCTCTGCTCACCGTAACGAACTCATTTCTCTCCTCTCCAGGTTCTTCTTCATCATTCATCAATCCCATCTTTTATTTTGTTAATTAATATTGTTTTCTCATCATCACGGTTTTGATATATATTTTATGAATATGCATGTGTCTGTCTCTCTCTGTTTCGGTTTTATGGCTTTTACTTTCAGTGAGTTGAGTGTATTGATACTGATACTTTTTACTATGTTTGACTTTGAAGGTATGTGGCTCAGGGGAAAGGGATTTTGCAACCCCATAGTTTGATTGATGAGCTCGAAAACAACCTTGGTGAGAATCAAGCAACAGTCGATCTTAAAAATGGCCCCTTTGGCGAAATCATCAAGTCTGCACAGGTCAGATTCCCTCTCATAACTTTGGTTTAGATCAAATAATTCTCTCACATAACTCTCTCTGGCCTTATTATTAATAGTGGATCGGCAATTTTTTATTTTATTCATTTTATTATTACTTAAATGAAGAAGTTAATGTAATTTATTCTATTTTTGTGAGTTATAAAAAGAGTTTTAAGTGTTTACAGTTTTACCTTTTTTTTAATTAGAGTTTAAATAAATATTGATGATAATTTTGGAAAGTCAAAATGGACACGAAAAATCATGAAAATACTAAATTCAGATTGGCCTAATTCACTCAGGTGAGTACTTATGATTTATGCAAGAATTTATCTGCAACTCACACCCACATCAGGACGATTGTAACTTACGATCAGTATTATTATTATTATTATTATTATTATTATTTTTCAAAATGTGGGTAGTGAGATTTATCCATTTTACACTTTTACCCCTTTTTTAAAGTTATGTTTTAATTGTTTTAATTATTTTATATGAGTTTTTAGGAACAGTAGGACACCAAAGACGTAATCGCCATATAGTAATAGATAATAGATAATAGATTTATTATTATTATTATTATTATTTGTTTTTCTCTCTAGCCTTATTTTACTCACTCTGTATGTTACATATACTTATATATGACAATTACAAGTTTTACCGTCTAGAAACTAGAAACACTTTGGACCTTAATTTTATAACTGAAATTCAGTTTCCTTTTTATGCTTAAACGAAAAGGTTTAATATTGCACATTTCCACCAAAGCATTATGTATATATATATTTTATCTATTCGGAACAACTTGCATTCACTTAAAATTAAATCTGATAGTAATTGAAATTGTGGCATGAAATTGTCATATTCGGGAAAGTTACTTCACATCTGAAGATTTAAATATCGTATGAAAGTGTGTAGCATTATTTTTTGTTACAGGAAGGCATAGTTTTGCCTCCTTTTGTGGCAATAGCAGTTCGTCCAAGGCCTGGTGTTTGGGAATATGTCCGTGTTAATGTCTATGACCTCAGCGTGGAGCAGTTGAGCGTTTCTGAATATCTCAGCTTCAAAGAAGAACTTGTAGATGGAAAGTATGAAATCTACTACTCAACTTTTATTATAAGAAATAAACTCTCTGACCTTGTACTGTAACTCAATGGCTGTTATAATGACAGTTTTTGTTTTATGTTGTGCATTAGGATTAATGACAATTTTGTATTGGAGCTCGATTTTGAGCCATTTAATGCAACATTTCCACGTCCAACCCGCTCATCCTCCATTGGCAATGGTGTCCAATTTCTCAACCGCCACCTTTCTTCAAGTATGTTTCGTAACAAAGATTCCTTGGAGCCCTTGCTTGATTTCCTCCGAGGTCACAAATATAAAGGCCATGTAAGTTTGCTGTGCTATGCACTTTTTACTTAAAATAAAGCCATTATACTAGATGACACAACAGTTATAGTTTAAAAAATGTGACTTGACCCTGTATTTCTCTGTCTCGCTCTCTCTTAAAGATATGTCACTCAACGTCATATTTCTATTTTGTAATTTTTGTTTTGATATGATGAATCTATAGATAGTGAAAAAAAAAATTTCTCCCTTGTTGTCATGTTACAGGGACTGATGTTAAATGATCGTATACAAAGCATTTCCAAACTTCAGTCTGCTTTGGCCAAGGCTGAGGATCATCTTTCTAAGCTTGTACCTGATACACCCTATTCTGAGTTTGAATATGTGTAAGCTTATCTTTGATAATGGGTTTACATGTCTTGATTTTGCAGCATGAATGATGTAAGAATTTTTGTAGGATTTTAATTTAAAGTTTTTTCCTTTGACTCTTTTCTGCATGTAGATTACAAGGACTGGGTTTTGAGAGAGGTTGGGGTGATACTGCTGAACGGGTATTAGAGATGATGCATCTGCTATTGGATATTCTTCAGGCTCCTGATCCTTCTACGCTAGAGACTTTTCTTGGGAGAGTGCCCATGGTGTTCAATGTTGTTATATTATCTCCTCATGGCTACTTTGGGCAAGCCAATGTCCTGGGTTTGCCTGACACTGGTGGCCAGGTATTCTTATTTATCATATGCCATAAGAACAGTTGAGCTGGACATGGATACATTGTTCAGTGCCCCCTCATTTCCTTAGTCATTTCCATCCTTTTGTCTCTTGCATTGTTTGAGTTATATATTATATATGAGCGCCATCCTACATGAAAGGTTTTTATCTGCAGGTTGTTTATATACTAGATCAAGTGCGTGCCCTTGAGAATGAGATGCTCCTTCGGATCCAGAAACAAGGACTTGATTTCACTCCTAGAATTCTAATTGTAAGTGTAACTTCTTGGGTCAGTTTCTTTGTATTTGACAAGGTTGATTTCTAGTTAATTGTTTTTTCAGTTCGAATCAAATTAAAATTCTCTGCTGTTCTAAAGGTTACCAGGTTAATACCTGATGCAAAGGGGACAACATGCAACCAGCGGCTAGAAAGAGTCAGTGGTACTGAATACACTCATATTTTGCGAGTTCCATTCAGATCAGAGAAAGGAATTCTCCGTAAATGGATCTCAAGGTTTGATGTATGGCCTTATCTGGAGACTTATGCAGAGGTAAATGTCCGTCAACATGTATAGTGTGAATTAGTCAACTGATCATGAACCATTATAAGGAATTAATTATTTCTTAGCATAGTTTAGGCATGGGAAAGAGTTCTAAAAACACATTTTTATACTGCATGTGCTAGTCTTCCCATTTAATATTGATGGTTATGTGTATCAACAGGATGTTGCCAGTGAAATTGCTGCTGAGTTACAGGGTTATCCTGATTTCATCATTGGAAACTACAGTGACGGGAATCTTGTTGCATCTTTATTGGCTTATAAAATGGGAGTTACACAGGTTCTTATCCCTCTTATTTGTTATCTTACTTTGACATACAAAATGTGAAAGCTCATGTTATATTCTGCTGAGAATGCAACTTAATAGATTTTAATGTTCATATATATAGTGCACAATTGCGCATGCACTGGAGAAGACAAAATACCCAGATTCAGATATATATTGGAAGAAATTTGAGGATAAATATCATTTTTCATGTCAGTTCACTGCTGACCTAATAGCCATGAATAATGCTGATTTTATCATCACCAGTACATACCAAGAGATTGCAGGAACGTAAGTATATTTTTCATGATATATAGTGCACTTCCTGATTTGTGATAAGTCATTTCATATGATTCTGCTTTATACCTTTCTCCCCTTTATTGTGCTTGTTAATATTATCAATTATATAACTTCATCCTTTCATTCCTTTGCCAAGCTCATGATTATTTATTTTGGAGATAAAATTATCATACAAGTGATTGCATGTTGTTTAAAAAACATATGCTCCCAAATGGCACATTCCCAGGCTTATTTTAAATGTGATTGGCTTCTATTTGTGGAACCCTGCGTACCCATTTGGCATTACATTCGCAGGCATCGTATGACTGTCCTAAGGAACTTATCCTGTGTTTGGTGTAACATAATTTGTTGTCTCAAGATTCCTAAATTATGTATGACGACTGTGATTTTTATAGCTTATTGAAGTCCACTCAGTTTATGATGCTAAAGATACCTAGTTATTTCTTTTGTCTTGGAGATCTCTCTGACAGGCATATGAGATTGTGGGCTAGTTACCATTTTGCTTAATCATCCTCTTTAGGCTTCTCACATACCCATCCCTGGTGCTAGCTTACTTTTCTTTTTAAGTTTTTTTTTCCCTAATAATTTACATATATATTTTGGTTTTCAGTTATGCTAATGCTGCTCATGTCATCTTCTTATGTTGTCTTTCAGGAAGAATACTGTTGGCCAGTATGAGAGCCACAGTGCTTTTACTCTTCCTGGACTCTATAGGGTTGTCCATGGCATTGATGTTTTTGATCCCAAGTTCAATATTGTCTCTCCTGGAGCAGATATGTCAATATATTTCCCCTACTCTGAAAAGCAGAAAAGACTTACAGCCCTGCATGGTTCAATTGAAAGGCTATTATATGATCCTGAACAGACTGATGAGTACATGTGAGTCTATTTCAATTGCTTAAATTTTTAATTTAGGTTATTTAATTCTACAAGAATCTGTATCTCCATAAGTAATTGGTCTTCTGATTAATTTAATAATTCTACCTTACTATCCGTGGTCTAGAGGGTCAATATGAATCAAGGTCAATTTAGTTGTCTGTTATGCATCATGCACAAATTTATATAATTATGGTCCATTAGATTCCAGTCATCACTTGTCCTTCAGTCATGGGGCCATTCTCTACTGTAACTTGTGATAGGCAGTAGACAATCAGTACCGATGTCTGGTTTGGAATCCCACCCTGACCTCTACGTGTTTATTTCTCATAAGGGATAGAATATCTAAAGCTGTTTGTTAACTGTTGAGAAGCACATCACATTTATCAGATTTGAGTATGTGACTATGACAGTTAATGAGTTTATCTTTGTCTATATGTGGCAGTGGTTCATTGAATGACCGGTCAAAGCCCATAATTTTCTCCATGGCAAGGCTAGACAGAGTAAAAAACATAACTGGTTTGGTAGAAAGCTATGCTAAGAACGGCAAATTGAGGGAACTGGTCAACCTTGTCATAGTAGCCGGTTATATTGATGTAAAGAGGTCCAGGGACAGAGAAGAAATTGCAGAAATTGAGAAGATGCATGATCTCATGAAGAAGTATAATTTAAATGGTGATTTTCGGTGGATTGCTGCCCAAACAAATAGAGCACGTAATGGTGAGCTGTATCGTTACATAGCAGACACAAAAGGTGCTTTCATTCAGGTATTATACTAATGTCTCTTTACTGCTTGATTGACCCCTCAGGCATCATCAGTAACTATTCCTCTTTACTGCAGCCTGCTTTCTATGAAGCTTTTGGACTTACAGTTGTGGAGGCCATGACTTGTGGGCTCCCCACATTTGCTACTTGCCATGGTGGCCCTGCTGAGATCATCGAGCATGGTATATCAGGATTCCATATTGATCCTTATCACCCTGACCAAGCTTCTGAGCTATTGGTTGGATTCTTCCAACGATGCCAGGAGGACCCAAGCCATTGGAATAAAATATCTGATGGTGGTCTTCAAAGAATTTATGAAAGGTAGGTAATCTTGGTAAAAATTGGTAGATTTTTTTTGACACTTATCCTAAGCAAACAATAAACAGGTACACGTGGAAGATCTATTCTGAAAGGCTTATGACCTTGGCGGGAGTTTATAGTTTCTGGAAATACGTCTCCAAATTAGAGAGGCGTGAAACTCGACGATATATTGAGATGTTCTATGTCCTTAAGTTTCGTGATTTGGTGAGTGATATTACACCTGTTCTGTTAGTTTCAGAAAAAGCGTTGGGATGCTATCATGCGGGATTATGAACTTTACCATCTTTATGTCTATGCTTTTTAAATTTATAGAACCTAGGGTAATAGAAACATAAGGCAGTTGTTACTAGCTTGGATTTCAATTTTGTGTTCTACAACTTTTTTCCAGGCAAAATCTGTTCCGCCAGCAAAGGATGATCCAAATTAACCGGTCAGCAGCTTATGTATTTTCACCAAGGATTGACTGCAGACAATAAAGAGTCTTGTATGTATATAAAAGTCTGCTTCTTGTGTTGTAAAATCTTGTTCTGCCGACCTAGAGGAGTTTCATGGAAGCTTGTCTATGTTCTTTGATTATGTCAGAAATGCTTATAAACCAAAAATAAAATAAAATGCTGGGTACTGGTTGTTGGATGTCTCTTGCATAGCAGTTGCCAATCATTTTGACCTGGAAGGACTTTTGGTCCAAGATATGCTGCCGGTAGTTTAATGTAATTGTTATTTTTGGGATGAGCATAGCAAGAAAATGGTAGTAAGATGGTTAAGAATAAACCATGCTGAATGTTGTAACTACTTAAAAAAACCTCAGAACAAGAGAGTTCATTTCCACGTGAATGGGTATTGCTTTCGATCAAGGCCCCATGATCTGTTTTGTGGGCGCTGTATATGATGCAATGGTTAAACTCATCAGTGCACTGCTGGGTAATAACACAGCACGCTAATGGGCTTGAATTAGAATTTTTTTTAAAGCATCTCTTTTAATCTTGAATTATAAGTGTATAACCCTGGAAATTGTTTTGGAAAATGTTTAATGCACATCTCTTACCCTCGTATCACTTTTATATGTGTAAGATAGCAGATGTGCAGACAAAACGAGTTGGAATTTGCTAACATTATACATTTGTTTTTGTTGGTCCCTAACTCCAACCCTTCTCATATTTTTCAAGTCAAAAAGATAATTAAAAAAAAAGAAAGAAAGAAAAAAAGAAAGAAATAGGTCGAGGGAAAGAGGCCCCAACGAACTCGTAGTCTTTGCTTTGGATTTGTATCCACAAGGCGAGGCGTACAGAGCCATTGGTCCTCTGGAAGTGTGCGCATAAGAAGGAAAAAACGTTGAGGTTTTTCTTGTAATCTAGCTCAGTACTTATCGTTGGTCATTTATGTCAGATAGGAGGAATGTCTTTCCGCCCCCATTCCGTGGACCCCATTAGGGCAGTCTTACTTCTGACACCTGTGACAGAGGCTATGCTAACCAGCTTTTTTGACCCTATGATCCACACTCCCCAACATGTTCACATGTCACCCAAAAATGGTATTTCTTCACCTCTCTCGCTTTCAACGGTCAAATACTCATTATCTACAACATGTTAAAATAATTGGATTACACACTACCCAGTGAAATACTTCCCTTCCTTACTATATCCTCTTGCACAATTCATGGCCCTCTGTTCAACATTCTTTAATTAACCCGTGCCTCATTCCAAGCTTTATTTAATTTAATGATTTAATCTGTATTTTGCCTTTCGATGCAAATAAATAATGCAAAATCTAACACATTCACACTCGAAACTGGGTTTTAAGTTCTTGAATCTGACAATACTACCACTACCACTACCACTGGACATACATACACCAAAGTCCCAAATCATACAGTTTAATTTAACATACGTGCCGCAATGGGCCAATGACCAAATAAGCCACAAACCTTCCACATAAATTAATGCCGTTTCTGGCACGAAAGATTGCTCACAAGTCACAGCAATAGGTTAAACTCGTAACACTAACAAAGTGTAAAATAAAACACCAAGGCTATCTATTTTACCTTGACCAATGTGCTTCAAGGTTGGGGGGTTGCGCCATAGCTCTCTATCCTCCCCTTACCATGTGCACTTCCAAGGAATACAAACTACCCTAATCTGCTTAACTAGTACTAGTGAATAATTAAAACAAGAGATACACACAAGTAGGAGACACTGCCCCCTAGAGTTGGCCAAACGAGTGTGCGAGATAAGCCAGTGCTCCTACAAGGGGTGCGTTGATATAAGTAGCTGGCTCTGATTGCTCATAATCTGACCGTTCATCCGGGAACCTATCATGCTGATCTGGCCCTCCAACAACGGCGCCCACTAGAATGTTGGGGTTGGGGGATTGTGAGTTCATCACACTGAATCCTGCTGAGCATTGGATCTTGCCAGGGTGTACAGCAATGGACGGAAGAGATGAGCCCCTGTGGTGTATCCTTCGAGGGTAACTTGGACCATACCCCACCATGTAGGACATCTTTAAGGGGTTGTCTCCTAGCAAGTAATCCACCTAGAAAATAAGAATAAATCAAGTTCAATTAACAAGGACTATGCACAGTCTTTTGTTAATAGCACCATTACCATACTAGACTAGACTAGATGGAGTATTAAGGTCTCATTTGATTTTGTACCTGTTTTTTGGCTATTGCCCGGAGCCTTTTTGGAGTTACAGTGGTTCCACCACAGTTCACAACCATGTGGGCTGAGGTCAAGTATTTGGCATAGATTAAGAGTAGGAAGGAGGTGGACGTGACATACTGCATGTTGCTATCACTCATCTTGAACAGAAGTCCACCTGCTTAGTTTTTCATGTGCAAGGAACCAAAAGTAACCGTTACAGATTGGACCACACCACACAGTTGAGACTGGGAGAGGGAGAGAAGAAAGAGAAAGGGAAAGGAAAGAAAAGGAACCTCACCTGGGGTATATTGGGTGGAAGAGAAAGAGGCCCCAGGAATGAGAGAACAGATAAAATTGTCCGCGTGACCCTTGTAGTCATGAAGGGATTGCACCTTTTGAACAAGAAATTCCTAAAATCAAAAGCACAAACGCAAGTTGGAAAAAATTATAATTGTTACTAGCACTGCAAAATGACCAATAGAAGAAAATGTGATGGAATTTGGACCTTAGAAAGAAGTATCCTTGCTCCAACATGCTTGTTATCCCACCCAAAGGTATTATCATACTCTGCAGCCCCAAGTGTCTGTCCATTAACCTTAATGTAGTTTAGGTACATTGGGTTCTTAGTAGCCTTGTGCAGCCAAGCAGCACCCCACAAAAGCTCATCCTGACACATTTTTTCAGGGCAACAAAGTAAAGAATTTTTTAGTTTACTTCCCACAAAATGAACAACATCAAATGGGCAAATTGAAATATTAGAACTTTACCTGATAACCAGAGTAAGAGCAATAGAAGGGGCATACAATGGGCTTCAAGCCATTGCTGTAGGATCCCCTGTATTTATCAGCAAACTGAAAAACCTATACCCATAAACAAGTACAATGTCAGATTTTGAACATTATTTGGGAGAACTCTACTCCATTCATCAAAATATTGTTTTCCTTTAGAATCAAATAGTTACACTGATAGCCCTCCTAACTAAAGTTTTGGAGTACATGGGGTCAGTTTTTTTGAAAACCAGAGAAGCAGCTGCAAGAGCCGCAGCGGTTTCCGCGGCCACATCTGAACCGGGGGTGTTTCTGTCTATCTTATAGACACTTCTTGGGGTATCCATGTCCTCAGGTCTCTCCCAACAAGCGTGGTCCTTCTTAGCATCTCCCACCTGCAACGCAAAACCAAAGTCAATATCAGTTCCCATATATGTTTTCTCCCTAGTTAAATGTATTTCAGTATGACATGACAACATCAGGAAATAGAGTTTAAGGATTAGGACGAAGAGAAAACTAACCTGAACATAAATGGTGTCTGGATGTGCAGTTGCTTTGAGAAGATAATCAGTCCCCCAGCGAATGGCCTCTCTGGCATTCTGCAATTCGCCTTTCATTACACCGCCAAACTCAATAACACTCCATGAAAGCATGGTGGTGGTGAAGGCCATGGGAAAACCAAACTTGACATTGTCCCCTGCATCGTAGTACCCTCCAACCAAATCAACCTGCATTGCATATTTACACAGAAATAAGGAAAATGCACAAGCCAAAACACACAATAACTGAGAGTGTAAATGCAATGGCAAACAATAGAGGGTTATGTGATATTATAATTATACATGTATGGCTGAGCCATCAGAGAGACCAGAGTCCCTCCTCCAAGACATCCTCTGATTGGAAGGGAGCTTCCCTGACCTCTGACCTTCAAAGAAGATGATGGATTTGGTGAGAGCATCTCTGTAGTTGTGAGTGGCAAAGCGAGGGTGGCGGTGGTGTAAGGGTTGATGGTAATGGGCAGGAAAGGAATGACAATGCAGCAGAGTAGCAGAGATGAAAGAAAAAAGGAAAAGCAAAAAAGTCATGTTGAACTGCCCAAAACCCAACGTAATATCGACCCAACCAAACCAACAGCCGCACTGCACTCTCTTCTTTGGCCTCTATTTATAGAGCAAAAGCTGCCTCTCTAACGTCCTGCTTGCTTGATTTCAAGTTACAACAATAATTAGGTCCGCATCTTACAACAGGGTTCTGCCTTTAGTCTAGCTATTTTTATTCAAAAACTAGAAAAATTCTGGGAAGTTATCTAGTTCACCGTGCAAACACACAAGAGAAGGGTAGAGAATTAATAAGCCAGTGGTCAGATGTAAATTTTATGCATACTATGGTTGGATCAAATAGATAAGAGAAGTCTTAATTTGTAATTTCTATTAATATATTTTTATGAAACTAAAATAGTAAATTTTGAATTATAACAAAACATTCAATATATTAAAAATTTAAAAAAAAACTTTTTTTTCATTTAAAATTTATTATTTTAATTTTTTCTTAATAAATGTTCTTTACAAAATCATATTTTTATTAGTAAGTTTCCTATAAATATTACTGTAAATGTTAGTTTACACGTTTGACTTGTCTTAGTTTACACTTTTGACTTGTCCTCCCTTTGAAATAAGATAATATCTTATTATATTAAAAAAATAAGATAATCTCTTATCTTTTTAAACTTTGTTATACCAAAATATACAAAATTATAAAACACAAGATTATAGTAATATTTGATTAGTTCAAGTAGTTCAACACTTATTTCTTTTAAACAAAATCTCAACTTTAAGTCTTGTGAATAAAAAAAAAATAATATTGTAATAGTTTTATACATTTATGATCCAGTTCAACTTGACTCTAAATTAATTAAAATTCAATGTAAATTCTGAATATCAAAAAGTATACACCAAAAAAATAAAAGCAAGATTATGATTTGTAAGAGATTTCAGGTTACTACCACTTGTTTGTAAGTTTAGTAGTTAAATTAGTGGGAAAAAAAATGAATAAAGATGCTAGGTTCACTTCAAGCCCAATGAATACATTTTTTTGGGAGCAAGTAGAAGGAGTATTATTATTTAATCCAAAAAAGAATTTATGTGTCTTCATAGGATTTTTTTATTTTTATTTTTATTTTTATTATTATTTTTTATTATTATTATTTAAAAAGTTGATAAAAGTCACTCCAAGAATAAAGAGTATACTTCTGTGAATTGTATGAAATATATGTATAATTTGAATTATTTTGAAAAAATACAATATCACCGAAAAAAATAGTGAGATTGGATATTATTCACTACTTACATGAGAATATGTAAGAAGTGTGTAATTGTAAATTTATACATGTATAATTACTCTAAAAATAATTTCTATCAAAAGGTCCATTTTATGTTTCATGTCAAATCTATTGTTAAAACTTAAATGGGTTAACTTAACGGTGAATTAGTATGTGATGCGTAAGTAGGTAGATGATCGAATATTAGTTATAATAATATTTTAGATTAAATCATAGAGAATATTTTTGTGAATTTTTTAATCTTAGTGTAGATGACATGTCTTTAACCAAACTTAAAATATGAATTAATTGAAGTATGCGTAAGTTGACAAGACATCACCTAACTACATTAAAAAAAAAACTTAATAGACTTTGAAAACAAAGTGAACATTTGCCGAGTAATATTAATGATATATATTTTACTTTATAAAATTTTATGATATTTCTACAATTTTCTCATGAACTATACTGTTCTAGACCGTAATTCGGGGTCCTATAAGAGAAGGCTAACCCGACGTAGGAATTACGGGATCCCGCCGCCATCACCTCAGTTAGGCCTTCCGAAGATCTGGTAGAATCCTATAAATGCATTCCTTAGGTCTACGCAGGACCTGACACCCGCCACTTATGACCCCTAGGGTGTGGGGACCATAGCTGTCTGCTGCAGTAGGTGACCATTAACGCAACATCCCTAAACTTTAGGGATATGTCTAAACGATCGTGGGAGGGAGGCACCCATCGCCAAGGCTCTGCCTGAACGAACGTGGAGCAGAAGCACCTCCCCATCAGGCCACAATCTTAACGTACCTGTACCTCACTCTGATCATGAAGGGATCATGCGTATGCTTTATAAGTATCATGTTAAGTTGTTCTATCTATAAGGATGATGATAATATAGTGAAAACCTCTTTTATTCCTTGCCTGACTTGAGTGCTAGAGTCCTTTTGCAGGTACCCAACCCCCCTTGGATCACCGGGCAGTAGCAGTAGAAGGAGGAAACCATCATACACGTGTCTTCTCAAACACTTTTCGGTTC
Source organism: Ormosia semicastrata (assembly GCA_029884595.1). NCBI lineage: Eukaryota > Viridiplantae > Streptophyta > Magnoliopsida > Fabales > Fabaceae > Ormosia > Ormosia semicastrata. Next base: position 1,640,025 of record JAQQTO010000055.1, read on the forward strand.
CACATTGGAACATATACCATTCCAATTATCGATCTCTGTTCCTTAATATTTTTTTTAAGGTAAAGGATGAAATAAATTTAGATATACTACTCTGTCAATTTGTCTATAGCTTTCCAGAAAAAGTACTGTTCCGGATACTGACCGAAACCCAGAACAGTCAAAAGGAGATCCACTGAAGTTCCCTGAACGAAATGTTTGTGAAGTCGGTTCTTGGGTAAACTAGTCAGTTTAAAGAATTAAGTCAATATGATAAAAGATTAGGAAAATTGGAACATGCCCGACCTGGATAACCGAGCTGGCTTATAGGAACTATTCCTCGGATTCCTACTGTTTAAGGTCATTTGAATCTCTAACCGGTGTGATCTACATTATGCTTGGTCTTAATGGTATGGAACCATTTTTGAACGTTGGTCATCAAGTCAAGATCCGATGACCGTTGATGGTCCATAATTCGAAACCTCGGGTTTTGGTCGGTCGAGGATGGGATCCAAATACTACTCTAAACACTAGGTCGGCCCACAAGCAGCCAAGTATATAGGTCCTTCGACGATGATTGGGCCAGTACGGTCAGCCCCCCAGCTCGGTCAATCTTTAGATTTGACCAAGCTTACTTTTTTCATTGGTCGAATGAAAGTTCGGCCTACACGATTTTCAACTAGGTATGTAAGTGCCCCGACAATAATTGGGCCAGTATAGTCCATAGCCCCCCAGTTCGGTCAATCTTTAGAATTGACCGAGCTTACTTTTTATTGGTTTTGTGAAGATGAGTCCAAATCCTGTAGATTTTTCTTCTAACCCGACGCTTCATTATCTGTGTGCGAAATTCAAATATAACTTGCCGCGTGTCATGCTTTTGTTTATCAAACGTCAGTTATGTCACTTCACCATTAATACACCTGACTCCATCAAGATTTTTTAAAAATTTTGATTCTTGATATTCCACCGTTGGATACATCCAACCATCCTGCTTGAAACTTTTCGTTTTCCTTGATCTTTGATTAGCGGTTTTATTGTTTTAAACCCTGCCAAACTATACTTCATTTATTCATTTTTTTATTTCACTTCTCCACTTCTTCTTCTTGACCCCTCCTCTTCTCATTTCTGCGTGCTGCCAGTAAACCTCTCTACCCCATTTTTAATCCAGACGGTTTTCTCATTTTGTGTGAGTGAACACTTCCTACTTTTCTTCACATAGGCTTTCCATCAACACGCACCCTTCCTCTATTCACGCACATTCCAGGTAATCTCTAAAATACAAGCTTGAATTTTCTTTCATTTTGATATCTGTTTCTGAAAGCGAATGGTGCGTAACTAGGATTTCTGTTTTATTCACCTTCTTCCCCAAACAAAATAGGTTAATATAGTATTAAATTTCAACTTTAGTGGAATATTGTTGTCGAGAAATCCTCCTAAAAACAACTGTTCAGGTCTATACTTTAAAAAACCTAAAGGAAATCTTAAGGATAGGTTAATTTTACGCACCAAACCAGGATGTCCGATCATCCGAAAAATATATCGGCAGGAGAGGAGTCGATGTCGAACTACGATTGGGTTCACCCAGCGGTTAACAAAATACCCCTCGATTTATAATACGATCGAGAGCATTAACGTACTCCGACAACATGTCTTACTTAGCCGGGATGACGATGAAGGTCGGTTTATTTGCCTTTTATGCCGAAAGGATGAGCTCGTATTCATGTCATCGTATGGCGACGATCAAGTCGGTTGGGTGTACATGTACGAAACCTTTGTTAATCGTCTGAATTTAAAGGTACCTTTTACTGATTTCTAGTGTTTGGTACTTGGTTGTTGCTCCGACCCAACTTCATCCCAATAGTTGGGCCTTTGTAAAAGCTTTTGAAGTTTTGATGAACTTCATTGATAGAATTCCCAACACATAAGTCTTCTTTTTCTTTTTTTAGTGTAAAAGAATTGGTAAGGGAGGTTGGGTTTCACTCAATAGCCACCCCCGTAAAAAACTTTTCTCGGCCTTCGACTCATCATATAAGAACTTTAAAAGTAAATTTTTTCGAGTTATGACCCCTCACGGCGACATACCCTTTTATGCCGACCGACTTGGGATAGAGAAATTCCCTCTTTATTGGAGAATACAACCGAAATCCATACTGAGTATTGAATACCGAAGCCTTTTGCCAATCGACTGAGACTTGGTCGACTTCTTGGAAAATTGTCCTGTTCTGGACATTAGCGTGTTTGTCAGATTTAGGGATTATCCAGACGAAATTACAAATTTAATGAGTAAGTTTTAAATCTGATGTTATTAACTCAGTTTTTAGCCTAAACTGACTTTTAACCCTTTGTTCCACTTTTCAGAATCGATGGCACCCCGGATCTCAGTTCGGCAATTAAGAAGTTCGTGAAAAAGAAAGAACTACCGACCGACATAGTTGAGGCAGAAAAAATAGTTTTCGACGTAGAGAAGACTGAAGCCCCAATTTTTGTTGCTGACTCCTCCGAGACCCAATCAGAATCATTGGTCGGAAAGAGAAATTGGGAAGAAGGTGACGAAGCGATTAAAGTTTCGAAGGTTCTTACTTCAAAACGCCGAACACTAGGTGAGGGCTCTTCCTCTGAGAATCAGGAAACACGAAGTGCGTTTGAGGCACTGAATGGCTTTGATGCTAATGCAAATGGCCCTTCGCTCTGGGCATTTTCTTTTCCCTTCGAGTCCTTCTTGGAAACACAGATCTCTCTACCAAATGATAAGGAGAGAAAGGATAAGGTCGATGGGATAGGTCTATGCCGATGGGCAGAAGTTCAACTACTTCGAGCCACAAATGCGATCAGGTTGGTAGAACATGAGCTGGAAGACTCGAAAATGAAGTTATCTTCCTTCAATTCACTCTACTGAACGGAACTAGAAAAAACTCAACGAGCTCATCAGGAAGAGGTCTCGGCTCTAAAGAAATAAAATGAAGTCTTAAGGCGAAAAACCTTGCGTATCGACGACCTTGAGACATCTCTTGTTTCACTAGAGAATGAAAAGAAAGAGGTCGAAGAAGAACTTTTGAAATTGAAGAAGGCGAAAGAGGATGTCGAGAGACAAAAAGTGGAGGCTGACCAAGTCCTGATAGAAGCTTTAAATCAAGGGATATCCTCAAGACCGAACTAACAAGCTTAAAAGAGGAAGCGGCCAAGCAGAGGATCACCGGTTTTGAATCCGGTCTTGAGCAGGCAAAACTCCTCAACCCCAACAGAGTATTTGACGATCGGCTTGGCGAGCTTGGTCCATTCAAAATTGTAATGGATGACCGAATTGTTGATCCACCAGAAGATGAAGATGAATGAACAAACATAATTTAACAGCCTTTACTTATGCCTCATTTTGTTTGGAACAAAACTATTGCAACGTTATTTCCTTTCAGTAATCGACTGTAAAGAATATTTTGTTTTTAATGCAATTAACTATGTTGGAAATATTGTGTGATCATGTATGTCATTATTTGTCCACGTTATCGAAGTATACTTTATTTATTTTTTATATTTTTGGTCGGTCTGAAATACTGTTTTCATTCATCAGCTTGGTTAGCATCGGTTTTAGCCGGTATCGGCCAAAAAGTCAATATCTTCCATCGATTTTGGCAGGCATCCGCTGAAAAGTCGGTGTCTTTCATCAGCTTTGGCTGACATCGGCTTTGGCCGGCATCGGCTGAAAAGTCGGTATCTTCCATCAGTTTTGGCTGGCATCGACTTTGGTCGGCATTGGCTGAAAAGTCGATATCTTGCATCAGCTTTGGCTGGCATCGGCTGAAAAGTTAGTATGCAGATGTTTAAATAGAATACTTTAATAAACAGTAATACTTTGATAAAAGAAAAGATCCTAAGATGTGCCTCGTTAAAACCTTCCAGGCAAAACCCAGTGGAAAAAAATCCTGGTAAGGAAAAAGAGTACAACATTCTTAGTACAAAATGATTTAACTAAAAAATTTTCTTAAAGAGGCCGAGTTCCAAGATCTAGGAAGAGTTTTTCCGGTGAGTTCCTTGATCTTGTAAGCTCCTCCTCCAATAACTTCTACAATTCGAAAAGGCCCTTCCCAATTGGCCGACATCTTCCCATCACCTTGTGGTCTCCTGGAGTATTTCACGCTACGCAAAACCAAATCTCCTTACTGAAAACTTCTTAATCTGACCTTGCGATTATACTTCCTTGTCATCCTTGCTTTGACTGCTTCTTCACGAATGTGGGCGACTTCCCTCTCTTCTTCCAACAAATCAGGGTCGGTTTTCCTATGCTCATCGTTTGATTCTTCAGAAAATGTTATCCTCCTGAAGCTCGGCTCCCCGACTTCAACTGGAATCATAGTGTCGGCTCCATATGTGAGTTGGAAAAGGTGTTTCTTGGGTTGAGGACTGAGGTGTAGTATGGTACGCCCAAAGAACACTGGGTAATTCTTCTGGTCAGAAACCCTTAGCACGATCTAGTCTCTTCTTGAGTCCTGTCAAAATTATTTTGTTTGCAGCTTCGGCCAAACCATTGGTTTGCGGGTGCTCCACCGATGTAAAAACCTGCTTAATTCCATTCTTACAACAAAATGCTCGAAATTTTTTGTCAGTAAATTGTGTTCCATTGTCAGACACAATAATAAATGGTAAACCAAACCGACATATATAATATTTTTTCACACAAACCTTTTGACCTTTTCTGATGTTATGCTGGAGAGAGGCTCGGCCTCAATCCACTTCGTAAAGTAGTCAATTGCCACTACAATGTATCTCAATTGCCTTGCTGCGATTGGTAAAGGTCCTAGCAACTCAATTTCCTATCTACTGAACAGCCAGAGAATGTCAAGGTTATGAAGTTCCTCTAGTGGAGCCTTATGCAGACTTGCAAATTTTTGGTACTTTTCATATTTCTAAACATATTTCAAACAATCGGACTTCATAGTAGGTCAATACAATCCAGCACGTAAAACCTTTCCTGCCAAAGAACGTCCTCCAATATAACTGCCATATACACCTTCATGAACTTCCTCCATTACTGACATAATCCGATCTTGTTCAACGCATTTTAGTAAAGGTGATGCACAATTTTTAGTTGTCGCATTTGCAAATCCAAGTGCAGGTTGTCTCAAGTAATAAATTTCTCGGTGAGTCCGAGGTCGATCCACAGGGAATTGATGAAGATTATTTAAGATAAGGTTAATATTTTGTTACTACAGTAAAAATTATTTACTTGGGTAAAAATGATCCACTCTTGGTAAATAAAGTAAAAGTAAGATTAATTCCTTTTATAACTCAATTAGAATCCTCGCAACATGGAGGTTCTAATCGAAAAATATAATGTTAAAAGTCCATTAAAATAATACACGTAATTATATTATGTTTCCTAAAAATATTACCATCACTTATAAATGGGTTAAAGCATTCATTGTGCCAATATTTTGTCTACAACAAATCAAGAACTCCTCTTTACAAAAATGATTTCTAAATTATAAGAAACAAATTATAATATGTATAATGGTTACTAGAAAATATAAATCATTTAAGCACAAGAGAAGAATAAATCTAACATTACTTTATTACCAAGAGCTTCACCCTTTCACCCAAGTAAAATGAAACTTAGTTACTCATAGATAAGAAGAAAGAAAGAAAGAAGAAGAAGAAGAAGAACATGACTTTCATTTAGAACAAAGGAAAATTACTACAAGAAAATCTAGTAACAAAATGGTATCATTTTGGTAACTAACACCTAATACCTTCAATGATCTGCCAAGGCCCCCTTTTATAGAGGATTAGAGATACAAAATGTCAAGGGGGCTGAGTTATTAGTGGTTGAATGATTAGAAAATGAGTGGAAAATGCCAAATGACATTAAATGAGTGGGAAATTATGGAGATTCCTTATCTCCGAAATCATGCAGCTCTGAAGTCATTGCATTCGTCATTTTTGAACCAAGTGGTCTTCATGAAAGTTGTAGGCCTGGATCTTAGCTTTCAAATGGCTTTGGTTTGGGTCCAATATCATTTCTACAACTCCAGATACGTTCAAATTACTATATACTGTTCAGGCCCAGTCACAGCTCCTCTGTTCTGACTTCCAAACCCAATATCACCTTCAAGGAATCCGATTCTGGAAAAGTGTTCAACATGAAAGTTGTAGATATAGGTCTTAACTATTCAACATACAAATTTCAGTCCATTTTACAACATCTAGCCCAAAATCTGTGATGAACAGTATACGTAAGTCAAGCTGTCAGGAACAGCACTCTAGTTCTTGATTCAACCTCAATTTGAGTTATCTACTCGTGTGATTGGGCCTTTGAGGTATTCATGAAAGTTATAGAACTCTCTCTTATCTTTCAAATGCCACTAGAATCAGCTCCAAAGACCATCTACAGCCCAAGATATGACCCAAATACAGAAACAGTGTAAGATATGAATCATGCTGAAAAATTCAATTAAGTTCAATTTGAGTCCAAACTTACAAAACATAATAAAACTCAATCAATTAAGTACATAAAGAGTGTAAATGACTAAGAATGAAAGCTTATTAATGTATCAAATATGTGATCATCAAACCCCCCCACACTTAGCTTTTTGCACTCCTGAGCAAAACACATAAGATCACTCACAAAAAAAAAAAAAAAAAAAACAAAAGCAGACTCAAAAGCTAAACACTCTAAAAGACTCAATTTCTAATAATATTTAAAAATGAAGAGCAATCATTCAAGTAATCAAAATATTCATGAGGTAACATATCTTCACTTCTCAAATCAACAAGCAAGGTTATTTCAATTGAAAAGCATGAGTCAAGAATGATAGATTTTTACAAGATTCACTCTCAATCCCTCGAGTGTTTAAAAGGTAGGTATTTCACTCAATTCAACCCATGAAAATTGCACTACCATAAGCTTGCTTATCTTCTACTTCTCCACTACTCAGAACACATGCACACACAAATCATGAGGACTTTATTCAAGGTTGTAATGGGGTCAAGGTAAAGGAGGGGTAATATAGATATGACAAGTTAAACATCGAGAGAATAAAGAAACATAGAAAGTGAGTTCAATTAACAAGCATGAAAATTTATCCCAACTCCACCTAATACAAATTCTCTTTACATATTCTTTTCCTTTCCTTTATTACCTTGTTGACCCTATTCTTTTTACAAATTTTTTTTTTTGATTTTTTTATTTTTGATTTTTGATTTTTTTTTGAAGAATAAGAACATTATATATACACATTTTTTTTAAAATATTCTACACACACACCCCCACACTTGTTCAAGAACTCATCGAATGACAAACTAATGTTCTCTTATTCCCTAAGGTCAAGTAAGAATATGATTTTTCATGTAAGGCGCATAATGAGTTCGAAACAAAAAAAAAATAGTCAAATAAGCTCAAAGGGGTTAAGTAAAGAAAAATATGCACAAGGTTGACTATTTGGCTAAAGTAGCTATTTCAAGAAAAATGCCTCAATCATATTCATGTATGCATATGAAAATGTAGTCTAAAAAAGAATCAAAGCAAGTTCTAGAGCAACAATTTCATGAGTGAAATTCACACAAGAAAGAAAAGAATGGTACAAATATTCAATCCATTCATCAATAAGCTCAAAATCTCACAAGGCATAATTCTATCATTCTCAGTCCACCAATTCAACATCCATAACCAAGCATGTGAATTTTAAGAAAGAAGACAATTTACTCAATCATGTAAATTTCCTTGAATTTGAATTGCTACTTCCACATAAATTAGTTACTACCCTAATTACTCCTTACTCTGCCACCAATTTTTGATGCGTCTCAAGAATAAATAATTTACTCTTTACTTTGTCATCCCTAATTACTTTTGTTGTTAAAAAAAAAATTGATGACAAACACAACAAACATATTCACAAACACACTTTCTAAATCTTTTTTTTTTTTAGTTTTTTTTAATGATAAACACAATAATCATATTAACAAACACACTTCCTAATTTTTTTTTTTTGGTTTTTGGGTTTTTTTTTGTTTTTGTTTTTTTTTTTACAACCATTCTTCCCCCCAACCAGATCACAACATTGTCCTCAATGTCAAAACATAGATAGAAAAAAGGATAGAATATATTACCTGTTGCTGCAATTACTGAAAAGGAAAAAAAAATCTCACACAAATTTAAACAGAAACAAAGTACGATAAATAAAACCGAAGCTTGTAATTATTTAAATAGTTAGAGTGTCTTGGCTGGCTTTCTTTTCACTTTGCTTCCTTCACCACTTCCTTCACCGCTTCCTTCGGACCAATCTATCTGAGCTGTTACTGGATCAGGTTCATAAACAAATGCTTCTAATTTATCAATCAATTCATCAACAGTAGAAGCAGAGATAAGGAGTTGTCTTACTGAAGGTGTGACAAATTTCTGTTCCACAGCATGGTCAACAAAAGATAACAAATTATCAAAGAAATTATTAACATTCAACAAACCTATGGGTTTATGGTGGATGTTCAATTGGGCCCAAGAGACAACTTGAAAGACTTCTTCCAAAGTACCAAAACCACCAGGTAAGACAATGAATGCATCAGAGTTGTCAAGCATCGCCTTCATTCGTCCATGCATAGAGGATACCTTAATTTCCAGTCCAACTGTCTTTCCAACGATGTTCCTTCGAGTTAAAGGTTCAGGAATGACACCTAAAACTTGACCACCTCTTACAAATGCAGAAAGTGATATAGCCCCCATTAACCCAATGCAACCTCCCCCATATACTACACGAATGTTCCTCGCAGCAAGTGTTCTACCAACGCATTTACACTTGCGTTTACAAACTCTAAACCATTCCCATAACTTGTCCCACAAAATACACCAATACTGAGAAATCTACGAACTGAAGAAGAAGCTCCCTCCATTTCTACACTCACTCTTTTTGAATGATTAAGAGTTGTAGAAAAGTAAAGAAAATGAAGTGTTTAAATAGGGAAGAGAATAGAAAAAGTAATAATAACTCCTATACAGGTAGGTTGGCTGGTGTCAGAAAAGTTTGAAATAATAATAATAATAATAATTTTTTTTGTTTTTTTTTTTGTTTTTGTTTTTTGTTTTTTGACTTCAAGAAAACCATCAGGGTAAAGAAGTCTAGAAACCCCCGAAGGATCCCATCCAAAGGATCGTCTGTCCAAAACAAAATTCAACAAAATCATATAAAGATAAAATAATAATAACAAATGATTACATACCTTTATGTACAGGTTTCATGGCAGATCTTTTATATGCGCGTCATGAGTGTGCAATAATACCAAGACGGCTCATCAATCAGGGCATTCTTTCTCCCTCCCGCTTGTGGGATATTTTGGATTGAGCTACAACGCCACTAATTAAAGTGCGTAAATCGACGGGCTACCACCAACGACCACGGCCCGGTGAGAGGTCGTGAAGAGCCCATGACATTAAATCACAGGATTCGGCTCGAGGCATTGTCACGCGAGAATGCAAACACGGACGCTTCTTTTACGTCCATCAACAAGCGAGCCTTTGGTTAAAACACAGGAATGCTTGCGCGGCTCTCTGCGAGAACATGGCACACGAACCTTATTTACCGATCGGCGTGCGAAGGTCCACCCGAGTCAATGATGTGTCCGCCACTCCACCGGGGGCTCTAATCTAATTAAAGACCAAGTACAACCGAAGTTTCGCCCTTTTTTTATTTTTTTTTAATTTTTTTTTTAAAATGTACAAGATAATATATACATGTTATTGTGATTGTGGCTCACATCTTCCTCTGGTTTCACGTCCAGAAACGGCTTAAACACCTTCTATGAGTCGAGTATAAGCTTCCCATCCAATTTTCTTATAAATTGGTAAACAGGATCTTTTTGAGTCAGATTCCCAAGACTATAACGCTCTTGCTCGTCCTTGAAGAGATTCCACAAACTAAGAAGTTCACACTTGCACAACTCCACAAGAATGCGTCTCAAGAGTCAATAAGATATTATCTAATGACTCCTTACTCAGTCCATTCTTAATGAAGAATATTTTATCTTCTCTGTTTACGGAAACCATCCCCAAAGAGTGACATCGCGTATTGCAATTCCATCGTGCACACTTGTAACAAACTTTCATTCTTTTTGCTCTTCTCCTTTTTGAAAATGAACTTTTACCGAGACCAGGCATGTATGGGACAAATGAATCTGAAGATTCACCAGCTAAACGAACCTTTGCTTCGATTATCCAGTGTATATCTTCTGGGATGCCCTTATACATTAACAATCTCAGTCTTTCACACCTAACTTCATAGACTTTTGTTAGAGCATTTAGAGGGAGAGAAGGAAAATGTTTTCTTAGATTTGAGAGAATGACATCCATTTTGAAAGGAGAAGAAATCAGTTATTATGGGAAACTGAAAAACAAACCGACTTGAGAGTCACGGAGTACCGTTATCCGCCATTTAACCGGGAACACAAAGAACTCAACAACTTGATATTCCAGAAATGGTTTGAGTCTTTGTCCATTAACCTTAAATACAATACCATTCCTAGGATTCTCAATGTCTATGGCCCCATAAGAATACACATGTTTGACAATATAAGGACCAATCCACCTAGATCTCAATTTTTCAGGGAATAGGTGAAGGCGAGAATTATAAAGCAGAACTTTTTGACCAATTTCAAAAGTTTTTCTGAAAATTGATTTGTCATGAAAAGCTTTTGTTCTAGCTTTATAAATCTTTGAGTTTTCATATGCATCATTTTTTAATTCCTCAAGTTCATTTAATTGTAATTTGCGTAACTTGGAAGCATCATCAAGACTTAAGTTGAAAGTTTTAATGGCCCAAAATGCTTTATGCTCCAATTCTACAGGCAAATGACAAAGTTTTCCATAAACTAACCGATAGGGAGACATGCCCAAAGATGTTTTAAAAGCAGTACGGTAAGCCCAAAGTGCATCATTTAGTCTTAAAGACCAATCTTTACGATTTGGGTTAACCATTTTTTCCAAAATTTGTTTAATCTCCCTATTTGCTAATTCAACTTGTCCTTTGTCGATGATGATAAGAGGTTGCAATTTTGTGGGTAATGCAATATTTCTTCATTAAAGATTCAAATGATTTATTGCAAAAATGTGTTCCCCATCTTGATGATAGCTCGAGGAATTCCAAATCGACTCAAAACATTTTCTTTTAAAAATTTTAGAAAGCTTTTTATGATCATTGACAGGACATGGAATTGCCTCAATCCATTTTGAGACATAATCAACTCGCAACCAAAATGTACACAAATCCAAAAGATGATGGAAATGGACCCATGAAATCAATTCCCCAACAATAAAAAATTTCAATGACAAGGATAGGGTTCAAAGGCATCATATTTCTTTTAGAAATGGACCCCAATTTTTGACAACTTTCACAATTTTTGTAAAAAGTATAACGTCCTTGAATAAAGTGGGCCAATAAAATCCACACTGCAAGATTTTCGCAGCTGTTTTCTTTGAAGAAAAATGACCTCCACATGCTTCTGAATGACAAAATTTAATGATACTACTTACCTCATTGTCGGGTACACATCTCCGAAAGATTTGATCAGGACAATATTTGAACAAATATGGGTCATCCCAAAAGAAATTTTTCACCTCAATCAAAAACTTTTTTTACGTCTTGGTGTGTCCCTTTTTGTGACATCTTACTGTTACAAAAAAATTGACAATGTTAGCAAACCAAGGCATAGAATTGACCAAAAATAAAAATTCATCGGGAAAGAATCATTGATAGGTGCTTTATCAAAAGATGAGCTTGTTGTCACCTTGACAAATGATCTGCAACAACATTTTCACTCTTTTCTTGTCTTTTATTGTGATGTTAAATTCTTGAAGCAACAAGATCCACAGTATCAACCTAGGTTTGGCATCCTGTTTAGACATTAAATATCTAACAATGAAGATGATCAAGTGAAAACAACAGTGGATGAACCAATTAAATAAGCTCAAAATTTGTCCAATGCAAAAATTACAGCAAGTAGTTCTTTTTCAGTAGTGGTGTAATTCATTTGTGTACTATTCAAAGTTCGACTTGCGTAATAAATTACATGAGGCTTACCTTCCTTTCTTTGGCCTAAAACAGCGCCAACAGCAAAATCACTAGCATCACACATTAACTCAAAAGGCAACGACCAGTCAGGAGATTGCATGATAGGAGCAGAAGTCAAAAGACCGATTAATTTTTTAAAAGATTTCTGACAATCTTGAGTCCAATCAAATGGTGTATCTTTTGTTAGAAGATTACATAAAGGTCTAGATATGACACTAAAGTCCTTTACAAATCTTCTGTAAAATCCTGCATGTCCTAAAAAGGAACGAACTTCTCTGACTGTTTTTGGGAAAGGCAAATGAGCAATTAATTCAACTTTGGTTTTATCAACTTCAATTCCTTTAGAAGATATCACATGACCTAACACTATTCCTGAGGTAACCATGTAATGACATTTTTTCTAATTTAACACAAATCCTTTTTCTTCGCATCTTTTAAGAACTTTTTCCAAATTATCAAGATAATTTTCAAAAGAATTTCCAAAAACTGTCAAATCATCCATGAAAACCTCTAAAAAATGCTCAATCATGTCACTGAAAATACTTAACATGCATCTTTGAAAAGTTGCCGGAGCATTACAAAGACCAAAAGACATTCTTCTATAAGCAAAAGTGCCAAAGGGACAAGTAAAAGTAGTCTTTTCTTGGTCCTCTAATGCAATTGGTATTTGATTATACCCTGAATAACCATCAAGAAAACAATAGTAGGGATGTCCTGCTACTCTTTCTAGAATCTGGTCAAGAAAAGGCAATGGAAAATGGTCTTTCCTAGTGGCTGCATTCAATTTTCTGAAATCAATACACATACGCCAACTAGATGAGACTCGGGTAGGTATTAATTCTCCTTTTTCATTTTCAACTACTGTTATTCCAGATTTCTTAGGCATAACTTGTGTAGAGCTTACCCACTGGCTATCAGAGATGGGATAGATAATTCCAACTTCAAGTAATTTAAGAACTTCGGCTCTAACTACCTCTTTCATGTGTGGATTTAATCTTCTTTGAGGTTGTTGAGATGTTTTAGCATTATCCTCTAAATGTATTCTATGTGTACAAATTAATGGATTAATGCCTTTTATATCCTTTAATGTCCATCCAATTACACTTTTATGCCTTTTAAGTACTTCTATCAACTTACCTTCTTGTTCTTTGGTCAAGGATGAGGAAATTACCACTGGAGAGCTTTGTTCTTCTCCCAAAAATGTGTACTTCAACCCATCAGGTAATGGCTTCAGTTCCAGTGTGGGTACTTTTTCATGGGCATCATCATTCATGGATTTTAGCTCTTCGAATCTTGGCTTCCATCCTTTGTATTCCATTTCCTGTGTACAGTCAAGCAAAGAGCATATTTCAGAAATATCATCATCTAATTGTGTAACTGAATCAAATGAATTAATTAAACAGATTTCTAATGGGTCAGAAGAACTCCTGATTTGAAGATGATCATCTATAATGGCCTCAATCCCTTCAATCTCTTCATTGTCATCATAAACTTCATGTGGTTGCTTGCACATGTTGAAAACATTAAGCTCCAGTGTCATATTTCCAAAAGTTAGCTTCACCACTCCATTTCTGTAATTTATCAAAGCATTAGATGTTGCTAAAAATGGGCGACCCAAAATAATAGGAACTGACTTAGAACTATCAACCATAGGTTCAGTTTCCAAGACAATAAATTCACAGGATATATGAATTTATCAACTTGTACCAACACATCTTCTACTATTCCTTTTAGAATTTTAATTGATCTATCAGCAAGTAGAAGAGTTACAGAAGTTGATTTTAACTCACCAAAGTTGAGTTGCTGATAAACTAAATATGGAAGTAAATTAACACTAGCACCAAGATCAAGTAAAGCTCGTTCAATTTTATGTTCACCAATAATGCATGAAACTGTAGGACAATCAAGGTCTTTATATTTCAACTCATTATTGTTTTGAATAATGGAGTTTACCTGTTCAGTCAAAAAGGTATTCTTTTTCACATTACGTTTTCTTTTAACAGTGCACAAGTCTTTCAAATATTTGGCATAAGAAGGAATCTGTTTGATAGCATCTAACAGAGGAATATTGATCTTCACTTGTTTAAAGATTTCAAAAATGTCACTGTTATGATTCACTTTACTTGAATTGTTTAATGCTTGAGGAAATGGGGGTGAAGACGAGGATTTGATCTCCTTTTGGCTATGTGGCTTATCAACTCCTTCCTCGTCTTTGGGAATTGACTTATCATCTTTCTCAAAAAGTTCAGGAATTTGTTTTTCAACAACTTTTCCACTCCTAAGAGTTATCACTGAGTTGACTTGATCTATTTTTTGACTTTCTGAACTACCCTCATTTAGGCTAAACTGACCCTTGGGATTTGGTTGAGGTTGAGAGGAAAATTTTCCTTTCTCATGAATGGCAAGTGCAGAAGAAAGTTTAGCAATAGTGTCTTTTATGTCAATCATGGCTTGAGTGTTTTGACTATTGATGGCCTCTTGTTTTTCCATGAATGCATGCAATGTTCCTTCAATGTTTTTCCTATATGGTGGGACATAAGGTGCATATCCTTGAGGATTTTGAGAATATTCTTTGTGCCGAGGAGGTGGTGGTTGCATGAATTGTGGTGGTTGCTATTCCTCTAACTGAAATTGGTGATTTCTCCATCCGGATTGTATGTATCTGAAAAAGAAGAAGTGAATGGCTTTTTAAAATTATTCATTGCATTTACTTGCTCATGCATAACTTCTTTAAAAACAGGAATTTTTGGACATTCATTTGTTGAGTGTCCTAATTCATCACAAATGCCACAAATTTCTTCTTTTGCCTGATTTGATTTCTTTTACTTTCGGATTCCATGGCTTCAACCTTTCTAGTCAAACTAGCAAACCTTGCATTTAGATCTTCTTCTTGACTAAGATGATATTTTCCTTTATTAGCATTTGCAAGGTTAAATCTAATTAAATTTTCAGAAGGATTAGTACCATGCCAAGATTGAGAATTTTCAGCCAAATGGTCTAAATAGTCTAAAGCTTCTTCAGGTTCTTTATCAAGAAATTCACCATTGCACATTATTTCCACAAATTGTTTAGTTTCGGGAGTTAACCCTTCATAAAAGAAGCTTATAGTGCGCCATTTTTCAAAACCATGATGTGGGCAAGAATTCAACAAATCTTTAAAACGTTCCCAACTTTGAAAATATGCTTCATTTGAATTTTGGGAAAAATTTTGGATTTATCTTTTCAAAGTATTGGTTTTATGTGTTGAAAAAAATTTCTTCAAAAATTCACATTGCATTTCTTGCCATGTGCCAATTGATCTTGGTTTCAAAGTGTTAAGCCAAGATTTTGCTTTATCTTTCAAAGAAAAATGAAACAATTTAAGCTTAACAACCTCTTCAGTGCAAGTTTGATCATGAAAAGCAGTACATACTTCTTCAAATTCTTTTAGATGTAAATATGGGCTTTCAGATTCTAAACCATGGAAATTAAGAAGTAAAGAAATCATACCTGGCTTGAATCTAAAATTGTTGGCATTGATTTGGAAAGATAAAACATGATGGACTAGAATTTCGAGATGGTTGCAAATACTCACGCATGGTTCGCAACGGTTGATTTTCATGTTCATCATGCACACTTTCATTTTTAGCCATTGTGCTTAATGTGTGTGATTATGATTCAAACAAATCAATATGTAAAGTACCTGGATTAACTCTAACCAAACGATCAGAATTTAAATCACGATACCAACTAAGCATAAACAAGTAACTTACAGTATAAAATAAAATGTACAAGATAGCAATATAAATTGTCCATTAAATATTAACAAAGGTGTGGTATAAACCAACCACCAAATAAGTTAATAAGCGAGAAAAAGTAAAAAGTTAGATCCGATAAAGTAAAAAGTTAGATAGTTAGTAAGAAAGTTAGTAAGTTAGTAAACAACAAAAAAAAAAATGATGAGAAAATAAATAACAAAAAAAAATGACAGAAAATAAATACGAGAAAATAAAGTAAAAATAATAATAATAAAAGGAGAGTTACCCCACTAAGTTAAAATGTACAAGAAAATAAAATGGAGAATTACCCCTCTCGCAGAAATTAAAATGCAAAAAAAAAAAAAAAAGTTCGAGAAAGTAAATTTAAAGAAAAAAAAAGTAAAAGGGAGAGCCAAGTTAGTATGCACTGATAAATTAAAAAGGAGAGGTTCCCCACTAGTTAGTATGTTAGTATATATACAAATTTTTTTACACACCAAAAATTCAGTCTTCAAATCAAGTCCCTTGGCTAAAAACTTGTTTTTTAGTTGTCGCATTTGCAAACCCAAGTGCAGGTTGTCTCAAGTAATAAATTTCTCGGTGAGTCGAGGTCGATCCACATGGGAATTGATGAAGATTATTTAAGGTAAGGTTAATATTTTATTACTACAGTAAAAATTATTTACTTGGATAAAAATGATCCACTCTTGGTAAATAAAGTAAAAGTAAGATTAATTCCTTTTATAACTCAATTAGAATCCTTGACATGGAGGTTCCAATCGGAAAATATAACGTTAAAAGTCCATTAAAATAATACACGTAATTATATTATGTTTCCTAAAAATATTACCATCACTTATAAATGGGTTAAAGCATTCATTGTGCCAATATTTTGTCTACAACAAATCAAGAACTCCTCTTTACAAAGATGATTTCTAAATTATAAGAAACAAATTATAATACGTATAATGGTTACTAGAAAATATAAATCATTTAAGCACAAGAGAAGAATAAATCTAACCTTACTTTATTACCAAGAGCTTCACCCTTTCACCTAAGTAAAATGAAACTTAGTTACTCATAGATAAGAAGAAAGAAAGAAAGAAGAAGAAGAACAAGAACATGACTTTCATTTAGAACAAAGGAAAATTACTACAAGAAAACCTAGTAACAAAATGGTATCATTTTGGTAACTAACACCTAATATCTTCAATGATCTACCAAGGCCCCCTTTTATAGAGAATTAGAGATACAAAATGTCAAGGGGGTGAGTTATTAGTGGTTGAATGATTGGAAAATGAGTAGAAAATGCCAAATGACATTAAATGAGTGGGAAATTATGGAGATTCCTTGTCTCCAAAATCATGCAGCTCTGAAGTCATTGCATTCGTCATTTTTGAACTAAGTGGTCTTCATGAAAGTTGTAGGCCTAGATCTTAACTTTCAAATGGTTTTGGTTTGGGTCCAATATCATTTCTACAACTCCAGATACGTTCAAATTACTACATACTGTCCAGGCCCAGTCACAGCTCCTCTATTCTGACTTCCAAACCCAATATCACCTTCAAGGAATCCGATTCTGGAAAAGTGTTCAACATGAAAGTTGTAGATATGGGTCTTAAATATTCAGTATCCAAATTTCAGTCCATTTTACAACATCTAGCCCAAAATCTGTGATGAACAGTATACGTAGGTCAAGCTGTCAGGAACAGCACTCTAGTTCTTGCTTCAACCCCAATTTGAGTTATCTACTCGTGTGATTGGGCCTTTGAGGTTTTTCATGAAAGTTATAGAAATCTCTCTTATCTTTCAAATGCCACTAGAATCAGCTCCAAAGACCACCTACAGCCCAAGATATGACCCAAATACAGAAACAATGTAAGATATGAATCATGCTGAAAAATTCAATTAAGTTCAATTTGAGTCCAAACTTACAAAACATAATAAAATTCAATCAATTAAGTACATAAAGAGTGTAAATGACTAAGAATGAAAGCTTATTAATGTATCAAATATGTGATCATCAAAAGGCAAAGTGAATCCCCTTTTAAATAAATCTTCACCGATTAAGACATAATAGCTGGCCGATTTCTTGAGCTTTTGAGCCTTCAATTCATCGGTCGATAAGTTGCCATTTTTCAAATATCTAATGATCAACGTCAACCAAGAATCTGGATCAGTGTTTATGACAAAAGATTCTTTTACGTCAATGCTCAGACTTTCAATAACTTCCTGAATAACCGATCTATTGTTCCCAGTTCCCTTAGTACTGGCTAGCTTGGATAATAAGTCAGCACGTGCATTCTGATCTCTTGCAATGTGCAAAATTTCAAACTCTGCAAATTTTTTGATAATATCCTGCACCTTCAATAAATATTTTGTTGCTGAGCATCTTTAGTTTGGAATTCACCCTTGACCTACCCAGTCATCAATTGGGAGTCTAATTTTGCAATCAGTCTGGTTACTCCCATCTCAGTAGCAAGGGAAAGTCCAGCTGGAGGGCTTCATACTCTGCTTGATTATTACTCATTCTGAAGTTAAACCTTAAGGATTGTTCAATCAGAATTTCATTAGGCCCCTCTAATATAATTCCTGCCCCGCTTCCTTTCACATTCGAGGCTCCATCAACAAAAAGATATCAGAGATCATTATTCGAGTCATGCGAAGAGGGTGAGGATAATTCAACTAGGAAATCAAATAATACCTGTGCCTTGATTTTCTGGGTTGATACTGAATATCAAATTCAGACAGCTTGACCGACCAAGAGATCATACGACCTGCCAATTCTGGTTTTCTTTGCACTTGTTTAATCAGTTGATCGGTCATAACGATTATCCGATGACTTTGGAAATATTATCGAAGACGTCTTACTGTCACCATGAGGGCCAAAGCCATTTTTTCTATTCTTTGATATCTGGTTTCCGGTCCTTGCAGCACTCGGCTCACAAAGTAGACTGGACGCTGGTCCTTTCCATCTTCCTTTATCAATACCGAACTCAAAGCTTTATCAGAAACAGATTTATAAAGCAATAAAGAGTCACCTTGTTCGGGTCTAGTTAGAATTGGTGGTGTGGTTAAGAAATGCTTCAACTCTTCAAACGCCATTTCGCACTCCTCGATCCATTGAAAATTATTCGGTTTCTTTTGACATTGGAAAAATGGCAGAGCTCGATCGACATATTTCGACAAAAACCTTGATAAAATAGCGATTCTTCCCGTTAGTCTTTGAACTTCCTTAATTGATGCAGGGCTCTTCATGTCCATTATAGCTCTACATTTGTCCGGATTGGCCTCAATCCCTCTGTTGGTAAGGAGGAAACCGAGGAATTTTCCACCTTGAACACCAAACACACATTTCTCTAGATTCAACTTCATGTTGTGCTTCCTTAATTGAACAAAGATTTCTAAGAGATTAGAACAGTGGTCTCTGTTGGTCGACGTCTTTACCACAATATCATCAACATATACCTTAATGTTCCTACCGATTTGCTCCTGAAATATTTTATTCATGAGCCTCTGGTAAGTCGCCCCGGCATTTTTCAGACCAAAGGCCATAACCCGGTAACAGTAATTCTCGAATTCGGTGATAAAGGCAGTTTTTTCTTTGTCGTCCCGATGCATCTTGATTTGGTTATATCCTGAGTAGGCATCCATAAAACTAAGAAATTGATATCCAGATGCATCGACGACCAACCGATCTATGCTAAGTAGAGGGTAAGAGTCCTTCGGACAATCTTTGTTCAAGTCGGTAAAATCTGTGTACATCCTCCATTTCCCTGTCGACTTCTTGACCATGACCACGTTAGCCAACCACGTGATATATTCAACCTCCCTTATGAATCCTGCCTCCAACAGCTTTTTGGTCTCCTGAGCAGTAGCCTCTTGCCTTTCGCCTCTAAGCTTCCGCTTTTTTTGGGCAACAGACTTTATTTTTTGATTTATTGAGAGTTTATGAGTAATTACCTCTGGGTCAATTCTCGATAAATCTGTTGCAGTCCAAGCGATCACATCAGAATTTTTTATCAACAGCCTTTCCAATTCATGCTTGACATCGATCGAAAGATTGGAACCGATGCGTGTTACCTGATTCGGCTTCGGGCCTAAGGATATAATCTGCAAATCTTCGATTGGCTGAGGTCGATCTTGCTTATCACTCCTCGTATCTAATTCCGCCATATTGATGTGCAAAGGTTTGCCTGACGACTCAATTCGGTCAGTCACCTCTTTTTGTTTTGGCTTTAGACTTTCGTTATAACATATCCTTACCTCTCTCTGATCTGCGTGAACCACACCTATCTCGTTTTTGGAAATGGAAACTTCATTGTTAAATGCGGGGTTGATACCACCGCTCCTAAAGAATTAAGAGAAAGTCTTCCAAGAATAATATTGTATGGAGTATGAGAATCAATAATCAGGTATTTAACAGGAATTGTTTTCAAAAGTGTACCTGTTCCAAGAGTCGTTCGGAGTTCAATATATCCTTTCACATTTACCTGTTCGCCTAAGAAACCAACCAGACACCCATCGAAAGGATTTAACTCGATTTCTGGAATTTGTAACCTACGGAGAGTTGACAAATAAAGTATATCTGCCGAGATGCCCTGGTCGACCAAGACCTTCCTAATCTGGAAATTTCTGGCAATGATGGAGATCACCATTAGGTCGTCCAAGTTTTCATCGAGACTAGCGAAATCTTTACTGAAAAATGAGATCACCGGGCTTTCTTCATATTGCACCAGAGAATGATGACTTACAAACATAACAGCTCGGAGGTGTCTTTTCCGAGACGAATTCGAACTCCCTCCTCCAGCAAATCCTCCTGCTATGGTGTCGATTACTCCTCTAATGAAATGATACCGGGGATCCGAAATAGCAACGACGGTTTTGCTCTTTTCACCCAAGCTTGGGCTCCTCGGTCTGGATTGATTTCTGTCTTTTGTCTCTTTTGCCTCTCTACTACGGCTTCTACACCCATATATGTACTTCCCGAGATGACCTTCTCGAATGAGTTGCTCGATTCTATCTTTCAATGTAATACAATCCTCTGTTGAGTGCCCATATACCTTATGAAATTCACATCTTTTGCTCTTGTCAACATTTGACGGGACCTTTGTTTTCCTGCGTTCATTGGAATTTGAATCAAACTAGTGCTATAGATTTCTCACAAAATTTGATCTTGAAGAGTGTTCAAAGGGGTGTATTTGTCAAAGACAGATCGAACTCTTCTGAATGTCTCCCGCGAACCTCGGTTGAACCTTTCTGATTGGTCGTTATTGCGTGTTGTTGTTCTGCCTCTCGGGTTAGATCGCCCCCCTTGAAATTTTTCAAATGAAATCGGGCGAATAGAGATGTGAGGGCTGCTTCTGCTTCTTGTCGTTTCCAGATCAAAAAATTGTCGCTCCATCTGCTTTCTCGCAAGGGCTATCTCTTCCATGTTTATGTACCCTGTGGATCTGTCCCGTAAATCATCAAGGTCCAAAGGGAGTTTCCTGGCCAAGGAATCTGCAAACGGCCCCTGACGTAATCCTGCCATGATTGCATGTAAGGACACAACTGGGTTTAGATCTCTAATTTGAACTGCTTCTTCCCCGAATCTCAGCATAAATTCTTTGAGGGATTCATCTCTTCCCTGTCTTAAGTTGATAAGACTTGCCGAAGTCTTCCGATGTGTCCTGCTGGTAGAAAAATGATTAAGAAATTTAATGGACAATTCAGAAAAGTCATAAATTGAACCTGCTTCGAGGCTTGGGAACCAAAGTAAAGCTGATTTCTTCAACGTTGTTGGGAAGGCCCTGCATTTGATCGGATCCGACCCGCCATTTAAAAGCATCATGGAATTAAACATTGTAATGTGCTCCTGCGGTTCGGGCGTCCCATCATACAATTCCATCGTTGGAAGTCGGAAACCTTCTGGGATTTTGATTGACATTATAAAATCCGAGAATAAATGATCAGCAGTTGAAAAAGAATGATTCTTGTGGTTCATCTGCAAACGAGCTTCATGGTCGGTTACTCTTGGTTGACTTGAGCGTTGATGAAATTCTCTCGCCACGTCCTCATTAAGTAACCCTTCAACCTCCCTCTCTGGCTCTACTCTGTGTTGCTCCTTGTTGTTCATCCGATCAATCTGGTCAATCCGGCTGTTAATGTCCTTTATTGCTTGCATGAGGATCTTCATTGGACCGGGCTGAGGATTACCCGAATTCTCTCTATTGACAGCGTGGTTCTCATTGTTGGCCATAACTAGTCAAAGAAGTGAATTTCTTCTCAAATAGTGAAGTTGGTTGCTTGTGAGGTAGGAAAAGTTTTACCTAGCCCCACGGTGGGCGCCAAATGTTCCGGATACTGACCGAAACCCAGAACGGTTAAAAGGAGATCCACTGAAGTTCCCTGAACGAAATGTCTGTGGAGTCGGTTCTTTGGTAAACTGGTCAGTTTAAAGAATTAAGTCAATATGATAAAAGGCTAGAAAAATTGGAACATGCCCGACCTGAATAACCGAGCTGGCTTATATAGGAACTATTCCTCGGATTCCTACCGTTTAAGGTCATTTGAATCTCTAACCGGTGTGATCTACGTTATGCTTTGTCTTAATGGTATGGAATCGTTTTTGAAAGTTGGTCATCAGGTCAAGATCCGATGATCGTTGATGGTCCATAATTCGAAACCTCAGGTTTTGGTCAGTCAGGGATAGGATCCGAATACTACTCTAAGCACTAGATTGGCCCACAAGCAGTCAGGTACATAGGTCCTCCGACGATAATTAGGCTAGTACAGTCCAAGTACAAATAAAAAATTGTTTGGGGTTGGTGTTATTGAACGAATATCAGCATCATGGAAAATCCCACAAAATTTAGATGTTCCCCTGGCTGTTGCAATGAGCATCTGATTATGTGGAATCGAACTGCATGGAGTGCATCATGGCTCTGCATGGGACGATGGAATATGATACCTATTTGTGCATGATTATATTTATATGTGACTGCAAGCTTCTTGATTCTGAACTTTGAAATTCTTCTTGGAAACATGTAAAGAGATGTGGAAACAGTCCCTACTCTCTAGCACACCTAGCTCTTAAGTATCATAGAATTCTTCATAAGAATAACCCACTCATTTCGGAATTTGGCTTCTCTCCAGCAGGAGTTGTCCAGTAGCTCTCTCTAATAAGATCGAGATCATTTATTTTTATCCAATGATCAGTATTAATTTAATATTAAAAAATATTTTTATCATTAAAAAATAAAAAAAAATATTGACCATTGAATAAAAATAAAAGTTCAAATTTTATTAGAAGAAATTGCTGGACAACTCCCTACCGAACAGAAGACGAATCCTCATTTCGTATTTTGTTTAAAACTACTTTGAAAAAAATAGAGAGTAAGTACCTCCTCCGTACCAGCTGGTTTCATTTTCAGGTCAGATACTGATTCTTTCTTCTGGATAACAAGGCGACATTGGGCAACTCAGGGTATGACAGTTATGTTTCTTTTTCTTTAAATATTATTTTAATGTTTTCGGTTGTAAAAATTAAAATAAACATTGATTAGTTTTAGTGTGTATTGTCTGCCCGATGGATCTAGGTTGAGTGCTTCAATGCAAGGAGTAATTCTTGGTTATGTCTATTATACCATAAATACTAAAATTATTATTTAATACTGTAAGGTTGTGAGTCTATGGTAGAAATGTAATAATCTCTAAATAATTATTTATTTATTTGAATGCCGAAATAATAGAGTAGAAAACCGTATAAACAATTTCTCCGTGACCATGTTCTCCTGAGGTTGCTAAGGGAAGTTCTTGCCCAAAACTCAAAGCAGAGAGTACATATGAATTCAACTGTTGTCAGTGAACAAATAAAACAAATGGTCAATGCTTGAACCTCAGAAAAGCTGTCGGAGAAAGGTGGTTAACACAAGCATAGAGAAGAGACTGAGCCTTCAAGTTCACTGATTAATTCACTAAAAGGTCTAAGAACCATGATGAAGACCCGTACACAGACATGGAACTTTTATGGAGATAAGCTAAAGAAATTTCGGCCTTTAGTTCTGATCCTTCATGCATAATGCCAACCTAAGCCTATATGATATGTCCCATTAAAATAAACTCTCCATGGCATAATTGGGGTGCCATTCAACTACATTACGAGTTTCTAGCACCTCCATCTTTCTTTTGTTGTTGTTCAATTTTTTCACTCAAATGAACTTGTCCATGCTGAATGGACTAGAGCTTAATGAGTTTGAAGTCATAAAATGTTAAGTCAGATTTGGCAATTGTTGATTTTTACCTAAGTTTTTCTTTAGGACACGCATGTAAAGTGGACCAAATTGAAACCGAAACGAGAAAAATGAAAATTTGTATGAAGTTGTAAAGCAAAAAAATAAGCTAAGCAAATATTGGTAAGGAGGAAATATCAAATATGAAATCTTTTGGTCAGAAAGCGATTGCACGGATTTGAGAGATAATAGCGTAACGCCAATTCTCATGTGCTCCTGATCTGGTGTCCTACCACTAGCAACAGTAGACAATTCATGCCCATTTTCTTCGTATTTGGTCAGGGGAGGGCTGAGGGCTCAATGAGTAGGCTGACACAACGTTTCTCATTGGCGTGGAACCGGGAAAATCTCCAATTCCATGCTTTGATGTGGATAGCTTGATCTGAACTATTATATGTGGAGTCTTTCATTTGTCCTTTTTTATATGGCTTAAGTTCGTTCTTTTTAGTTTTTATAACTTTCCTGAGAAATAGACCAATGCCCAGTTCTACACTTCTACGGTAATGCCGCGATGCCGGTATTTGTTGGTTTGTTTTCTATGTTTTGGGTTAACAAGAATGCATTAACATAAAATAAAATAGAGTTCGCATTCAACCATCATCTCACCACGATGCATTAATACGTCTCAAAGAAGGAAATTTTTAATATGATTCTCTAAAAAAGAGGTTTATTTATGATTTTTGAAGTGAATGACACATATTAAAAGAGATATTTTAATTCACATAAAAATTTAATTAAATCACTTTTTTTATATAAGTAATTTTACATATATAAAATTTATATATTTTAACTAATAATTTTATATATATTTAAATTTATATATAAATATTGACAAATAAAAAAAATAAAAAATTTATTCCTGAATCCAAAGTTACTGATACATGATAGACTCCTCCTTAAAAGAAAGTCCTACTCTATCTACTAGACAAGACAGACTTAGGTTTGTCGGTTCAGACTAGTGAGTCTAAGAAAAACTGCCATGGTAAGTGTCTAGCGGCTTGGTTTGAAAGTTGATTCGCTACATGATTTGCCTCAGAGTAGATGTTACACAGCTACACCTAGGCGAATTTCGTCATTCATGACCTATCCTACACAATTCAATCAAACTACCATATTTATGAGAAGTATCTTGTAGTGACGGACAGATGTGAAGCAGTGCTGGAGTCTGTTTCTACTTGCAGTTGAGTAAATCTCCTGTCATGAGCAATTTTCAAGCATGTTGCTATCCCAAATGTATTGTTTGGATTGAGAGAAAATAGAAGGAAAGTTGGAGGAGAGAAAATGAAGGGAATACTTTTTTCTCTATTTGGATAGACAAGAAAATAAGAAAGAAAGAAAATTATATTTACGAAGTCCACAAAAAACTTTTCTTCTCATTAATGGAGAGAAAATAGAAGAATTCTTACTTGACACAAAGATCAAGAAATATAAAAATTACATCAAAATATTTTAATATTTTTTATAAAAATTATGAAAATAAAATATTTTAAAGTTTTCTACATTTTCTTTTTTGTCATTTTCTTTCCATCCAAATAATCAATTTTTTCTCTGACTTTTTTTTATCTATTTTCTTTCTTTCTATTTTCTCTTCTAATCCTAACAAAGGGTAAGTGGCCATGTCCGTAGTGGGAAGCATTTCATTGCCAGAAACACCCACCAGTACACCACACAAACATTACATGAACACCATAACTGCCACCAACTATTGACATGGGCACTATTATCATGAGTATATAACTATTTTTTTCTTATTTAAGATACTAGAATTGAGTAATGTTATCATTTTCATACAAATTTATTTTCGTGAACGAAAGTTAAGGTGTAATGTTAGCATTTTAGAAAAAAAAATTCCAAAATAAATTTGTGTAGTGAGTAACAAAAAATAATTATTTTTTAATTTAATTTAAATTACATTATAATATTAACATATTAAATTTTAATAATAAATACAACTTTATTTTCTAACTTTCATTTTATTTATAAGGTTGTTATCATTACCTACTACTCAGGTTTCATTTACATCGCGTGATTTCCGGATGGTTGATGGTCACTATTAAATGAGCCCATTTCTATGGGGTTTTTTTTATAATCATATACGAGCAATTTGGGCCCTACGGCTATGGGCCTCATTACGTTGCCATCTCAAATTTTATAGAAGGCTTTCAGCCCAACATGTAGGCCCTTTATCCTTTATTGCTAATATTTCTTATTGATAACTCTATGAAATGTAGTTATTTGTACTTTATAATTATACTTCATAGAATGTTATGTCCTTATTATTATGCATATATGAAAAATTTTATGCTTATATAGGTTAAATTTCCTTTGGATATCTCTTTATATGATTATGAACAATTTGTATTTATTCGTTAAATGATTAAGTGAATTTATAATTTGTATTTAACTTAGTAATTTTTCTAATGTAGAATGAGCTTAAAACAAAGGAATTAGAGCGATTCAAAGCTCAAATGTCCAAGAGAAGAACCAAGTGACATTCTGGGAGAGAGTGCCGCGGCACAAAGGAGTGCATGCCGCAACGCAAAAGTGCATCATCAAGATTACCATACTGAGACTCGAAGCTAGTACGTCGCGGCCCTTTGTGACCAACTCATTGCGTGCTGCGGCACAAAGTAGTGAGCGCCACTGCGCGATGTTCAACACAAAGCCTATAAATAGTTTTTTATCAAATTTTCTATTTAGAGTTTTTTTAGGTTAGAGAAAATTGCGGCCTGGACTTCGTGTGTGGAGGCTGAGGAGGTCAAAGGAGCCAAGAATGAAGGTCTTCTTCTTTAAGGAAGTTGATTGGAGCTTCAAATGATCACATCTAATGAGATTCCTCCTTCTCCTTTCTCTTTCTCTTCTCTTCTTTATCATTTGAGCATGTATTTTGATTTGTAATCATGTATTCAATGATGTAGCAGCTGTTTTAGGAAATACTTTGAATCATTTTTATGGATATTAATGATTTTGTTCTCATTTGAGTTTGTATGGATGTATGATTTTATTCAATCATATTGTGTTTAATGTTCTTGAGTGTCTGATCATCATTTAAGTGATTTAATGGAATCTGATGAACCTAGACATAGGAATTAGGATTTGAGGTCATATGTATGGTTGATGTATGTTCGATTTTATTCCAATGGTGGGATGAGTTGATTCGCTAATGGGATAGAAATATACCTCTTAGCCACGCATAGCGTGTGTTTGAGAATAAATCGTTCAATAATAGATTTTGTATTAGTTCTCATGGAAACATAGTGAGTTGGGCAATTAAAACTATGATTAGATGACCTAGACATAGGCTTTTAGCTAATGAAGATTCTCAAGCTAATCTAATCATTACGTTCATGTTTATGAAGAAGATTGCATGTTGTTGGTTGAAGTAAGGGATGAAGAAAGATTTTTCTAAATTCTATCCATTATATTATTTTCATTTATCGTTTTGTAGTCTTTAGTTTAATTGTTTTCCTATATTTTTATGTTTTTGAATAGAATTAGGTAAGCTATTGGTTAATACTTAGCATTGGAAGTAAAGTTATCCTCATGGGAACGATTTCATACTCTGTATCTGTATTACTTGAATGACCCGTGCACTTGCGATACAAATGGTCTAAACAAGTTTTTGGTCAAAAAAATAAGATTTTATCTAATGAAAGGACCAAGAATTTGCCTATCACTTCTCCAATGTCAAATTTAATTTTTTTTAAAGTTTGCTTAAATTTAAGGAGGAGATATCTGAATGACAACAAAAAAGTTTGCTTCAATTTTGTAAACTTAATTATTCCACGACATTGAATATAAATAATTTGTTGTATAGAAGAATATCTAATTAAAGAATTTTTTTTAAAACATTTAATAATTTAGTTGAAACTCAAAAATTGAGAAAAATAATTGAGAAATGCTTTATTATGTAAGGATGAAAACATTAATTTATTAAATAATTTTGTTAATTTATATGCAATATTATTTTTATTTTTCTAAACACAAACCCTTTTTATACAAGTAAACAAACGTAGAGAAAAATTACGAAAAAAAATATAATAATTATGTAAATAGAAATTGACATAATATTAGCAAGTTTCAAAGCATAATCTAATCTAAAAAATTTGCATTTTATAGCTCAACAATAGAGTGAGAAATTACCCTAGCCTATTATGGAGTAAATTTTTTCCTTTTGCTTTTTTTTCTTTACTCATTCACTCAACTAAAAGAGGTTTTTTAGTTTGGTCAAATGATAGATGTGTATATGATATGTGATAAGCGCATGGTCATATGTTTAAATCTCAGCTATACCAATTTCTTGTAACCTGACTGTAAGGAATATTTTTATGAATTTTTTAATTTTGATGTAGATGACTTATCTTTAAGACACAAAAATTGACTCAGGCAGTACTTAATTGTAATATAAAAAAATAGATTTTTCATCAGCGGCCTTGTTGTTTATTGTCATTTTACATCTTGAAGAATACTTGATTTTGAGTTTAATTCTTAGTGAGTCTCATTACTCATATGCATATATGTTTCGATTCACTACCTTGGTCCTCAAATCTCTCTTATAACAAGAAAAGAAAACATTGTTCATAATTTTACATTGTCATGCATAATTATGCCGAAACTTTGTCTTTCTCGTATTCATAAATTGGAAAAAAAAATTGTTCTAAAGTGAACCTATCATTAAAGTGAGTTAGGGTTTATCTACCTTTAAATCATTTAGTAAGTTAATATTGTTAAGAGTTTTTGGTGTTTGGACTTCTATTGACATATTTTGTTTTATTAAAATATATTGAATGAATAGTTTGATATTTTTCCTTAGAGACTTATGGGTTTGAGAGTTACCATGTTTATTGTTATTGGGCTTGGACCCAATGGTGAGTTAGCTATATTACAATGTAGGTCAAGTAGCGTGTTTGTGATAAATGAATTAAGTTACTGATATATCATTGAGAGGGCAGGATTCTCACTTTATTCTTAGCATGTTTTGACTACACACGGATCTATCAAAGTGTCAGTTGAAGAGACATAAGGTTAGAGTGGTAGATTGCTCTTGTTATATACGATTATATACGCGCTTCCACTTAAAGAATAAGTAAGTTTGCTTCTTGATAATATGTATTCAAGAGGTACACAATTTATCAAGTTTAATTAATCACTGATATGGTGTTCTAATTCTTAATTCTTAATATAAATCCTATTAAATTTAACAAAGATTTCATGCACATAAATTAAATGAATGATAGATAAACTCTTACTTAATTACTTTAAATAAAGTTCACTTTAAAAAAGTATTTTTTTCAAATAAATTATATACTACATATAGTATATGGAGATACAAAACGCTTATTTTTTTTGCTTTTTGTCAAAGAACAATGACAACGATGCACATTTATCGTAGAACATAATAATGGGGATACCGAAAGAGCAATGGTTAACTAACAGCACCAACCATAGCCATTCAACTCAAATTAGGGAAGAAAGGAATGTCGGTGGAGTTCAACCAGTCATTGCCTTGTATGAACTGGCTAACTGTGAATTGGCTTGCCTCAGTGGAGTTGTTGATGACCCTATATCCTGGCCACGTAACTCTAGCACTTGTATTGGAACCCGGACCCCTATTATTGTACTCCCCATAATATAGTGTATCCAAAGCAAACGTGCCATTCCATTCCAACCATCCTGCTGGGTCAATCAGATCCTCCATGTAAGATTGGAGATAAACAGTTCTTGAGTACATTTTCCAAGGGCGACCTAGGTATGTCTTGAACGAAGATTTGACTGGGATTAAATCAGCAGCAGCTGCAACCTTGCAATTCAAGATGGATATGCCAGTGTTTTGGTTAGGGTCTTCTCTGCCTTGCGCAGTGAACAAGTTCTTCTGGTTTTCATTAGGCTTGCGTGCATATAAGTGGCAGTTTTGGAAGACCACTGCTGCATTGCCAAAGATGAAGTCTATGGTGCCATAAATGTCGCATTCACGGTAGAATTGGCGCAGGGAATGGACATAGAGAGTGTCTTGGTAGGCGACAAAGCTGCATTGGTAGAAGGCTGAGAGGTCTGCACCACTCCTCAGGGCCACAGCTTGGTGCTTGCTGGGCCCAGCTGAGTTCTCAAAGGTTATACCCTTGGCTATGAATCCGTCTCCTACCACAGCTAAAAGCCACAAATATCGAACGCGTTAGAATTTGTAGGACAGTAAAAACACCACGAACCAAAAAAGAAGAATTTTTTCTCAGTAAGTTTAGTTTCTTTTTTTTTACCACAAAAGAAAAAAGAAGAGTTTAATTAGTGAGCAAAGTATAAAGTGAGATAGAAAAAAGCAAAGCATAAAATAAAACAAGTGGTTAGCAAAGTGGGCGTAATGTAGTGAAAAGCAGCGCAGATCCGAAACTGAATTCCCCTTAAGTTGGGTTGGAAACATGTGGATCCTTTCTGTCATCCAACTCAAAAGGTATGCCCTCTTTTCAGGAAAATAAATAAATTAGGATAATGCAAAAAAAAAAAGTAAAGGTTTCTTTTCTTGGTACATCAAAGGTCTTTTTCTTATGAAAATAATTATTTTATATTTTTTTAAAAGTATAGTTATTATATACATATTTTTTAAAAGTATATGTTTGAAGGAGAAAAAAATAAAATAAAATAAATATAATAAATAATAATAAATAAAATATAAAAATAAATATATACTATTTGTGATAAGAATATAAAAATTATTTTTTATCTGCAAAGCTTTGGTGTAATTTTCGTAATTTCTAAAATAGTCATGTGTATTCTTTTTTGTCTTTATAACTGGAGGTGTCGGCAACTACCAAACAATAAATGAAAAAAATAGAATAAATGTAGGCTAACATGCTAAGTAGGACGCGAGATTTCGGTTTTGCAATATGTTAATCTTGTGTGTAAAAAGCACAGATATAAAAGACAATTTCCTTATCCTACATATAATAATGATTATTTATGAGTTGCTTTTCTTGGTGCTGTCCGCCCTATAAATCCCATCGATTAATATTTGGTTTGTAAAGAAATTCGCTAACCTTTTGCAAATGATTGATATTTATTTTCATTCTTCTTCCTGGATCTTATACTGATTTCCCTGGTGATCCTCCAAAATGGAATGTGTATGACCCCAATATTAATTAAGTAGGACAGGTTAGTTATGTAATTATGATCATGCTCGTGCAGCTAGGAACAGCCAGCGAGATGTTGCTTATGCATTTTTTAATTTTGAAAAAGGATTGTGCTGTAGAACGTGGAGCTTTATCCACTATTATTCCTTTAAAAAAAAATTATTAACTTCACAATACACAGATCTCAAAATTATTTACCTATTCATTCAAAGGACAAAAATGTAGAGCTTTCAGACGCTCCACCGGTTCATAGCATTTCCCATTTAAAAATGCACCTCGTGCACCGTTTTCTCTGACATTCTTAGGTAAGGATATCCAGTGCGAATAAACTTTAAGGATTTTATTATTTGAACAATGAAAATTATTATATATTTAAAAAAGAGTATTAATATTTTTTAAAAGATATAATTGAATAAAAAATAACTGAAAAATATAATAAATAGTATTAAAAATATATATATATTATTTGATATAAAAATATTTATTTTAAAATATAAATATAATATATTAATATATAATATGTTTATTTTATTTTAAAATAATATATTTTATATTTATTTACACTTAATAATATACACAGAACATCATACTAATAGAGTGTTTAAAAACATTTTCCAAACTCTAAAGCTATATTGGTTTGGGACTTTGAGGATTTCTATCATCTTATATCAAATTTTTACATGATTATGTTATATTAAATATAGAAAGACATGAAAATAAAATTTTAAATTTTATATAAATAGTGATAAATCTTATTATAATTACTTTTATGTCTTTTTTTCTTTTGACATAACATATTTATATGAAAAGTTGACATGAAAAGATACACATCGAGATTTGAATTGTATTTAGTTGGTTTAAAAATTAGCAAATGAAAAATAATATGATGCAGAATTTATTAAAACTCATCTGTGCTTTATATATAATCTTTTACATCTCATTTTTTATTTTCTGTATCATTTTTTTATATCTCTCATAATATAAAAATTTGCTGAAAATCATTGTTATTCATTCGTTTTTTATTGAGTGAAATTAAAAACATTATTGTATGTAGTTTTTTATTTTCTACCTTTTTTTCGTATATATTACTAATTAGGATAGCGTTAATCTACTGAGCTAATTTGTCGGCTTGAAACAATTTTAATTTAAGATTTTCAGCTTAATAAATTAATGTTCTGTATAAGCAAAACAATACTTTATTTTGCCTTTCAAAAGTAAATCATTATTGACTAAAATCTATTTACTACTGTCCGATAATATTTTTGTGTCTATAAACCCTATCTTTTTTCTTTGGTGGGCTATATTAGGGTGCTCATAGTCTGATTTTACTTGAAGTTAATTTTCAAGTTGATTCTGATTCAACTCGAAGTTAATTTGGCTAAATTGAGTTTGTCTAAAGCCAATTCCAAGAAACAGTGAAACTTCATAGGGTCTTTTTGTCTAGGTGCAGGTAGTCCACATATTCACAAACATGTCTATTTCATTGAGCCTCTCTCCAAGACAGTGTCCAGATTGTTACACCTTTAATGTGGGTCGAAACTTACTCAACAAGTAGGGACAAATCTACTTGTTAGGAAGTTAAGTTACGCATGTCGTTCACCAAAGCTTTCAACTTTTTGATCCTATATAAGTATATATGTATATGGTTTTATGACTTTTTATACCTATGTTTTGTCCCTACTCGGATCTTAAAACTTTTCTTTGACTTTTGTGAGGTGACACTTAAACATTGGTTAGATGTATTTTTAGGTATGTTCTTTCTTATTTTTTAAGTTAGTTTTTCCCCCATATATGATAAATTAATAAATATCTAGTTTTATGAAAATTAAAACTATAATATTATTTTTCATTTTTAACTTAAATTTATACGTTTTGATATTGACATAATTATTCAAAATCATATAATATTTTTTTTCATTTTTTTAAAATTTTATGACTTATATTATACATAGTATTTAAATTTCTATATTTTATCTAAATCTCAAGTTGGTAAACTCGAGTGGTGATCTAAAAACTAATTCGCCATAATTAATTCGAATTTGAATCTAAAAATTAAGCCCAAATCTAAAAATTAGGCCTAATTTAAATATCAGGTTGAAATCATTGTCGTGTTAATTCCATTACCTTAGGATCGTTATATCAACTCTACACATCCTTGGTTGTCTAATTGTGGATAAATTTCATGGGTGTCACCAACTTCTTTGAGTTTTGGATATAATTAAAATAAGCCCCCAAACATGCCATTCCATAAACATATGGAGACTTTGTGTTTTTGATAATCAGTCGTCCAAGCCTAAACGTGACCCCAATGTTCTATGAAGTTCTAAACATTCAAATTCAATGTATTTTTAAGACAAGAAAGAGGGGATCACATTATAAGTTAATGCAATGTTAGGATGTTATATGCACCACCCAAAAAACTTATAATTTATTAAAAATTAATAATAAAGTAAAAAATTTTTTAACTTAAATTTATCTTTTTATATTGATATAATTTATTTTAAAATATATAATATAATTTTTTCTCATACGTGGGTATTAAAATTTTATAATTTAATTATAAATAATATTTAAATTTTTATATTTTATCTAAATATTAAGTTAACCAGATGACGATCTAATTACTAATCAGACCATAATTAGTTCAAATATGAATCTAAAAATTAAGCCCAAATCCAAAAATTAGGCCCAATTTAAATATCGGGTTGGAATCAACATGCGTTAACCAATGAGCACCCCTAGGCTATATCAACTCTCTATACATCCTTGGTTTGTTTGATTGGTTGGATAAATTTGTGGGTGTGCAGCTGCAAATTGAGCTTTGGATATAATTAAAATAATATATGCATGCCATGGACCACAAACATATTGACTGTCGATGTTCAATCATGGCGAAGCGGATAAGGTTTTAAAACGGCAACGCCAACGTTCTGTGGTTCTAACTTTGAAATTCAAGTTGTGTTCGAGACAAGAAAAGAGGGGCCAATTTTACTATGCAATGTTAGGGTGCATCATGCACCACCCAAAAATACTTACTATTGCATTTCACTCGTTTTAATTTTCTTTTTAAATAAAAAAAATAAAACCTCCCAAATAGGGATGGTAATGAGGTGGGATGGAGTGGAGTGGGGTTGGATACTTGTAAATCCAAGGACAATCCGTCTCTGTCTCGAGTTGCAACAAGGTTCATTCTTACAAGTAAGCAGATGTATGGTACAGTGCAGTATCTATGGTGTAGTTAATGGTGGAAAATAAAATTTTAAAATTAGAGAAAAATATAAAAAAATAATTTATAGAAAATTTCCTATCTTCAATTTCAAACCTTGATTTTTTTAATAATAAATCAATATTATAAATAACAAATAAATTTAATTATAATTTATAATAATGATAATTTATATAAAAAGATTACATAAATAATATATTGTTTTTTAAAAAATTTTATCATTATGAACTATTCAATCACATTTCTTGCCACTTTCAAAATAATGAAAAAATATATGATTTGATATATGAATTACAAAAGAGACAAGAGAAGAAGCCTAAAAGTTTATTATGAATGATTTTTATGTTTTACTAGTAAATGGTAATAATTTAAACCATTTATTTAGAATGATTTTGCTTTGCTGCCTTTTCTACAATTTTCCAATTATTTGTTCTTTTTATCTTTTAAGTTCACTAGTGATTAATTAAGGCCAATCTGTTTGTTTTTCTATTGTTTTCTTTTGCAAGAATGATACTGATAATTTTGACATCCTACTCCCAAATGCATGGTTTTAGAGTTATCGGAGCCACCACGCAACTGTTGACGAGGGCCCTATGCATGGGTGGTGACACGATGGAGGATCAACGATGCGTAGTGGCTCGGGCTTGGAAGGCGGCATGGTGGTCAACACATCCCTCAACCCCAACCTGCAAACCTCCACCAAATCAACAACCCAAAACCTAGTCACTGTGAACTACCATAGCCACCTCTCCTAGATCCTCCTCTTCCAACGCCACCATCCCAACCACTCAAACAACCTCCGCCTCGAACTAAACTAGGACCCACCACCTGCTATGGCCGAACACCCCAAGCACCCCCAACCACTCAAATCGAACCAAATCCCAGCCCTAACCTCAGATCGAACCAAGCCAACTTACCATCAAGCCTGGAGGGATTATAAAGAGTGGGTGATAGATGCCGACACAACAGCAGCAAACGAGTAGGCTCACGATGCTGGTTCGCAATAGGAAGGTGGTATTTGGATTTTGGTGAGCAGGATCAAACAATGACCGGCGTGGGTGGCATAGTTACTTGGAAATCCAGGGACAATGGGCTCGTGTCAGAGCTTGCAACAGGGTTCACAGTGGTCGGCGTCTTGGTGGTGCAGCAACTTGGGTTGAGGGTCGAGGTGGAGTAGCGTGGAGCAAGGTGCGGCTTAGGTTGAGGGTCTAACATGTTGAGGGTGGATTTACATGGTGGTGTCGGAGACGAGGTACAGTCGCAGGGTGGTTCACGGTTGCGTGGGACGACTGTGGCCCGCAAGGTAATTGCGCGTCGGTGGTGGAGAGACTAAAAGATTGTTAGAAGAGAGAGAAAGATTTGAATACAAGATTACCTGTTGAGAAAATTTCCTACCTTCAATCTTAATCTTTGATTTTTTTAATAATAAATTAATGACTTAAAATAATGAGAAATTTTTAACTAAAATTTGGACACTTATTTAAGTTTATTAAAAATAGAGACTTAATATTTTAAATTTTTATATTACATAATTAATTTTATAAACCCAAAAAATATTAAATTTTGATTGATCTATGCACCTGAATTAAATATTTTTAGGTAAAAATTTCTCAAAAATAATTGGTGCATCATAGAGTGCATGATAGATTTATCCATAAAAGAGGCTGTAGTAAACTTTTTTGTGGCCGAGAAGAATCTTTCTACAACAACGTAGAAGCACTCACATTTCTTGCCATTTGTCAAACAACCGACACTGGCCTGTGATTGTGATACATGAATTACAAGAGACAAGAAAAGAAGAGACCTTAAAGTTTATTATGAATGATTTTATGTTTTACTAGTAAATAGTAATAGTTCAAACCATTTATTTAGAATGATTTTACTCTGCCGCCTTTTCCACAATTTTCCAATTTTTGTTCTTTTTGTCTTTTTAAGTTCACTAGTGATTAATTAAGGCCAATCCGTTTGTTTTTCTATTGTATTTTTTTTCTTTTCAAGAATGAACATCAAGCTTGACCGTAGTAAGCTGAGCAAAATAGTAGCAGTAGTTTGTTAAGAAAAAAAAGGGTAAAGTTTTGAATAAAACGCACCAAAAGTAGCTGATTGGAAAGTGGTCCACCCGTCCACAACATTCCTACTGGCCTTCACAACAGTCTTTCCAATTCCATCTCCGACCAACATCAGATTGGTCTTCTTCCTGATCACTTCCACATTCTCAAAGTATGCCCCGGCTTTTATGTGTATCACAAACCTATAATCACACAAAATTAACTAGAAAATTAATGTTTAACAAGGTCACTAAAAAAAATTAGGCCACATTAATAATTAATAAATGAGAAATATTATTTATACATCAAAGTAATTATATCATTACTTAAATCGAACTTATTTGATAAATAAAAAATAAAAAAGTATATATTAAAATGTGTATTTTATTTATTTTAATACTTAAAAAATATAAAAAAATGTAAAAAAATGATGCATAAAATATTATTATTTTTAATAAATATATAACGTCATGTTAGATCGGCTGGTACTGAGTTCTGACTTCTTAGCCACGACAAATATTGAACTCTTATCATTTAGTCATAAATGTCTGATAACATATTATAAACCAACAATCTCGTAAGTTTAACGTCAGGTAAAGACAGTTATAAATAACTTTATTATATTATATCTAGTAGTACATACCTAGTTTTGCTCGAGTTTGGAGCCGCAGCCAGTGCCTCCCCGATAGTGGAGAAGTTGCCAGTGCCATCTTTGGCCACCACAAGATCGAACTTGGTCTCATTCACAGCAGCTTGCAGTAGCTTTCGTTCTTTGGAGGACAACCACGAGGGGAACCCCTCTTTCATCTTCCCGTATTCGGGGAACACCTCAGACTTGGATGGTTTCTTTACTCCAGGCACTTTCTTCAGCATGGCCAGTGAGTTACTAACGTGATGGGAGATCTCAAACAACTTTTTCTGGATCCTTTTCCTCACATTCCCTTTACTGTAAGCAAAACCATCCAGGCACGTGTACAAATTGGTCATTGCGCCGCTTAGCAGAGTCTGCAAGTCATGGTAATGCTTGCATCCTATTGTGCTTCGAGAGAGATCAGCAATGGTGGTTCTGAGCTCCGCAATGGTGTCATCAAACAAGTTGTGACAGTCATCAAGAGCTCTCTGTTCAATTTTTTTGAGATTTGGGAGTTTCTTTCGCAGGCCGGTGCAGTTGGAGGACGACAATCTTACCTCGTATATGGTATGGTTGATAACGGAGCAGATAATTTGTGGGATAGTTTTGGAGGTAAGATCTGGGAAGGAGGCCAAGGTTGAGACACAGAGGTCAGGGTAGAGTGTTCCTTCGCATGTGGAGTCGGCTACTTGAATGTGCCTTTGGAAATGGAGGTGAATTTCTTGGGGTCTTGTTGTTGCTTTTGGACTGCTAATTAAATGTGTTACCGAAAAGAGTAGCACAAAAACCACAGTGAGAATGGGCACTAGAGCCAGCAAGAGTGCTGTTCTTCTTCTGATGATGTTAAACATGGTAGCGACTAGACAAGGAGAAAATAAGCGATAGCATGCAGCAGGATATCTGAGATGGATGTGATTGTGAACTGAGGTGAGGGGAATGCGGTGGATAAATAGGGTGGTTGGGGTGCTTAAATGTACAAGTGTGGGTTTATCTAACCGAGACACAACTTGTCCTTTTTTTAATTTGGCTAGTCATGATGCGGCATGGACCTCATCTTCACTAAGTTAAAATGCTACCTCGGTTAACCGCAAAATCCTGTGATCATTACTATTACTTTTTAGCTGGAACTTGACCAATAAGTTTCTCTTCTTAAGTTTGAGTTTAAATTTTATCCAACGTAAATAAGTTTTACATTATGATCAAATTATGTGTTGCTATGTTAACATGATAACAATTAGTTAAAGTACCAGTAAAAAAAATTAGTTAAAGTATTAAATACTTTTGATGATATGTAAAAAATGATTATTGTATCCCATGGTAAAAAAATCTTTATAGTAACAATGAATAATTAAAATTAAATACTTTTAAGTTTACTCTCAAGTAAAATTTCAAACCAAAAAAATATTTTTTATTGCTTTTTTTTTTAATTTTCACTTCTTTTTCAACAAAAAATCCATCTACTGTAAGTAATAATTACCTTGAAATCTTTTTTTCCCTTTAGATTATCAAACGGGGTAAGAGCGTTCAAAAAAGAAAACAAATTACACCACTAAATAAGGGGTGGTAACACCCGAAGAATCTTGTCAAAGAAGAGCAGCTAAGGATTGGGAGAAGGTTAGGGAACTCAAAGTGACCAAAATTAGGGAGATGGTCCCGCACACCTATTTCCTTTTCATGAACAAGTGAGTAAGCATAACAACCAAATTATCATTTAACAGTTTCTGGATGTCCCGGACGATGGAAGAGCAATGGCGAGTAGGAGGACAACCCTCCTTCATTCTGGACAAGGTCGACAGTGACTCAGGACTCCACATCTGCTGCTACCCGTGACTCTTGGCAATCTGGAGGCATACGAAATTAGAAAGTTATTAATAAAATAAATTGACAGCTGCTTGTCTTTTTAATATTTAATTTGTAAGACATCAGCCTGGTTACAAGCTGCAATTGCAATATTGCTTTGGGCCCGCAAGGCCAATACTTCAGCAATACAATTCGGAGAGAACATCTACACCTCAGACTTAGATTCAAATATTTAATTTATTTAATGAGAATTGCTGACCTCTATATCTTTATGTGGTGGTTAACAATTTTTACATTTTGCTTTAGACTAAAAATTAACTCTTTTATTTTTTGAAATATTTTTAAAGATATGAGTAGTTATGTCATTTTATTATAACTACAAACATCAAATTTAATAAAAACAAAATATTAAATACAAATATTAATAAGAAAAGAAAATGTAGAAATATAAATTTAATAAAGAGAGAAGTTTTGATTATTAATTTTAATTATTAATTTAGAAAATAGTATTAATAAATAAAAAATCTAAAAACATATAACATTATTAAAGAAATTTAACATATAATATATATAAAAATTAACATAACGTCATTACACTAATATTAAAGAAATTTATGTTTTTTACAGTTTCATGTGAAAACTATTTTTTAAAAAAAATTTAAAACTATCTTGTATTCAAATATATGATTGATTCTAGAATATAAAAAAATTAACTTTGACTTTTTAGCGACGAAATGATTAAGTTTAGGTTATTTGCATAATTTTTTATACTGTTCATATATTAAATAATAATAATTACCTTCTATTTATATTTTTATTATTTTAATTATTCTATTTATATTGGTATTAAATGTTAAATCTTATGCGTCTAAAATAACATATGATATTGACATAAAAAATTTAAGAAACATAAAGTTATTCAACTAATATTATTTGAAGTTTTACATTGTTATTCCACTGAAAAATTTAATTTTACAATTCAGACGTATCCACTAAAAAATTCTGTTCTGCAGTTCAGATGTAAATTCAAACCTATCTACTAATAATATTTTATGTTTCTAGATTTTTTATATAATACTTTTCTAATTTAATAATTAAAATTAATAATCAAAATCTCTCTCTTCGTTAAAGTTATATT
Source organism: Ormosia semicastrata (assembly GCA_029884595.1). NCBI lineage: Eukaryota > Viridiplantae > Streptophyta > Magnoliopsida > Fabales > Fabaceae > Ormosia > Ormosia semicastrata. The sequence continues at coordinate 1,680,019 of JAQQTO010000055.1, forward strand.
TCTACCTTCTTTTTTCATATTAATGTTAGCGTTTAATATGCTTTATTTTCATAAATTTAGAGGTCAGAGATCAGTGACAGTTTGTTCTCTGCTTCTAGTCAATTGATCTTGTTATGTTGGTCGCTCGTAGGCGGGTCTGTGGCTTGGAATCCGTAGTTTTTCATTTTTTACTTTTCTAATTTTGGGTCTGGCTAAGCGCCATAGTTTTTACAAGTACTGAAGAAATTTGCAGTTCATGAGTTCATCACTTCATTGATTTGTTATTGACTGTTGATAATGATTAAATGGCCCCAATACAATCAAGAAGAGAAAAGTAAGAACCAGCAGCTACTTCAAATCAATAATAAAATTACAACACACGAAATAAATGAACTTGTCTAATAAGTATCTTAAGAGTACTTGTTAAAGAATAAAAAATAATAAGTTAAATAAAAAATAAAACCCTCAATTCATTAAAAACTTAAAAAATTTCACTTTTCATTAAAAATCACTATTTTTTATTCTTTAACCTTAAGAAAATGTCTACAATAACGTGTTTTCTACTTGGAACTATGCTTAAACCAGTTGGTAGTGAAGTAGTGATGGTTCCTATGAGTGGCAGACCTTTACCGGCTTCACATAGTGTATGCGACTGGACCAGATCCGCGCATAATTGTGATCTGTTCCCATGGACCAGCACATACAGATGAAATTCAGTACATTCTTTCGGATTTGTGGGCCAATATTTCAAATCGTTTCAGGATCCATGTTGGCCCAGGAAAACCCAGGCGCCATTTCGCGTCCTGCAGTGTGATAAACCCAATTACATTAAGGTTTTTGCCTTTTAGCACAAAAAAAAAAAATGAATTTAAGTTTTGAGAAATTTATAGATTTAGCTTCATCTTAAACGCTGATTTAGATGCCAATGCCATTGCCAAGTTTCTAGATGATGAAAACTTTGACGTATTGTTCTTACAAACTTAGTTTGATCTCAGTATTATAAAGTAAGAATTTCCCAACTAAGAATCTATCTTATATAGGTTTATGCATGTGACCATTATATGTGAGTTACTTTTCCCGTTTATATATAATTTTCTTTGGTAAAAATTAATTTTAAAAACTTCCCCTTCATTACACTTGTGATAACTTTAATTCACACAAGTTTTTTTTTTGCTTTTTGGAGGTTTTTTTTATATACTAACGGTGAAAACTAATAAATTAACGACATAGTAAGTGACTTCAAAAACTTACAGCCTGCGTTTTAAATTGTAAATATCATGTTAATTTGATTTAAATTAGCTAATCAATTTCATTAAAAAAACATGAAGGTTGCTAGTTGTGCCGGTTCAATGGCGCTATATGAATTAGTAATTTTTGATCATCTGATCCTATTCTTGACCCACTGTGGATTAATATACCGACTTTGATTTTGTACGTGACAACCATTTTTTGTCAGAATTAAGTTTATGATGCAAACTTTAGAATTATTATATATTTTCAGTAAATTAGAAATGAGAAACTATAATTAAATTAGGACTGGTAAGCACAACACCTAGTAGGAAAAATATATTTTGTTCTGTAGGTTATTTCCTTCTTCCTTAAAAAACAAGAAGAATTTTTTTTTTTTACCTCATTACAAAACTTGTCTGTTTTTGTCTCTGTACGTGCTACTGTCATAGACCAAGTTCGCTAGCTTCCAAATGACGGTCTTTAGGCTTCATATTATTACAGCCATGCATGCTAGCTAGGATATGTTAATTCTGGCTTAGCACGAGTAAGGTATATTGATGTATTATCATTTTATTATTTTAATTTAAGATTTTATTTTGTTAGTTAATGATTTTATTTATTTTATAATTAATATTTTTGTGGGATTTTATCAAATTCCAAATCTTATCTTTAATTAGTTATATTTTATTTATGTTTTGTTTTGTTTGAGGGTTATAATTAAATACCTCTCATATGCACTTAGATGATTGTTGATTATTATTGATTATTGAATTTAATAGATTATATTTCTACTTTGAGTGTCTTTGAAACCTCGAGAGTTCTTGTTCTTTTGGTCCTTTGTTTTTACATCAAGTTGGTATTAAGTCTTGTTGATCCCCACACTTTGAGGCATTTGAAAGCAAAGAATTTTCACATTGAGTGTCTTTGAAACCCTAAGAATTATTATTCTTTTGATCCTTTGGTTTTACATCAGTTTGATATCAAAACTTTGTTGATCCCCATGCTTTGAGATATTTGAAAGCAAAGATTTTTCACAGTCAAAGTTGTAATCAGAATCGAAATCTATGATTGTTTTGTTCCAATTTCAAAACTCCCTCTCATCTCGCTTCTACACTTGTTCTTCCTTTTTCTCCTCACCAAGATATCTGCATAACTCACCTCAAACAGCCAAAAAGTCATCGGAATCTGTGATTGTTTTGTTTCAATTTCAAAACTCTCTCATCTCGCTTCTACACTTGTTCTTCTTTTTTTCTCTTCACTGTTTGTTCTCTGATCGATGACTTGTACTATGCAAATTGTTCACAAGTTCACTAGTAAGAAGTCTCATAACAAACAACTTGCTACCAAAGCGGCAAGAAAATCTACTCCATTCCACCGTTATATTGTAAAGTGGAAGAACCTATCTACTAGTGATGCTACATGACTTTTCGAGGATGATCATACCTGATTTCTACCTCACCCTAGGAGAGTTCTCTTAGTGGGAAAGAATGATATATTATCAATTAGAAATTTTCTGTTATTTTAATTTGAGATTTTATTTTATTTGTTAAGGATCTTATCTATTTTATAATTAAGATTTTAATGAGATTATATCAAATCTCAAATCTTATCTTTAGTTAGTTATATTTAATTTATATTTAGTTTATTTTATTTGAAGATTATAAATATTCATCCTGAAATGCACTGAGTATATATATATATATATATATATATATATATATATATATATATATTAGATAGTTATTAATTACTATCAATTATCTTTTATGAATGGTCAAAATTAAAACATAAATGCATATAATTCACATGAATTATATTCTTATTTTAAGGTCAAGATTTACTCCTCTCTCTTAAAACCAATGTCCCTTATATATATATATATATATATATATATATATATATATATATTTTGAAATCTTTAAGATTTATTCATTTGGTTCAGATCACACACATGTGATTTTTTAAGTGGCCACGACGTATTAAGTATGCTTTTACAATACACATACAAGATTTACTCCTCTCATTCACACATATATATATATATATAATACGCGGTAAAGCAAGAATAATGTCAGTCTAAAAGTTATTATTATGTATAATATATTGGTTACTTTAACTATATATTTCAAATGATCTTTTTCCTTTATAATAACATTTTATCAAGAAATATTTTAACTAAAAATGTTCTCATGCAAAACTACGATATTTCCTTATGCATTTATCTTTGATTCAACGCAAATCTAAGATAGTAATTAAAACTCTCCTTCTTTGGAAACGCTATCAAACGCGAAAGCACTGTACTGCATGCAACAGAACTAATTTTGTCAATAACCTAGTTTGATTATTGAATATTTAGTATATTTTCATTAGGTAGGTTTGACATGATATGCACTTGAGTCTCCCACCTACTGTGAGTCCTCTGTACCCTTCATTTAATAATAAAATATATAACAAAACAAAAATTAGCACCATGCTCATATCTTTTCTCACCAAAACCATAACATCATAAGATTTTTTAAAGCATCGTAAGATCATATATATTCTTTTGAATTTATAACGACACTGGTATAAAAAAAATAAAATTCATATATTTTCTCACATATATAATGTTTTTTTCACAACAATTGCTTTATTTTATTTTATTTTTTTGGAAAATCAATAATTGCTTTCTTACACATAATCGCATATGTACACAATAAATCTTTCATACAAAAATTAAAATTATGTGATTTCTATATTGCAAAAATAATATGAAAAAAATAACACAACTCTATTACTTAATGAAAATTTTTTATGTCAAAACTCTCAAAATAATTAAAAATTTCTCTTATATATATACATTAAATATGTATCACATCAATTTTGTGCAAAAAGTTATCATTGTCTCATACTTTAATTACATTTCTAACGCTATAATCATTTAATCGTGCAAAAATTTCTTATTCTAAAAATACTTAAGAATCACTCTAAGTATAAGCCTAATATTTAGATTAGAGTGTATAAAATAATGTGTGGGTTTGATTAAACCGACCAACCACCGACACATTAATCTAAAGCCATACCTACAGAGCCCTTAACACCAGCACCACAAAATTAAGGATAAATATACATGCACGATCAAACCGCGTTTCCATAATTGTTGTTTATTAAGTTTTTAAGCTACGCAATCACTACATTGAAGCCATTACATCAATAACAAGCTGACAAAGTCCTGCAATTGTACTGCTAGCCAGTTGAGTACATGCACACTTGTTATAACCAACCATCACTAGACAGCAATTGGATGGACTAATGACCACGGCTTCTGGTTTGAGCATAAAGAATGGCCTTTCTGGCCAACTCTATGGTGACAACAAGCTCCACAGTGTGTCACTGGCTCTGTTCACAAAGGGCTGGGTGCATGAGAAGAAGAGCAAGACAATGTGGGATTCCACCGGGGGTGGCATCCGGGTTTCCAAAATGGTCGAATACCTTTGAAGATGTCAAATCAAACGAGAGCCATGTACTATTCAGCCAGAGGCAGAAGAAATGTCGAGGATGATGCTGATGATAGTGTTTTGATAAGTGACATTGTAGTTGTTAGTCACGATGGAAGTGGAAACTTCACCACTATCAACGAAGCTGTTGCTGCTGCTCCAAATAACACTAATAATGCAACAGATGGTTATTTCTTGATTTTAATCAAAGAGGGTGTGTATGAAGAATACGTCTCCATCCCCCAAAACAAGGCGTATCTGATCATGATCGGAGATGGAATCAATCGGACACTCATCACTGGCAACCACAGCGTTAGTGATGGATGGACAACATTCAATTCACCAACATTTGGTAAGAAACCGTTAAGTATATTTTTTTGGCACGTAAAAACGTTAAGTATATATGTGCACGTTACCGTGTTTCTTTCATATTTAAGTTTTTCAACAGTGTATAAATGCTTATTCAGTAAAAATAATGTTTGCATAAACTTTGGAAAACATTTATTTAAGCTATCTATAAGCTCAATTTATAACTATGTTGTCATTAAATTATTTCAAGATTACATAGAAGCGCATATTTCAGAATATTGGAGTTGTGATGACATTAGCACATATGTCAACAAAATGACAAATAATCTAAAGGAGCCCATAATACGGTAACATTAATGTTGGTGTTTCCATAACTTCTTAAAGAAGTTTCACTTAAGTATACTACTATTTGTTTTGCTGCTGTAGTAGCATCAGGATTTGTGGCAGCTAACATAACATTTCGTAACACTGCTCGGCCAAGCAAATTCCAAGCAGTTGCATTGAGAAGTGAATCGCAGATATGTCCACCTTCTATAGTTGTAGCTTTGAAGGGTATCAAGATACTCTATACGCGCGCATTCTCTCAGGCAATTCTATAGAGAATGTGACATTTATGGAACAATAGATTTCATATTTGGAAATGCTGCGGTTGTTCTGCAGAATTGCAACATATACCCTCGTCTTCCATTACTGGGACAGTTCAATCCCATCACTGCTCAGGGACGAACAGACCCAAATTAGAACACAGGTACTTCCATTCACAATTGCACTATCAAACCCGCTGATGATTTAGCTCCGAGCATTGGTACTGTGAAAACCTACCTTGGAAGGCCATGGAAGGAGTATTCAAGGACTGTTGTTATGCAGTCCCTTTTGGACAGTCTGATAGACCCAGCTGGTTGGTCTATATGGAGTGGGGATTTTGCACTCTCCACAATGTATTACGCAGAGTATGATAACAGGGGACCTGGTGCAAACACTACCAACAGAGTGACATGGTCTGGTTACCATGTGATTAATGCTACTGATGCAGCTAAGGCTAACTTTCTGCAGGGGAATGATTGGTTTCCTCAAACACGAGCTCCTTATTACGTTCGTGGACTGAGCTTTTAACAATAAGGGAAAAGTGATAGACGCCGGAATTTGAAAATGATTACATTAAGTAATTGATGATTGAGGAGTAAATTTATTGGATATGTTTATTCTTTTCTGTTGTTTGAAATCTTCCAAAATTTCTTAAAAAAATAACAAGCGGCCAGGGCTTATTTAGTGTTTGCCATGCTACATTTTGATTTGTAAGATTAATGTGGTGAATGAAACTTTTTACTTGAATTTTCTATTTTGGAAAGACCACAGGTTTTTTCACCCCTTATTAGGCGAGGGATTAATCATCATTTGGATGTTGAGTTAATCCTATCCAGAAAATGCTTTCCCTTGTTTCTTTATATACAGTTGGCTTACCATTCCTTCGAAACGTGGGAATATTTTCTTAACATTGAATAAAATAGGAATGATTCAAAGAAAATAAAAAAAATTAATTTTGTCATTAATCTTTTAAGAGTTTTGCTAACAATATGTATTTGTCAAAAATAACAAAATAAGAAATTTTAAATAAATATTTTTGTTAGTTTCTAATAAATTAAATATTTTATTATCATTTAAAAATTCTTATTTTAATATCGTAACAAGTGCGGAGAACTCATCTTTTAAATATTTATGAGTTACACAATGTGATGATCTCTTCACGTCATAAAAATTGGATTGAATTCTATGTCCTGATTTATTAATTATCATAAGGGAGATAGAGATATTTTTGTATGTATACAAATATAAAATATTATTTTTACATATAAGATATAAAAAGTTAAAGAAAAAAATAGGTCTACTAAACTAATCGTTACAAAAAATTATAATTTTTTTAATTTTTTATGAGTGTGTATAAAGATGACGTATTACATTTATGTACAACTAATAATTTCTCATCATAAGGACTTTCTTTCGAAATATTCTTGCATGCACACAAATATAACACATTATCTCTCACACAAGACACAAAAAATTAGAGAGAGAAAAAAAAATGAGTCATACTAAACTCATTTATCACAAAATATCATTATCTTTTTCCAATATTTTATAAATATGTGTAAAGATAATATATTACATTTGTGTGCAACTAAGAATTTTTTCTGCCATTAATTTACACTCATTCCTACTATCTTGTTATTGGCTAACTGTTGTAACATTCTCGCTCTTTTTTCTTTCACTAACTAATAATTTCATATTTTTTCGTTAACATCTTTTTTTAAAGTTTTAAATTATTAACTAGTAAAAATTTTAAAAATTAGTTTAACGTTGAATAGATTATAGATATGTGATATTTAAATAGACACAAAATTAGTTAATATTTGTTGCGAAGGTGTTCATTGAAAAATTACACAATTTCTATAGTATGCAAGTAACATTTTGAAATTTTCTTTCTAGTTATTGATGCCACAGAACAACCTTTTCACTTTTCACCTAAAATAATTATTTCTCCACCCCAAAAAAAAGTCCTATTTTCCACACAAATTATTTTCTATTGATACAAGCTATATATAACGGAAAGTAACCTAATTCTAATCTTTTTCAAAATCTTCTCTTATTTAGAGAATTTATGGTTCAATCTCAAATCCTTATGGTTTAGGGACGTTTTCAATTGAGGTTACTAATACATTCTCACATCAGTTAGGGTTTGTTCAACACCAAATTGTATCAACTTAATGATATTGAGTTCAATTCTTCTTAGTATTTTTGATGATTTTTCATTAAAAGATCATCTTTAAGTATTACTAGCAAAATTACTCGTGAAATGCACGAGAAAACTGTCATGCTATTAAATCAGTATGACTAAGACAAGACTAAACAGTAATTCATATAAACTATCCAACCATACCACTTAAACTTCTGCCATTGATTATCGTGTTATATATTTAGCAACAACTAAAAGAACCCTATGAAAAGGATGAAAAACATGAGGAATATGAGTCTAGAATTACGACTGATAATGGTTGTAATCAAAGAGTGAACAGTTACTTTAATTGAGTAGGTTGCATTATAAAATTGATGATATATTGAAGGACGATAACATATATTGTACAAAGATTTTCATAATACAAAGTGACTTAATCTTCATAAAAACTATAATACAAATTGTTTACGGTAACATACATAATAGGAATGAAAAATATCGGACATGAGTTTATCTTTTCCCAATTGTAGCTTATTAGCATTAGTGTGTGTGTGTGTGTGCAAATAATCCAATAATGGATTAATTGTGATAGAGATAGGTAATAAGTGTGTACTGTTGTTGAGTGAAAAATCAATTATGCTTATGAGATTTAACAATAGATCTGGAGGCTGGTGTAGAAATGGTACTTGAACTTTCCCCTTCATACAACAAATTGAAAAATCTGGATTTGGTGATCTATGAGATTTCTCTGAACGTTCTTCGTACCATACCATAGATTTGAAAGTGGGACTAACAGATCTCTTTAATATCAAAAGGATGTACAATGAAACTGTGGATGACTATGTTGCTAGATTCAGACAAATGAGAAGTAGGTGTTTCACACCTATCCCTGAAATCGAAATAGTTAAGATAGCCGCTGAGGGATTGGATTATTATGTCAGGAAAAAGTTTGTCAATCAGCACCTTGTTGATTTAGCTCAGTTAGGACAGAAAATCAGGAAAATTAAGTAATTAAAGACTGAAAAGTTGCGAAGGTAAAGGAATTTTTTAAAAGAGAGAAAATCAACTCTGTCGGATTAGAAGAATCTGACGAATAAGTTACAAGTCCTGACGAATTTGAAGTAAACTTTGCTGAGTTGAAAAATGGTCCTCCTTATGTTTGTCAGACTCTATAGCCTAGAAGAAATAAGGAGAAAATGAATTATGTTAATAGAAAAATATATTTGTTTGATGTTATAAAAGTTGATCAAATTTTTTATGTTTGTCGGATAGTCGTAGGCTTTTAAAGCCTGATGGAATTAAAGACCATTTAAATTTATTCAAGTGTTTTGTGGAAATGTTAATGCACTTGTCGAGATTAAATATGGTTTAAGGATTAAATCTACAACTGGCAAATATTGAAAGCCATATAAATTGACAATATGCGAAGTAAAGATTGGCAGGGAATAAATAAGGAAATTTTTTTTGTTCCTTCAAGATACTTGGCAATCACAAGTTATATTGTCGAGATAATCTTAAGTCAACAGAAAACACAAATGTTTGTCGGGTAGGCTAAACCGACAGATACTATATATATTTCAAGGTTGCATCTTCGTTAGATCTTCACAAGAAGTTTATAATGATTCTCTGTCAGCTAGAGTGGACTGGTAGTCAGGCTCCAGAGATTGTATTTTAGTACTAAGGGCCTTGACTTTACTCCCTAGTTCACAGAAATCACTTTGAATTTTTTGTTGAAAATTGAGTTATCTGTTTTAAATTGTTGTCCATCTCCAGAAGCTGTCGAAAGCCAAAACTTTGGGAGACATCTGTTAGATGATAAATCTTAATTGTGGATTCGACAGGAAAAATGCCTCATGTGTATAAATGTGAGGTTACCTTTCGACAAAATATGACATGACAGAGAATGATGAAAGATGTCAGCCATAATGGGACTTGTGATGAAAGTGGCCAAGTTACCATTTGACAGAATCAATGCTGACAGGAGAACATTATTTGACAAGAATGACTAAAAGCCAAGTTCTGTCGAATGAAGATCAGATTTGTCGAATAAAAATCACTTCTGTCGAATGAAGATCAGCGCTGTCGAATAAAGAACAGTGTTATTAACTACATTGCTAATCTTATTCTTATTCTTATTCTTATTTTACTTTCTACATTATGCACACGTCCCCATATAATGGGGCAGAGGCAGGATAAATTGAGTAATTAAAGACTAAAAATTTGCAAAGGCAAATGAATTTTTAAAAGAGAGAAAATCGACTCTGTCGGATTAGAAGAATCCGACAAATAAGTTACAAGTCCTGACGAATTTGAAGTAAACCTTGCTGAGTTGAAAAATGGTCCTCCTTATGTTTGTCAGGCTCTATAGCCTAGAAGAAATAAGGAGAAAATGAATTATGTTAATGGAAAAATCAATCCCGATATTCTTACCGCGTACAGTGTCACACCTAATGCCACACCATATTTTTGGACGTCTCCGTATATCTCCGTTTCTCTCTCCCTACCTTTTTCATTTCCCTCTCCCTGCCTTTTCATTTCTCTCTCATTCTCCCTTGACGAAACTAACTTCTAACCATTTAGCACTTTCGTCGATTAAACACGAGAAAAAGTTCTCCAATGTCAATAACTATCTAATTAGAATTTCTGACCATTTAGTACTTTCGTTAGTTCAACACTTGGAAGATTTTTTCAATGTCAACATTCATCCGTCGAATTAGAATGTCTGCCGATCTTTTAGTATCTTCGACAGCTTTATACATCGCTCGACAGAACTGAGCTTCTAGCATATTCGACAGCTTTATGCATCATTCGATAGAACTGATCTTCATTCGACATAATTGATCTTCATTCGACAGAACTTGACTTGGAAGGAGGAGAAATGAGAGGGAAAGGTGGAGAGAAATGAGAAGGAGAGGGGGAAGACGGGAAAAATGCATGAGAAAGACAATTTTTTTTTTAAAAATAAAAGCTGACATGGCAAGTAGGTGTTAAAATAGGTGTAGTTACTGTTAGCGGTATGATGATAATTTTCCTAGAAAAATACATTTGTTTGATGTTACAAAAGCCGACCAAATTTTTTATGTTTGTCGGATAGTCGTAGGCTTTTAAAGCTTGATGGAATTAAAGACCATTTAAATTCAAGTTTTTTCTGGAAATGTTGATGCACTTGTCGAGATTAAATCTGGTTTAAAGATTAAATCTACAAATGGCAAATATTGAAAGCCATATAAACTGACAATGTGTGAAGTAAAGATTGGCAGGGAATAAATAAGAAAAATTTCTTTGTTCCGTCAAGATACTTAGTAATTACAAATTATATTGTCAAGATAATCTTAAGTCAACAGAAAACACAAATGTTTGTCGGGTAGGCTAAACCGACAGATACTACATATATTTCAAGGTTGCATCTTCCTTAGAGCTTCACAAGAAGTTTATAGTGATTCTCTGTCAGCTAGAGTGGACTGATAGTCAGGCTCCAGAGATTGTATTTTGGTACTAAGGGCTTTGACTTTACTTCCTAGTTCACAGAAATTACTTTGAAGCTTTTCTTGAAAATTGAGTTATCTGTTATAAAATTTTGTCCATCTTCAGAAGCTGTCGAAAGCTAAAACTTTGGGGGGCATCTGTTAGGTGATAAATCTTAATTGTGGATTCGACAGAGAAAATGCCTCATGTGTATAAATGTGAGGTTACCTTTCGACAAAACATGACATGACAGAGAATGATGAGAGATGTCAGCCATAATGGGACTTGTGATGAAAATGGCCAAGTTACAATTTGACAGAATCAATGCTGACAGGAGAACATTATTTGACGAGAATGGCTAAAAGCCAAGTTCGGTCGAATGAAGATCACTTCTGTCAAATGAAAATCAGTGCTGTTAAATAAAGAACAGTGTTATTAACTACATTACTAATCTTATTCTTATTCTTATTTTAATTTCTACATTATGCACACGTCTCCATATAATGGGGCAAAGTCAGGATAAATTGAGCAATTAAAGACTGAAAAGTTACAAAGGCAAAAGAATTTCTTAAAAGAGATAAAATCAACTCAGTCGGATTAGAAGAATCCAACGAATAAGTTATAAGTCCTGACGAATTTGAAGTAAATCTTGCTGAGTTAAAAAATGGTTCTCCTTATGTTTGTCAAACTCTATAGCCTAGAAGAAATAAGGAGAAAATGAATTATGTTAATAGAAAAATATATTTGTTTGATGTTACAAAAGCTGACCCAATTTTTTATGTTTGTCGGTTAGTCGTAGGCTTTTAAAGCCTGATGGAATTAAAGACCATTTAAATTTATTCAAGTGTTTTGTGAAAATGCTGATGCACTTGTCGAGATTAAATCTGGTTTAAGGATTAAATCTACAAATGGCAAATATTGAAAGTCATATAAACCGACAATGTGTGAAGTAAAGATTGACAGGAAATAAATAAGAAAAATTTCTTTGTTCCGTCAAGATACTTGGCAATTACAAGTTATATTGTCAAGATAATCTTAAGTCAACAGAAAGCACAAATGTTTGTTGGGTAGGCTAAACCGACAGATACTACATATATTTCAAGGTTGCATCTTCCCTAGAGTTTCACAAGAAATTTATAGTGATTCTCTGTCAGTTAGAGTGGACTGGTAGTCAGGCTCCAGAGATTGTATTTTGGTACTAAAGGCCTTGACTTCACCTCCTAGTTCACAGAAATCACTTTGAAGCTTTTCTTGAAAATTGAGTTGTCTGTTATAAAATTTTGTTCATCTCTAGAAGCTGTCGAAAGCGAAAACTTTGGGGGGCATCTGTTAGGTGATAAATATTAATTTTGGATTCGACAGAGAAAATGTCTCATGTGTATAGATGTGAGGTTACCTCTCGACAAAACATGACATAACAGACAATGATGAAAGATGTCAGCCATAGTGGGACTTGTGATGAAAATGGCCAAGTTCCACTTTGACAGAATCAATGCTGACAGAAGAACAGTATTTGACGAGAATGGCTAAAACCAAAGTTCTGTCAAATGAAGATCAGATTTGTCGAATGAAGATCACTTCTGTCGATTGAAGATCAGTGCTGTCGAATAAAGAACAATGTTATTAACTACATTACTAATCTTATTCATATTCTTATTTTACTTTCTACATTATGCACACGTCCCCATATAATGGGGCAAAGGTATGATAAATATATTATAAGCTAAATCAATCAACTTAAAAAAGAGGGATTGCACCCTATATTGTAATTCATCATAGTTTAGGGTACAAAACATATTCTGGGATTATAAGATACATTGAACACCTAGGTGTCTAATGATGCCAGAATAGGATTCAGTGGAACATATCAACTTTAAATACCTACATCCCAAAAGAACAAAAGAGTACAAATCCCTACTGCTTAAGAAGTCAACATTTCCCTAATACATAGTGAAGTTCCATGACATTTGATAGTAAAACTCCCAAAAAGATTACAAAAGCAGCATCCTAAATATACAACAAAAAGACAAACTTGACCGACGGCCACAACTTAGATTTGTTCAATCTTGACATGCTTCAACAGAGGTAGTTTGGTGTCACTACTTGCAGAATCAGTGTCTGCCACAGTTGCCCTTTTGGCTGATGTTACCTCAACACTTGATGACTCACCAACAGACCCTCCACATGTTCCAACTTCGTCGAAATTTGGCATGAAGCTCTGCATGGAAATATATAAAAATGAACGTAACGACAAAGTAAAAGCATAATTTCAGTCGGTAACAACTGACAATTAAAGAATACCATATTGAAAGTGAACATAACTTAAGGAATAAAGATACCTTCCCCAGCACAATTGTACCATCAAATCCATCATGCTTCAAGTTGGAGACCTCAGTAAATGAAGTCGGGAAAACATCCTTCGTTAACCAAGCAAATGTAAAAAATTTAAACAAATGATTATTTACGTAAACAACATGTAAACAAATATCAATAAAGAACTAACTACTATTTCAATCCTTAATAAGAAAAGAATAAGGACAAAAGTAAAAGATATCGGAACCTTGTCATGAGTGAAGCTACGACCGTCGAAGCCAAAAAGATTGAGCACAATCTCATCATCACATACCCTCCTGACCGTGTCGGAACTATCAAATGTAGACAATGAGCCACCCTTGATCTCAACTTTGAAAAGTAAAGTCTTCCCTACCCAACTATCCAACTCAAATGGATAGTTGCACACAACTCCAGGCTTAAAAAAAAAAAGACAAAACACAACAACTCAGAAATAGGTAACAATATAAAGGATATTCCAAATGTAGAAGTGGACAATATAGAGGCTAAAAGAAGACCTTTTTCAGCTCAGCAACCATACCGGGGCATGACTTTTTCAACATATAATAACCATCACGGTCAAAAAGAGCAAAGACCGCACTTGTAGTGTTATCACAAACCTCACCTTGATCCTATATCTGAAACTCAAACAAAAGCAGGGTAAAACCAGAAGCAACGATCACAGTAATACATGCCCGAGTCAGCTACCACAGCTTTATTACACCTACATGCAGGGTAAAACCAGTCCCTATCCTTAACAACCTCTTTGATAGTAGCCAAAACAATGTAGAACCTTTCTTGACAGAAAACAAACAAACAAACTTTTAATAACTTTGAACATTACATCCAAAAATACATCCAAAATAGCAAAATAGTAAACTACTATTAATAGTAACAATAACCTCAGTACAGTCAATCAGTTGCTGAACAGTTCTCCCAGAATTCAATTGCAAAAAATCATCGTGAATTGAATACCAACCACCATCACCCAACATTGGTATATTCTGTAAACCCACATTGTTGTCTTCAATAATCCTGCACACACAGCAACCGTAGGATTAAAAAAAGAAGAATAATGAAAATAACTAACACTTTAAAAAGGAAATATTCTTACTGTCCCCTGAGGGCAATAGCCTCTGCTATGTCTGGATTGAACAGAATTCTGCTTGCGTAAAGAACATTCTGAATAACTATCTTGCCTGAAGCATTGGCAAAAAAGAAAGAAATTAATGGATCATAATCTAAGTAAAATCAAAGTAAATCAACTACATTTAGATTCCATTAAAGATAAATATGTAAAAACCTTTAAAACTCTTCACTTTGGCAAATTGTACAATAACAACAGGACGATTAAGATTTCCATCAGTAATAAAGTCGTTCAGCTCATCCACGTAGTCCCCAAAAAGAGCACACTCAAGCTTCACACTGTTCAACATCACATTAAAAAATGACATCAATATAAAAGATAGAATGATAGAAATTAAATTTAAATAATTTACTCTGTAAAGGGAAAATGTTAGACTTGGTTTGATATAATCATTTATAGAAAACATATGACATCCCAAGGTCAAAATGTTTACCCCTCGATAGATATCTCAATTACTATCATCTTAGTCGTCTTGCCATCTTTTTCATATACCTTCTCAGTCCCAACTCCTGTCAGCAACCAATAACATCTTCACAGAGGAAAATATTAGTGAACAAAATATCAACACAGTTACAAAACAAATAACTTAAAATAAGAATATTAGAACTGGTATAATAT
This sequence comes from Ormosia semicastrata, assembly GCA_029884595.1. Lineage (NCBI taxonomy): Eukaryota > Viridiplantae > Streptophyta > Magnoliopsida > Fabales > Fabaceae > Ormosia > Ormosia semicastrata. The sequence continues at coordinate 1,695,302 of JAQQTO010000055.1, forward strand.
GTAACATATTACCAACTAAAAATGGAGATTCAGGATCAGTATGGATAACTTCCTCTAAAGGAGTAAATGTAAATCCATGTAAAGGAATCAGCACAGAATCATATGGTTTCACAGTGGTCTTGAACTGGAAAATAAGGTGGAATTCATGCTTTGTAGTTCTGTAAAATCCAGTATTTGGTGCGACACTGAAGTATGCAAATTGGTAGACACCACCCTCCACTAATATAGGTTTAAATTTATAGATGAGCGTCTTCTTGACAGTTGCTTGCATCTTACATCCCTGTATCACCACACAAAAAAAACTTTAAAAGATATGATAATAACAAATTGAGCTCACAAAAATGAAATTGTAACTCTTAGAAACTCATCCATTAAAACCATCTCCATTGCGGCAGCAGGGGACGAAAGGATGGTATAATCGGCGAAGCACATGCGAATAATACGGGCCTTAACCCTCCAAGCCTCACGGCCAGGGGTAATTTTTTCCAAAGCATCAATTTGGGGAGCCACAGAAACAATAGGAATACAGAGAAAAACACAATATGTAAGAGGTATCAGATAACAGAGGAAGTAGTGCATGAATCAACATAAACCAACATCTATTTATAGACGAGGAAACCTTCATATATTGAACATTAAAAAATTGAAAATGTCAGCAACAAATTTCAAATTTGAAATAAATTAGCGGGAAACATAAACTTATCATCTATAACATATCATCTGAAACTACCCATACCACAAAGTACAATCACAAAGTTAGTTATACCCATCAAATAGTACAAATCGGCATGGACCTCCAACCACCCCAGGTAAAGAACTCATATAACAACCTCATCAATATAGCCTCTGACAAATAACATTAACGTTAGGTGAAAATACCATACCTTGTAAATGGCAGATGGAATGGTGAGTGCAGAAATCTTCATTTGAGAGAAAATATTGGAGTAATCTGCTGTTGTGCTGTGAAATATATGGAATTTTGAGCATTTGATGATGACTTCTCTCATTTTGTGGGGGAGGTGCGCTACGGACTGGGAAAACAAGAGAATAGGTAGGACTCCAGTCGTAGGAGATTTTATAAAAAGAAGAAAAATTTGCTCACTTGATTTGGATTTCGACGAATAGTAAACTGAACAAATAAAAAATAGAAGAGTGATATATAAACCCCTATAATTTAGTCACATCAGTACAACAAAAAATCTACAATAAACTCAAAATAGCTTCCATATTATTATAAATAAATTATAAGTTCTTATTGAAACTTGTAATATATATAACACGCGTCTTGACTTTTTAACTCCTCTCTCGATCTCTAAACTTTCTCTCTTAAATAAAAAATAAAAACTAATGCATTCTCATCTCATAAATTCCGCCGACCCACTTTTAGTAAATAGTTAAGTATTAAAGTTTTTTTCTTTTTTTAAATATCTGTAGCTAACTATTAACTTATTACCTTTGAAGAGAAAAACATACATATGGAATATGATTAATGATTTTTTTCACTAAAATTAATAGGATATTAATATTTTTTATTCATTTATTTCAATTCTCATCAATTTTAATCAAATTAATGAGACATACTGTATTTAGGCTTAACTGATTCATTTCATCTAAATTTAATTTTAATAAGAGAACAATAAGTTTATATGAATACCTAACAATTTTGTGGGATGTGTTAAGAAAGTTAATAAAAAGTTTTTATTCAGTTTAATTCAGCATGAGCGTGTAAGCTTTTATGTCAAATATTTAAATTTGGATAGGAGGAAATATATAGGTGGCCGGATAAAAATTAAATTTTCACATTATTATCACACCCTAATCTTAAAGAATGAAGGCAATGCCAATTGAACTACAAACTCATTTTACAATAAAAGTCATAATTTAATTGACACCACTTTTATTCTTTAAAACTAATTAAAATGCGATGCATTAAATGTTTGGCCTTACAATAAATTACTCATCCTTCCTTTAATTAAAGAAGAATGTTAACAATATATATTTTTTTACACTCATTTTAACAATAATTTTATTATTAGTCTATCTCATACACTTAAAATGATTATTAGAAGATAAATACTAGCAATACTTACTTTTAAACTAATAATACTAAAACAAGTATTGAAAGAAGTATCTAAAAGAATGTATTACTAATATTTCTCTTAGTTAAATACTTACATCTCCATAAATTTTATACTAAAATAAAATATTTTTAATAAGTCAAAATAAAAAATTGATAGATTTTTTCCTCATGTTATTTTATTTCCCAATCCCTTTAATTAAATACTTACATCTCCACAAAATTTTATACTAAAAGATAATATTTTAATAAGTCAAAATAAAAAATTGATAGATTTTTTCCTCATTTTATTTTATTTCCCAATTGATCTAAACAGCAACTTGAGCAAAAGTAAAATACTAGAAAAAAATTGATTTAATATTTCTTTTGGTTTATCAAGAGGCTGTGATTAGGGATAGAAATTAGTCAGACTTTGTCTTAAATGTGTTTGACTTGTTTTTTAAATATAAAGTTTGAGTTTGACCTATTTACTTGACATAGACTAATTTTTAAGACCTAGCATGATTTAAAAGTCTATTTAAAAATTTACTTTGTAATAAAATCTTTAAATAGACTAACAGATTATTTTTAAATAAGTCAACATGATAAGTTAATGGACTTAGACTTTTATATAGACTAACAAATTTAAATTTTTAAAAATATTATATTATTTATTAAATTAATTATATTATATAAATATTAAAATTTTATAATATATATAAAATAATAAATATATATAATTAAATAGGCCGACCTATTAGGCTTAAATTTTTTTTTCTAAATGCCTTAAGCCTGATATGTTTAATTAAAAAAATTAAAAAGTCTTAACTTGACTTTTTTTAAAATGAGTCAAGTCTAATTAAATCTTAAAAAGGCTTAGTAATAAGCTTCCAATAAATTGCCTGACTTATTTCCACTTAGCTGTAATTATGTGGTGGGATTTGATCTCCTACATTGCCATTTCCCATCCCCCTTATGAGAACCTTCTTAAAACAAAAAAAAAAATCATAGAGAAAAAAAATACAACTTAGCTATGTATAAAAAAATAATAATAATACAACTATTCTTTTCACGCCATTCACTTTATACACAATCAGTCATCCAGAGACCTTTAAAACCGAGATGGGTATTCTTTAACTGTAATTTTGTAATTTTAACATCAGTCAAAGGAATACAATTAATGAAATCACATTGGAGACCAAACAGAATTAGATAGAGACAATGGGTTATGGACTTACAGTTGTTATTTCAATTAAGATAATGACAATTTGAGTTGGGCTATTACGCCTAATTATCTATTCTAATTAATTATTAATTATTTTTAATTATAGTTTCTTAATTTATATTCAATTAAATAAATTTTTTATTTATATTAAACATTAAATAGGTGAAAAATATGATTTGTACATGTAAGAAGAAGATCTTTAAAAAAGATCAGGATCCTCTCCAGTTCAAGAAAAATTGGAATGGGTGCAGATGCTAATCTAATGATTAGCAATTATTCACTTATGTTTTTTTTCAAAATTTCATCATAAAAAAATTATTTTTAAAGGTTAAGATATTTTTTAATTTATTTTAAATTGGAGAGGATTATGGTCCTTCTTAAAAGTCTATGTAAGAAGAGTAGATTAGATAGAAGGTAACTTAATAATTAGAGATAGAGGAAGATTAAGAAAAATTATGGATGAAACGATAATTTTTTTTTTTAATTTAAATGATATTTTTGAAGACTTAATTTATGATATAGTATAAAACATAATTTGATCTATGTTATCTACTTCACTTAGTGAAAAAAGACTTAATTATTGTTATTGTATGTTAAACATTAATTAATTTGTATTTTTATATATTTATATTTAATTGATAATAATTTAAGTAATTATAATTACAAATTAATGAAAAAATATATGACTAGATAATTTGGAATACTGATAGCTGTATCCTAACTTTCATTCACAAAATGTGGTGATTGATAAAAATTGGGAAGGTAACCAAAAATATATATTTTCCTAATATTTTGTGTGAATGAGAAGGGCCGGTCCATAGTAGGCACAAAAAGAAAGAAATTAATATCGGACCTATATAGGTTGTATTATGACAATGACAGTGACACTGAAATCGTATCTTCAAAGTTCTGACCAGTACGGGCGCCGACAACGGACCACCAGGTTTTCGAGATTTTTCTTTTACACTTCTTAATTTTTATAATCAATAAGGGTTTGGTACTTTCCATAAGTTACATCTATTCATTCTTTTATATTATCATTCATCTTCAGCTCAATTTCACTAGTGTGGGTTTAAATGAGATGCTTTAAACTATCAGCAATTTCTCTTCATACATACCGATTACTGAGAACTTCTTGTAAAATTGGATTTCATTGCTGATTTTATTGGATCAGGGAGATATTAATTATATGTGGTCGACATAACCGCAAAGAAAGTAAACAATTTCTTCCGAATCTAATCGGGATTAATTATTCTATTTCAGTAGTTTGTATTGTAACGCTTAATTGCATTTTCCGTAATTGAAACGGTACTTGTGACTTGTTTGTTTAGAGAAGAATTTTTTTCATACAAAGGAGGCTCCTTTTTTTTTGTGGTAAAAAAAAGTTTGGGGGAGGGGAAATTAAGGAGGCTACTTTTATTATGCAATTAGATTATTCAATTCTTTTAATCTGGAGATAAAAAGCAAATATTTTCTCTCTAAAAATTTTCAGCTTGAGTCGTTCTTTATGGGACGATATGCATGTCCTGATTTGGTGTCACTTTTGTTACAGCATATTATAATTTGAAGCAATGGATAAGGATTTTCCTGACTCTGATTTGCTTATTTACAATACGACATGGAATAATTTCTATTCAGAGTTCTTGCCTTGTGAACAATATGAGGTTAACTTTGACTATACAATGATGGACAAACCTCATACCGGTCCACTTGATTCTCAGCTTGATGATAGCACAGTAGGATTCAACCCAATGATTCATAATCATGTCACTTCTGACAACATTCTTGACTGTGGCAACCTGCCTGATTATGATATCAATAATTGTATGGACCAAGTAGAACTGTGGATTAAAAGAGCTAAGATGGCGTATAAGGAGAAAAAGTCTGCTCTTGATTATTCTATTTTGAACCAAGATTTCTTACAGCAGGAGTTAAAGCAGCGAGATGAAGCCATCCAACGCTTACAAAAAGATATTGAGCAAGAGAAAGTTAGAGGATCACTGCAGGTCCATCGACTTAAGCATGAACTCTATGCGATGGGAAAACTTGTAAATGACTATAGAGAGCAGCTGAAGGATGTAAACCGCAAATTTGAAGAATACAAGGCACGTGTGCAGCACCACCTGGCTCATTCAGGCAATGCTGCGGGGTCTGGTAGAGGTCATATTTTGAGCATCAAGGGACATGATCAAAAGCCATGCTTTTGACCCATTGAGCAGATTGTTAGAGAATTTGAAGAATGCTGGAGTGGAAGATTTGAAGAACACAAAATTTAGTTTCATTTGTTAAGCAACAGGTTTTTTAATGTTGAGAAAGAAGTGGGGCTGCTTTGGGTAGTGTATGCCAAATCAAAGTCTCTGAAAGGTCAGAATGTCCTGGAATAGGATGACTTATTCGCACTAGCCATTTTAATTCCTATAGTTTGGGTGGGGAGCTATAGTTAGGGACAGCATGTTGTTCGGCATCCCCCCACCCCTTGCCTCTTATTATTATTTTTTGGCTAATTCTTGTTGAAGTTATATTTGATCTGGTTATTATGGTCATTATTAATGCAGTTATTGGGGATTTTCTTCTTTCTTGTCACAAATAGATCGGGTATGTTACTTTACAAATTTATATTTATATCAACTATGAAAAATTTGATAAACCCGAGTATATTGGTGGATAAAATTATTAAAATATCAGTTAAGTTATTGTTCACATTGCACAGTTCTCTCAAGATATATTTGTTTTCTTTATGAACAAAGGGTGTAATTATATATCTTTAATTAAAGCAATGCTAAGGGTGAACTACAAGTAAGTGATTCAAGTAATTTAAAAAGGTCTTTAAAAAGTAACTAAGATTATAGTTATGTTGATGTTCATATATATCATGATTGCCGTAATCAAAATTTGAAAAATAATAACTAAGGATCAAGTTTGTACCCAAAATAACTAATGATCAAGTATAATTGCAGTTCTGATAATGACATGCCATGTACCTGAGACCTAATCTATAAATTTGATGGCTTTGAACTTCTTGTTTATATGTTTGTACTATGTAAAAGATTAGGGCGAACGCGCAATGCTAAAGTTTTAGAGTTATAGCTATTAAAACATGTAAACAAAATATTGTGCTATGTAAATGCAACTTGCTTATTATTTGAAAATGTGCGTGCGTGTGTGTTTTTTTTTTTTCAAATATCCTATATTCGTCTGTCTTTATAGTCAAACTTTTTGGGTGCACTGCATGACAAATGAGTGCTCGCATATCATCTAATAAAATGCTTAATTGATACCATCAAATATTGATCTAGAAGATTTCGTGTAGATGTGTTTGAATGGTTTGAATAAGTACAACCGGCGTAGAAAATTTTAAGCACATATGCTTGCTACAGGCTGGATACTAACTTCAATCTTCTAAGCAATTCCTTTTTTCAAAGTTTATATTAGAAGTGAAAAAATTTAAATAAGAAAGAAGAGATGAATAAACTAGTAGAAAATAACTCCCGAAGTATTATTATCAGCCGTAAGATCCATGCCAAGTATGCTATCAAGCCACTAGTGCTATAGACAATTCTACAACTTGCTTACAAACATGCAAGAACTTTGTCGTGACTTGTATTATATTGGTGGTCCAAATCTAATCTGCAACTAAGATCCCATGTGCAGATTAACTATGGACTCTCTTAGTCTATATAAAAAATATATTTTCTGTCTATTCTACCTATTTGAGCAAATTATTTTTGGAAAGCTTTAACATTTCAAAGACCAGTTTACATTTTGTCCAGAGTAAAGTATCAAGCACAGCCCAAAGAACGAACTCCTCATCCCAAATGAAAAATAACTAAATAAATAAGTAAAAGAAGGAAGTTGATGAAAAAAAGATATTACAACACGAAAAAGCGCATTAACTTGCTGTTAGTCTCTTAGTCCCTAGTGTTCATATATGTTAACTAATTAATAAATTATACACACATCAGGCATGTAAATTGAGTTGACAGAGTAGATTATCATGTCATGCTCTGTACTTACCCTTTGATTCTCTTCCCTTTGAACCCGTTGGTGTGCTATCTTCACAAGCAGCTTCGTTTCCAACTTTAAAAGAGTTCATATTAAATCTCTGGTTGTTTAGCAGTTGACTGGAATGTATAGCGCATTGACCTTCCTCATACTTTCACACAGTCGAGCTTAGTTATTTTTAAAGCCATTAATGGGAAAATGAATGTAGATAGAATTCGTGTGTTAAACTATAATAAAGTTATAACAAGTTGAACACTCAGTTTTGATTGACAAAAAAACACACAAATTGGGCCTCGCAGACTTTTTATACAGCTTGCAGATTTGATCTTCTGATGATCACTATTTCAATTTCTTGGCTGCAATACAAGAGACAATAACTCCCTCCCCGAAGGTGCTGAAAATTGGAAAAGTGAGAGGAGGATTAAATGTATGAGTCAAAAGTGTAGGAGGATTAACAAGCAAGGATTTGGTCAAACCGAATGCAAGCAATTGTGGGTTGGAGTATACGGTGAGTAACAATCAGATCGTATTTTCTAATTTCTAGTGTCAAGTGGTTATTTATCATGCACGCATGGTTGGTGAATTTTAATAATTAAGTTAATAATGATATTATAACGTGAAAGTTAAAAAAAAGAAAAGGAAAGAAAAACTCAACCACAGGTCCACAGGTTTTTCAATTGTGAAAGAAATTTCATTACGATAGTAGTTAATATATACATATATGTATTCCTAGTAAAATATATTCACTATATATACTTATAATAACTAATAACTGAAGAGAGTAATATATATTATATAAAATTATTGTCAATTACTTCATTACGGTCAATATCACATATTGTGCTTTTTGTCATACTTGACCACGAGACAATACGATTATATCAGATAATTGTCAAATAAACGTTGTATTCGGGGTTTTTTTTTGTTTTGGTGGGGGTAATAATCCGAATGAATATTTGACAATTTGGATGGACTAATTGAAGGTAGAAAGCAAATTTATTGTGGATTCCAGCATTATATATCAGATTGTTGCAGCCGAGTATCTTGGGGATGGAGCTATTACAGAACCTGTTTGCAGTATATGAGAGAGTGGGGTCCTACCATTGTGTATGATTCACATTTTGAAATAGACAAGCGGATGTTTTGATGCACCTTTCTATTTTTAAATTTATTTGTAATAATAAGTCTTTTTTTTTATATTTTTTGTTTTACAAATTGCCGACTACTCCAATTGGTCACCTCTGGTCGGTCGCCATCGGTAACTTCTGGCTGGCTACCGCTGGTCGCCTCTGGCTGACCGATCAACTTCTTGCAACCACCTCCGTTAGCTAACTCGCCGATTGATCATTGTTTATTTTTTTAAAAATTACATAATTGTGTAAAATAATGTTGATTAAAATTATATCAATTTTTATATTTTTTCATAAATAATTGTTCATATTGAAAACTCTATAGATTTTAACTGATAATATTTATACATAATAATACAATTTTTTCTGTGTGAGTGTGTAAGGAGTTTTTAAAAAAATATTTTTTTAACTGATAATGTTAATAGGAATCAATCTTGTCCCAGCTCTTCTAGGCCTGTATTTGCCACCACTGCTACTGTTAGTGAATCTCTTGAATCTTCTCAGTCTGCCTTCTCCGCCAGTGATCTTGAGTCTCTCCTTAAAAAAATTCTTTCTTCTTCTGATAATGGTAATACTTCTGTAGCCCTTTACACCATACCAAGTAGTCTTACATGGTATTTAGATTCTGCCTATTGTAACCACATGACCTCTACATCTCAATTTTTTTCATCCTTATCTAAAAATAACACTGCCCATTCTATCCATACTGCTGATGGATCTCTTATGCATATAAGTCATAAGGATTCCATCTCCCTGTTCAATCTAAGTTTACCTGACACCTATCTCATTCCTAAACTAAAATTTAACATTATCTCTGTTAGTCAATTATGTGATCTTGGTTATGAACTTACTTTTTCTTCCTCTGGCTGTCGTGTGCAAGACCTACGGGCGGGACAACTCATAGGGACTAGATGTAAAATTGGAAGGCTATTTGAGCTCACTCAACTGCATGTTCCCCAAGTGTCCAACATTTGTGCTGCTTCCACCACCTCTTCCATTCAGATTTAGCATCAACGTCTTACTCATAGTTCTCTTGGAAAACTGCGTCCTCTTGTATCTTAGGGTCTTTTAGGATCTGTTACTAATGAGTCTCTTGATTGTATTGCTTGTCAAACTGCTAAACAACCAGCTTTACCATTTCATAAAAGTACTTATATTTCTGCTTCACCATTTGATCTTGTGCATTTTGATATTTGGGGTCTTGCTCCCACACCTACTATGGGAGGTTTTCGGTATTTTGTGTTATTTATTGATAATTATTCTCGCTTTACTTAGATATATTTGATGAAAAATCGTCATGAACTTCCTCAAATTTACATTAACTTTGCCAATATGATTCAAACACAATTCTCTAAAGTCATTAAAGTTTTTCACTGAGATAATGCCATGGAATATCGTGATTCTAAACTCTTATCTTTTCTTGGTGCACAGGGTACCTTGTCCGAGTTCTCATGTCCATATACCTCTCAATAGAATGGTCGCGCTGAGAGAAAGCACTGTCACATTCTTGACTCAATCGGTGCCATGCTTCTCTCAGCTTCTTGTCCTAAATGTGCCTGAGGTGAACATGCTCTTACTGCTGTCCATGTTATTAATCGTCTCCCTTCCTCCGTCCTTAGTAATGTCTCTCCTTTTGAGCGTCTTTATCACACTACACTAGATTATCACTCACTTAACGTGTTTGGTTGTGCTTGTTTTGTCCACCTCCAACCTCATGAATATACTAAACTTGAGCTTTGCGCCCGTCTTTGTTGTTTTCTTGGGTATGGCACAGAGCACAAAGGTTATCATTGTTGGGATCCGATATCTCAGCGTATCCGTATCTCTCGTCATGTTATCTTTTGGAAACATATAATGTTCTCTTCATTATCCAAGTTTACGTCAATTCCGTCCACTTCTACTCCTCTTTTTACTAACCCCGATGTTGATTACTTCCCTCGTGACACAGATGCAGGTACCTCCAGTGAGTTCCCAGCCTATTCCAATGTTTCCTTTGCTTCCAATGATGTTGTTCCGACCGTTGATCCTGCACCTCCCACCATTGAGCGTCCTCATAGGGTAAGAACTCCACCTACCTATCTTCGTGATTACCATTATTTTTCTACTGTGCTTCACCTTCATGAACCACAGTCCTATAAGGAAGCCTTTACCGACCCTTATTGGCAGTAAGCTATGCAGGAGGAATTACATGTATTGGAGAATACTCACACTTGGGACCTTATTGATCCTCCTTCTGGTAAGCCTCTTGTAGGATTCAAGTGGGTTTATAAAATTAAGACTCTTTCTGATGGTTCTATTGAGCGGTACAAAGCTCGTCTAGTGGCAAAAGGGTTCACTCGGGAGTATAGTATTGATTATGAAGAAACTTTTGCCCTTGTTGCACGCATCACCTCTATTTGAACTCTTCTTGCCATTGCAACCACTCGACAATGGCCACTTACACAAATGAATGTTAAAAGTGTCTTCCTTAATGGTGAGCTAGAAGAAGAGGTTTATATGCATCCTCCTCCTGGATACACTTGTCCGACCAACAAGGTTTGTCATCTTCGTAAGGCTCTTTATGATCTCAAACAAGCACCTCGGGCCTGGTTTGCTAGATTTCACAGCACTATCAGTCAGTTGGGGTTCTCTTCCAGTGCTCATGATTCTGCTCTTTTTACTCAAAAAATAGAAAATGGTACTGTTGTCTTGCTTCTTTATGTCAATGATATGATTATTACTGGCAATGATTCTACTAAAATTATGAGCTGAAACATTTCTTAAGTCAACATTTTGAGATAAAAGATCTTGGACCTTTAAGTTACTTTCTGGGGCTTGAAGTTCTATTTTCCAGTGATAGCTTATTTCTCTCACAGGCTAAGTATGCCTCTGATCTTGTCTCTCGAGCAGGTCTCACTGATTGCAAAATCAAACACACTCCTCTTAAACCCAACGTTCGGTTTACTCCTCAGGATGGTACTTTGATGGATGATGCCACTCTCTATCGTCAGCTAGTAGGCAGCCTGATCTATCTTGTAGTTACTCGATCAAATATCTCCTATGTTGTTCATCTGGTTAGTCAGTTTATGGCTGCCCCTCGTACTACCCATTATGTTGTTGTCATCCGCATTATTCAGTATATCAATAATACCTTATTTTATGGTCTTCATTATTTCATTGCATCTCCTTTGACTCTTCGAGCCTACTCTGATGTCGATTGGGCCGATGATCCCAGTGACCGTCGCTTCACCACTAGCTTTTACATTTTTCTTGGAGGTTCTCTTATTTCTTTGCGAAGTAAGAAACAAACTTTGACAGCTCGCTCCAGTACTGAAGCAGAATATCGTGCCCTTGTTGATACTACTTCTGAAATATTGTGGTTACGTTGGCTTCTTGTTGATTTAGAGATACCTCAGTCTTCCCCCACTGATCTTCATTGTGACAACCGTAGTGCCATCTAAATTGCACACAACGATGTTTTTCACGAGCGCACCAAACATATTAAGATTGATTGTCACTTCATTCGTCAACATCTTTTACGTGATGACCTTCATCTTGTCTCGACTGGCACTCTTGATCAGCCAGTTGATTTGTTCACCAAACCTGATCATTCTCCTAATCGCTTCTGCACTTTACTGTCCAAACTCAAGTTAGTTACCATTGCACCTACTTGAGTTTGAGGGGGGATGTTACGATAATGATTGATTTGTTACGATTGTAAATAATTTGTTATTTATTTGTTACGATAGTGATTGATTTGTTATGATTGCAAATTATTTGTTGTTTATTTATTATTATCTTGTAATCAGATTAAGATTAATTAGACTTTATGTATAAGATTGATTCTTATTTTATTTTATTCTCTCTTACTCTATAAATAAAAACATCTCATTATACATTGACACTCAAAAAAATATACAAAATATTTTCTCATCTTTCTGTGTTTCTACTGCAATAATGGAATGGGAATTTTGCTGTGAACGCCTTGTACTACACAGAGTATAATAACACAGGACCTGCTTCAAACACTGCAAACGGAGTGATGTAGCCTAGCTATCATGTTATCAATGATAATGATGCAGCTAATTTTACTGTGCCTAACTTCTTGGATGGGGATGTTTGCTACCTCAAACTAGCATTCCATAAAAGGTTTCTATATAATAATAGCAAAGTAGCTTATGTTGGATTAGAATACTTGTCATAGATTGAGCTTAATGTATTCTTCCCTATCTTGCAGCTTTATATTTGTAATTGTAGTGCAAGTATTTCTTTATTGTATATTATACATGAATAAGGCTTACTAATTTATTGCGGAGTATATTATAAACATTTCCTAAATTCCCTGAACTCTTTTGCCTCCCAAGGTTATGGCTCTCGTTATTTTTTTTAACGTATGCAATTCATACATTGCAAAGTATTTTTTGAACATTTCCATGAATTCTTCTGCCTCCTAAGGCTATAGTTTTCGTTATTTTCCCAAACATCTATATTTTGGTAGTGTTTGAAATCAATTAAAATTAAAAATAATTTGATTTGATTTATCAAATTTAAGCAAATGTAATGGACACCCGGTTAAAACATGAATCATGGGCTTTGATTGCCACAACAAACATAGCCATGACAAACAGAAGTTATGAAAATGGTAGTACTAATTTTGGATTAGCTAGATTTGGCTAGTGAAACAACGTGAAAATTAATGATGCCATGGATCTTCGTTCTTATTACTACGTTTTTTTTTTTTTAATCTTCCTTTCATTAGTTCAATGACTTTCCTTCACCAAATAAATGGGCTTAAATAGACGGTGAGAGAAAGAATTTCGATATTATCTCAAGCTCGTTAGAATGTGGGCCTAAGTCCAGTTCCAGAAGTTGTAACCAAAAATAGAAAAACGATAATGAAGGGTCAAAAGTTGTACAATGCCGTAAGCGTAGAATGCGATTGGGGGTTCATTTTTTTGGGTAAAACTTGATCGACCTATGCCTAAATTTAGCGTTGAATAACAAATTCTGAATTTATCAAACCGAATTCAATGGATACCAAGCACTTCCCTCCCATTATAAAGCATGTAACCGAGCTCTACAATTTCCTCGCGGCAGTGTACAACAATTCAGAAAAGCAAATCCGAGAAGAAAAGAAACATAAGTTAGAAAACAAAACAAAACAAAATGGAAAGCATTACAAAACTCTTCTCGGTGTTGGCTATCTGCGTCGTTGTAATGGCACACCAAACTGCCGCAGAAGAAAGCAGAAAAGGCAAGGACCTAATCAACAAGGTATGCCAACTATCACCAACCAAGGATCTGTGCCTGCAAGTGCTTTCCTCCGACCCAAGAAGCGCCAATGCAAACATAAAAGACTTGGCAATTATATCATTGAGGGTGGCTGCCGCAAACGCCTCTGGCATTCTCACTGACGCAAAGATGCTTATTGATGATGACAATTTGGACCCTGGAGTTCAACAAGGTTTGGCTGATTGCAAGGAAACCATATTGGACGCAGAGGGTCAACTTGAGGACACTATTGCTGCCTTGTTGGAGGAATCCGACAGTGACGCTCAGAAATGGCTGCAGGCTGCTTTGGCTGCAATTGATACCTGTGATGCCTCCATCCCAGGAAATGATGATGTTCTGTCTGTAAAGAGTGCTGGCTTCCGCAAATTGTGCAATATTGCCATAACCATCACCAGGGCCTTGCCACCACAACTATAAATTCTGATGTATTGCTCTTTGCCCTTTTGGTATAACTGCATGCTTTCCTTTCATCGTCGTTAATTTTATCTGAATCTTCCATGATTTCATAGTATTATCAGTGCTGTCCGACTTTTTTTCTTTCCCTCTGTATTTTGTTATGTGAAAAGGAGGGCTCGCAAAAAACAGAATGCAGAAATTTTTTTTTATGATATTCATATAAGATTTGACGCAAAATGATGTGTTTTGATAAGTCTTACAGTGTAGATCCTCCATTCAAATGTTGAGAAGTTTAGATAGAGAATAAAATCTAAACCATATCTCATCATTTCCTCATTCTTGCCATATTTTTCTTTCCATTCAAAATTTTAACCCCATTAGATGCTAGTCCACCACCAATACTTAGTTGTGGATAAAAAAGAAAATTTTATTTGATAATATTAAGAACGGTAATAGTAATAAAAGATCCAAGTGTTACTACAAACAAATTTCCGATTTTTTTTAGTTTTCTCGAAATCATTTTATATCTTAGAAACTTAATATCAAAAGAAACATGAAGTGTAAAGAGAATCAATTATGTTTTTTTCTACCCAACCAAGTAAATTGCAACCTGTGAATGCGAGTGTCTTACAATCGTTACATATATATTCTTTGTATACAAGAAAAATAATAATTTGTGGCAAATAATGGGAGTGTATCATTTAAAGTGATGGGTGTATTTTGAAAAAATAAAATATAAATGATAACTGCTTGCAAAATACTAAGGTAATAAATTCTCACAATTTTACTATTATTATTATTATTATTATTATTATTATTATTATTATTACTAGAAACAAAACAGTGCACAAAAATTTAAAACAAATTGTAACGTAAAGTAAAATAATTAAAGTGAAAAGGATAAAGATTTATTATTCCGGTAAAAAAAAGATAAAGATATATTATTAGAGGATAAAAAAAGTTCTTTAAATAGAATCCTGTACAATTGCATAAAAAGCACAGCGAAATATCTATATAGCTTAATGGCTTTACATTTCAAAGGGATGGAATCAAAGGGATTAAATGCTTAAAAATATTTGTGTACAACTTATTTGTATAGATTAAATTAATTATTAATTAATATATTATTTAAATATTAATTAGTCTAATCTATACAGAAATATGAACAAAGTCTATTCAAATATTTTTTCTAATTGGCTATCAAGAATCAACCACCTCCGGCGAGGTGGTAACAGGCAAGAGCCCTAAAAATATTTACAGCTAATATAAAACACAACATCCAAGGCCTCCTTCATGTACCGAACCAAACCCAAATGTTTGAGGCACAAGTGAGATTTGAGATTCTATAGACATAGAAACATTGGCACTTATCGGGATAATTCTTCTTCTAAGTAACAGATATTTTTCCCAATCCTCCCTATAGGAAAACGAAAAAAGTCCCTTTCTTTTTTGCATCCCGGATTAGTGGCCATCATCTTCAGGAGATTGCATCCATGACGGTCATGACCCATTTATCCATAATATTCCAAACAAAAGCTCCACTGAAAACGCCATCAGTCGTCACCTACACGCTGCAAAGCCTCTTCAATGACAGAATCCCATGATCCGGCCACTTCAACCCGTGATCTCCGGGTACGGGGTCCGACCCTGCCTCCTCCTCGGGCACCTCTATGATTATACCTAATGCTAATGGCTTTCTCGGGCACCCAATCGGGGCAGGTAAAGATGAGCAAGCCACATGCCCCTCCCTCTCACCTGCTTCTGAAACCAAAACAGAGAACGGTTCAACGTTAGAAGACGGCGTCGCCGGTTGGACCGGGGTTCGGCAGAGAGGGCAGTTGGAGTGAGAGCCGAACCATGTGTCGATGCAATGGGAGTGGAAAGCGTGGTTACAGTTTGGAAGTAAGCGACCTTTGTCGCCGTCTGCAAACTCCGACAAGCAGACGGCGCAGTCGTGGAGAGGCCGGTGGGTGGCGGAGGAGTAAGTGAAGGTGGGAAGGGACTTGAGAATGGAAGGATCAAGGCATTCATTGAAAGGGGTGGAGGTGGAGGAATTAGTGGGAAGTGGATAAGAGAAGAGACGGCGACTGAGGCAGAGGCGGGCGTAGGTTTGAAAGAGAATGATGATGAGTATAAGTATTAAGAGAAGGATGGCAGAGCCCACTATGACCTTGCCGTTGTGGGCATACTTTGCTTCAATGTCTGTGTCCAAAGCCATGAGACTGAGTTCGACTTTGTAATGGGGGCAAAGTGTCACTACTGAGAGAGTGGTTTTAGTGGCGGAGGAATTGAAGGGGTTTTATTTTGGATCACATCGATATGTGCTTATATATTTATAATCATAATATGTGGAACCACTGATTACTTTTTAACTTTTAGATATTCTTAGCAACACCTTTTTCAAATTTTTATCTGAAATTGGATTGCACTGTTTATCTGCAATGGAGTAATTCTTGGGCAGTGCCTAGCATAAACATTCTATATTCAATATTAAGCATGTTTGAGGTTATATAAATATATCAATTTTTAAAAAATACATTTATATATGTTAATTTTTAAATAAAATAATTAAAAAATAATATAATAGATTGCACCTAACAAATATAATATTTCATGTAATATTTATACGTGTCACTAACATTATCCCTTCTCATTAATATTGCAATCCATTTTTTTTAATTTTTCATGTGATCATGTAGTAATTCGTTAAGGGTGAAAATTATTTTCTATTATAAGATCATCCTATTAAAGAGATATATACATAAAATTTATTATTTACGAACTCATCATATTCAATTATAGAATTCTCTAATTTTTTTTCAAACAAATTATATATTTTCTCCTCTAACATAAACTTCTCCTATTATTCCAATAATAAAAAGAGAATCCTGGTCCATTCGTTAATTCCTCCTTTTGCATTCAGATAAAAAGAAGAAAAAAATCCCCCTCTTGCATATTGAAAAAGAGAAATCTAAAGAGACATGGTTAAGATTCTCATGATGCGTGTCCAAATAAAATACTAATATAAACATGTTTTAACTGATGCATATTTCAAATATTGAAATTATTATTATACAAATAAAATACTAATTATTTCTCTGTTTTATTTTTTTGGTAAATAATACTAATGTATTTCTTAACTCGTGATCTATGACACGCATTAGCTATTGTTGTGAAAAAGTAAAACAAAATAGGTATACATTTAATCATTAATTATCTTATATCTTGTAGGTATTGTCTGCAATGTTGATAAAAAGGGTGTGGTAAAATCAAGCATATGGTAGGGATTTCATTCATTGAATGTACCCTACACGTTCCTGGCTTCCCCTCCTAATGGCTGCAACAACATTTCCTTGATGATATTCGTGGAGTTTGCTTTCCTCATGTTGGGCTCTTAGGCCCTTTTCTGCCATAGAAAAACAAAGAAACTAGAAAAATCAAACTAGTTTAACTTGAGTCTCAACTCATCTCGAGTGGATTTATGATTGTCGAATATTTTTATTTTTAAAATATAAAAATTAATTTTAATTAAATTTATTATAATTATACATGTATAAATAATCTTAAATTCACTCAAGATGTTATTGTGGCCTCTTGGACGCATTAAATTGCAACCCAAATGCCCAAATCATGTGAACAAAGCAGGAAGTGAATGAATTCCATTCCAAAACAGCGCCACTATTCAACATTTTTATATAATCAAACGAATAAAGCAAGCCGTCTCTTTTTGAGTTGCTTTCATTATTTAATTTTAATTTGAAAAGTTATATGCTGCGAAGATAAGGAACCAATTTTTATGTCGCTAACATGTCGATTGATTAGATGGCATCTCACGTACATCGCAGTCTAAGCATTCCAAGAATGCTAAACTTAAGAAAGAAAGAAACATCGATGTTCGTGCATGTCTTATTCTGGAAAAAAGATCAGCAAAATTATAGGGACTGTGATTATTTGGCCGATATGCCCCTAATCATCCACTTGAAAGTGAGTACCACTTGGAGCTTAAATCCAGAAAGCTACCTGTTGACGTATTTTTTTCTCCCTATCTTTCCCTTTTTTTCTTTTTTTAAGTTGGCTGACTTGGCTCTTTTCCAGCAAACCAATCAATGCCACAGGATTGCAAATTGCAGCCCCAGAAACAAGAGGGCCAAATTAAACAAATGTGAAAACTGAGAAAGCGTTCACATTATTTATTGCCACTCAGATAGAACTTTAAACCTTTCTCCATGCGCTTTAGTTAGTAAAAGAGAAGAAAATTGGAAAGCAAATCAAGGATTGGGAAAAGAATACGAAAGATAACGCAAGAAGCACAACTTGATGCATGGCGCATTTGCTAGAAAACAGGGAGGAATGTGCAGCGGCAGCGCAGTGAACTTTGAAACAACAATTTGATTGTTTACCTCTGGAAAGCACATGCAACTATGGATAACGAAGCATAAGAAGTACTAATTAAACTCTTATTTCAAACTCATCAATAATGCAACCCCACAATTCAATTCTAAATATCGATTGTGCTTATCCTTGTCTAATATACTATATGCCTCTTGCAGCATATACTGACAAGATGCCCTCTTGCTCCAGTACATAGGCGCAGTAAAGTTAAGTAGTGGTGTCACAAGGCACTTTTCCCTGTTCCATTCAAGTTGTTTGATATCAATTCAAAATGCCATTGAATGACCATCAATCCCTGTCCACTTTACTTCGGAATACGTTATGGACGAAAACTAACAAGTGGAATTAGCTTTAATAAAACTCCTGTCCTGTCCTTCTGCTTCGAAGAGCATAGCTCACCACTTGGTTGTGACATATATGATATACTTTCAAGTTCTGGTGGGGTATACAACACTCTCCCATTCAATGAACATTCCCTGTAGCTCTGAAAGAGAGAAAGGTGGTTAGAGTTTGTTGTGAGAGTTGTGCCAACTAAGCACAGTTAGTTATGAATTAGTTGTGTTATAAATGTATGGTAAACAGTTAACATCAATAGTAATAATTCATTCGCGTTTTACAGTTCAAATATTATTCTTCACGGTTCTCTGCAAATCTCTCTTTTCTTTCTTCTTCATTTTTTCTCTCTTTTTCTTTAAGCCTGACCCTAATACTTTTCTTGGTATCAGAGCTCAGCGATCAGGCTTCTAATTCAGCATCTTCCACAGTAAACCCTATGAATCACTTTGTTCTTCATACTTTCTAAAATCCAGTTTCACTAAAGCTTGATGATGACAATTTTTTGCCATAGAAACAACAAGCGCTGACAACAATTAAAGGTTACAAACTCCATCGATATATCACTGGTGATGCAATTCCAGAAAAGTTTGCTACACAAGAAGATGCAGCAAGAAATGCAATTAGTGATAAGTATCTGAATTGGGAATAACAAGATCAATTGTTATTGTCTTGGCTGCTTTCTTCTATGAGCAACTCCTTTATAACAAGAATGGTTGGATGTGAGTATTCATTTTAAGTTTGGTAGAAATTAGAAGCTTTCTTTGCATCACAGTGTAGAGCCAAAAAAGACAACTTAAAAATCAGCTCAAAAAAACACAAAGAAAGAATCATCTGTAAGTTCTTATCTGCTTACAATTAAGAAAATTGTTGATACTTTGGGTTCAATTGGTTCTCCTATTGATGAATCTGAGCACATTGGAGCAATTCTTGATGGTTTGTCAGAAGATTATGAAGCATTTGTAACTACAATTATTTCAAGAAATGACCCTTGTAGTATTGGTGATACTCGAATCTCTTCTCATGGCTCAAGAGGAGAGAATTGAAAGATACAGAAAGAATGAAATAGGATTAATTCAGGTAAATGTAGCACAGACTCAGTACAGAAGAAACAATAATGGACATAGGGGAAATCCAAATTATAGCAGTAATTCAGATCAGAGATCAAATTTTGGTTATAATCAAGGTAGAGATTCTTTTACTAGTAAAGGACAACAAGGATTCAGAGGCAAATTAATTAGAAGAATTGGATGAAGATTTTCCAATGGAGGAAGGTTTAGTAGTGGTGGAAGGCCTCAATGTCAACTCTGCAAAAAGAATGGGCATATTGCTCTTAACTGCTGGTATAAGCTTGATCAGTCTTTTTCAGGACTTCAATTGTATCCAAATTCCAGAGAAAATGGTTCAAGCAATAATTCTGCTATGAATGCAATGTTGGCTACTCAACAACCAGATAGTCAATTTGCTAGTTCAACTGATAATTCTCAGATGAGTGCAATGCTGGCAACTCTAGCAACACTGTATGACCCGAATTGGTACCCAAATTCAGGGGCAACACATCATCTTACACTAGAATCCTCCAATCTGCAACACAAAATGGATTATGGAGGCTCAGAAAAAGCCTTTATGGGTAATGGTTTAGGTTTGTCCATCCTTCATGTAGGGCACTCCAAGTTCAATAATATTCTTGCAAATAAATCGTTTCTTTTAAATAATCTTTTACATGTTCCAAATATTACCAAAAACCTTTTAAGTGTTGCTCAGTTTTCTAAAGATAATGATGTTATCTTTGAATTTCACCCTAATCATTGCATTGTTAAATCACAGGTTACCAAGGAGATCATTCTCCAAGGAACCCTTAAGAATGGCCTTTATGCCTTCGTAATTTTTTGCCAACAACTTCAGCACATTCAGTCACTTCTAATCTTGCTTCAACACCTTCTAACACAGACTTCAATCTTTGGCACTCTAAGCTTGGACATGCTTCTAGTCTAGTTATCAGTAGAATACTAAAAAGTTGTAATTTTCCAATTTCGTTGTATAAATCTAAGTCAGTTGGTATATGCTCTTCTTGTTGTATGGGAAAATCCCATTAGTTACCATCTTCCCTCACTCAAACTGTTTGTACTGCTCCTTTACAACTTGTGTACACTGACATTTGGGGCCGTGCTCCTGTGAATTAAATAAATGGTATGTTATTACATTTTATTTGGTGAAGCCTTCTCAAAATATACTTGGATTTACTTGTTACATGCTAAGTCTCAAGCCTTTTTTGTGTTTCTTAAATTTAAGAAAATGGTTGAACTTTAATTAGGCACTAAACTCAAAGCTTTACAGAGTGATAATGCCAAGGAATTTATGGTTTTTACAAAATATCTAAAGTCCAATGGCATTCAACACAAGTTATCTTGTCCTTATATACATCAGCAAATTAGAAGTGCTGAGAGAAAACATAGACATGTTATAGAAATGGGCTTTACTCTTCTTGCTTCCTCTTCACTTCCTTTCCAGTATTGGGGAGATGCTTTTCTAACAGCAGTCTATATTATTAATTCATTGCCTACTCCTGTTCTTAATCATCAATCTCCCTTACAAACTCTCTTTCAAATCTAGTCATCGTATCTTTCTTTCAGGGTATTTGGTTGTGCCTACTACCCTTACACAAGACCCTATAATAAGCACAAACTTGATTATAAGTCCATTCAATGTATTTTTCTTGGGTATGCTACTTCTCATAAAGGATACAAATGCTTGTCACCCTAAAGAAAAATCTTTATTAGTAGACATGTCATTTTTTTATGAAAACTTATTTTCTTTCAAAACTTCTCCTCATTTGTTTCTTCCACAGTCCACTTCCTTTTCTATTTGCCATTCACCTACTGCTCCCGCTATTTCCTCTTCTATTCATGATAGTGCTTATGCAGTATCATCCCCTACTGCAGGTTTAGGCTCTTTACAGTCATCATCCATTGAACCTATCATCTAGAATACTCATCAGATGATAACCAGGGTCAAGGCTGACATTCGAAAACCAAAAGTTTTCTCTGGTGTTATTGAACCCTCATCAATAACTCAAGCTCTAACTCAGCCTCACTAGAAGCAAGCTATGATGGATGAGTTCAGTGCATTGAAAAAGAATCAAACCTGGTCTCTAGTGGAATTACCACCTAATAGAGTTGCCATTGGAAGTAAATGGGTGTTTAGGACTAAATACAACCCAGATGGCTCAATCCAAAAGTACAAAACACGTTTAATGGCAAAAGGCTTCAATCAAAAACTAAGAATTGACTATACTGAGACTTTTAGTCCAGTTGTTAAACCTACATCTATAAGAGTGGTTTTAACCTTAGCTCTGGCTCAGCAAATTCACCAGTTAGATGTAAACAATGCTTTCCTAAATGGTGTTCTTTAAGAAGAGGTATACATGCAGCAACCTCAAGGCTTTGTTCAGGGTAATTCCAAACTAGTTTGCAAATTACATAAGCCCTTGTATGGTCTCAAACAGGCACCAAGGGCCTGGTTTGAGAAGCTTTCTTCTGCTCTTTATGGTCTTGGATTCATTGCAACTAAATCAGCTGTTTCTCTGTTTATTAAATTCAGTCACACATCCACTATTTTGCTTCTAGTATATGTGGATGATATCATAATTACTGGTTCTTCAACTGAGATTTCTGCTCTTATTCAAACTATGAATGCCATTTTTGCTCTCAAAGACATGGGCAAAATTCACTACTTTCTTGGTATTGAAGTTAATCATACTTCCTCTGGGAGTTTGCATCTAACGCAGACAAAGTATATTCAAAATCTGCTTGTTAAGGCTAACATGCAACACTATAAGCCTTATTCCACCCCAATGACTGCAAATTTCCATTTGTCAGCACATGCCAGTCCTCCATGCAGTGATCCTAGTTTATACAAGTTCATTGTGGAGAGTTTACAGTATATTACAATTACCAGACCTAAGTTGTCCTTTTGTGTCAATAAGGTTTGCCAATTTACGCAGGCACCTTTGGAATCTCATTGGAAAGTTGTAAAAAGGATTATTAGATATCTTAATGCCACATCCTCTTATGGTTTACACCTTTAGAAGTCTAGTCACTTGCCATTTACTAGCTTTAGTGATTCAGACTGGGGGTCTGATCTTGATGATAGGAAATCTATCTTTGGATATTGTGTTTATCTTAGCACTAATCTCATTTCATGGTTCTCGAAGAAACAACATGCTATTTCCAGAAGCTGAACTGAAGCTAAATATAGAAGTCTTGCTGCACTTACTGCTAAAATTACATGGCTGCAATCCTTACTTACTGAACTCAAGATTCCTTTACCTCATCCACCAAAGGTTTTCTATGATAATTTGAGTGTTGTACTCTTAGCTGCAAATTCGATTCTCCACTTTCGGTATTTTGAGATTGATCTTTATTTTGTTAGGGATAAAGTCATTAATAAACAATTGTTGGTTAGACATATTCCTGCGCATGAGCAAGTGACAAATGTTTTAACCAAAACAGTCTCTAGTTCCTTATTTACATCTTTTCGGTCCAAACTCAGAGTTGTACCTCTTCAACTGCTAAGTTTGAGGGGAGATGAAAGAGAGAAAGGTGGTTAGAGTTGATTGTGACAGTTGTGCCAATTAAGCACAGTTAGTTATGAATTAGTTATGCTATAAATATATGATAAATAGTTAACATCAGTAGTAAGAATTCATTTATGTTTTATAGATCAAATATTATTCTTCTTAGTTCTCTGCAAATCTCTCTTTTCTCTCTTCTTCATTTTCTTTTTCTTTTTCTTTAAGGCTGGCCGTGATAGCTTTCATGCTCATCGAGGAAAATGTTAAGAAAAGACATTTTCACAATCAAAACTTAAATTGATAACTTGAGGGGTGGGGGTGAATGCTTACAAATGAAGACAGATAGATTTCGTGAAGACTTATGTCATAAATATACTTCAGAATTTGAAACAAAAGCATGGTTCCAAATTATAACAAGCCAATTCTACAGAGGTATCTCACACTTGCAAATACCCCTCAACTTAGCTATAATAAAATATAGACAAGGTGGAATCTGTGGGAATATAACAATGGAGCAGGTTATCATTGTATGTAGTATAAAATGCATTGCTGCCACTCAAGTTGGCCTGGCTACAATATTTTCTTTGTGATGTAGTCAAACAGAATATGTATACACTAGAATTGGATAAAAAACCAAAAATAATTGTATGTGAGAGTGCAGAAAGCACAGTAAAAAGCAATGGAATAAATGTCACGTGACAAGTTGCTGGATTCAGATTCTCCAAATTAATCGAAGATGCTGCGCTTTATCACAATAGTGGTCTCCGAATGTCCAATGACATGACTTATTATTCATGCACTGAATATTTTTTTCGCCTGCTCCCTTGGTGAAGGTGACGTATCTGAATTCTGAAACAGAAATAAACAACCTTTTCTGTAACCTAAAAGCGAATTTAGTCCATGCCTACAATAGTTTGCTATAAAGTATCATAATGCTTGCAATTAGATGATGTCATGTTTAAAATACTAGTAGAAAGTACGTGCAATGCACTTGTTATCATTCTCACTGGGAGAGGGGGAAAAAAAGAGGCATTTTTATTTTAGAAAAATATCATATTTAAAAGAATACACTTTAAAAAATAAAAGGCTTAAGTTTTTTTTAAAAAAAAAACAAAATAAAAGGCTTAAAGACCACTACCGAAGGCATATCTTGATAAATTATTTAAAAATAAATCAAGATTACATGTGATTATCAGTCATCAAACACGTATTATTTAAAAATAAATTATTTATCAATGAAACAATTAACAATCATTAATTATATATCTTGGAAAGAGTTTGAAAAATATACATGTGGTTCTGTATTGTCACTACTAAATTAAATAGAATACTTCCCACCAATATATATATATATATATATATATATATAAATAAAATACTATTTGAACTTCTAGTAAAAATAAGTTAGTAGTGTAGCCTACGCAACGTCTAATATACACCCTCCTTTGGAGGGTGTATCATACACCTTAAAACACAAGCCATTGATTTATTCATAAAATAAATCAATGGCTTGATAATTCTAGGAAACTCGCTTAGCAGATTTTTTTTTTTCAGTTTTTTTAGTATTAAATTTTTTATATACTATCACCATTATCATTCATCGATTCACGCTTACTTCCTAACTACCACTTGTCACTTATAATTTTTTTAAATTGTATAATCGTATAAATATTATCGGTTAAATTATATAAAATTTTTCAAAAAACACTGAGTTATGATTTTAGAAAACTCGATCACTTCTAATATTTTTAAATTGTATAAGCGTATAAATATAATTAGTTAAAATTTATAAATTTTTTCAACAAAGTAATAATTTTAAAAAAAAAATTAGTATACACAATTATTTATGAAAAAATATAAAAACTGATTGATATAATTTTAACGGTATTATTTACGAGTTGTGTAATTTTAAAATATATAAAAAGTATTTTTTCGATATGAAACAGTGTTTTATCCGGCATAAACAGTGAATTTTTCGACATAAACAGTGAATTTTTTGGCAAAACAGTGAATTTTTTGGCAAAAACAGTGAATTTTCTGGTATGAACAGTAAATTTTTTGGTGTGCACAGTAAATTTTCCGGTGTGACCAGTGTTTCCGGTGTGAACAGTGCTTTTCTGCAGCGTGAACAGTGTATATGGTTTCTGAAAAAAAAAAAAAACCTGCTAAAAAAAAAAACCTGCTGTTATAGTTCATGATCAATGGTGTATGATACACTCCAACTTAATGGGGTGTATAGTAGCAACGGCCGTGTAGCCTATCGGTGCTTTGTTCCTTGTTAGTTTTTGGGCTTTGGCCCCCTTGATCACTAAAACACAATGTATTATAGATGTACTCTGGCCCCATTGATCACTATAAAAACATAACGTAATATAGACGTACTCTGACGGCTCACAGCACCGTTTGACAATGGCAGGGTCGTGCTCGTGCAGTTTATTTTTATTTTTGGTCTGGTGCAGTTCTTTTACTAGGCTGAGACAGTGTCACTGCATGGGAACTATACAATTTGGGCGGCCCTTTATGAACGCCATTGAACATGTCAATGGGCTGGTCATTCGAACATTAAGATAAACACTGCAATGGGCTAAGAACATTAAGGTGAGAAATGATAATAACCCAAAAGTCAAAAACAAAAGGCGTAACATACAAATTTGGAATAATCGGATTACAGATTTAACATTCGACCAAGAAAAAAAAAAGATTACAGATTTAGCAATCCTCGTGGCCTTATGGAAAATGATTCGGATTTTTGAGAAATTTTTAGATGTTTTTTAAGTAGGAGAAATTTTTTATTTTATATTGTGTCACATTAATTTTGTTGATTATCATTATTTCTCACTTTAATTATATTTTTAATGTCATAACTAATTTGTCATATATTTAATAGTGCATAACAAGAAAAATATCTTACACCTAAGAATCTCTTGAATTTTTTATTTAAAGAAGGAAAGTAAATTGAGACTTGCCTCCTTACCTTTGCTCTCAAAAGGGAAAAGAAAATACTCATTCAAATTCTTTATACAAACAAACTCTTCTCTTGTGATTTACACAAATTCATTTTTCACTCTCCATTTACCTTAACAACACTTGTATTTGCAACCATTTTTTACATTATTTTTATACCAGTTAATAATATGAAAATTATTTTGTTAAAAACATACATTTTTCACTTAACTGTAGTAATTAATTATTATTCCATTAACTAAATAATACACATTTTTAACCATAAATTTGTACATTGTTAATTAGTATAAAAATGTTATAATTTTGTACATTTTACTAGGAATTTAGGTGAGACCAATGCATTTTTTACTGAAGCGTAGGGTGCGTGGGAGGGACTCCAGTTAGTCTGGAGGACAGGACATAGGAGGGTATTGTTGGAAGTAGATTCAGTTGTTGTGATTCAATAATGCAGGAGCGAGGTAGAGTGGAGGAGCTGCAATGGCAGGTGGTAAGATGCCTAATGAGTATGACGGAGTGGGAGTGGAGAGTGCATATCTCCCGTGTAGCTAGACAAGGCAATCAATATAGTATACTGATGATGCTATGGCTAGTCTTAGCCTAGGACACGAGCCTGGGTTGAGGAGCTGGGAAGAACCTTTGGGGAAGTTCAGGGCTTAGGGAATTGATGCAAGATGATATACTGGGGCTTACTGCCCAAAATTCATGTCCAGTTAACTTTGTCTCTTGGGCCTAGGCCTCGATTTGTAACTAAAAAAACATGTTATAAGAGAAGTTGTGTGTGAACATCTTCAAAACCCCAAAACTCCCTTTTTATATTGTTTATTGTCAATCAGAGTTTAAATTGAGAATTGTTTAATAGTATTGATTGAATTGATTCTCTATAAATCGATTTTTACTAACTACAACTAGTTGTAAGATTTTTATTTTCTGGTGGGCCTAATAATTGATTTTTATCTCAATTTTTATCATTATTTGCCGCACACCACTAGCCAACCACACCAAAGCCGCACACCGACACCGTCATTGCAGAACTCTCCCGGTTTGAGATGCGACTCGTCGACTAGCACCGAACCCAAGACCCTGAGCTCCACCGAACTGCCCAGATCTGCCTCCTCCTCCGCCGATGAGCCACTGATCACCCCTCACCGTGCCCGGATTCTGCGAAACACCAGGACTTGCCATATGAACCAACAATAAACCAATAATAGCCGTCACTCCTCACCGCTGCATCTTGTCTCGCGAACCACAGTGTGCGCAGACCTAAGGTCACCACGTGCCACTGCGTCTGACTGCCCCTGCATTTCATTCCCATCACTTGCAGCCATTTCGAAAGAAACAAACCCCCTCTCTTTGTTCCTTCTTTTCATAAGGTGCTGCTATGTTCTTTTTTTTTTTTGTTCTGTTAGTTTTTATTTTTTATTTTTTTTTAAAGATGGGCCTAGGCTAAGGGGTTGAATATGTTAAGTTTTTTTAGTTAATGGGCTGAAACCCTTTTTTTTCTATTTTTTTGTTTTCTTTAGAAAAGTAAAAAATAAAAATAAAAATAATGATAAAATAAATAAAATAATTGAACCTTTTTAGAAGAATAAAATAGGATTAATTGAGTTATGACAACTTGTTGATCCTATAATTTTTGTAATTATCTGAGTTATAACAGCTTGATGATTCAATTTAAAAAAAAATAAAAATGGTTAAATGAGTTTTAAAAAATAAAAAGAATTGATTTTTTTAGAAGAAATAAAATTGGATTAACTAAGTTGTGACATCTTGTTAATCCTATAATTTTTATGATCATCTGAGTTGCGACAGCTTGATGATTCATTTTTAAATTAAAAATAACCAACTCACAATTATTTTATAAAGAATTACGTGACTTTGAGTTCTTCATTACACTCGAGGATACGTAGGAGCAGGACTCTTATTCCGTCAAGTCAAAAATTAAATTTTCATAATTTATTTGTTTATTTCATTTTTTTTACAAAAATGGTAAAACAAATATTTTCAAGAATTATTAAGAATTTGCATAATTAACTTAAGGTACCGTCTGAGGACGGATGTGTTAGAGGTGTTGTGGGATTAAGTTTCCACCCTTCTCTATACATAACTGACTCCTGAATTCAATCTGGTTTCAAAGACTATTTTTCTTAAGTTTTTCAAATTTTTCTAATAAAAAAATAAAATTGGTGGCGACTTTTAATTAATTAATTTTATTAATTTAAGTTGATATTCCGCCGTGATTTTTCTGTCGCGACAGATGGCGACTCCATTGGGGATACTTGAGAGTCAAGCCTATAAAAGTTAGTCATGTAAAATTTTTGGTGATCTTTATATGTTTGTTATACCCTTTTTCTTTTTCTTTTTCTTTTTTTCTTTTACTATTAATTTTTTATTATGTAAACCTTAGGGTAGAAAACTTTTGGAGTTTGTTTTGTGTTTGCTTTGTTGAGTAGGATATGGGTAGCCTTTAGGATTGTGAAAGTTTGTATACTCCCTACACTCACTGCACCTACAAGTTTATCACACACATCCAGTGGGGGCCTATACCTAGGTCTGGGTGAAGCCTAAGTTAGGTAGATGTTGCGTAGTGGTAGCCATTTTAGATGTACATCTTGTTTAGTTATCGCGAAAACCTCATCTAGAGTGTGTCTTTTTCACGAATGTCCCACACTTAGTGGT
Source organism: Ormosia semicastrata (assembly GCA_029884595.1). NCBI lineage: Eukaryota > Viridiplantae > Streptophyta > Magnoliopsida > Fabales > Fabaceae > Ormosia > Ormosia semicastrata. The sequence goes on from JAQQTO010000055.1 coordinate 1,724,320, forward strand.
TTACCCACTGTTTATGGTCAACATTCTGAAATGAGACTTAGCTCTAAAGACCTATAGAATAGAAGAATCACCCAATGAAAGTTCTCACGAATCAGAATGACTCTTAGATCTTTAGGATAGAAATTCCCAAGTTTAAGGCAATCCTATTAGGACACGAAGAAAGCGTACTTTTTCTTTCCTCATGCCATTCATTCTTGCATTAAAAAAATTTTAGAAAAAAAATACACCATCTCGTATTTTTATGGTATTCTTAACATTCTTAAAAAAAAATCATCTTACATTTTCATGGCATTCCTAGCATTCTAAAAAAAAAAATCATCTTCTATTTTCATGGCATTCCTAACATTCATCAAAAAAATAAAAAATCATCATCTTACATTTTTATAGCATTCCTAGCATTAAAAAAAATATCATCTTGCATCTTCATGGCATTTCTAATATTTTTTTTTAAAGAGAAGATGTTTTCATCACAAAGTTCATTCATTTCATCTTATGCATCTCATTCATTTCATTTCATTCTTTGTCTGATGTTATTCTATTTTGAAAAATCAAACAGAATGAACCATTGCACAACTGATAACTTCGGAAAATGAAGTTATTTCTGTTACCAAGTGGCTTCCAGTACTCAAGAGGGGGGTGAATTGAGTATAAAAACTTTTTCGCAAAACTCTTTTTAAAATAAAATACAAATATAAACTTGATAAATAAGAGCACAGAAGGAATAAGAAAAAGAGAATAAACAGTAAAGAGAGCAGCGTAAAATAAATGTGCAGTAAATAAAATTGCTTAAATTAAAGAGATTAAGGAAAAGAGAAGCAGGCACAGTATTTATCCTGGTTCGACCACTAACCCACTTGTGGTCTACGTCCAGTCCTCGAAAGTCGAGATTTTTTCACTAAGTATACAAGCTTCAATAGGTGCTTACTACCGTTACAAAATAGAGCACTTTTCACACACGAGGACACTATACCCTTGTGCTAAAGTCTCAGCTTAGGATACCTCACCCTTATACAAACCTTTGAGGGATACCTCACCCTCGATACAAATAATCAGAAAATAGAGATGAAGAGAAACTCTCAAACAGAGTGTGTAATACAAGTTGAAGTGCTAATGGAGCTCTCACAGTAATATCTCAAAGTTTTTAAGCAAGAAGAGCGTAAGGAAAAGTTTTCACAAAGACAGAATAATCAGAAAAACATTCAGAATAATGGGTAATGGAAAACGTGACCCAGGCTTGCTATTTATAGAGAGAATTAGGTTAAGCAGCCGTTGGGTGTAATAAAAGACATTTAAACGCGATTGAAAACAAATTTAAGTTATGTCTGTTTCCATTTTCGAAGCGAAGGTTCGTGTTTATTCGAATAGGCGTGACTTATTCGAATAAAGCTCAACGTTAAAAAGCTCATTTGAAAGGGTTATTCGAATAGCAACTTGGTTATTCGAATAACGTATTTAAAACGAAGTTCGGATAGAAACTTTTATTCGAATAACGGATGAGTTATCAAGAATAATTCATTTAAAACGAAGTTTACGAAAGCTTAGTTATTCGAATAAACGAATGTTTATTCGAATAGCTACTTTGAAAAACAGTTTCTCATGAAGACATTTATTCGAATAGGCAATGTTTTATTTGAATAATTCAAGTTAAAAACTGTTTTGAAATGGATTTTCAAAGATCTTTGAGTTCAAAAACAAGTGAGCTATTCTTTGAAAACTTTTCTTTCAAAAGACAAAGAGATATTAAATGTGAGCTCGTACAATAGATCCTAAGTCCTAAAAACTAATCAAACATAAACTTGGACTTGGTCTATTACTCATCTTCATTTAATCTTCTCGTTTGTTATCATCAAAACAAGTCTTCAATTGTAAGCATCCAAACACATTCTCCCCTTTTTGATGATGACAAACTATTAAAGAGACTATCAAAGAGAAAAGCGTTAGTGCATATAATTGAAATTCACAAAAGGTATAAAAGCTTACTCCCTTCTTTAATTATAAGAGGTAATGTATATCGGATATGTATGACTCCCCTTTCAATTTGAATCCAATCTTACTTCAATTTTACTGTCTTTTCTCAATTAAAGTCAAATGATCAAATAGATATTTCTCCCCTTTTGTCATGAGCAAAAAGGAGGGTAAAAACATAATAAGTCTCATAAACATACTCATGTCATTTAGAGCAACAGGAAACTTTATTTATGCATTAATAACAGGAGACAGATTACAAGCCGAGAAAACAAATTACACAAAGTCAAAAACATAAAAAAACTAAGAATTATAGTTCCTAAAAGTAAGCATCCAGGAGGTGGTGGTGAAGACGCGGTGCAGAGGCGGGTGAAGCGGATCGGAGGCAGCAACCTCACGTTCAACACCTTCTATTTTATCAAACGAGAATAGAGAAGGTATGTTCCATGTAAGCTCGGTTATCTGTAAGGTGGCCATGATCTGTTCTAGAGTGGCCGGAGCTGGAGCGGCAGAGTACATCGGCGGGAGAAAGCGGGGGCGGAAGCAGGGTCAAGCTCGTCCTCGCAACCTCATCCGGGTACACCCGGCCTTCATCGGTTTGGATCATCTTCATCTTTCTTAAGGTGTGAGCTCCAAACACGTTGTGGTGCGTCAGGGCGATAGCTCGCTCAGTCTCTAGGACCTGAGGGTACTTATCCAACAGGGTAGTGACGAGGAAGCCATAAAGTAGGTCTGATTTGTCCTTGCCCTTGGCCCTCATCATGTGCCTCATGATGAACACAGGCCAGTTGACCTGATGGCCATTCTTCGAAACCACAAGCATGAAGACGTCTTCCTCGCCGAGATAGGCGTAGTTTCCACCGCGAGGGGCCGAATGTGAGCATAGGCGTAATGCGTGAAGCCTATCTTGGCTTTTCAAAGCATTCCACCCTTGAGACCTTTATCGGGAGGGGCCGGGCCGGGCTTCGGCGCAGGTCTTGGCGCTTGAAGTTTGTTGAAGTCTTCAAGGAAAGGTGTGTCATCATGTTCAACAAGGGCGCCGGAGAAGCTGCGGCCCGAACGGCGTCGGCCGGTCCGCGGTGTGATCACAACCTGGCGATCACGGACCTCGAAAGAAGATTACGGCCGTCAAACGCCGGATGCAGAAGAACATCTTCACCGAGCTGGATAGATGTTGGCCTGGTGAGAGCAAAGCGAAGAACTCCTTGGTTTTGCGGTAGAGTCGGGAAGTCGGCCGCGGTGCCGCCTTTGGAAGAAGGAAAGATCCGGATACTTGGGTTGAACCAAGTTGCGTTCCCGAGAAATGAGAGATGAAGCGTGCACGGTACTCATCATTTGAGGAGAGCCTTCGAAGATCAAGCGGGTTGGTGCCGGAGCATTTTTCGTGCGAGGACGTTTGCTCGAGGATGAAGCCATGGAGGAAGGTGGAGAAGAGGTGAAAAGACGCGAGATGGTGAGACGGTTTGAGAGGAGGAAGTGAGAAGTCGGAAAAGAATAGAGAAGATGGAGGGTGAAAGACTTGGGCGCGTAGGGGTTATTTAAAGAACCCGTGTTTATTCGAATAAAGCGAGGTTTATTCGAATAAACCTTGACCGGTGAGCATTTGACAGACAGTTGCAGAAAGCGGAGGGTTTAAAACGACTAAGGTTTATTCGAATAGAAGAGGATCCATTCGAATAAAATAACTTGGAAAGCCAAACGTGTTGGCTGGTGGAAAGGTTTTATTCGAATAACTATGGAGTTATTCGAATAGGCGAGACCCATCGTCAAAGCGATAAAATGAGGTTCAGTTATTCGAATAACACGGGGTCTATTCGAATAAGCGAGAGATCAAGACCAGATCGATAAAGAGGGACGCTGGTTATTCGAATAAGAAGTGGCTTATTCGAATAAGCGAGAGGGCGAGAAGGAGGCACGATAAACACAGTTTCGGTTATTCGAATACGAGAGAAGATCTATTCGAATAAACGAGAGACGAGAAGCACACAGTGTAAAGCAAAGGAGTCAGTTTATTCGAATAAACTAAGTTTTATTCGAATAAAGCTGATGTTAAACACATATATTAACGAGCAGCAAAGAATTTTATTCGAGTGAAGGCATGCTTATTCGAATAAAACTAACACAGATGCATACGTTTATAACATTTAAAGCATATAATCATGTGAAAACAACCAGCAATCAATCATACAATTTAAACATTAGATTGATCAATTATGCCCAATTCTCCTCGAATATAAAAGAATGCTTCTTTTGCTAAGGGTTTAGTGAAGATATCTGCAAGTTGCTTAGATGTTTCAACAAACTCAAGAATGCAATCCCCTTTTTGTACGTGATCTCTGATAAAGTGATGTCTTATCTCTATATGCTTTGTTCTTGAATGCAGTATGGGATTCTTAGAGATATTTATTGCACTAGTGTTATCACATTTTATTGGGATGCGATCAAGTGAAGACCGTAGTCTAAAAGTTGTTGCTTCAACCATAGGATTTGAGCACAACAACTCCCTATTTGCAACATATTCGGCCTCAAGTGAGACAAAGCCACACTATTTTGTTTCTTACTATGCCAAGAAACTAAAGAGTTACCAAGCAAGTGGCAAGTCCCACTAGTACTTTTCATCGTCAATTTGCACCCAAAGCAAAATCGAGTCGAATAACCTATTAGGCTACAAGAGGCACCCTTAGGGTACCACAAGCCCATTTGTGAAGTGCCTACTAGGTATTTCATTATACGTTTAACAAAGACTTAAGTGAGATTCCTTAGGGTTTGCACGATATCTCGCACACATGTATACACTAAACATAATATCGGGCCTACTAGCAAGTAAGATAAAGGAGAGATCCAATCATACCTCTATATTTCGTTATTTCTCCTGATTTACCTCCTTCATCTTTATCCAAGTAGCAAGACGTGCCCATCGGAGTGGCCATGTGTTTAGCGTTTTCCATATCGAATCTTTTGATCAACTCCTTGCAGTATTTGGTTTGACTTATGAAAGTCCCTTCGTCCGTTTGTTTGATTTGAAGTCCGAGGAAGAAGTTCAATTCTCCCATCATTGACATTTCAAATTCATTCTGCATTGACTTAGCAAAATCCTTGCAAAGGGATTCATTAGTAGCACCAAATATAATATCATCCACATAAACTTGCACAAGAAGAATGTCATGCTTTTTATTTTTAATAAAAAGGGTAGTATCGACTTTTCCTCTTGAAAAACCATTTTCCAACGAAACTTACTTAACCTTTCATACCAAGCTCTAGGAGCTTGCTTTAAGCCATATAAAGCCTTTTTAAGTTTGAAAACATGGTTGGGCGTTTATGATTTTCAAAACCTGGAGGTTGTTCAACGTATACCTCCTCTTGAATAAAACCATTTAAAAAGCACTCTTGACATCCATTTGATATAATTTGAAATCCATGATGCAAGCATAAGCAAGTAACATCCTAATAGCTTCTAATCTAGCTACATAAAAGTGCATAGGTTTCTTCATAATCTATCCCTTCTGCTTGATTATATCCTTTAGCAACCAATCTAGCTTTGTTCCTAGTTATTAACCCATTTTCATCAAGTTTGTTTCTAAAAACCCATTTAGTTCCAATTATGGGGTGATTATTAGGTCTAGCAACTAATTCCCAAACTTGATTTCTTTCAAACTGATTTAATTCCTCATGCATAGCCAGGATCCAATGTTCATCATCAAAAGCTTCATTTAAATCCTTAGGTTCAGTTTGAGAGACAAAAGCTAAGTGATTACAAGTATTTCTAAGGGAGTTACGAGTACTAACACCTTTAGATACATCACCGATGATCTGATCAAGAGAGTGATATTTTGAAGTCCGCCATTCTTTGGGAAGTTCCAAAGCTTGCGAATCTTCGTGTCTTTGTTTATCCTCTTGCTCCTTGATTTCTTTTTCTTTTCTATCCAAGTGAGTTTCCGCTAAGACTTCTGCAACATCATCACTAGCAAGATCCTTTCTCGATCCACTTGGGTCAGTTTCATCAAAAGCAACATGAATAGATTCTTCAATGGTCATAGTTCTTTTATTATATATACGAAAAGCTTTACTATGATTTGAATAGCCAAGGAAAATACCTTTATCAGACTTAGCATCAAACTTGCCTAAATTATCTTTTCCATTGTTTAAAACAAAACATTTGCAACCAAAAACATGAAAGTGTGAGACATTAGGCTTTCTTCCCTTATACAATTCATATGGGGTTTTCTTTAAAATGGGCCTTATAAGGGCCGGTTCATTACATAACACGTTGTATTTCTGATCTCGCCCAAAAGTATTTAGGAAGAGCAGCCTCATTAAGCATAGTTCTCGCCATTTCTTCTAAAGAACGGTTTTTTCTTTCTACAACTCCGTTTTGTTGCGGAGTTCTAGGGGCAGAGAAATTATGATTAATGCCATGTTCATCATAGTAATTTTCAAAAACATTGTTTTCAAATTCGCCACCATGATCGCTTCTTATAGAAGAAATTTGAAAACCTTTTTCATTTTGAATAATTTTGGCAAGTCTTTTAAAAGCTAGAAATGCATCATTTTTATTTGCAAGAAATAAAGTCCATGTAAACCTAGAAAAATCATCCACAATCACTAAAGCATAGTAATTCCCACCAAAGCTCATAGTTCTAGAAGGTCCAAACAGATCCATGTGCAAAAGTTGTAAAGGTCTAGTGGTAGAAACTATATTTTTCGCTTTAAAAGAGACCTTTATTTGTTTACCCTTTTGACATGCATCACATAATTTATCTTTTATAAAATTAAGCTTGGGTAGTCCAATTACTAGCTCTTTAGAGACCAAAGCTTTTTTAAGTGATCCATGTGAATGTGTGCAATTCTCCGTGCCATAACCATGAATCATCATTTTTGCTTAAAAGGCATTTCGCATCATTTGAAGATATATCATCCAGGCTAATCATATAGATGTTATTAACTCTCTGACCAATGAATTTAACATGCTTATCATTTTTATCTTCAATTATGCAACAGTTTGAATCAAATATTACCCTATTTCCTTTATCACATAATTAACTGATACTAAGTAAGTTATGTTTCAAACCTTCAACAAGTAGGACATTTTCAATAGAGGAGTTAGGGTTCTTACCGACTTTGCCGATTCCAAGAATTTTACCCTTGTTGTTATCGCCATAAGTGACGTGTCCATGATTCTTGGGAATAAGCATTGTGAACTTTGAGTCGTCCCCAGTCATGTGCTTGGAGCAGCCGCTGTCGAGATACCAATTTGAACTCCTGGCTTTCAAGCACACCTCGTTTTCACTTTCTTCTTCATCTCCTTTTGCCATTAGACACAACTGAGCTTCTTCGCTATCTGAGCTGTCAGTTGAGTCTATGTCGTTTTCATCCCACGCTATGTAGGCTTTTCTTCCTTTTCTATCCTTGAAGGGCTTCTTTTCGAATTTCTCCTTCTTCTTTTGATAAAAATGGGCACTCCATTTTCATGTGTCAGGTTTCCCACATTCATAGCAAGTTGGAGTAGATGAAGCTCCTTCGCCTTTAAAGTGTGTCTTTTTCGGAGGAAGGGAGGTCTCCTATGCGTTCCTTTTTCCCGAGAAATTTACCAAATTTTTTAACTAATAAACTAAAATTTTCTTCACTTACCTCAATGTTCTCTCGAGCCTTCTTCATTTTCTTCATCATCGTTGTCGAAAGTTGATGAAGTGGCTTTAAGAGCTATCCCCTTTTTCTTTTTATCATTCTCTTCACTTTGATTGATCGCTCAGTTCAAGTTCGTGCTCATGAAGTTTTCCAAAGAGAGTAGCCAAAGTCATTGTAGACAAATCCCTTGATTCGATATGGCCTGTTACCTTGGGTTGCCAAATCCTAAGACATCTTAACACTTTGTTAATCAAATCTTCATTAGAAAAACTTTTGCCTAAAGATGCAAGATGATTAACTATGGGTGAACCTCTTTTGCATTTCTGAATGCTTTCTCCTTGGTTCATTCTAAAAGTTCATATTCGCGAGTTAGAGAATTTATTCTCGACCTCTTAACTTCACTAGTACCCTCATGGGTAACTTGTAAAGTATCCCACATTTCTTTAGCGCTTTACAATTTGAAATTCTAAAAAACTCATCATAACCCAAAGCAAAAGTAGTAATAATATTTTTGGCTTTTAAATTAAATTGAACTTTTCGTTTGTCTTCATCGACCATTTATTTCGAGGTGTTTCGGTCCTTACACCATCGATCTCATGTGTGGGTATAAAAGCGCCGTTTTCAACAAAGATCCCAAACATCTAGATCAATAGCTTCGATGAAGATTTTCATTCTTTCCTTCCAATATGCGTAACCATCCCCATTGAAAAATGGTGGTCGGTTTATGGAGGATCCTTCGAAAAACCATTTGAAGAAGCCATATACTCTTGAATTTGCTAAGCTCTTTATACAAAGTCTAGCTCGATACCACTTGTTACCAAGTGGCTTCCAAGACTCAAGAGGGGGTGAATTGAGTATAAAAACTTTTTTTCGCAAAACTCTTTTTAAAATAAAATACAAATATAAACTTGATAAATAAGAGCATGAAGGAATAAGAAAAAGAGAATAAACAAGTAAAGAGAAGCGGCGTAAAATAAATGTGCGAGTAAATAAAATTGCTTAAATTAAAGAGATTAAGGAAAAGAGAAGCAGTACACGAGTATTTATCCCTGGTTCGACCACTAACCCACTTGTGGTCTACGTCCAAATCCTCGAAAGTCGAGATTTTTCACTAAGTATACAAGCTTCAATAGGTGCTTGCTACGTTACAAAATAGAGCACTTTTCACACACAGGGACACTATACCCTTGTGCTAAAGTCTCAGCCTGCAGGGATACCTCACCCTTATACAAACCTTTGAGGGATACCTCACCCTCGATACAAATAATCAGAAAATAGAGATGAAGAGAAACTCTCAAACAGAGTGTGTAATACAAGTTGAAGTGCTAATGGAGCTTTCACAGTAATATCTCAAAGTTTTTAAGCAAGAAGAGCGTAGGGAAAAGTTTTCACAAAGACAGAATAATCAGAAAAATATTCAGAATAATGGGTAATGGAAAACGTGACCCAGGCTTGCTATTTATAGAGAGAATTAGGTTAAGCAGCCGTTGGGTGTAATAAAAGACATTTAAACGCTGATTGAAAACAAATTTAAGTTCTGTCTGTTTCCATTTTCGTAAACTGAAGGTTCGTGTTTATTCGAATAGGCAGCAGCTTATTCGAATAAAGCTCAACGTTAAAAAGCTCATTTGAAAGGGTTATTTGAATAGCAACTTGGTTATTCGAATAACGTATTTAAAACGAAGTTCAGATAGAAACTTTTATTCGAATAATGAGATGAGTTATCCGAATAATTCATTTAAAACGAAGTTTCTGAAAAGCTTAGTTATTCGAATAAACGAATGTTTATTCGAATAGCTACTTTGAAAACAGTTTCTCATGAAGACATTTATTCGAATAGGCAATGTTTTATTCGAATAATTCAAGTTAAAAACTGTTTTGAAATGGATTTTCAAAGATCTTGAGTTCAAAAACAAGTGAGCTATTCTTTGAAAACTTTTCTTTCAAAAGACAAAGAGATATTAAATGTGAGCTCCGTACAATAGATCCTAAGTCCTAAAAACTAATCAAACATAAACTTGGACTTGGTCTATTACTCATCTTCATTTAATCTTCTCGTTTGTTATCATCAAAACAAGTCTTCAATTGTAAGCATCCAAACACAATTTCACATAGCTTTGAATGTATAGGAGCATGCTTTCCTTAAATTTACATGACCCAATGGTCCAAATTCATGCATGATCTTGATTCTTTAAGCTTTGTATCTCAATTGTTTAAGAATTTAATTTTTAATGCTTGTAATAAGAAATTGAGATGGATCATGGCTTGATGAGTTAAAGCATTATTTTTGTTGCAGAAATTCAAGAAGGAAAGACCTTGGAAAAGATATGGAAGCAAAGAAGAGTTCAAAATGGAGAAAGATGCAAAAGAGAAGCAAGGGCAGCTAATCCACGCCTAGGCGTGTTCCTCGCAGTTTATCAGGAATCTTAGGCAGAGACCACCACGCCTAGGCGTGGTAAAGTCACGCCTAGGCGTGACAAGCAGAAGAAAGGCACGTGATCATAACTACGCCTAGGCGTGGTAAATACACGCCTAGGCGTGGGAAAAATCCTGGCACGCGACTTTTACCCTTATATTCTGATTTTTAGGAAAGAGAGAGGGGGATTCTGTTTTGTACACTCAACCACGAATTTCAAAGAGCAATTGAGAAGAGGAGGAACCCATTTGGGTTGAAGGTGACTCAAGGGAGAATCAAGATCAAGGAAAAGGATCAAGCTTGGAATCTCTCCATTTTTGTCTATTCTTTCCCTTTACCTCTTGATTTGTAACTTGATGGATCATTTGATTTCATGTGTTTTCTTCTCTTTCATGATGTGTAACTAAACCCTAATCTAGGGGCTCTCTAGGATCTTGCTATGGATTTGATTAATATGTAATTGATTGGGTATCCTTTCAATGAATTTGATTTTGTTCATCCATATCTATGCTTAATGCTTATTGTTGATTGGCCATCAATTGTATGATTTTAGTATTCCAATTGAACTAGAAATAGGGAGTTGTGAATATGGATATGGTATGGTTGATGTATGTTCAATTTCATTCTATTGGATGGAGTGTGTTGATTAGCTAATGGGATGGACACATACCCATTAGTCGTGCATGGCAAGTGTTTGATAATTGGTCTCAATGAGTGATTCTTATGTTAATTCACATGGACACATAGTGGATTAGTTAGGTTTTGCATGGGTAATTGTCCTAGACATTGGCTCTTATCTATTGAAGGTTATCAGCTAACAAATATCATTTCATTAATTGGTGATTGTTGATTGCATTTATTCATTGAAGTAGCAAGTGAATAGGGACCCCTAGGCTTTAATCATTCTCATCTTCTCTTGTGGAATTAGTGTTTGGTGTTTTCTTATTTTGTTTCTTTAAATTGTTATGTTAATTGCAACCCATTCTCACAATTCGTTTGCTTGGATAAAAATTTGTGAATTTGATTAAGTTTAACATTCTTCTAATTAATCAATCCCTTGGGACACGATACTCTAACTCTCCTTTATATTACTTGTCGACCCGTGCGCTTGCGGATTTACGGATCAGTTACCAACAAGTTTTTGGCGCCATTGCCGGGGATTGAGTTTAGATTTTGTGTTATTTCTTACAATTATTCACAATTCTTATTTCAAGTTTTCTTTGTTGTTTTGTTTTATTTTTCAGGTACTTAGCTCTTGTATGCAAAGGACTCAAAGTGTATCTCGATTTCCTTACGATCCTGAGATCGAGAGGACTTTTCGTAGATTGCTAAGAGAACGACTAGTACAAGGAAAGACACTTGAATTGGATAGTGACTCGGAGATGGCAGAAGAAGCGAATGCTGAAAGACTCTTGAGAGAGTATGCCACTCTAAATGCTAGAGACATTCGATCTAGCATTAGAAGGCCAGCTGTACAGGCTCAGACTTTTGAGATCAAGCCTGCTATTATCCAGATGGTGCAGAATAATTTATAATTTACGGATCTTCCCCATGAAGATCCTAATGCTCATTTAGCCAACTTTCTGGAGATTTGTGATACCTTCAAGCATCAAGGGATGACTGATGATGCGGCTCGATTGAGGCTTTTCTCTTTTTCCTTGAGAGATAGGGTCAAGGCATGACTTCAATCATTACCGGAACATTCCATCACTACTTGGGAAGAGCTGGCTCAGAAGTTCTTGGATCGATTCTTTCCTCCCATGAAAGCAATGAAGTATAGGAATGACATCTTGTCCTTCAGACAATTCGAAGGAGAAACCTTATATGAGGCTTGGGAGCGATTTAAGGAGTTGATAAGGAAGTGCCCCCATCATGGTATAGCAAAATGGATGTTGGTTCATACTTTTTACAATAGCTTGACAACCTCCATTAGATCCATAATTGATGCAAAGAAATGGAGGGCTCTCATGAGTAAGTAAGACCGTGGATGCAAACCTACAACCTTTTGGAGGAAATGGCTAATAACAACTATCGTGGCCGGTGAAAGAGTTACTCCCAAGAGATTAGCAGCAGGTATTCATGAAGTTGATGCTCTTACATCTCTTACAGCTCAAGTGGCAGCTCTTTCTAAGAAGCTGGACACCATGGAAGTCAATTCTGTAGCAAGTGGAGTTAGTAACTCAGCTGAAATTTGTGATCATTATGGGGACCTTCATTCAACTGTTAATTGCACAGCTAGCCTGGAAAGTGTGCAATATGCAAATCAATTCCGTCAGCCAATTCACAACAATGTTTTGGGCAATTCTTATAATCCTAGTTGGAAAAACCATCCTAATCTCTCATGGGGTGGTCAAGTTTAAGGTCCTTCTTCTTCTTCTTATCAGACTAGGGAAGCTCCCCGTGCTCCTCCGGGTTTTCAACAACAGAGCCTCCTTCAAGCCCAAACCTCAACATCGACTTCAACATCCAATTTGGAGAAGATGTTTGCTCAGTTTATGACTAGCCAGCAAGAGTACATGAATAAGACCGACTCAAGGCTTACTTCACATGATGCTTTGATGCAAGGTCAAGCGGCCTCCTTGAGAAATCTTGAGACCCAAGTTGGCCAACTTGCCCAAGCCTTAAGTAGTAGGCCTCAATGGAGTTTTCCTAGTGACACCATCAATAATCCCGGAGGTTCTCCTAAGGAGCATTGCAAGACTATAACACTGAGGAGTGGGAAAGAAATTGAAGGAAATGTGAAGACCAAGCTACTTGAAAAAGAAGTGGAGGTAGCTCAAGATGAAGAAGTTATGAGCCAAAGGGTGGAAAAGAATGAAGAGCTAGCAGAGAGGAAGGTTGAAGACAAGAAGAAGGAGGATAAGCCTTATACACTACCTCCACTTTTCCCCAACCGGCTAGCTAAACAAAAGCTTGATGCTCAATTCCAAAAGTTTTTGGATATTTTCAAGAAACTTCACATAAACATACCGTTTGCTGAGGCTTTGGAACAAATGCCTAGTTATGTGAAGTTCATGAAAGACATTTTGTCTAAGAAGAGAAGGCGGGGATTATGAGACAAGAGCTCTCACAGAGGAGTGCAAAGTGCCATATTGCAAAACAAACTACCTCCGAAGCTTAAGGATCCAGGGAGTTTCACCATCCCTTGCACAATCGGTGAGAAATTTTGTGGTAAGGCATTATGTGATTTAGGAGCTAGCATTAATCTCATGCCTTACTCTATTTACAAAAGACTAGGTTTGGGGGAAGCGCACCTACTTCAATTACCTTACGGTTAGCATGCACGTAACCCTCATTTACCCAAAGGGGTTCTTGAAGATGTGTTAGTTAAAGTGGACTAGTTTTTCTTCCTGCGGATTTCGTCATACTTGATATGGAGGAAGATAGTAAAGTCCCTTTGATTTTAGGCCGACCCTTCCTTGCAACCTGGAAGAACCCTTATTGATGTGGAGAAAGGAGAACTTACCATGAGAGTTCAAGATAAACAAGTTACCTTCACTATTTTCAAAGATACCAAGAGCCCTCAAGATCAAGAAGAATGTTCTGTGGTGTGAGAGTGAAGGGAAGACATCCGAGGTAAGGGATTTAATCTGTGCTCCTGGTGCAAGTCATGAGATCTCTCGCGGATGATAGGGAAGAAGTTCAACTATAGCAACGGCAATGCACGCAAGCAAGATGGTTTACTCATGCAAATCACCCATTAAGGAGGCTCTAACCATGGAGTTAAAACCTTTGCCATTTCATGCATACCATGCTTACTTTGAAGAAAAGGAGGAAGATCCTCCTCCTATAAGCACGTGCAAGTGAAACTAGAAAATAAAGTCCGGCCAGGACTATAAATAAGGCGCTTGTTGGGAGGCAACCCAATTTCCTAACCCTATCTCTTCACTTAGGACAATATTTTGCATGCTTTTTCTTTTATTTTGTAGTTTTATTTGATTTTGTTTTATTGTTTTATTGTGTTTGTTTTTCATTTTGAGGCTTTGGTTGTTCATGTTATTCCTATGCTATTTCTTAGATGTTTGAGAATAAGGAGGGTGTGTTTGATGCTTGGTTGTGGGGTTTTCTGGTGTTGCTGTTCAGAATTTTACTCCAGGATCCCACGCCTAGGCGTGACTTTTACACGCCTAAGCGTGTCCCTCTCAGCTGCTACTAGAATCTTTTCCAGAGAGTTCCACGCCTAGGCGTGGGTTTCACACGCCTAGGCGCCGTCCTCTCTGTGTTTTCAGGAATTCTGACCTGCGAGCACCACGCCTAGGCGTGATTTTTACACGCCTAGGCGCAGTTTTCTGCCTCTAAAAAAAAAATTAAAAATTCCACGCCTAGGCGTGGTAATGTCACGCCTAGGCGTGATGTGCCTGCTGCTGCACAAAACGCAGCAGCCTTCTCAAATCCCTAGAGCCCTAAATTTTCCCCCCCATTCTCTCATCCCTCTGCTACGCTGTTTCATCTCCACCGTAACCCCTCACCTCCCTTCTTCCTTAACTTTCCATTCTCTCCTTCCTCTTCCACATTACCATAACCCTCCCTCCCTCGTCCACATTTTCTAAACCACTCCACCGGAACCTCTTCTATCCTCTTCCTCCTTTCCCTTTTACTTTTGCCCCTCTCCACCGTAAACCCCTCCACCCAAACACCTTCACCGTGCCTTCCTCCCCACCTTTCCTTCGTCTTCTTTCTCTTTTACTTTCCCCCTCTACACCAAGCTATCTCCACCGTATTCTCTTCCCACATTTTCCCCACCCAAAAGCTACCGTACCCACCACACGGCCAATACACCATCCTGTTTTTCGTTTGTGTGTTTCATTTGGGTTTCTTGCTAGTTTCCGGTACCTTGTTCATTTCCCCCTCCTTCAAGGTTAGTTTGCTTCTCCATTTCCTCCTCTTTCTATTGTCTTTTGGTTATCTTGTATTCTGTTTGTGTGTTTTGCAGTTTGAATATAATATATTTGTTGATTGCTCGTTATTTGTTAGTTATTGTTTACCTCTGGTTTTAAAATATTTTTGATTTCCATTGGGCTTGTGGCTTGGTTATTTCTGCTGAACAATGACAATGTTACATGTCTATTTGTGTTAATCCTCTGCCTGTTGACATACGTGAGGTGTTCCTTCAGTTTGAGTCACCATGTGGTTGTTCTTAGTATCTGTTGTCATTTTTGGATGATTGATGTGGTTTGATTCTAAGTTGTGCACTGGCTAAGCTGAGACTTGTTTGCATTGTAACTTGCTTATTTCTGATTGGTTTGTACATAACTGGTTGGACCTGTTTACCTATTTCTGATTAATTTGATTCGGGGATAACCTTGGTTTGGATACTTGGCCCTTTTGCTTGTGCTGTTTAATATGTTATCATTGGTATTTGTTTGTTGTCATGATTGGTTGATTGCAGTGTACCTTCATTAAATTGTGCACTGGTACTCATAAGCACCTCTTCTTTTCAGGTAATCAATCACCATGTCAAAGCGTCAAAGAAAAACTGTTGAAGCTGGGCCAAGTAACACTGATGACAGTGAAGCGATTCCAGTCTATGACCCGGCCATTTTCATTTCTCAGAAGGCATTTGACCACTTCTGGTTGCACTTGAGAAATATCAATATCATACCGAAAAGGGGGTTCCATAAGTTAAATGTGGTGCGTTATCCAGCTATCTCACGTGCCACAGCTGCTTTTCATTGGGCAACTTTTGTTGAACATCCCATTGAAGAACCAGTCGCTGCGGTGGTGAAAGAGTTCTATGCCAACGTCCATGCTGAGCAAAGGTCTTCTATAACTGCTAGAGTTAGAAGACGGACAGTTGATTACTCAGTTGAGCGTATCCGGCAAGTCATGGACCTTGGCCCCTCTCCACTAGTCTGTTCATACAGAGAGTTGCAATTACCTGATGAGCAAGGGGGCACCCCCTTTAGCACTGTGATGGACAGTATTTGTGACTCTACTTTTTCGGTTCAAGTCCAGAGGAACACTGATAATTCCATCCGCTTTATCAAGCAGGAGAGTTTGCGCCGTGAGCTGCGCCCGTGGAACCACTTTGTGTGTTCTTGTTTGCTCCCTACTGAGCACAGGTCGGAAATTTATCCTGAGCGTGCCTACATGCTTTATGCAATTTATAATCTTCTTCAGGTGGACACCGCTCAGATCCTTTATGATCAAATCCGGCTGTGCATCACCGAAAAACTCAAATCCTTATTCTTTTCATTCCTCATATGTCAGCTGTGTGCGCATGCGAAGGTGCCTTGGAAGGACACTGAAGTCCGTGTGAAGCTGAAGACTCCCATGACAGAATGAGCAGTGCAGACCATTATGACTGCTCAGGAGAAGCGCCGGCGAGCCCCGGTCCAGCCCACAGTTCCAGATCCTGAGCCTGCTCCTGCACCTGCCCCTGCCCCACAGCCTGTTCCAGTTTTTGATGCCACCTGGGCACACTCCATTGAGCAGCGCCTGGATCGGCAGCAGGAGATGCTGACTACGCAGCAGGAGATGCTGGCTTCGCTTTACCAGGGCATTCATTGGATGGCCTTGGGTCAGGGGCGCCCGATGGATGATTTTCCAGCTTTTTCGCCTTTTGCAGCTCCACCAGTTGCAGCTTCACCTTCTCATCCGCCTCCCCCACCTGCTGATGATCCGGAGATGGGCGCAGAGGGCGATGACCTGTTGGATGAGGATGACTTGATTTGAGGCGCCAGGGCCTATTACTTTCATGCTATTTTCTGCTTTGTTTTTCTGTCTTGACTTTCGAGTGCACTGTCTGTACTTATTGGATACATTCCTTATTTTGTATGCAGTGGGACACTGCATGACTTGGGTTTGGGGGAGATTTATTAATTTCTCTGTTAATTGCTGAATCAGTTTTTGTTGATATATATGGATTTCTCTCTCATTCCTTTATTCTTGCATTGAAGTTAGAACAGTTCTTTTTGTTAAAGCTTTAAATCTTAGTTGTTAATAATCTTAGTTTGGTCTTGTTTTGTTTTTCCAAATTTGTGGATCTGAGTGTGCTTGATTGATTAGGATTAATGGGCTGCCTGAATTATGCTCTTAATTGATGAGTATGTTGAGAGGCAAGTTGAACTTATGCATGCTGGAATTTTTGATTTGATTATCCAATGATTGTGTGGATCACAGATATGCCTCAATGCTTGGGAAATCACATGTAAAAATTTCAAATGTTGTGCGTACACTTTTTGCTATATTAGTGTATGAGTGTATTTCCCTGTTGCATGTATGGTGGATTCTGGAATATGACTGAAATGCATGATTGGAGAAAATTTATAAAAGGCATGTGTATAGTCATTTTGCATCTTAGAAGCTTGTCTGATTCCCTCTCAAGGCGAAATCCTAGGTGATATGTTTTCAAGGAAATGACTAGGGCAGTTCTTTGAACCGATTGAGCTTTTCAAGCCGACCATGATTGAATGATATCCCTAGTACCCATTTTGAAGCCTAGTGTGCGTGTGTGTTGCCTAATTTTCATTTCTTTAACCCTAATCTCTCCACCCTCTTAAACCATGTTTGTGAAAGAAAAATCTCTTCCCCTCATCACAGGTCCTTTGTTGAGCACATGATTAAGCATTTCTGTTGTTTTGAGCCATAGAGTTGTGTAAGATGCTAAGAATTAATTCAAAAAAAAAATTATGATTACCAGCTTTCATTTAAAAATTGGTTAAAAAAAAAAAAGAAAAGAAAAAAAAGAAAAAGAAGAAAGAAAGAAAGATAATAAGTGGGTTGTGTAAATTAAAGCCCGTTTGATTATATGATGAGAAAATGGAACAAAGAAAATTGATTCTTCAAGTTGGTTTGTGTTTATGCATCTACATGCTTGACTTGTTTCAATGGAAGTGGTTGATTTTGTGTTTGATGTTTGGATTAAAAATCTTTTCCCTTCTTCCTTAGCCACTACCCTTAGCCTTACATTACAAGCTTAAAAGACCCTCATGATCTTTGATTCTGTCTTCCCTACATTAGTGGAGAAAGGGATGAAGGACATTCTTTTGAGAGTACATATGCATTTTATAATTCATCCTTCTTGCTCTTCATGATTAGGAAAGGATCTTAAGCTCATGAGCTTGGGAAATCTCCCATGCACAAAAATGGCATAAAAGGGTGAGCATGGTAGTTGAGAATTTCTTGCATGTGTGGACCTTGTTGTGAGGTTTGAAAAGTGATTTATGAGGGTATGAATGATAATTGGAAGCTGGATTTGCCCTGGTTCAATTTGCCTCATATTTCTTGACCTTTGGATTGGATTGTGTTTTCTTTTCCTGCTTGGTTTAGTTTGCTCGAGGACTAGCAAAACTTTAGGTTTGGGGGTGTGATAACTTCGGAAAATGAAGTTATTTCACATAGCTTTGAATGTATAGGAGCATGCTTTCCTTAAATTTACATGACCTAATGGTCCAAATTCATGCATGATCTTGATTCTTTAAGCTTTGTATCTCAATTGTTTAAGAATTTAATTTTTAATGCTTGTAATAAGAAATTGAGATGGATCATGGCTTGATGAGTTAAAGCATTGTTTTTGTTGCAGAAATTCAAGAAGGAAAGACCTTGGAAAAGATATGGAAGCAAAGAAGAGTTCAAAATGGAGAAAGATGCAAAAGAGAAGCAAGGGCAGCTAGTCCACATCTAGGCGAGCCAAATCCACGCCTAGGCGTGTTCCTCGCAGTTTATCAGGAATCTCAGGCAGAGACCACCACGCCTAGGCATGGTAAAGTCACGCCTAGGCGTGACAAGCAGAAGAAAGGCACGTGATCATAACTATGCCTAGGCGTGGTAAATACACGCCTAGGCGTGGGAAAAATCTTGGCACGCAACTTTTACCCTTATATTCTGATTTTTGGGAAAGAGAGAGGGGGATTCTGTTTTGTACACTCAACCACGAATTTCAGAGAGCAATTGAGAAGAGGAGGAACCCATTTGGGTTGAAGGTGACTCAAGGGAGAATCAAGATCAAGGAAGAGGATCAAGCTTGGAATCTCTCCATTTTTGTCTATTCTTTCCCTTTACCTCTTGATTTGTAACTTGATGGATCATTTGATTTCATGTGTTTTCTTCTCTTTCATGATGTGTAACTAAACCCTAATCTAGGAGCTCTCTAGGATCTTGCTATGGATTTAATTAATATGTAATTGATTGGGTATCCTTTCAATGAATTTGATTTTGTTCATCCATATCTATGCTTAATGCTTGTTGTTGATTGGCCATCAATTGCATGATTTTAGTATTCCAATTGAACTAGAAATAGGGAGTTGTGAATATGGATATGATATGGTTGATGTATGTTCAATTTCATTCTATTGGATGGAGTGTGTTGATTAGCTAATGAGATGGACACATACCCATTAGTCATGCATGGCAAGTGTTTGATAATTGGTCTCAATGAGTGATTCTTATGTTAATTCACATGGACACATAGTGGATTAGTTAGGTTTTGCATGGGTAATTGTCCTAGACATAGGCTCTTATCTATTGAAGGTTATCAGCTAACAAATATCATTTCATTAATTGGTGCTTGTTGATTGCATTTATTCATTGAAGTAGCAAGTGAATAGGGACCCCTAGGCTTTAATCATTCTCATCTTCTCTTGTGGAATTAGTGTTTGGTGTTTTCTTATTTTGTTTCTTTAAATTGTTATGTTAATTGCAACCCATTCTCACAATTCGTTTGCTTAGATAAAAATTTGTGAATTTGATTAAGTTTAACATTCTTCTAATTAATCAATCCCTTGGGACACGATACTCTAACTCTCCTTTATATTACTTGTCGACCCATGCGCTTGCGGATTTATGGATCAGTTACCAACAGCGACCAAGGAAAGAAGACACCAATCAAACCTGAGTTTATAACACAAGGGCTCGAACAAAGCTTACAACGATGGCAGTTGAGAACGAATGAAGGAATATGAGTATGAAAGTAGATGAGATGAAAGGGAGGATGAATGAAATGACAGAGTCTCAAATAAGAATGGAGGAAATGTTATCAGTCATGAGGGAGACCCTCACCTTGATTGGGGCAACCGGAAATATAGGAGTGACTAGGGTATATTTGCACCCGCCAATTATAACTTCCATGGGGACAAACCCTAGGGTCACCACAGAGATGCTGTTTGTGGAAGGAACCTCAAATACTGCATCGCTAGTGATTCCTATCGAAGAAGAGTATCGTTCATCGGAAGGCACTCAAAATGAGGTTCATGGTAACAATGAGTTCACATAGGAACAACTGCATGCATCTATCCGAGTGTCAACAAGATTTCCTACTGGGATTGGTCATGCAGTAATTCAAGATGATAATATGAAGGAAGAATAGATAGAAAAAATAGAAAAACAAATCAAAGCAATCAAAGGTCACAACACCTATGGTCCTATTAGGGTAGAAGAGTTATACCTTACTACTAACATTATCATCCCAAAGGACTTTAAGGTTCTAGAATTTGACAAATATAATGGGAGCACCAACCCATTTTTTCATCTAAAAATATACATTACCAAAATGTCAATTTGGTCAAATGACTGGAAGTTCCTTGTCAGCTTCTTTCATGAAAGTTTGACTGAGTCTGCTTTAGAATGGTGTATCCAACAAGACCTCTTTAAAATCTCTTCTTGGGATGACTTGGCAAACTTGTTTATGGGACAATATTGGTTTAACTTGGAAACAGTCCCAACTCGGGGACAATTGAGCTCAATACAGAAAGGGAATAAGGAATATTTCAAACAATATACACAAAGGTATAGAGCCTTGGCGGCTCAAGGTCAACCCTCATTGACACCGTCTGAGATATATTCATATTTCTTAGAAACTTTGGGAAATCCTTTTATCGGGGTAATGGCCGGAACAACCTATAAAGATTTTGCTGACTTGATAATTGTGGGATAAAGGATCGAGATTTTAGTCAAAGCTGGAAAGTTGCTAGTGAGTAATATAGAGGATACCACTCCTAAGAAAGGATTCCAGTCGAAAAAGAAAGAATCTGAAGTGAATTATGTCTAACACCAATAGACCCTCGGACATCGATATTCACCATAATACCCAATTAATCAACCGCCATGTATCCCTAACCTTCGCCTTCCATACCAAACACCTACACCTACACCTCTTTATTACCCACCCCACCAAATTGTGCCAACCACAAATATCACCTCAATCCCACAATTCCACATCAATAATGTTCCCACACCACAACCATATGTACCAACTCGCCCAACCTATACCCAATATCCACCTGCACCTTCACAAAATTTCCCAAATCACCCACAACCTCGGTCAAACTTCCAAAATCAAGGCCGCTCTCGTTCCCAAAACCTACCCTTTTCCCAAGATTATCCATTTCAAATGCAGACTTATTCCAAAGACTATTTGATGCTCACCTCATATTTGAAAATCTTGTACGTCCCCTAGAACCACCATTCCCAATGTGGTATAACCCAAATTTAACTTACAAATACCACAGGGACATTCCAAGGCACTCAATTGAAGATTGTGAATCTTTCAAGACTGCAGTAAGGAAGCTAATTGCTTATGAGAAGCTTGACATTCAAGAAGTGGCTGGACCAAGTATTGTCAATAACCCAATTCCTAATCATGATGGAAGGAATGAGGTAAATGCTTTGGAGATGGAAGGATCACCCATAAGAAAGGTCATGAGCTTGCGTACGCCAATGGCTAAAACATTCGAGGGGTTGAAGAAAGTAGGCTATAGTATTACTGCACTGGTTGCAACGATGAAAAAAGAGGAGAAGCAAGATGAAGACTCAAGTTATGCCTATCATTGTGGAGGAATGGGACATGATATCGAGAACTGTCAGGACTTTAAGGTTCGGATCCAAGAATTGTTCGCTTCAAGGGTAATACAAGTTAGACAAAAGGTAGCTTCCTCTAAAAAGGTCAATGTAGAGTTGGAGGAAATAATGAGGTGCATAACTCTGGGAAAAGAAAATGATGCAGCACATTCTTCACTTGAGGGAAGTATTTCCAGCACCAGTTGAGATAATCATATATGAAGAAGTCATTCGCCCTCCAACAACTCAAAACCTCTTAACAATTAGAGATCCGAGGCGTTTAATTAAAGTGATTGCCATAAAATAATTAGTGATGTTGAACTCATGTTAACTTTCTTGAAACATTAATGTAATGAATTTGCATGGGTACCCTGTTTCCTTTCATTTTCATCACATTGTCTTTCTTGACATTTATTTTCTTTCACTTCTTCAAAGTGTCTTTCTTGTATTTGATCCCAATTGGACTCTAATTCTTGGCAATTCTCAATTTGGTACATGTCAATAAAGTCCGCATATACAAGTGCCTTTTGCAAAAAAAAAGAAAGAAAAAGAATAAAAAAAAAGAAGCAAAGAAATAATCACTTGATGTGCACTATCTTTTTGTCTCAAAATCAAAGTTTTGAAAATAAACAATCACAATTTGAAAATGAAGACTGACCATTTTCTCTATCTTTACAAAATTTCATCATCTTTATCCCTCATTATCCCTTTTGAGCTTGAAAATTTCTTTAATAAATCCTGAATAAGGATTACCCCTACACTAGGGGATAACACAAAACAAAGTTTGATTGTCACAATGACTATTTTGAAGCATAATGAAAATAAAAAAAGATGAAAGGAGGGCAAGAAGTAAAAAAAATTGATGAAAAAAAATAAAAGAAACAAAAGAAAAAAGAGAAGGGAAAGAAAGAAAGAAGAAAATGAAATGAAATGGGGAAGAAATGGAGAACAATAAGAGAAACGTGTGCTTGAAAGTGCAAGGATCCTTAGTCGCATTTAACCATTAAACATTTGTTTGAACCTTATATCTTTCCTTTCATAACCCCTAGCCCAGACCACGTTATAAGTCTCAAAAAGTCCATTCTGATCAATGAAGGATTGTTGTCATTTTCGTTAACTTTAATTTTGAGACAAAGGTTATACTCATCTAAGTATCTAGTTTATTACTCCTAAAAAAAAGGAAAAGAGGAGGAAGAGGTACTCGCCAGTCTTACACCGGGACAAGTCTTTTAGTCACTAGAGTGAGTTTTTGTCCTATTCAATTCAATCCTAAACTGGGGTAAATTTCTTTTTGGTTCAATTTGGCCTTACACTGAGACAAGTTTCTACCCTGCTCGATTTGACTCTAAATTGGGACAATTTTTCTTTTCCTTGACCTAAATTAGGGTAAATCTTTTGGTTACTAGGGCGAATTTTAACCCTATTCTATTCAACTGAGGCAAATTTCTCTTTGGTCCAATTTGACTTGATGTAGATGCTCAGCAAAAGAAAATCTTTGGCCATAATGTCTAATAGGCAACTAAAGATCATTTTCATCATACTAATTCATAATGGTTTAACACCTCTTTGAATCATATACCGTTGTTTGTGTCTTTTTTCATATATACCCTTTTGTGTAGTCAAACTTCCAAGATCAATATAGAAGTTGTTCACTTAGTATATTTCTTTTTTGTTGTACTTTTGAATCCATGTCTGTCTCTTACGTAATGCTTCAGGTAATGTGAACATGAGTACAATACTATGATTTGACCATCTGGTGGCAATCACTCAATGAACAATTCAAACTGAAAAGAACTTAGAAGTCCCAATTAATGGGGAAAATGATATCTCAAGGGATAATATAGAAATAAGAGGTGCCCAAGCAAAAAAAAAAAAATAGTCTGTTAGACTGAAAACTCAAAAAGACGGTTTAAGTAAAAGTTAGGGCCAATGAATTAGAATTGCTTAAATTGGGGTAATTTTATTTGTGTTTGATTGGCCATACAGGACAACTTTGTTTCCATTCGATTAGCCACACTAGGGTAAGAATTTTGAAGGATTAAAGAGAATATATATTGAAGGAAGTAGCAACAGAGACAGCGGTTGAGTCATCAAGTCATTACAGGAAATCAATTGGATGGGGATCAAGGGACAAATACTGGGGCAAAAAAAAAGATAATCCTCTCACTTCTTAAAAGGAGAGTTAAGAGTGGAAAACAAGAAAAAGAGAGAGAAAGAAGAAGAAGAAGAAGAAGAAAAGAAAGAAAGGGTAAATAGGATTGAGGATATCAAGTCCAATGAAGAAAAATACATGAACAAGGGTTTGATTGGTCAAAGCTTTCCGAGTTGTCGCTGGTTCAAATGATTTAAAAAAGAGAGAGAAAAAAATAAAAGAAAAGAAAAAAAAAAGAAAAAAGAAAAGAAAGAAAAAAAGAGAGATAAGAAAAAGATTTTAAGTCCATTTCTTACTGACATAAAGGGTTTCGTGTCATTTTGAGCGCATCGGCTCCATGCATCATTGAGCACATTGGCTCCATACATCATTGAGCGCATCGGCTCCATTTATTTTAAGTGCATTGGCTCCATTCATTTTGAGTGCATCGGCTCTATTCATTTTCAGCGCATTGGCTCTATTCATTTTGAGTGCACCAGCTCCATGCATCATTGAGCGCATCGCCTCCATGCATCATCGAGTGCATCAACTCCTTTCATTTTGAGTGCATCAGCTCTATGCATTTTGAGCGCATCGGCTCTATTCATTTTGAGCGCATCTACTTTATGCATCATTGAGCACATCGACTCCATTCATTTTGAGCATATCGACTCTATTCATTTTGAGCGCATCTGCTCCATACATCATTGAACGCATCTGCTCCAGGCATTATTGAGCGAATTGGCTCCGTGCAGTTTTTAAATTCTTTTGAGCGTATCAGCTCCATGCATTTTAAATTCTTTTGAGCGAATCAGCTCTATGTATTTCAAATTATTTTGAGAGCATCAGCTCTATATTCCTTTAAATTTCTATCACTTATTTTGAGCACATTGACTCTTTGTATTTTAAATTCTTTTTTAGCGCATCAGCTCTTTGCATCTACTTTTTCTGTCATTTATTTTTTAGGGCATCGGCTCCCTGTCATTTAAATTCCTAAGTGCATCAGCTCTTGTCATTTAAGTTTCTGTTGAGCGCCTCGCTCTTCGCATTTCTTGTTCTTGCATTGCTTTGTCTTTGTTGCTCTCGAACAAAATTCAAGTCCATGTCTTTAATCGTTACTTACAATGATAAAATGAAAAACTATGATTATTCCTTTTATCTAGTAAGAAACAAGTAAAGAGGGGCAACTGTGAACACCCAATTTTGTCTGAGACATTTTGTAAAAAGAAAAGAAGAAAAAAAAAAGAAAAGAAAAGAGGAAATAAAGAAAAAGACTCAACTTTCACCTATTGGCCCATATCCAACCCATAACCTATGATCCAACCTGTTAACCCATAACCCATTATCCAAACCATTAACCCACAACCCATATACCAACACTTATTCTAAACAAACACCATCAGTTATCCTAACTATCAAGCTCATCCTAAACAAACCTATCCTAAACTGACCATAACTCATCCTAAACAAACTTATCCTAAACTCACCAAAACTCATCCTAAACAGACCATAGCCTATCATCTTAAAGAAACTCTAATCACACTATAACTCAAACACTTCAACCTAATTTCCTTCTATAAAAATACATAACCCACACACAGAAAAGAGGACTTGGAACTTGACTGACTTTTCAGCCTTGACACACACGAAAGTTTTTACCTGCAGCCACCCTTTCTACTATATTTTTCTAATCACGTAACCTTCACTAAGCTTCTGCCAAAAACCCTTGCAAGCATCACGTTCCATCTCTTCCATTCTCACCTTCCAATAACCATCAAGTCCAAGTCCCCTAGCAACCACTTTATCTCCTTCCTTCCATAACTAAAAAACAACTGTGATCAACCACCTAAACCACAACTACCATTACCACCCTTCACCCTTTCGTGCCCAACCAAGCCTCCATCTTCATTATCCATCATCAAACCACCATAGCCTTCACATAACCGATTACATAACACCTCTTCACCCCTATTCCAACTCCTCCATAAGAACCGTGACCTAGCAGTCCAGCCAACCACACCAAAACTACACACCGACATCGTCGTTGCAGAACTCTCCCGGATTGAGACGCGACCTGTGGACTAGCACCAAACCCGAGACCCTGAGCTCCACCGAACTGCCCAGATTTGCCTCCTCCTCCGCCGATGCACCACCGATCACCCCTCACCATGCCCGGATTCTGTGAAACACCAGGACTTGCTATAGCCTCCGTCGTGCGTCGCAGATCTGCGACCTTGTTCCACCGTACCATGATGCACAATTTTTAGTTTCAAACAAGTCTACAAACTTGATGCGGGATTAATTGTTGCATTGCGAATCCAAGTGCAGGTTGTCTCAAGTAATAAATTTCTTGAGAGTCTGAGGTCGATCCACAGGAAATTGTTGAAGATTAATTAAGGTGAAGTAAATATTTTGTTACTATAGTAAAAATTATTTACTTAGGTTAAAAGATCCATTCTTGGTAAATAAAATAAAGGTAAGATTAATTTCTTTTATAACTCAATTAGAATCCTCGCAACATGGAGGTTCCAATCGGAAAATACAACATTAAAAATTTATTTAAAATAATATACGTAATTATATTATGTTTCCTAAAAATATTACCATCACTTATAAATGGGTTAAAGCATTCATTGTGTCGATATTTTGTCTACAACAAATCAAGAACTCCTCTTTACAAAGATGGTTTCTAAATTATAAGAAATAAATTATAATACGTATAATGGTTACTAGAAAATATAAATTATTTAAGCACAAGAGAAGAATAAATCTAACCTTACTTTATTACCAAGAGCTTCACCCTTTCACCCAAGTAAAATGAAACTTAGTTACTCATAGATAAGAAGAAAGAAAGAGAGAAGAATAAGAAAAAGAACATGATTTTAATTTAGAACAAAGGAAAATTACTACAAGAAAACCTAGTAACAAAATGACATCATTTTGGTAACTAATACCTAACCCCCTCAATTATCAGCCAAGGCACCTTTTATAGAAGATTAGAGATACAAAATGACAAGGGGGTGAGTCATTAGTGGGTGGATGAGTGGAAAATGAGTGGAAAATGTCAAAAGACTTTTGGTGAGTGGAAAATTATGAAGATTCCTTGTCTCTGAAATCATGCAGCTCTGAAGTCATTGCATTCGTCATTTTTGAACCAAGTGGTCTTCATGAAAGTTGTAGGCCTGGATCTTAGCTTTCAAATGGCTTGGTTTGAGTCCAATATCATTTCTATAACTCCAGATATGTTCAAATTACTGCACACTACTCAGACCTAGTCACAGCTCCTCTGTTCTGACTTCCATGCCCAATATCACTTTCAAGGAGTCCAATTCTGGAAAAGTGTTCAACATGAAAGTTGTAGATATTGGTCTCAACTATTCAACATCAAAATATCAGCCCATTGGACAACCTCTAGCCCAAAACATGGCATGAACAGTACACATAGGTCAAGCTATCAGGAACAACACTCTGGTTCTTGTTTCAACCACAATTTGAGTTATCTACTCGTGTGATTGGGCCTTTGAGGTCTTCATAAAAGTTATAGAGCTCTTTCTTGTTTTTAAAATGCCATCAGATTCACCTCATTTGACCACCTACATCTCAAGATATAGCCCAAATACAGAAACAACGTAAGACATAAATTATGCTAAAAAATTCAATTAAGTCCAATTTGAGTCCAAACTTACAAAACATAATCAAAATCAATCAATTAAGTACATGGAGAGTGTAAATGACTAAAAATGAAGGTTTATTAATGTATCAAATATGTGATCATCAAATTCTCCCACACTTAACTTTTTGCACTCTTGGGCAAAACACACAAGACCAAAACTAAAAAAAAATGAAACAGACTCAAAAGCTAAACACTCTAAAAGACTCAATTTCTAATAATATTTAAAAATAAAGAGTAATCAATCATTCAAGTAATCAAAAGTTTCATGAGGTAACATATCTTCACATCTCAAACTAACAAGTAAAGAAACTTCAATTGAAAAGCATGAGTCAAGAATGATAGATTTTCACAAGATTCACTCTCAATCCCTCAAGCGTTTAAAAGGTAGGTATTTCACTCAATTCAACCCATGAAAATTGCACTACCATAAGCTTGCTTATCTTCTACTTCTCTACTACTCAGAACACATGCACACACAAATCATGAGGACTTTATTCAAGGTTGTAATAGAGTCAAGGTAAAGGAGGAGGTAATATGGATATGACAAGTTAAATACCAGAGAGTAAAAGAGCATGAGAGTTGAGTTCAATTAACAAGCATGTAAGTTCATCCCAACTCCACCTAATACAAATTTCCTTTACATATTCTTTTTATTTTCTTTATTACCTTGTTGACCCTCTTCTTTTTACATTTTTTTATTGATTTTTTTATTATTTTTTTTTTACAAAAAGAACATCATATATATATTTTTTAACCATTCTGCATACACACCCCCACACTTGTTCAAGAACTCATCGAATGACAAAACTAATGTTCTCTTATTCCCTAAGGTCAAGTAAGAACATGGTTTTTCATTTAAGGCACATAATGAGTTCGCAATAAAAAATAGTCAAATAAGCTCAAAGGGGTTAAGTAAGGGGAAATAGGTCATTTCTACTGCTTTATGTTGACAGGAATCAGAGAATTTTCAAGAAGTCATAAGAGTGTTTGATATCATATTGAGACAATATGCTGCTAAGCAAGGCTGACTATTTGATTAAAGTAGCTATTTCAAGAAAAATGCCTCAATCATATTTATGTATGCATATGAAAATGTAGTCTCAAAAAGAATCAAAGCAAGTTCTAGAGTAACAATTTCATGAGTGAAATTCACACAAGAAAGAAAAGAATGGTACAAATGTTCAATCCATTCATCAATAAGCTCAAAATCTCACAAGGCATAATTCTATCATTCTCAGTCCACCAATTCAACATCCATAACCAAACATGTGAATTTTAAGAAAGAAGACAATTTACTCAATCATGCAAATTTTTCTGAATTTGAATTGCTACTTCCACACAAATTAGTTACTACCCTAATTAAGATGTGTCTTAAGAGTAAAATTTACTCCTTACTCTGCCATCCTTAACTGGTTTAGTAAATTACTGACAAACATATAAATATAACAAATATATTAATACACACACTTTCTAAAAAAAAATTTTTAGTTTTTTTTTACACAACTATCCTTCCCCCCAACCAGATCACAACATTGTTCTCAATGTTAACAATTAAATTCAAACTGAAGAAATAATCATCAATATACATCAAAGAAATTATTGGAACTAAATTAAATAAAGTAATGGGGAGAAGTCACATACCCGAAATGCTTAGATGAGAAGAGAATAACTACATCTTGACAATGGTTAGCAATGACAAAAAAATGAAATAAAATAAAATAAACAAGCATGCAAACATTTTTATTTTTGGGTTCTTTTGTTTTATAATTTTTTTTGTCGACACTATTTACATCCCCATACAAAGGCTCTGAAATTTGGGAGGCACTTAAGCCGACTCAATAAAAATACGAAATACTAAAAACTTACCTTAGCTTTGGTAGACAAGATCGTCTACCAAAGTCTCTACTACATCTGGATCTTTCAACTCAAGTTATAGCTTCAACCGCTGACCATTTACCTTATTCCAAATTAATTTTATAAGAACAGACCAAAGGACGAACACCTTTTTTATCAGCAATACTCCAACCTTTCTTAGGAAACTCCTTAAACTTTGGTTGCCATGCCTAAGTGTCATGATCCTGAGTTTCATCAAAAATAGTATAAATATCAACTATATCAGAGGGATTACTGATAGAATCAAACTCAGAATTGACAAGAAAATTCTCAAGGGGATCAAAATCATAGGTTGTAGAAACTCTCCTATCCATGATTGAGTCAATCATGTATGTCTGGTGGCCCTCATCATCATTTTCTGACTTAACAAGACTTTTTGTCACCTCAGGTTTCTTGGGTAGCTTAGCATCACTACTATCTTGATTCTTTTCCACATGCTCTAGCTCATTCACACTCAAGGAGTTCATCACTTTGGACATTTGGCTCTTTATCTCCTTGCTTTCTTCAACAACATTTCCATTCCTAAGGATTATCACTGACTTGACTTGATTTATTTGTTGGTTTTTTAGACTACCCTTATTTAAACTGTACTGATCTTTGGGATTTAGTTGAGGTTGAGAAAGAAATTTTCCTTTCTTGTGAATGGTGAGTGCAGAAGAAAGTTTAGCAAGAGTGTTTTTTATATCAATCATGGCTTGAGTGTTTTGATTAATAATGACATCTTGCTTGTCCATGAATGCATGCAATGTTTCTTCAAGGTTATTCCTGTATGGTGGGACATAACGTGCATATCCTTAAGAATTTTGTGAATCTTGCTGTGCCTGAGGAGGTGGTGGTTGCATGAATTGTGCTTGATTGTTGGTCCTCCAATTGAAGTTCGGGTGATTTCTCCATCCCAGATTATATGTATGCATGGTTCACAACAGTTGATTTTCATGTTTATCATGCACACTTTCATTTTCAGTCATTGTGTTTTATGTGTGTGATTGTGATCCAGACAAATCAATATATAAAGTACTAGGATAAACTTTAACCAAACGACCAAAATTTGAATCACGATACCAATTAAGCATAAACAAGTAACTTAAAATATAAAATAAAATGTACAGGCTAGCAGTATAAACCGTCCATTAAATATCAACAAATGTGTGGTATAAACCAACCACCAAATATGTTAATAAGCATAAAAATTAAAAAGTTAGTATACAAATAAATTAAAATGTTAGAAACAAAAAAAGTAAAAAGTTAGATAGCTGATAAAGTAAAAAGTTAGATAGTTAGTAAGAGAGTTAGTAAGTTAGTAAACAAAAAAAAATGACAGAAAATAAATAACAAAAAAATGACAGAAAATAAATACAAAAAATAAAGTACAGAAAGTAAATTTAACATATGAAAACTGGAGAATCGACAAACCGATTTTTTGCTCCAACGAGAGAGAAAAGAAGAAGAAAGATTATTTCATTAATGATTAAAGATTATAGAGAAATTAGGGAGAGTTTCCCCCACAAGTTAGCATGCACAGAAATTAAAAAGGAAGAGGTTCCCCTACTAGTTAGTATGTTAGTATATATACAAAATTTTTACACCAGAAATTCAGTCTTCAAATCAAGTCCCCGGCAACGGCGCTAAAAACTTGATGTATAATTTTTAGTTTTAAACAAGTCTACAAACTTGATGCGGGATTAATTGTTGCATTGCGAACCCAAGTGCAGGTTGTCTCAAGTAATAAATTTCTCGGGAGTCCGAGGTCGAACCACAGGGAATTATTGAAGATTAATTAAGGTGAAGTAAATATTTTGTTATTATGATAAAAATTATTTACTTGAGTTAAAAGATCCACTCTTAGTAAATAAAGTAAAGGTAAGATTAATTTCTTTTATAACCCAATTAGAATTCTCACAACATGGAGGTTCCAATCGAAAAATACAACATTAAAAGTTTATTTAAAATAATATACGTAATTATATTATGTTTCCTAAAAATATTACCACCACTTATAAATGGGTTAAACCATTCATTGTGCCAATATTTTGTCTACACCAAATCAAGAACTCCTCTTTACAAAGATGGTTTCTAAATTATAAGAAACAAATTATAATACGTATAATGGTTACTAGAAAATATAAATCATTTAAGTACAAGAAAAGAATAAATCTAACCTTACTTTATTACCAAGAGCTTCACCCTTTCACCCAAGTAAAATGAAACTTAGTTACTCATAGATAAGAAGAAAGAAAGAGAGAAGAAGAAGAAGAAGAACATGACTTTAATTTAGAACAAAGAAAAATTACTACAAGAAAACCTAGTAACAAAATGGCATCATTTTGGTAACTAACACCTAGCCCCCTCAATGATCTGCCAAGGCCCCCTTTTATAGAAGATTGGAGATACAAAATGACAAGGGGGGTGAGTCATTAGTGGGTGGATGAGTGAAAAATGATTGAAAAATGCCAAAAGACTTTTGGTGAGTGAAAAATTATGGAGATTCTTTATCTCTGAAATCATGTAGCTCTGAAGTCATTGTATTCGTCATTTTTGAATCAAGTGGTCTTTATAAAAGTTATAGGCCTGGATCTTAGCTTTCAAATGGCTTTGGTTTGAGTCCAATATCATTTCTATAACTCCAGATACGTTCAAATTACTGCACATTACTTAGGCCCAGTCATGGCTCCTCTGTTCTGACTTCCAAGCCCAATATCACCTTCAAGGAGTCCGATTCTAGAAAAGTTTTCAACATGAAAGTTGTAGATATTGGTCTCAACTATTTAGCATCAAAATATCAGCCCATTTGACAACCTCTAGCCCAAAAAATGGCATGAACAGTACACATAGGTCAAGCTATCAGGAACAGCACTCTAGTTCTTGCTTCAACCCTAATTTGAGTTATCTACTCATGTGATTGGGCCTTTGAGGTCTTCATGAAAGTTATAGAGCTCTTTCTTGTCTTTAAAATGCCATCAGATTCACCTCATTTGACCACCTACATCCCAAGATATAGCCCAAATACAGAAATAACGTAAGACGTAAATTATGCTGAAAAATTCAATTAAGTCCAATTTGAGTCCAAACTTACAAACCATAATCAAAATCAATCAATTAAGTACATGGAGAGTGTAAATGACTAAAAATGAAGGCTTATTAATGTATCAAATATGTGATCATCACACCACCCACGAACCAACAACAGCCGTCACTCCTCGCCGCCGCATCTTGTCTCGCGAACCACAGTGTGCGCGGACCTAAGGTCACCAAGCACCGCTGCATCTGATTGCCCTGCATTTCGTTCTTATCACCTGTAGCCATTTCAAAAGAAACTGACCCCCTCTCTTTGTTCCTTCTTTTTGTAAAGTGCTGCTATGTTCTTTTTTTTTTGTTCTGTTAGTTTTTTTTTTTTTTGAAAGATGGGCCTAGGCTAAGGGGTTGAATAAGTTAAGTTTTTTTAGTTAATGGGCTGAAACCTTTTTTTTCTATTTTTTTATTTTCTTTAGAAAAGTTAAAAGTAAAAATAAAAAAAATAAAAAAAAAGATAAAATAAATAAAAGAAATAAAAATAAAATAATTGAATTTTAGAAGAATAAAATAAGATTAACTGAGTTGTAACAGCTTGTTGATCCTATAGTTTTTGTAATCATCTGAGTTGTGACAACTTGATGATTTAATTTAAAAAAATAAAAAAGGTTAAATGAGTTTTAAAAAATAAAAATAATTGATATTTTTAGAAGAAATAAAATGGAATTAACTGAGTTGTGACAGCTTGTTAATCCTATAATTTTTATGATCATCTGAGTTGTGACTGTCAAAAAGTATTCGAATACTTGCTCCTCTGGCCTTCTCTTCTTTCTCTGTGAACATTCGAATACTGTCAAAAGTATTCGAATACCTTCGTTTGGCAGCCAAGCCCAATCTGGTAATCTATTCGAATACCTGGTGTGGTATTCTAATACCCTATGTCTGAAGGCTGCGTCCTTTGAGCTTTCCCAAACACTGTATTCGAATACCCTCTCTTGGTATTCGAATAAATCTGGTTTTCCTTTAAATAACCTCTCCCTACCTGCGTATCCGAATACCCCCTTCTGGTTTTCTCTCTTTTTCAAAACCTCTTCATTTTCCCTCCTCCTAAAACCTCCCTCTCTCACGATCTCCACCCCTCCTCTCTCTTTTTCCTCCTTTGTTTTCCTTCAATGGCCTCTTCTTCCTCTCGCTCTAAGCGTCCTCGTACAAAAACGGCTCCATGCAACAACCCGCTGGACCTTCGAAGGCTTTCCTCCAACGAGCAACAGCTTGGGCGTTTCGTCACACACTTTCGAGAGCGTAACTTAGTGCATCCAAAGTACCTCGACTTGGGGTTCTTCGAAAGAGAAGGTGGTTTTGACTTTCTGAACCGGCTAAATCACTAAGGCATACTTCGCTTCTGCTCTTTCTCTGCAGCTTTGTATCCCGACCTGGTCAAGATGTTCTATTGCAACCTAAAGATTGAAGGTCAGGAACTACACTCCAGTGTCTGCGATCAAAACATCATGATCACACCAAGCGATTGGGTTCAGATGTTTGGCTTGCAGTCAACTGGGCGCTTTGCTAAAGAAGATTCACTCCTCCAGCTCTTCGGCAAGAACAGAGCAATTGAAGATGTTCTTCGCCCTGGGTTGGCTTTACCTTCGACTCAAAAGGGAGTCAAAGGGGGCATGATGAAGAGCCAGATGTGCTCCTCCACTATGCTTATGCCCACATCCTCGCTCCTAGAAGTGGGAACTACGCCTACATGAGTGAAGATGATGTGTTTATGCTGTGGATTCTAAAGCAAGGCCATCAGATTAACTGGCCCGTCTTCATTATGAAGCACATGATGAGAGCAAAAGGTAAAGAGCGGTGTGAACTTCCCTACGGCGTGATCGTCACTGCCTTCTTAGGCAAGTATCCACACATTCTGGAAACTGAGCGAGCGACCCCACTAACCCATCATCACGTTTTTGGGTCCTTTACCCTTAACAAAATGAAGATGATCAGGACCGATGAAGGCTGGGTGTTCCCAGTGGAAGTTGATGATGATGAAGACGACCCTCAAGGCGTTCTGCCCCGCCGCCGCCGTCGCATCGCCGATATCCCAGCTCCCGCTCCTATCACGAATGAGCAAATCCTGACTTCTCTGTTGGATAACAGAAACTACATGGAGAACACCTTCACTATTCTGTTTGACAGAATCATTGGTGTTGAGCGTGAACAGGCTGCCCTTCGAGCTCTGCTGACTGGCAACGACCCTGCCTCTCCTCCTCCACCACCTGATGCCTATTTCTAGGGCTTGCTTAGTCTTAGGATCTGTTGTTTATGTTATGTTCCTTTTTGGCTATTTATTGTATTGGCTGTCTTTTAACTACATTTGTATATGCCCTTGGCCACTTTCATTTAATGCAATGAGTATCTCATATATATTGTCAATTACAATCATTTTCTTGACTATCTCATATATATTTATCACTATGTTTTATTGATTGACTGTATCTTTTTTGATCATGTCAAAAGGGGGAGAAAAATAATTAATCTTATTTGAGAAAAGACAGGATTAACACTGGCTCTTGGATTCCAAAAGAAAGGAGGAGAATATGCTTGTTTTGTTATTAAAGTACCTCTGAGAGTAAGTCTCCTATCTTTTTAAAATTCCATTTTATATGAACTAATGTTTTTCTCAATGTTAGTTTGTCATCATCAAAAAGGGGGAGAATGTGATTACCATGCAACTTTGATGATGAGTTTTGATGATAACAAATATAGAGATGATGAGGAGATCAAGTCCAAGTTCTTCAAGTTTAGCTTTAGGACTTAGGATCTCTCTTGTACAGAGCTCTCATAGGATATCTCAGTGTTTGACTCAAAAGATCTAAAAACATACCTTTCTACAAACCAATTTAAAGTTTTAATGAGGCTTTGATAATCAAAGAGACTGTGGTTTTTCTAATCTTACATAATCTGGTTCATAGAAGCATTCTTCATAATTTTTTTAACAGAGGCATTTGAATGCCATTGAAGGCATTCGAATATAACCCTTCTAAAAATGCTTCTACAAACGTATTTTTAACAGAGGTATTCGAATACCATATGGAGGCATTCGAATACAACCCTTTTAAAAAGGCTTTTACAAACGTGTTTTAACCAGTGGCATTCGAATACTTTGGTATGGTATTCGAATAACGTGGGTCTGATCTATTTTTTATATACTGATATCAGAGGTATTCGAATACCTCATAATGGTATTCGAATAACTCAAGCTTAAACTGTTTTTTATATATTGATATCAGTGGTATTCGAATACCACAATAAGGTATTCGAATAACCCACGAAATTCTGCTTCTGGGTTTTTGAATTTGATACGCAAATGGATTTGCATTTATTATGCTTTTATTTTCCCCAACAAAATTTTCTGATCAAAGGCTCTATAAATAGAGACCTTGCCTCACGGCTGAAACACACAAATCCTTGAAATTAATCTTGGCTGTGCTAAAGCGCTGTTTACATAATTCTCTCTTTCTCTCTGTGCTCTTTTGGTAAAATTCTAAGACATTCTTAGAGAGCTCTATAGTGCTTCAATTTGTATTACTTACTCTGAGTGAGAGTTTCTCTTCATCTACTTTCTGATATTCTATATCGAGGGTGAGGTATCCCTCAAGGTTTGTATAAGGGTGAGGTATCCCTGCAGGCTGAGACTTTAGCACAATGGTAGAGTGTCTCTGTGTGTGAAAAGTGCTTTATTTTGTAATGGTAGCAAGCACCTATTGAAGTTTGTATACTTAGTGAAAAATCCCGGCTTTCGAGGACTGGACGTAGACCACAAGTGAGTTAGTGGTCGAACCAGGATAAATAGTGTGCCTGCTTCTCTTTTCCCTAATCTCTTTATTTTATGCAATTTAATTTACTGCACATTTATTTTTTGCTGCTCTTTATTGCTTCTTTTCTTCTTCTCGTTCCTTCTGTGCATTTATTTATTAAGCTTTTAATATTTGTCTTATTTAAAAAAGAGGTTTTGCGAAAAAGTTTTATACTCAATTCACCCCCCTCTTGAGTACTGAAAACCACTTGGTAACATTGTCCATCATGATAAAAAAAGCACCAACACAGCATTAGCAGTAGCATCTTCAACTTTAATTTTGACCCTATACCTAGAACACCAATAAGAAGTGGTCATGATAACTTCAACTATTGCTTAAAGGACAAAAAGAATAAACAAAATCATGTGAATTAGTTTCTATAGACCTTGGGATGACATTAAACACATGGGTAAAGTAGAAATCACAACAATACATTCCCAAATCAGAAATGACAGTCTGCCCACACCTGCATGCTACGTACCACCACTAATCACCATCTTCAACAATCCCTTTCATAGTGGCCACAATAATGAAATTTTCATCCTTTAAAAATAGACATAGACATAATAACCAATTACCAACTACAAAAGATTAAAGTAAAAACTAAGTAGCACACACTCAGACAATGTGTGATAAATGTAGCATACTCAACCTAGTTTATTAAGTAAAAGTAGAATAAACAAAATGGACACCAACCTTTTTTACCTCAATTAACTACTCTAAAGACTTTCTTGGATGCAGCTTCATAAAGTCATCCTCTAGAACCAACCAAGTTGACAGCAGCAAGGTTACAAAGAATCAAATAAATAAAAAACATAAATAAGTAGATGAGACCAAAAAAAAAAGGAAAAATAAAAAGTAAATGACAACTAACCAACTACAAAGATCAATAACCTCATAAATATCAGGGTTGAAAATTAACTTCATTGCATGCATAGCATTCTGTATCACCATTTTTCCTGTTCAAGATTGAAATAGTTGTCAATCAGTATTTTGTAAAGTGAGGAGCAAAATAACTAAAACTAATATGTGTAGCATGATAGTGCAAACCTTTAAATGTCTTGACCTTTGCAAGCTGAATAACAACTATAGGTTGGTCCAGATCACCATTGACAATAAATTCATCCAGAGAATCCACATACTCCCCAAACAAAGCACAATCAAGCTTCTCACTATAACGTACAAATGGAAAATTATTAATAAAGTGGGGACAATGAAGTATAATAGCATATAAAAAAAATTTCAACAAATAGTATTTATTCAGTTTACTGTCTTATTAATTGAATATATTGAGTCTCACAACTTGTCATCAGTCAGTTCCACAACAATCATCCTAGTCATCTTTCCCTCCCTTTTGTATTCCTTCCCAGCTGACACCCCAGTAAGTTGGCCAATGACATCTACACTAACAATGGAGCTACATTCAGTAATAAGAGAAGAACATATATATAGTAGTTAGTAATAAGGTGCTTTAAAGCATATAAAATTGCTTTATTATGGCCATACCTATAAGGTAGTCAGATTCTCCATTAGTTCGAGAGACATCCTCAAAGGGTACCAAGGCCAGTCCATTAACTGGAATTAGTACAGATTGACTTGGATTTACCTTGGTACTAAACTGGAAAACCAATCGAAAGTCATGCCTAGTTGCTCTGAAAGATCCTGAATTAGGGGCAACATTGAAGTACATCATTTCATATACATTTCTCTCAATCAGCAGTGGTTGGAACTTATACACCAAAGTCTTGTTTACAGATGCTTGCATCCTTGCCCCCTAACCCAATAAACATTATGAATATGGTACAACAAAAAAATAGATCATCAATATAATGAAAATTCCACAACAACAAAGAAGAACTTCAAAAGATCCAGAGAAATAAGTAATATAATGTA
The DNA here is from genome assembly GCA_029884595.1 of Ormosia semicastrata. NCBI lineage: Eukaryota > Viridiplantae > Streptophyta > Magnoliopsida > Fabales > Fabaceae > Ormosia > Ormosia semicastrata. Next base: position 1,762,548 of record JAQQTO010000055.1, read on the forward strand.
GTGAGGTCACTTCAATTGAAAAGTATAAATACATCATAAAAGAGACAAGATAAAAAAATTTACTACTTCAAATTATCCTTACAAATTCATCAACCAAAACCATCTCAATAGAACTTGGTGGAGTAGGATTGCTAAAGCTACGAACAGTCCACAGCCGAACCACCCTGACCTTCACCCTCATGCCTCACGCTCAGCCTGGATCTTGCGCAATGAATCAAACTAAGGAGCCATATCAACAAAGAAACTAAAACTCAGAATAATTATCAGACACTTTTATTGAAGATATAAGACAAAGCAGAAGGCACAACTAAGAAGTCATAGCAACCCCTATATATAGCAGCAAAATTTTTGAAATTCAAATGAAGTTGTAGAGGGAAATCAATTGCCAACAACTGATTAACAATTAAGATAGAAGCACAGACTCAATAATGAGCCATCATAGTTGGTAGACAAATTGTCAGAGAGCTTATACATAAGAATACAAAACTTGTGTTATAAGCAAATTATATTAGAGATCAGAGGTCCATAATGAAACCTTAACCTGCACTTGGAAAAAACATGATTAGCAATTAGATAAAATAACATAAGATAATCTACATACATGATAAAATCAGATAGATGGGAATCGATTTAATAAACCAGCAATCACAATGAGTAAAAAGTACATCTTGCCAATCTTTAATCTACCTATTCTAATATGAAATAAGGAGGAGCCCTCTTCACTCTCAGTTGAATCTCAACCGAACTTCAAGCACTTAAAAAGGAAGAAAAAGAAAGAAAGAAAAGGTCGGACACGTTGGTTTTGAAAAAAAGAAAGAACATTAACAGTGCAAAAGGTTTCTGTAACAAATGAAACGAAAGAATAGTTCCCAAGTGAAAGAGTTTCTCATAAAGTTCTGAATACATAGGTCAGACTCTCCCAACTAAATCACCTATTGCTTCTCCAATATGGACCAGTCTCCTCCAATTTCAAAATCCACTAAAACAATGAATAAAGACCAAGTTAAATTTCATGATAACAACCTATAAGTGTGTGTTTGGATTACAGTTGGTAAACTTAAGTTTAGTTGAAAGTGTGTTTGCAAACTTAAGTTTAGTTAAAAGTATGTTTGTAATAATGTAATTTATGTTTGGAAATTTTTATTTCAAAAGTGAGTTTGACAAAATAAATATAGGTGATAAAAGTGAATTTATAACTCAAAAACAAAAATTTGTTACTTTGCTCCAAACGTAAGTTGGAGGCCAAAATTCTGTTAGACCAAATGAAAATGCAAATTTTCCAAACATAAATGCACAACATTTGAGGACTGGGATCTCACGTTTGCTGCTGCAAATGGGTTTCCAAACACACCCTAACTTATTTGTCTGATTTTTTTATTTATTTATTTATTTTAAGTACTTGAAAGGACACTAAACACTCCCAGTGCAGAAATCTAAAAATAAAATAAAGCAAAAAATTTTGACGAAGAAAATTACAAAAAAAATTGTTAAACTTACTACGCAGAATCAATAAAACTCAAAGACAAAAAAAAGTAACACGAAAGTTATAAGAAAAGAAGGTTGAGATTTTTTTTTAAAATATTTTATTTAAAAAAATTTATTTATTTGAAATCTTGAAGAGAGCATGAAAATATATTTTCTACATTTAAAAAAAAAACTGAAATATGTGAGAGAAAAAGAGTAAAAGATGGTTTCGCGTTAAGGACAACTGCACTTGGACAACTTGCTGAAAATTGAAAAGTGTGTTTGTCAGTATTGCCTTTGAGAGGAAAAGAGTCAAAGAAGGTTTCGTGTTAAAGACATCTTACTGAAAAGTGTGCTCTTCTTCCTTGCCAGTATCTCACACGTGAAAGCCTGCGTCACCTTTTCTTTTATTATTATTTTAAGTACTTGAAGCCATTTGCGTGTCAATTTCTTAAAACTTGTATTCAGCCAAAGCAAAGTGCGCCTCATGCGGTCACAAGAAGTAGGTTTTAAAAGTGACTCAATTTACTCAAATCAACAGTAGTTTCTGAAATTGATAAAGAAAAAGGAGAGATAATCAACAGTAGTTTCTGAAATTGATAAAGAAAAAGGAGAGATTGACGTGTGGCAACCAACAGGAAACCGCACAGTTAAAATAACCTCCATTAGATGTATCGTATATTGATTGATTGATATTGATGATTCGTTATTGTATTAAATAAAATAGATAAATACTTCTATTTGTAAAAAAAAAGAAAAAAAACATTGGTGTAAAAGAAAACAAATGGAAAAAGATGAGGTACTGTATATATATATTTTTAAAGGTGTAATTGAGAAAAACAAAAAAAAATATAATAAATAATATTAAATAAAATATGAAAACGAGAATATACAATAAGAATTTCAGAGTTAAAATACAAATAAACCATTATTGATAAGATCTAGTCATTATTTCCTCATGTGTCACTTCCCATTCCATTAGAAGATTTCAAAGCAGCGTCTTCAAACTAGAAAGTTGAAAGTTAAGACATAGGGCGGCCCAAAGAGAGAGTGAAAAGATGGAGAAAATAGAGCACACAACGGTGAGCACCAATGGAATAAGCATGCATGTGGCATCAATTGGGTCAGGCCCAGTGGTACTCTTCCTCCACGGCTTCCCTGAGCTCTGGTATTCATGGCGTCACCAGCTTCTTTCCCTCTCCGCCCTCGGCTACCGCGCCATCGCCCCTGACCTCCGCGGCTTTGGCGACACCGACGCGCCCCCCTCTGCTGCTTCCTACTCCGCCCTCCACATCGTCGGTGATCTCGTCGGACTCCTCGATGCTCTGGGTATCGACCGGGTGTTCTTGGTGGGCCATGACTGGGGCGCTGTCATGGCCTGGTATTTCTGCTTGTTGAGGCCGGATCGCGTGAAGGCGTTGGTGAACATGAGTGTGGTGTTCCGCCCTAGGAACCCTAGGAGAAAGCCCGTGGAGAGCTTGAGGTTTTTGATGGGTGATGATTACTATATCTGCAGGTTTCAGGTATATTCTCCTCCTCAATCTTCACTTTTGAGGTTAGAATTATCCTTGTCATGTACCGAGGAATTTTTTGTCTTTTTCCGTTTATTTGCCTTTTTTCATTTTTTACAATATTTGCCATTTTATTATTGTATAAAAGCGATCTTTTTGGTAGGATCTTAGGCATGCAAACACTTTTTGAAGTAAATACAATTGTTTGAGTTATGTTAAAAATATACATTCTTATATTAAAAGTATTATTAAAGTGTGAGAGTTTTACAACATTCAGTGTGTATATGTGTATTAAATAATATTTTATTCACATTTATATATAATTCATTCATTCCAACTATACATGTTATATATAATAATATGTGAAATGTTTTTCGAACAACTTTTGTATGCATACTATATCTTAACGTAAGAGATGTCAAATTTAAACAACTTTTGTATGCATACTATATCTTAATGTAAGAGATGTTAAATTAGCTAGTATATGACTTTAACATTTACACGAGATATATAATGAGTTTATGAGTAATTTGAAAAAAATTAAATATATGAAAGTTAGACAAATAATGGAACTCTAATAATATATAGCCACGCTCATATCGAATATGGTGTCCAACACAGGCATTTTGAGATGTACAAAAAATATTTTCCATAAATATAAAACCCTACAGTAAGTCGAAGGATCACGTATAATGCTTGTCTCTTGTATGAATTCTTCTTCCTTTTATGTCAAGCAATATATGTAGTAGTCTGATATGTGCTTCATCTGTATTTGGTTTTTAAGAATAATCAGTCTTACAGCAGGAGTGACACATTGGCAATATTTGCTCAAGATATGAGGGAAATCCATATTGTTATTGTATCTTTTTTTATCCTTATACTAAAAATATGCTATGATGATCTTTCTGAGATCATTGTTCAGATAACAATGCTAATAAATATTCTATATCAACTTACGGGGGCCCGTGTAGTCCCGTGTACTTGTGTGTGCTTCTTTGCCTCTAAACTACTCTTCTTCCTCTACGTTTTTGAGTGCCTGAAAATAATAGTTGCTACCTAATACAAGCTTCTGAATCAATTTCTATTGTACACGTAACTGTACCTGTCCAGTTCAATGTTGTTCACAAGTTTCAAAGATATATATGATGTATACCATTGATAGGTTCAAAGATATATATGTCAAGTTAATATCTAGTATTTGGTTGTCCTGTAGAAACCTGGGGAGGCTGAAGAAGAGTTTGCCCGTGCTGGTACTGCAAGAATAATAAAGACAATTCTTACATGTCGCAATCCACGTCCACCTTGTGTGCCTAAGGAGATAGGATTTGGAGGTTCACCTAACACTCCTATTACTTTACCTTCGTGGCTCTCCGAAGAAGATGTCAATTATTATGCCAGCAAATTTGACCAGAAAGGCTTCACTGGCGGGCTAAACTACTATCGCGCTTTGAACCTGTAAGTCTCTTCTAGTTCGTTGTAGGAAAAAACATTTTTTTGATAAAAGAAGTTCATTGTGGGAAACATTGCTATATATAATGTAATGCAACCCTCTATTTGTATATGAAATTTTAAATTCTTAGTTTTAAGAGTTAAATTTTTTCTTTGATGCAAAACATTACCCTAAATCAATTCTACCTCCTCATAATTCTGTTTTTTGTTACTCAAATTTCTCATCCTTTTTCCCCTTTTCCCTTAGACTCTTAAATTCCTTATGCGTGAACAGATAAAAAAAAATATGCTGATTATGAGTAAAATGTGTTATTTTCCTAATGATTAATATTTAATAGCATATTTAGCATGAAAAGGGCACTTTTTGGAGTAGCTTTCATATGTTACTTTTGAGTGACAAAGTAGTTGAACCAGACTTGTGCTGCTGTATGTCTGTATCAATTAAAGAAGTTCAGAGTCGAAGTTTTTCATTAGACTATTATTAAGTTTTGCTTATTTATTTTGTTGAAGGATGTGGATGTTTAGTCGGGTAAATTTTGTTTTGTCTGCAGAACCTGGGAGCTCACAGCACCATGGACTGGAGTACAGATCAAAGTACCGGTGAAGTTCATTGTGGGAGACCTGGACATTACATACAACACTCCAGGTGTTAAGGAGTATATACATAATGGTGGCTTTAAGAGAGATGTGCCATACCTGCAAGAACTGGTTGTAATGGAAGGAGTAGCTCACTTTTTAAATCAAGAAAGACCAGAAGAGATCAGCGCGCACATATACGGCTTCATCAAGAAATTTTAATCTGCATTATCCATCAGAAGTATACCGTGTACAAGTCACAAATAATATCTATTTTAGATTGCACTTTTCCAGACGCTTGTATGAGTGTCAGGTCTGCACAATTTTTGGCATAACAGAAAGGATTTATCGTTTTCTTAATTTGGTTTATATAAGAATCAAACCGCCTTTAACTAAAACCTCACCCCTTCCCTTATGCCTTAGCGCTTGAGTCATTCCCAAGTGGCAGATTTTCTTGGGTCTCTTTCGTCAATAATATATACTGGTAGCATATTCTGAGATGTTTTACGATTAGATGTTGCTTGAGTTTTGGAAGTTGTAATAATTTGATAAAATCACCTAGGGTTACAGTGGGCAGCAAATCAGCATGTAAATTCCTTTGAGAACGAACGGAATTAGTAGTAGATATTCCTGTTTCGCCGATGATGTGATTTGTGGCCTCAAATCTCAAAGCTAGAGGTGTCAACACTAACAGTTGCTAGATTTGCTTTATGTATTAGGCCGAAAGACTCCTAAAAAAATAAAAATAAAAACTCTTTTAAAATAAATTTATTTATAAAATGAACAAGTAAAAATATAACTACTTTTACAAAATTGGATATACCCTTTTTGCATAAAGACTCTGCATTTTAAAGACAACCATTATAAGTAAAATTTGCTTCTAGAGTCTATGCATTTTATCAAATCAAGGTGGATATACTTTTACATAGTGACTTTATAAGCTCCTCGTTAAAATAGAAACCTAAGTTTGTAAATGGTACCATACCCATGTCAGAATACGTGATATAGATCGTTAATACCACAACGAATTATTCTAGGCAATGTTTGAATCCTGTCCACCCCCACCCCTTTTCTCGTTTCTCGTCTTCTCTAATTGGAGGGTTAAAAGACAGAATATAGAAGGAATCATTGTACAATTACACTTTCAGATAAATTTTTACTTAAATTATGGGTATTTAATTTGGTACATTAAGTTAATTATGATCAAATATTTTTATAAATAATTGTATTATATAATTAATTTTATAAAAATTAATAAAAATATTAAATCTTAATTGATCTAGTGTATCCAACTATGATGTCCATGATTGTCTATGATTTAAGTAAAAATTTATCTGTACCTTCATAGTAAAATAAAAGCTACTCTTTAATCCTTTCAAAAGTTCATTAGGAAGTTTGTGCTAAAACAAAATTGTTCACCGATGGCGTTTCATTCTCCTTTTTTTCCCTTGGAGAGAAGGAAAAATTAACTAAAATTAATACAAAGTTCCAACAACTCAAAATGGGAGAAAACAATACAGAACGATCATGAGATAAAAGGATAGCTCCTTCATATTTGAGCTCCAGATCTCAAACTCTGAAGCCTCTGCTATTCCTTCTTCCTCTGGCCCGCTCAAACTTTCGTCCTTTTGAACGGAGATAAGGCTTGGTGTGGCTATGGGGCACACCAGGAGCTGGTCCAAAGTGCTTGACAGCCTCACGGGCATTCTTAGGATCTCTAAGAAGAACCTGAAACATTATTCCAAAGAAAATGTCGTGCTTCAGAGATAAGTCATTTTTTAACAATTTCCCAACTGCAGGGAAGAAATCAAGTTCCGGTTTTCTTTTCTTCTTCCTTCTACAACTGTCATAGAAGAACAATAGGACTAGGCCCCCAAACAACAATTGACAAAGTTGATCTTATCTTATCATACTGGATGGGCATGAAAGTTGCAGGACAATTAATAAAAGTTAAAAACAGAAGTACAACAGCTTTGGTGTTAAAATATAATAGATTATTTACTGACCAGCAAAATTATGTATTAGCCCTGTACTCCTTATGAACAAGATGAAATATAAGACAACAAAATTCTACACTCAATATACATTTATCATCCAAAAGATTTTCACTTTTACAATAATAAAGGGCCAACCAATAAGCTAGCACGATAAACATGATTATCAGGAAAGTGTGAACAAAGTAACTCATTACAATGATCAAGTGCCCACAAATGGTCTGCTGATGAAGAACTACTCACGGGAGATGAGAAAACAGAAAAAACTGCTACTTGTTCAGACATAAAACAAATAGTACAGAAGGCAAATATATCAATTACATCAAGATAACATATACTGTTATACAGTTCGTAAGCCTGAGCCATTCTCATCTTTTGTTTACACGAGCCAGTAGCCACCATCCTAACTAATATAATTATAGCAACTTTCACAGGATAACAACTCGCAAGCTAAAATAAGCAGAAAAGAGTAGTAATAAATCCATACCGTGTTCTGGCCTAGAGGAGCTCTAAGAGCGAGCTGATCAAATGTCAGGCACTCCCCACCAGCCTTCTCAATTCTAGCTCTGGCAGTTTCTGTGAGCCTCAGGGCAGTTACCTTCAGCGCAGGGACTGTTGGAAAAATTTGACCTGCAATGAAACTAGAGTTAACAAAACCGTGAAGCCTGTAGCGTGCAAAGCACTGTCCTTAAGGATTATTTCGGTATAGATGAAAATCTCCTAAGGTACTGCAGACTCTTCCTGTTTGATAGGGTTTCAAGAACTACAAGAGAAATGGAGCAGTATGTAACTCAGAAAAGAAGAAAAAGAGAGAATTTTAGTGGAGAGAATAAAGTGAAGAAAAATGTTGTGTTGCAAAAACGTTAATAAGTGAACAATCTTTATAGAGGATAATAAAGAGTCATTAGTAGAAAACGTTGAAAAAAATATTGGAATTATAATGTTGAAAACATATTATAACGTTAAAAACAAATTTGTCCGTTGAAAAATGTCTGCTAAAAATTGATTTGCACGTTAAGTGACTGTTGGAAGACCAAGTCAAAAATGACCGTTGGAGGACCAAGTCAGTTTTAACTTCTAAAAAAAAATTCGTTTTCAGGTAAGCTCAAAAAATTAATTAAATATTTCACAAAAAGATTCGAGTCTCATGATATTACGCACAGGGGAACAAATCAATGATTTGCATTAGCCATAAGCCTTCGACCCATTTTTGTGGGCGCGAGCCCACCATCTCATTTGTTTCTTACAAAGCCCAAAACACAAGTTGATATATAAACTCTTCCAAAGACATACTTCCAACCAATGTGGGACTTTATTCTTTTGAAATAAAATAATTTTCACAATAATCCCCCACATATTTCAAAAGAATATAAATAAATAAAATCAATAATTTAAAAACAGAATCTGCGTTATATCATGAGTGCAAACGTTTCGAATCTGGTGTCTTTTGGACTATGAACCAAACCTAGATAAATAAGACTTTAACTTACAATGTAATTGGTGAAGTTTAAACTTCTATGAACCAAAATATTTTTCATGTAAATTAGAATCCCATTTGATCACATTTACACCATCATTTATCTCTTGTTGTTAACACAGTTTTGCACTTTTCGACCATGTGCGTGCCTGGTTGTTCATGAGTGCTCTAGAGACTATGTCATTTTCTCATAGAAGTGACCTCACTTCACACTCATATAGGTAATTTCATCAAGTGTATACTGCACTTTATACACCACCCATAAGGGATATGAAATACATTAAAAGCACTTAGCATATCCTCACAATAAATGCAGTCTAGCACTTCTCATGCTTCTCACACCATAGGAAAGGACAAACAAAGTGCTAGCAGTACTAATAAGTGACTTGTTATTACCCATATGAACTTTTTCATGGGATCTCCATTTATAAAAATATGGTTACCATCACTATTAGTTTCAAATTGGCTTAAGTTTCATTCTCCTCGATGTGGTATTTAGTAAGTTCCTTCCCAAAGGCTTAGTCAGAGGATCGGCCAAGTTCACTTCTGACTTCACATAATCAATGGATATAGTTTCATCTTTCAGCAGCTGCTTTATCACTTCATATCTCAACCGAATGTGTCTGTTCTTACCATTAAAGGTTTTATTGTTTGCAATAGATATTGCCGCCTTGTTGTCACAATGCACAGGCACAGAAGGGGTTAGTTTTATTCCCAATGGAATATTTTCTAAGAAATTTCTCAATAAGAAATTTCTCAACCACTTAGGCTCATTATCGATTTTCTCCAAAGCAATAAACTCTGACTCCATGGTAAATTTTGCAATTATTATTTATTTGGCTGATCTCCAAGTCACCGCACCACCACCAAAGGTGAACACATAGCCACTAGTAAATTTAATCTCATCTGAATTTAAGATCCAATTAGCATCACTGTATCCTTCTAATACAGTAGAAAATCCACAATAAATAATACCATAGTCCATGGTACCTCTCAAATATTTCGTTAGTCTAGCCAAAGCAGTCCAGTGATTATTATTAGGATTATGTGTATATCTGCTCAATCTGCATATAGCATATGTTATGTAGGTCGAGTGAAATTCATCAAATGCAACAGACTCCCAATAATCTGTGCATACTGAGACTGGGCAACAGGATCACGTATGTTTTTCTTTAACTGAGTGTTAGCATCATAAGAGGTACTCACTGGTTTGACATCAAAATGTCTAAACTTCTTTAGAAGTTTCTCAACATAATGTTCTTGTGACAGCATTATACTATCACACTTCCTTATGACTGACAGAACTAAGAGGGGGTGAATTGGTTCTATATGGTTCAATAACAGAAAATTTAAATCATTAAACAATAATTGTTTATATAAAGACAAGTAAAATTGAAAGTAAAGAGGAAAGGGTTAAGAGCAATGCAAAACGATTTTTATACTGGTTCGGCCACAACCCGCGACCTACATCCAGTCCCCAAGTATAAGCTCAAGATTTTCTTCACTTGTCGAATTTTCTCTTACAAGGACTTCGATAAACCTTCCTCTACCTTAACATCAAGGCAGAGTTACAATAGTTTCTTTTACCAATGATACCACCAAATCTTCCTCTACTTCTACCCGAAGAAGAGTAACCTTACAATAGTTTCTTTCATCTTTATGCTCTTATAAAATGAGTTACAATGGATTTCAAAATCAAACTCTCTCTATAGAGTGAATACACAAGTATAGAACTAATTAGGAGGAAGAATATAGATATAACAAACTTTCAACGATTTCTCACTTTTGATTTGAGCAAGTAGTTATGCATCTTGATCCTTTCCAAGGCCTTCTATATATAGTGGAGGGCTTCCCTTAACATTTGCTAGCCATTGGAGGTTGCAAAAAATCAACTAAGAAACTTTAAAATCCATGGGATATGCAGCTTGTATGTTTTTAAGTAGTTGCTGTTTTAGCTCCCAATAGTTGCTAGTTCGCCCAGTACGTGTTGTTTTAGTTGCTATTTTTTTCTAGATTTGAGTATAACTTGCATTTTGTAATTTTTTAGCCGTCGGAACCAAATAGAACTCCTAAAAAATTACTTGACCATTGGAGATAAGTATGTAAAGCCATTTAATCCTAATAAAAATGAATCAACTCATCAAATCACTATATATATAAATATATATATTTGAGAGAGATATTTGCTCTTTTTAAATAGAAAGTTTTGACTTATAATCAATCAAATATCAACAAATTAATAAAGTAAAAATCAAATCATCTAAAAGACTCACATGTTCAAAAACTTAAATGCATCATCAAAACTTAGAATTCAACATTCTCCCCCTTTTTTATGATGACCTCATTATGAAACATAATCAACAATTTGAGCATAGTAGAAATTAATAATTTTTTCATGTATCACATGTTTAATAATAATCAGAGTTGGCAGCAAAAATAATAGGAGTAAAAAGTATTCAAAAAGAGAAAGTTTAGAAAAGGCTCCCCCTTAATTTATGAACTTTAATTTATGAGCTCTCCCTTAATCCTTAGAGGCTTGCTATGCTCCCCCTTAATCCATGAACTTGCTTTTAGGTGAGCTCCCCTTGAGATCATGCTCTAAATTGATAAACATGTCCTTTCTCCCCCTTCAGCATCAAAAAGATCAAGTGTAATGCAAAAACAATCCAAAAACTCATAGCAAGAAAAAAAAAAAAAGATAGTCATAATATAATACCAAATTTAAAGTGCTATGATTAGGATAACATGTCGAAATATACAAGAATATGGTAATCATACCAAATTTCTAGATTTTCAAAAACATATTGAAAAGATTTAGAATATTGAGAAGCAGTTTAAGAAAGTACTTCAGAATAAACTTTCAAAACACTATCCAAAAGAACACTTTTGTCATATATTTATCTTCAAGAAATTCAACATTCATCATCAAAAATTTTAGTGGATTATTTATGCTCCTCATCACTTGGTATGCCAACATGAACAACATAGAGAATTTTTGTAGTAAAGAACAGTACAAAGTTTCCAAAGCCAACATTACCAAATTAATCAATACATAGATTTTTCAGTTAATTGTTCCTCTTGTCATAACCAAATTAGCAAAGAATAAATTGACAAGTTAAATATATATCAATCTTCAAGAAGATATCCATCCCACCATCCACATAACAGAATACCATTCATAGAGTCATGATTCTTAGATATACCAATAGCAGGCATATACAACTAAATTGTGACCAGTAGGTACCAACAAGTATTAGTATTCAGAGATTCAAATAACTGTATTTGGATAATCAATTGAAAAACAAGCCAGTATATCAAAAACAAACTAACAACTTCGGATAGAATTATCAGTTAAAAAGTAGCCCAACAAACAACAAAAAAGAATATACATAAATCATTCCACATGTTGGCAAGAGCTTCGAGATTATTAGCAGAACATCTCTTAATCAAGCATGTAATCTGGTTTTGTGCAAGATGCATAATATTGAAGGTCATAATATCTTTTACCATTCAAGCTTAAAAGATGTCTCTCAACAAATAAAATTACTCCTGATATATAAAAGTTCACGGCGTTCAAACATTCAGGATAATAAGATTGTGGAGAAACTTGTACTTGGTCATCTATAAATGCTGACAAACAGTCAAGCTAAAATTTGGTTGATTTTGCACAAGTAAAAAATTGTTACCTAACTTACCTTTAAAGCTAGAACCAACAGCATAAGCCTTTGACATTATAATTTAGCATCTGACATGAATACTGCAGACAAGGACTTCCCTTTCAGGTTGGTTTTTTCGTTTATGAAATCGCAAAATCGGAGATCTAATGGTTTGTTATACACCATTTTCCTGACCAAATGTGTTGCTAATGAATGCACGCTTGCAGCGATTGGGCTCAGTTGACAATGGAGGCAGCCTCGGATGACCATGAACAAAACTCAAGCCAGAAATGGCACAGGCGCAGGTGGCGCGACACAGGTGAGCTCTGGCGAACCATGGCGAAGCAGCAATGGTGCGGCATAGATCACGAACTGGAGCTGGTGTCACCAAAAAATAATGGAGGATGACGCCGGAGCAGGAAGCATACGAACAGTACGGGATTTGCATCTTCAAATCATGAGCACCAGGGGTATGCAATATTTGTGTGTGGGTGAAGGATTTGTGAGGAAAAACACATGATTAAGGCATGGTTTTTATGAAGAAAGCTAAAGTGTGAAAAGATTGGAGTTTAGAGATTTTGAAAGAAAAGAATGGAAAAGAAGAAAGGAAAATGAGAGAGAGAAAATAAGATGTCATGAGGAAGGAGAGAGAAAAAGAATTTTTATTTTTATTATTTTTTTAATGAAAAGCCAAAGAAAAAAGCATCAGGAAAGAGTTTTTTTGTTGTAAAAAAAATGAAAAAACAAATAGAATAACGTGTAAATTTTTTTTTAATTTTTTTAAAATAGAAAAGTCATTAAAAAAGGCAAAGGTATCCTTAAAGAAATTTTTAAATTACCACCGTGCCCTTGTGTGTTTGATGACACAAATTCAGCTCCATACAAAAACTTAAGAAGAGTAGCAACTAAAAATAGCAACTACTCTGTACTTTCTATTTTGCCCAGTAGTTGCTACTTTTAACAACAGCAACCAAATTTAAAAAATTGTAATAAGAAACTTAAGAAATGCTTGGACATGGTTCCAATCAAGTACTAAAGGCATAATTATCATATAATATCATCATCTCATGCACTTTAACACAAAATAACAATATTCATAAAATTGCCAAAAAAAAAACACATACATTAAAATTATATAAAACATTTAAAGCACATGCTATGCCAATATTTTAAGTCACATGATTTGTTTAGATTATTCATTTTAAATTTGAGTGATAACATTGTAACCATAACTTGACTCAAAACCCATAAACAAAATCCTTCAAGAATAGTTAAATCATTTTCATTCCTTATACAACAACTTACTCATATAATATGTTTCAAATATATATTTAACTAAGTAAAAGTAACAAAGAAGCATAAGTTGATATTAGTTTTACCAATTCTAATGCTTATCCTTTCTCATTGTCTCCAATGTGATAGTTCTTCCTTGTTTGAGCTTATGGGAGATGAAATTAACTAACTCTTAAACATCCAATATCAAGGAATCATTGTTCCTTGATGCTTTTCTTCAAGCATACCTATAAGATTAATTTCACCTTTGGTACCCAAATTCTCTTGGGTCCTTGGGGGTTAGAGTTTGAAGAATCAATCTTAGTAACTTTAGGAACCTACATCATCATAGAAACATTTTTCAACTTTAGGAACCTACATCATCATAGAAACATTTTTCTTCATAGCACATGTATATGAGATGTGCCCTTTTTGTCCATAATAGTTACATGTCACATATGGAGTTGTAGAAGTACTTGCTTTCACAAAAAAATTCTTGTAATATTTTTCACTTTTATAGTTATTAAATCCAATTCCAATTTTATTAAGAGAATATTTTTGTTTTCCTAAGAGAATATCTAAATTTTCTTTTCCTTTTACAAATTTTGCAAGATCTTTAGTAAGCTCGTCAACTTTTTTATTTAATAAAACATTTTCAGCAATCAATTTTTATTTATTTTCATTTGAAATATTTTCTAACTTCAAAAGCTCAACATCTTTTCTTAACTTCTCAAGTTCAACAATAGTATCATCATACTTGGATTTTAAAGCAAAATATGATTTAGTTAGCATAATAGAATCCTTTAACAATTGTTCAAATTCATCATTTAATTCATCATAAGAAGTAGGATGATCAAAGTCATTTACCTCATCATATTCATCATCTTGTTCACTTCTTGCCATGAAACACATTTGAGCCACCTCATCTTTATATTATTCTTCACTTTCCGATGAAGAGTCATCACAATCACTCCAAGTTGAGCCTCCTATCATTGTTTTCTTTTTCTTAGACTCCTTTTGAAATTTCATCTTTGTGAAAGGACAATTGGATTGGTAGTGACCAACCTTTCTATATCCATAGCACACAATTTGATCTTCTTTTGAATCATTCCTTTTTAATTGATTCCTCTTCCTTGAACCTAACTTTTGCTGGTTAAGTTTATAGAGTCTCTTGGTTAGGAGTGCTATCTCTTCATCATCACTCATTTGAGTTCCTTCATCGTCTTTCTCTTAGTATGAGGTTGATGTGGCTTTGAGAGTAACTTTTTTCCGTGTTGTGTTCTCTTCCTGCAATCTATTAAGAAAAGTTGATTCATAGGTTAGAAGATTACCTCTTAATTCATCATAGAAAATGGTATTGAGGTCTCATCCTTCTTAAATTGCAGCCACCTTTGATTGTCATTCTTTGGTGAGTCTTCTTAGTATCTTCCTTACTAATTCTCTATCTTTGTAGACTTTCCCAAGAGTATCAAGGGTGTTGACTATGTTTAAGAACCTCTCGAACATCTCATCAATCTTTTCTTCCTCCTTCATGTTAAACAACTCGTGCTCATGAACAAGCATGTCAATCTTCACTTCTTTTACTTGGCTTGTTCCTTCATGTGTGACCTCTAACTTATCCCACATTTGTTTGACTGTTTTACACCTTGAGATTTTTTTAAAATCGTCTGGATTTACGGCACAATAGAAAATATTTTTGGCTTTTGCATTTTGTTCCATCTTCTTCATGTTTTCATTATTGAATTCATCTTCTCTACTTATTTGCCATCTACCACTTTCTTTGGAATGGATGGTCTATTTTTTATCATGAGCCAAAGTTTGTAGTCGATGGACTGAATAAATAGTCTCATGTGCTCTTTCCAATAAATGTAGTTTGAACCATCAAAGTAAGGTGGCCTTAAGATGGATTGCCCTGCAATGACCTTTGAGTTCATCAAGTTTCCTGCCATTGAACCTGCAAGGATCGACTTCTCAAGCGGTTAAGCCTTCCAGAGAATTAAGCTCTGATACCAATTGACAGAACCAAGAGAGAGGTGAATTGGTTTTATATGGTTCAATAACAGAAAATTTAAATCATTAAACAATATTTGTTTATATAAAGACAAGTAAAATTGAAAGTAAAGAGGAAAGGGTTAAGAACAATGCACAAACGATTTTTATACTGGTTCGGCCACAACCCGCGACCTACATCCAGTTCTCAAACATAAGCTTGAGATTTTCTTCACTTATCGAATTTTCTCTTATAAGGACTCCGATAAACCTTCCTTTACCTTAACATCAAGGCAGAGTTACAATGGTTTCTTTCACCATTGATATCACCAAATCTCCCTCTACTTTTACCCGAAGAAGAGTAACCTTATAATAGTTTCTTTCACCTTTATGTTCTTATAAAATGAGCTACAATGGATTCCAAAAGCAAACTCTCTCTATAGAGTGGATACACAAGTTTAGAACTAACTAGGAGGAGGAAGATAGATATAACAAACTTTCAGCAATTTCTCACTTTTGATTTGAGTAAGTAGTTGTGCATCTTGATCCTTTCCAAGGCCTTCTATATATAGTGGAGGGCTTCCCTTAACATTTGCTAGTCGTTGGAGATTGCAAAAAATCAGCTAAGAGACTTTAAAATCCATGGGATATGCAGCTTGTACGTTTTTAAGTAGTTGTTGTTTTAGCTCCCAATAGTTGCTAGTTCGCCCAGTATGTGCTGTTTTAGTTGCTATTTTTCTCTGGTTTAAGTATAACTTGCATTTTACAATTTTTAAGCCGTTGGAACCAAATAGCACTCCTAAAAAATTGCTTGACCATTGGAGATAAGTATGTAAAACCATTTAATCCTAATAAAAATCAATCAATTCATCAAATCACTATATATATAAATATATATATTTGAGAGAGATATTTGCTCTTTTTAAATAGAAAGTTTTGACTTATAATCAATCACATATCAATAAATTAATAGAGTGAAAATCAAATCATCTAAAAGACTTACATGCTCAAAAACTTAAATGCATCATCAAAACTTAGAATTCAACAATGACTTTAATACTAAGAATTACACTAACTTCACTCATGTCTTTCATGTCAAATTTAGATGTAAGGAAATATTTTGTTTGATGTACTATTTCATGGCTAGTAACAAAAATGAGCATGTCATCCACATATAGACAGATAATCACACATTCATCACTTACTAATTTTGTATATACACATTTATCTACTTCAACAGAAGAAAAATCATCACTAATTAAAGTTCGATCAAATTTTTCATGCCACTGTTTAGGTACTTGTTTCAGACCATATAAAGATTTGAGAATTTTACACACTTTATTTTCTTGTCTAGGAACTACACACCCCTCAGGTTGTATCATATAAATTTCTTCTTCTAAATCACCATTTAAAAAAGTTATTTTAACATCCATTTGGTGAATAAGCAAATTATATGCCGAGGCTAAAGCAATCAAAACACGAATAGAAGAAATTCTAGTTACAGGAGCAAAGGTATAAAAAAAGTCAACATTTTGTTTTTGAGTAAAACCTTTTGCTACTAATCTAGCCTTATATTTTTCAATTGATCCGTCAGGATTATATTTCCTTTTAAAAATCCATTTGCAACCATTTGGTTTTGCTCCAGGAGGTAAATCTACTAAAACTCAAGTATTACATTTTGTAATTGAATCAATTTCAGATTTAATGGCTTCTTTCCAAAAAGGTGCAACAGATGAGGAAAAAGTTTCAGAAACAATTAAAGGGTCATCATCAACAAGATATGTGTAAAAATCATTTCCAAAAGAAGTTTCTTTTCTTTGTCTTTTACTTCTTCTCAAATCCTCATGTAAAACATCAGAAAAAATTTGTACTGGAGTTTCAGAAATATTTTCTAATTTTAAGGGGAAAACATGTTCAAAAAAATCAGTATTTTTGTCTCAATTATAAAATTGTAATCAAGCACGTCACTTTTTAAGACTAAAAATTTATATGCAACACTATGATCAGCATACTCAATAAACATAAAATTTGAAGTCTTAGAACCTATTTTCCTCTTTTTAGGTTTAGGTAACATTACTTTAGCTAAACACCCCACACTTTTAAATATTTTAAGTTAGGCTTATAACCCTTCCATAACTCATATGGTGTTTTACCTGTTTTCTTATAGGGAATTCTATTTTGTAAATGACATGTAGATAATAAGGCTTCAGCCCAAAGGTTATCAGGTGCATTAGAACTAATTAAAATGGCATTCATCATTTCTTTTAAGGTCCTATTTTTTCTTTCAGCTACTCCATTGGATTGAGGTGAGTAAGGAGGTGTAACTTCATGTATTATTCCTTCTTTTTCACAAAATTCATTAAATAAAGTGTATTCACCTCTATCTGATCTAACTCTTTTAATTCTTTTATTTAATTAATTTTTTACTTCTGCTTTATATATTAAAAATATATCAAACGCTTCATCTTTATTTCTAAGTAAATATACCTTTGTGTACCTAGAAAAATCATCAATAAAAGTTACATAATATTTTTTACCACCTCTAGTCATAGTTTGTTTTAAGTCTCCTAAATCAGAATGAATTAAATCAAGAATTTCAAAATTTCAACCTACAGATAAACATGATTTTTTAGTTAATTTTGATTCTGCACATATTTCACATTTATTTAAGCATGTATCACAAAGACCAGAAATTAACCAATATATTGCATTTTCTTAATATAAGATGCACTAACATGTCCTAATCTAGCATACCACATATCCATAGAGTCAATCAAATGCGCAGAAGAAGATGCATTTTCATTAATTTTTGCAACATTGAGTACAAACAGTCCCTGATTACAATAACCTTTTCCCACAAATACATTATTTTTGGTCATTACAATTTTGTCAGACTCAAAAGATACCTTAACCCCAACATTTCCTAGCAAGGCCACAGAAATTAAATTTGCCCTTATGCTAGGTACATGAAGCACTTCGTTGAGAGCTAAGGTCTTGCCAAATGTGAGTTTCAGAAGAACTTTTCCAAGAACTTCAGCAGTTCGGGAATCACCAAGATAAACAAGTTCTTTTCCATCCCCCACAAAATTATAGGAGGTAAACATATTACTATTTGCACAAATATGTCTGATAGTCCCAAAGTCTACCATCCAATCATTCACATTGGCCATCAATAAGGCTTGAGAAATGACTGCAGCAATTATGTCATCTCCTTCGACCAAATTTGCGTTTGGCTTAGGAGGATTGTCATTTCTCTTCCTGTATCTGCATTGAGCAGCTCGATGACCTAGCTTGCCACAAACATAACAATTTCCTCCACTATTTTTGAAAGTGGGATTATTCACTCTTGGCACATAATTAGGTTTATTGTAATCAGACTTTTTGTTGGGTTCATTGTCGTACCTTTTCTTGTTGACTTATACCATGTTTGCCCTTAAAGCCAATGCTTTTGCCCTTGCAGGTTTGATCTCTTTCTTGTTTGTGTCCTCAATGATGATGTGGGTAATCATATCGGCAAGAGACAGCTGTTTGTTTTTGTGCTTGAGTTGCTGCTTGTAGTCCTTCCAAGATTGTGGTAATTTTTCAATAAGCAAACCTGCAACGAACTCATCAGGTAGTGTGATCTTTTCTACCTTCAACTCTTCTAAAAGTTTGTGGTATTCGTTAATTTAGGTCTTGATATCATTTTCTTTAGTCATTTCCCATCTGTAATAATTTCCAATTACAAACTTTTGTTTCCCAGCATCCTCAGCAGTGTATTTGAGAAGCATAGACTCCCAAATTTTGTAGCTTTCCTTATATGAACAGTAGACATCAAACAATTCGTTAGATAATGTGGTAAGAATTGTGTGCCTACATACCTTGTTCGCATAAGTCCAATCGTCTAGTTATTTCAGGTCAGAAGATGACTCTGACATTTGATCCGTGAGAGCATTAGCGACACCGTGCAAGTCAAGAATGAAGTAGACACGCTCCTGCCACCTTTTGAAGTTTTGGCCTCCAAACATCTCTATTTTGGAGACATCAGGGAACAGTTTTGCATAGTTGACTGCGACAACAACAGGCGGATGGTTTTGTGTGGTAGTGTTGTCAGACCCGTTGTTAGCTGAGAGGCGGCGTTGTTGACTGAGGGGGTGGCATTTTGTGGTTTCATAATCCTTGAGACTGTTTGAAAATTTTGACCTACAATGAAACTAGAGTTAGCAAAATCGTGAAGCCTATAGCGTGCAAAGAACTGCCCTCAAGGATTATTTTGGTATAGACGAAAATCCCCCAGGGTACTGCAGGCTCTTCCTATTTGACAGGGCTTCAAGAACTACAAGAGAGATGGAGCAGTATGTAACCCAGAAGAGAAGACAAATAGAGAATTTTAGTGGAGAGAAGAAAGTGAAGAAAAATGTTGTGTAGCAAAAATGTTAATAAGTGAATAGTTTTTATAGAGGGTAGTAAAGAGCCGTTAGCAGAAAATGTTCAGAAAAACATTGGAATTATAACGTTGAAAATAGATTATAACGTTGAAAACAAATTTTTTCGATGGAAAATACCCGTTAGAAATTGATTTGCACGTTGAGTGACTGTTGGAAGACCAAGTCAAAAATGACCGTTGGAGGACCAAGTCAGTTTTAACCTTTAAAAAAAACTTGTTTCAAGTAAGCTTAGAAAATTAATTAAATATTTCACAAAAAGATTCGAGTCTCATGATATCACGCGCAGGGGGGCAAATCGATGATTTGCACTAGCCATGAGCCTTCAGCCCATTTTTGTGCGTGCAAGCCCACCATCTCATTTATTTCTTACAAAGCCCAAAACACAAGTTGATATATAAACTCTTCTAAAAACATACTTCCAACCAATATGAGACTTTATTCTTTTGAAATAAAACACTTTTCACAACAGGGACTTCGTACACCCGAATGTCATCGGTCACGGCCCCAACAATTACAGTTATCTTATCCTCCTAATGCATGAAACAAAATCAAGGCAAATCCAAAACAAATAAAAGCTTAAAATTATCATTGATTATATCATTATCATTTTAAATGTTAAAAATTCTCTCTCTTTTTTTTAATAATAATAATACATTACATTTAGTAGGTAAAGAAACTAACCAAATATATGGAATAAATAAAGAGAAGGGATAGGTACCTTCCCCTTCATGTAACGAATCAATCTAGAGAGAGATAGAGGGGGCTTGTTGACTTTGCTCATGAAAAGACGCTTGAGGGTGACCGCATTGAATTTACACTCAGTCCTCCGAACAAGAAAACGATATAGCTAAATGATAGAACGAAGAAAGCATAAGCCATGTCAAATACCAGTCCCTTACTAGTACTCATAGTCACAGCAGCAATAGCAGAGACACGTAGTAGAAGAATAGAAGAAATGTACCTTGACATGGAGCTTTGATTACAATCGGGTTGGTTCAGATAGGGTAGTCGAGTTGGGATAAGATGCACCTTTTGACTTTGGGTCCATGGACCATGAAACCACAACCGTTGGATCATTAATAATTTAGATGAAGGATTTTGATCAATCACATGCATCTTGGTAATGGGTAACTGTTTGCTACCGCAAGTGCACAGATCGCTCAAGTAATACAGATACAGAGTAAAAGTTCGTTCCCACGAGGATATTCGATTATAAAGCTAAGTACCAACCAAATAGCTTAATCAATTCTAGACAAGGACATAAAAATAAGAAAGCAACAAACTAAACTAAACCTAATCTACAAAAGTAATAAACATAAACACGGTTAGGTTTCAGGAAATCCTCCTTCACCCTCTACATCTACCAACAACATGCAATCCCCCTCATAAACACAAATGCATTGATTAGGTTAGCTTGAGAATCTGATGTAGCCAAAAGCCTATGTCTAGGTCAATCAACCCTGATTTCAATTGCCCAACTCACTAAGTTTCCTTGAGAGCCAGCTCAACTTCCACTCATGAACGATCTATTCTCAATCACACACTATACATGGCTAATAGGTATATTTCTATCCTATTAACGAATTAACTCATCCAAGCCAATTGAACTTGCCGAACATACATCAACCATTCCATATTCATATCAGCAAATCCCTATGTCTAGTTCATTTACAAATATTAGGATCATGCAATCAGTGATCATCCAACCACAAGCATTAAACACAGATAATAATTGAACAATAATCAAACATCCATACAAACTCAGAGAAGAACACATCATTAATATAAATAAAAGGATTCAAAATATTCCTAAAACAAAGTTTAGCTATACAGATAAGGAAGAGAAGAGAGAAAGGGAAAAGAGAGAAAGGAAGCTCATTGATTTGTCTCTGAAGCTTGAACCCTCCTTCAATCCTTTGATCCTTGACTCCAATCCACCATCACTGGAGCTCTAGCCAAACTATCTAACTTAAAACTACCTAAAACTAGTCTAAAACTAAGAAACTACAAAGGGAGAAAATGAAAATGGCCCAAAAATGGCCAGCACATACAGAAAAATGCATAAAATCTATTTATAGGCTCAGTTTGCCACCTCAGCACTGCGGTGATGTGTGTGAAACAACATCATGTTTTGCTCTTGTTTTGCATACATTCTTAGGCATTTTAGGCATTTTAGTTTCCCTTTTAGTTTGTTTTTCCCTTAGTTCGGATAACTGCGGTGTTTTTGGTGTTCTTGTGCAGGATTAATGTTGAATTGGCCTTGGATTGAATGGAATGCTCGCATGTTTGAAACTGGAACTTAATGGATAGTAATAAAGTGCAAAAAAGCCATTTCAGAGAGATCCACGGCCTGCCCGTGGATCAAACCACGGCCATGGATCGAGGGGCAACTTAAAGAAGGAAAAGAGACTTCCAAAGAGATCCACAGCTTGGTCGTGGAACCATCCACGGCCGTGGAACTCAATAGCATGCAAAATTGGCCTGTGGCATAGAAAACCACGGCCTGGTCGTGGAATGATCCACGGCCGTGGATCGCAGTGCGCAGTAGTTTTTAAGTTTTTAAGTTTTTATTTTTATTTCTTTTAGGGGCTTTTTAGCCAATTAAAACCCTAGGTTATAAATAGATGTTCTGAATACAATGAGGGGGTTCTAATTTGGTTTTGGGATGAGGCACATTGGAGGCTTTAGCTCTTGATCTTCATCTTTCTTCCATCTTCACTCTTGGATTACGGGTTTGGATGTTTAAGAACATGTTTTCTGATTTCTTCTTCTCTATGTCTGAGTAGTTTCTTTTGTTTCTAGGATTGGGCAATGTCCTTTGATACATTGATAATGATTAATTGACGTTGTTTCCCCTTTTATTAATCTTGAATGTTCTTTGATTCAATCCTTATTGCTTTTATTCATGTGAATTTGCTGGCCACTTATTTGCATCTCATAGGCATTTAGGGACGTACTGAGAGGTGAACTTAAGTGTTGGAACCATAAGAATTGAACTTAAGGTCTAAATCACGAGAGTAGTTTTAGCCTTTCGAGGATTCAATGAATTACCACAAAGCGTAATGGGTTCAATTTAAATTCAATTATCACGAGAGTAGGAATTGGTTTAATTGGGCACGGATCTTGTATCTTGAGAAAGAACATTAACTAATTTAGGGTAATTCACCTTCAATTGAATTTCAGATTTAATAAAAGGGTTGTCAATTAGGATTTATCTTGTATCATTGTGGTATCCCAATCTTGGAAGCTTTCTTGAATCTGAATACTTTTCTTGATAACTTGCTATTTTTGTTCTAAATTCTGTACTTTGATTTTTATTTAATTGCTTTGTTATTACGTTCTTATTATTCCTCAATCATATTCCCTTTTGTTTAATTTAATTGAATTAATTAATTAATTGGTATTCATAGACACAGTCCCTGTGGATTCGATCTTTTTATTACTTGACGACGAAATCGTACACTTACGGATTTCACGCATCAAGTTTTTGTATTATTATTCTTAGGGGACTGTGTTTTTCTTGAATACTAATTTAATTATTTTAAACCTTTTTCTTTTATTTGGTTCTTACGTTCTTAATTTCTCTTTGACTCTCTGCAAGTAATTTTTCTTGTTTATGTAAAGTACTAAACGTTCCGGGATTCTTGTTGAAGCAGATCCTGAAATTGAAAGAACTTTACATAGAAGGAGAAGACAACAAAGGCAAAGAGTCAGAGAAATATCTGAACCAACACTTGTCATGGCAGCAGCTGAGGATAATAAACTGTTAAAAGAGTATGCAGCCCCTAATGCTCAGGGTTTGCGATCTGGAATTGCTCGGCCAGACATTGAAGCCAGGCACTTCACCATACCTCCTGCCTTACTGTCTATGATAAGGTAGAAGCAGTTTGGAGGATTTCCATCAGAGGATCCTAATGATCATGTGGATATGTTCTTGGAGTTCTGTGAGACCCTCAAGATCGAAGGCGCCTCTGTTGATGCAATTCGTCTCCGCTTGTTTCCTTTATCATTGAGAGATAGAGCTAGAGCTTGGCTGAAGTCTGTTCCGGCTGAGACGATAACTACTTGGAACTAATTGGAGCAAGCCTTCTTGGATAAATTCTTTCCACCTTCCAAGACTGCTCACCTAAGGACCCAAATCACAAGCTTTGTTCAGAAAGATGGCGAGTCATTGTCAGAAGTTTGGGATAGATATAAGGCTTTGCTGGAAGCCTGTCCACACCACGGGTTAGAAAAGTGGCTGATCATCCACACCTTCTACAATGGTTTAGAATATTCTTCGAAGGTGTCTCTTGACTCCGCAGCTAGTGGAGCTCTGATGAATAGAAGACTCACAGAGGCTTATGAGATAATTGAGAGTGTAGCTTCAAATCATCACCAATGGGCCAATGAAAGAGGGCACAACCCGAGAAAGCTCTCAGGAGGTAAGGTTGAGGTAGATGGTGTTGATTTAATTATGTCAAAGTTTGATTCTTTGAATAAATGTTTTGACATGCTTGAGAAAGTTCATGTTAATGTCATAGGTGCCTTTAACAATTTTTGTGAGATTTGTGGAGCACAGGGACATATTGGTGCTGAATGCCAAGTTGGAATGGGTTCCTCGCAAGGTGCACCGGTGGAGCAAGTGGAATCATGTCACAATTTCTATGACTTTAACCAAAATGGGAGGAATGATCCGTATTCTCAGACTTACAACCCTGGTTGGAGGTCATATCCTAACTTCTCCTATCGGAATAGTCAGTACCAGGTTGGGCAAGGCAATGCTAAACCCTCTTCTGGAGTCCCACAAGTACAGAAATCTAGGCTTGAGTCTCTTCTTGAGAATTTTGTTGAGAGTCAGTCTAAGCAGAATGAGGAGTTTAGGCACCATGGACAAGTTGTGACTGAGGCCATTAGAGAGTTGTCAGCTAAGGTTGACAATTTAGCTATTCATAATAAAATGTTGGAAACCCAGATTGCCCAACAAGCAAGCACTTCTCTTAGACAGTAAGGTAAGTTTCCTGGTCAACCTGAAGTCAACTCAAGCAATGAACATTGTAAAGCTGTGAGTTTGAGGAGTGGAAAGAAATTAGAGGATTCCTTGGGTAAGGGGGAGAGTGAAAAAGATAAGGGAATTGAGGATAAAGAGACTAAGACAAAGCCCTAAGAAGAGGAGGACACTACTGAGAAGGTGTCTAAGTATGTACAACTTGAACCTTACCAACCCCCAGTTCCTTTCCCTCAAAGACTTGCTAAGGCGAAGTTAGACAGGCAGTTTGGGAAGTTCTTAGAGGTTCTTAAGAAATTGTACATTAATGTACCCTTCACTGAG
This sequence comes from Ormosia semicastrata, assembly GCA_029884595.1. Classification (NCBI taxonomy): domain Eukaryota; kingdom Viridiplantae; phylum Streptophyta; class Magnoliopsida; order Fabales; family Fabaceae; genus Ormosia; species Ormosia semicastrata. The sequence continues at coordinate 1,787,674 of JAQQTO010000055.1, forward strand.
GCGTTAAAACAAATGCCTACATATGCTGAGTTTCTTAAGGACATCCTGTCTAATAAGAGGAAGCTGAAGAATATGAGACAGTAGCTTTAACTGAGGAGTGTAGTGCGTTAATTCAAAATAAATTGCCTCCGAAGTTAAAGGATCCAGGTAGCTTCTCTATTCCCTGTTTGATTGGCAACACGAATTTTGATAAAGCTCTATGTGATTTGGGAGCCAGTGTTAGTCTTATGCCCCTTTCTGTGTGTAAGAAGTTGGAGGTGGGTGAACTAAAACCCACAACTATCTCACTTCAATTGGCAGATCGGTCTGTCAAGTACCCCGTAGGCATCTTGGAGGATGTTCCTATTAAGGTTGGTAAGTTTTATATGCCAGTGGATTTTGTTGTGCTTGACATGGAAGCTGATGCTACAATGCCGATCATACTTGGGCGGCCATTCCTTGCCACTGGAAGGGCGATCATTGATGTCCATGAAGGAAAATTGACATTGCGATTGAATGATGAGGAAGTAGTTTTTGATGTTTTTAAATCTGAAAATAATTCTAATTCCTTAAATTCATGTAATCGCATAGATGCTACTAATGTTATGGATAGTGTTATGCTTTCAGGTGTGCAGGAATCAGTGGTTGATGCTATACTAGAAAAGACCTTGCCCAAGGATACCACAAAATTTGAGCAGTCTAAGCCTAGCAAGAAAGAACCTAAGAAACAGAATGACAAGTGTGTCAAGAAGCGTGAATTTAAACTCGGGGATAAAGTTCTTGTCAATAACTCGCTTCTACATTTCTGTCCTAATAAGTTATGGTCGAAATGGTCTGGACCATATGAGATTGTTCGAGTTTTATCCTACGGTGTGCTTAAGGTGAAGAAAGAAGGTCATAAGCCTTTCATAATAAATGGCCAGAGAGTGAAACACTTTAAAGGAGTGGGGACTGAGCACTACTCCATTGACATCACCTGAGTACAAATATCAGACCAGAGTTGAGCTAATGACTTTAAACAAGCACTTCTTGGGAGGTAACCCAAGTTTCTTTATTTATTTTTTTTTTTGAATTTGTGTGTTGGATTGCTGGTTTAATCTTTATCTCATGGATCTTGTTTAGGTTTGACCCTTATGGAACTCAAATTAGAAGAAGAGTGAAGTCAGAAGGTTCCACACCTAGCTCATGAAAAATTCAATGGCCATGGATTGAACACCAGAAGTTTTTCCACCACCGCAGTGAGTTCTTTTCTTTTATCCCTTCTCTCGTTTTAGATTTTTACATTGGGGACAATGTAAGTTCTAAGCTTGAGGGGTATTTTTGTACTTTTATATTTTCATTTTCATTAGTTTCATGCATTTTCATGTCTTATTTTGTATTGCATTTTCATGTTGCATTTTCACACCATCATATATATTGGGTTTTTGGTTGAACTTGTGCCCCTCTCTTTTGAGGATTTTGAGATGGTATTGATTTGGAACCCAATTGTTGATTCTTGTGATAGGCTACAGGCATTGTTTTAATTTGATAGTAGAGGTGATCTTTTGATAGTTGATAATTAGCATAATGTTCTCTGAATTTGTGCTTCTTATTGAATTTTTAAACCTCTAAATGTGAGTTTTGAGCCTATTTGGGACTTATGCACTGTATGATTTTTGTTCCCATTCTTTGTGTTGAGTGATATTCCTCATTGATCTTGTACTCTAGAACTTGATTTGAAACCATTTTGAGGCGAAATTTTTGGTTGCGTGCTTGAATGTGATTAAGGCATCTTAGGTATTTTTTTGACCTTTTGAAATTATTACACTTTCATCCTCTAATTGCCTATTTTGAGCCTATTGCGTAATTGTTTTTTTCTTAATGCTTATGATGATACATTGTTGGTAATCATTTAGAATATTAAATGGAGCAAATTGGGTTTGAAAGTTGTGTTGGGAATCATATGTATTTGAGCTTTCTCCTTCTTAAAAAAAAAAGAGAGACAAAGCAAATAAAAGAAAATCATGAGAGGAAAGCTTGAAAAAGAGAAAAGAAAGAGAAGAAGGAAAAGTAAGGAAGAAAATACTTGGAAATGTGGAGTTATGCTTTTGATTGAAAAATTGTCTTTGCTCCATTTATGTTCTATTGGATTTCTTGTGCTTATTGAAAATCTTGATGAGCCATTTGTGCAAACATTCCTTTCTCTACCTTACCTATCATCATTCTCATGGCCCCATTACAACCCTTGAAAGACCTTTTGATTCTTGCATGCATGCTGATTATTAGTGAAAATCTGGTTTCTTATCAAGCATATGGAAGTGCATTTTCTTTAATGGATTTTGAGCGTATAGTTTCCACCCTTAAACACTTTGAGTGTGGTTAGTAGAGTGAACTTGATTCAATCAGTGAGGATGCATGATTTCTGAGAACTTAGCCTCTAATTGGACTTGATTTTGATTACCTCTCAGATACTTGGTTTGCCTTAGCCTATTGCTTGGATATTGTTTTCTCGGGTTCCTTATTCTTTATTGTCTTTTGATCCCACTTCTTGGTTTGACATTAGTTATTGCTTGGGGACAAGCAAGGTCTTAAGCTTGGGGGGATTTGATGTGTGTGAAATAACATCATGTTTTGTTCTTGTTTTGCATACATTCTTACGCATTTTAGGCATTTTAGTTTCCCTTTTAGTTTGTTTTTCCCTTAGTTCAGATAACTACGATGTTTTTGGTGTTCTTGTGCAGGATTAATGTTGAATTGACTTTGGATTGAATGGAATGCTCGCATGTTTGAAGCTGGAGCTTAATGGATAGCAGTAAAGGTGCAAAAATGTCATTCCAGAGAGATCCACGGCCTGCCCGTGGATCAAACCACGGCCATGGATCGAGGGGCAACTTAAAGAAGGAAAATAGACTTCCAGAGAGATCCACGACCGTGGAACTCAACAACATGCAAAATTGGCCTGTGGCAGAGAGAACCACGGCCGTGGATCGCAGTGCGCAGCAGTTTTTAAGTTTTTATTTTTATTTCTTTTGGGGGCTTTTTAGCCAATCAAAACCCTGGATTATAAATAGATGTTCTAAATACAATGAGGGGGTTCTAATTTGGTTTTGGGAGGAGGCACATTGGAGGCTTTGGCTCTTGATCTTCATCTTTCTTCCATCTTCTCTCTTGGATTACTGGTTTGGATGTTTAAGAACATGTTTTCTGATTTCTTCTTCTCTATGTCTGAGTAGTTTCTTTTATTTCTAGGATTGGGCAATGCCCTTTGATACATTGATAATGATTAATTGATTGTCCTTTGATACATTGATAATGATTAATTGACGTTGTTTCCCCATTTATTAATCTTGAATGTTCTTTGATTCAATCCTTATTACTTTTATTCATGTGAATTTGCTGGCCACTTATTTGCATCTCATATGCATTTAGGGACGTACTGAGAGGTGAACCTAAGTGTTGAAACCATAAGAATTGAACTTAAGGTCTAAATCACGAGAGTAGTTTTAGCCTTTCAAGGATTCAATGAATTACCACAAAGCGTAATGGGTTCAATTTAAATTCAATTACCACGAGAGTAGGAATTGGTTTAATTGGGCACGGATCTTGTATCTTGAGAAAGAACATTAACTAATTTAGGGTAATTCACCTTCAATTGAATTTCAGATTTAATAAAAGGGTTGTCAATTAGGATTTATCTTGTATCATTGTGGTATCCCAATCTTGAAAGCTTTCTTGAATCTGAATACTTTTCTTGATAACTTGCTATTTTTGTTCTAAATTCTGCATTTTGATTTTTATTTAATTGCTTTGTTACTACGTTCTTCTTATTCATCAATCATATTCCCTTTTGTTTAATTTAATTGAATTAATTAATTAATTGATATTCATAAACACAGTCCCTGTGGATTCGATCTTTTTATTACTTGATGACGAAACCGTACACTTGCGGATTTTACGCATCATGCGGCCCCCACACATGCGCACCGCAGTGCTCACACGGTCGGTCTACTTGCGCCGCGGCACCCACTTCATCTGGGCCGCGGCCCTCTTACCTCGGGTCCAAGTATGGCCTGGCTGAAAAACCTCTCGGCACCGCGGCGCACAACACCTTGCGCCGCGGCGGTGACCACTGAATTGCCAATTTGGCTTCCTCTTCCTCTTTAAGCTCAATTGCTCCATATTTGACCTTGTTTGGAGCCCTTCCTAACATAGAGAAAGCACTAAATCAGTAACATATATAAATCTACTTAATCAATGACAATTAAACACAATTTTACACAATAATACATCAGAAAGGCTTAGAATCAGAATATGACAAATATAAGCACAAAATCCTCCAAATATACATTTAAACAAGGAATAAGCATTCATTTTAGCACAGAGATAGGGTCCAAATAACTGCATTCTATATAGTTATCAGTAACCAGAAGAATGGATAATTGCATTTTAGTCTTTCACCTTTCTTCAGCTGCCAGACACCATGAACCGCCGTATGGCCTTCATCCAGTCACCGATCCCGCCCTCCACCATCGCACCTCTACTCCATTCTGGTAACGCTATCCACGTCGGCTAGGCGAGCACTTCTAAAGTGGTTTCACACAATCTTGTTATGAGATCTGGTTCAGGAAAAGATTCTACAATGGGGGTGGTGGCCATTCTGAGGCTCGTGGCGGTGGCGGTGGCGGGTGTAGTTCTGAGATCTCGTGGGTGGCGCTATGTGGTTCCGAGATCTGGTGCGTGGTTCTGAGATTTGGTTTCACCGTGTGGGTGGTTCTGAGATCTGGCGAAACTCATGGCCTCACAGGAACTCTGCTTTGGAGATGAAATAGTAGTCTTTGTCGTGGACCTCGTTGGGGCGCTTGGGGCGGCTGGTGGTGGTGAAGACGAAGTGGAGACTATGGCAGGACTCGCGGAGCCAGTTAATGAGGGCATCTTTGCCGACGTCGTTGGGCCCGCTGATGACGATGATAAGCAGGTTGGGGATAGGGCAAAAGAGGTTAGAGCTGAAGGAGGAACCGATGGATGCTTCGAGGGCGAGGAAGAGCTCGAAGCGGTGGGCTTTGTCGATGGCCGGAATGGGAACCGATAGGGGTCTGCAGGCATCGCCCATTTTGGAGGAGGAGAATCGTGGGAAAGGTGAAGGGAAAGTGGACGGTGAAGGTGAACGAGAGATTTGGGAATTTGGGAAAATGAGAGAGAGAACTAGAAGCTTCTTCGCATCAGATCTGAAAGAAAAGGAAATGAAAGTGATATAATAAGTGCTGCACAAAATGACCTCGTTTTGTAGTCAGGTCATTCGATCGATTATCGGGTTAGATTATTAAATCCATTGTTCGAACCAATTATTAGACGGATTGATTAGGTTTGACTCGAATTGATTTGATGACCCAATAATTAGAACCAACTTAGATATTTTTTTATATTGAATTGAATCAGATTGATTGGATTATCAGATTGATCCGAACCGTGAACACCCCTACTCATTATTCATGCACTGAATATTTTTCCCCTACTCCCTTGGTGTAGGTGACGTATTTGAATTCAAAAACAAAGATAAACAACCTTTTCTGTAACCTAAAAGCGAATTTAGTCCATTCTTACAATAGTTTGCTATAAAGTATCATAATGCTTGCAATTAGATGATGCCATGTTCAAAATACTAGTAGAAAGTACGTGCAACGCACTTGTTATCATTCTCACAGGGTGAGGGGAAAAATGTATTTTTATTTTTAGTTATGATATTCTTACCATTAATAATGTATATATCTTTTTTTATATTTCTCTTAATATTATTTATCATACTTACTTTTTTCTATTATTTTTTCTCACTAAATCAGATACTTTTAAAAAGGGTGTCAACATTGCATTCCTTAACACTATGTTTGGATGATAGGTAATGGGGAAAAAGAAAAGGAAATGGGAGGAATTGAAATAATTTTGTGTTTGGGAGTTTTAAAATGCATAGGAAAGGAACAGAACACATGGGTAATCATTCCCCCTCCCTTTCTCTCAGATGGCCAATTTTTGTTCATCCCAAAATTGAGGGGGAATGGGGGCAAGTAAAAAAAATTAAGTTAAAATTAAATAATTGATATTCTTATCCTTATTTCTTTTTCACCCTTTTTATCCCCATTTTTGATCCTCTCTATTTCTGTTCTCTCATGAGCACCGCACACTTCTTGCTGACAACGACCGCTTGATGAACACCCACGACGCCGCCACCTGCCTCTCGCCGGCATCGTCTCACCCACCTAATTCACGTGAACAGCGTCTCAGACTAGGTATTTGTTATCCCTCTCTGCAAAATAATGTTTATATTGTGGTTGATTCTGGTTGGCTTATTTAGATTACAAATTACTGTCATACTGAATAAGCTTCTGTTGCTACCCATACGTTGTGAACCTACGAGAAAGATCAAAATATTGTATTTAAATGTGTTTCATACCATGCTTTAACTTGTTGTTGTACTTTTTTTAAATCCATTTTAAATTCTATGATTTATGTTTGCCAACATGATTTAGGTTGTATCCTCTGTCTTTATAGTTCGTTTGATTTATTTTTTTATTTGTATATATAATCATGCATATATATTGTAAAGAGGAATTTAAAGAGCCATAAGGGTAGGTCAAGATGGCAATCTAATTATCATGAGGAATTACAGAAAAATTTTACAAATTTGTTAGTTTCCTCTGTAGGACCTTGTCCATGTGTCACAAGCCTTCTGGGCATAATATGTTGTGCATTTATTTACATTGCCAATAATGTGAAACTTGAAAAAATTTTAAGTCTGCTCCTTTGATGTGTCCTCACTTTTATCAGTCTTCACTATATCAGTCTAAGTGCTAATACACACACATACACATATATATAGGAAACAAGAAAATTACATCTGCTTAAGAGAGCTTCCAATTTCTCTGTGCTAAGTGCTAATACCCACATGAAATCCAAGAAAACAATGAAACCTAAAAATTTATCCTATCTATATTACAATTATAAACAATAGAAAACAAAGTCTTACCTCCTAGAAATCATGTATGGTGTAAACATACACAAGTGTGTGCTAGTTACTCAAAAGAAGAGCTAATATGGTGCAACAAGTTTACATATAGAACAACTATATCTAGTATAAAATTTAGAATCACAAACAAATTTTGATTCTAGTAGCATTGCCAACAAACACTCAAATTCATGTCAAATACTAAGACTTTTGCGAATCAACATGTTCACAAATCTTTTCTTTTTAAACATAAAAATATATATTATTGATGAAAAGGTAGAGAAGTACAGGAGATGATATATCCTCAAAATAGATATAAGAAAAAAAAAACAACATAAAAAATCTCCAAAACCAAAAGGGAAACCTCACAAGAAACCATTATCAATAATTCAATACCAAATAAGATACAAAAAAGGTTCTACATGTAGTAACAATTCTACCAAACACATGCTACACTAAACTTTCCCAAAATCAGATTTCGTAAGCTTCCTCAAATTTTGACTGCACATAAAAAATGAATCACACATCTTAAAGCAATTCCTTCCAAAGGCATCCCCTGCCTCGGTGGCATCCATTGTCAAATTTAAATCAATTTTCTTTGCAAAAATAAACTTATCTTATATGCTTTATAAGATAATCTCTAGTGAACCTTAGCATGGTTAAGGAATGATTGAAGGGTTGAAAGTAATTTGTCCTTGCGTTTAAATAAATGTTAAGTTAAGCATTCATATAAATCACGGTTCTCATGCATATAAATATAAATGAAATTTGAATCATAATCCTAGTCCAAATATGTTATATTGATGAATGATGATAACTTTAGTGCATAGCAACAATGGGCACAGGAACAACTCTGTTGAATTTCCTCACTAGCATTATTTTGGTTCTTATCTTAGTGAAATTTACTTTCAAGTGCTGCAGTAATTTTAGTCAAAGGCAGTATTATGTTTTGTTCAGTGTAGCAGAGTTCTTGTACTAGTTTCATATATATTTTTTAGGTGAGTGCATTATAATTGATGCCTGATCAAGATATGATGTGCACATTTATGATATTTCAAAATCTGTTTCATATGGCAATTATACAACTTATGTGTCTTATGGTTGCATTACATGCACTACAAAAGTATTAAAAAAAATCAAATTCCATCTAGCATAAGAGAACAAAGGGAAAGAGTTCGAGATGAAATACTGAAACGGATTATTGGTACTGAGAGTTATCGCGATGTAATTCGCATGAGTCCTAGAGCTTTTTTAAACTTGTGTACCTTGTTAAGAAATCATGGTGGTCTTTGACCTACACAAAAAACAACAATTGAGGAGCAAGTCGCAAAATTTCTTTACATTGTTGGACATAATGTATAGAATCGTCCAGTGAATTTCTTTTTTCGAATATCTGGTGAGGCTATTAGTCGCCACTTTCATTGTGTGATCGTAGCTATAATAGAGTTGGAAGAGATATTTTTGAAGCAACTCGATGGACTAGAAGTTCCTCTAGAAATACTCAACAACAATAGGTTCTACCCATACTTTAAGGTAAACACAATTTTATTGGCTTTAAATTAAGTAGATAAAATTTTTAAAATGATGTAAACTTTAATTAGATTTTTTAAACTCAGGATTGTGTAGGAGCGATTGATGGCACGCATGTGCGTGTAAGAGTTCTTGCAGAAGAAGCTCCTAAATATCTTGGTAAGAAGGATTTTCTGACACAAAATGTTATGGCAACATGCACTTTTGATTTAAAGTTTACATATGTCTTACCTGGATGGAAAGGAACAGCCTCTGACTCAAGAATTTTAAAAAATGCATTAACAGGTTAACATGCTCTAAAAATTCTAGAAGGTAGCATATATAGTTTAAAAATTAAATCTATAAGTACTTAGTCATAAACATTTTTTATGAGTTTGAACTTGATTTTCTAGGACAATTCTATGTTGTAGATGTTGGATTCATGTTAAGGAGTGGACTAATCACACCTTATAGGGGAGTGCGGTACCATTTGAAGGAATATTCAAGAAATTCACCTTGAATTTCTCATGAGTTATTCAATCTTTGGCATGCATCATTACGAAATGCAATTGAAAGAGCATTTGGTGTTTTGAAAAGGAGGTTTACTATTCTTCATATAACAAATCAAGCTTGTTATGGCATTAAAACTCAAAAAAAGATTACATTAGCTTGTTCTATTTTGTATAACTAGTTGATGGAAGAAGACTCGGATGAGAATAGTCTACGTGAAATGGATCATGAACTTGAAGGAAGAAGAAGATCTAGAGAACAAAACCAATGTGAAAATTATGATGATATTGAAGATGCAGCTAGAGGAGAGTTAATTAGAGAGTCCATTGCAACTAATATGTGGGCTAGTTATAATAGATGTTAAAATTGTAATTGCTTGTGTAGTCTATGAATTAGACTTATTTTAATTCACTTGTTGTTTATGTTATTGAGACTCATGCAGAGCTTTAGTATTTAGAATTGGTATGTACTAGTGAATTTTATTTTGATGGTTTGAACTAGTGTCAATTTTGATTTGATGCTTGGTATGCACTTATATAATTCTTATTAATGGTTAAGAAATGATTACTTCTATTGTACTATTTTTCATGTAATATTTTTTATGTGAATTAATTTACATATATAGATAGAACCTAAGAAAGTAAGAAAGCCCAAAAGTGTTACTTGGATAGCTACCATGGATAAAGCTTTGATAAATGCATATTTGCATCAGCAATATCAAGGAAATAGACTAGGTGGCACCTTCACAACTCATGCCTTGGAAGCCATTTTTAAAGAGATGCAAGTAAAATTTACTAACAAGCAAATCAACAAAGAAAAGATGCAAGATCATATGAAATATATAAAAAATAAGTTTAGTGGTTGTTATGACTTGTTCAAGAATGGTCTTAGTGGCTTTGCATGAAATCCAATAACATGTATGTGGAGTGCTGAGCCTAAAGTTTGGAAGAAACTAATTGAGGTACTCATTACATACACTTATCTATTAGTTGTGGACTTATTGTAATTATGAATAAATTCATTATTGTGACATTTATTCTTTTATGTTTATTATAGTCAAAGCCTGCAGCTGCTGAATGGAGAGATAAGCTCATTCCATATTATGATAAATTGGTTCAACTTTGTGGAAAAGATAGAGCAACAGGAGATTACGTAGAAACTACTTTTGAAATCAGACAAAGAAGAGCTGCAAATGGTGGGAAGGACATTCATGACACTATAGATGAACTACACTATTTAATATCCACTAATGAGGTAACATTGGAAAATTGTAGTATTACTGATGAAGTTCAGAGTTTAAATTTGGAGTCTCTTGGAATAGCTTCTCAAGCCCATCAAGGTTCAGCTTCATCAAAAGGTAAGAAAATAAAATCTAGAACTGAGGAGAATGACTTTGAGGTGGTTACTAAATCAATTAAGAAGATGATGGATGTCTTTGAAAAGTTTACAACAGAATTAGTCAAGTGCTACCAAAAGCATCCTATATCCGAAGATGCAATATGGAAACAATTAGAGGACTTGAGTGTTGAGGAAGACAAGTTAGAAGTGGCTTATTATCATCTTGTTTAGCACCCTGATGATTTGAGAGCTTTACTTGGTTGTCTATTTGAAAGGCGTAAGGGAATGTTAAAGCGTATTATGTCAGGCTACTCCTCAAGCAATTAAGTTTTAGATTATTTTTTCATATAAATTGAAAGTACTAGTGTCTAAAATATTTTTATGGATTGTGTTGGTGTTATTTTTTTTTTATGGATTTATATGTTTTAATGGATGTTGAATTATCTACTCAGTTACTCTATTATCTCTTAAATATGCTTTTGCAGTTTTTTTATGATAGTAATACAAAATAAAACTTCAAAAGAAAAGCTGGAATACAATTATTCCAAATAAAACTCAGGTCCTTTACTAGTAAACATGATGTATCTTCCTTTACTAGAAGATTTATCCAAAGTAATTAACTATACCTGGGTTTCTACTGTGTTAGCTTTCTTGTATCGTGAATTGTGTAAAGCTACACTTCTAGATAAGAAAGGTGAATATAGCAAATGAATTGGAGGAGGATGATTTTACTACTAGTATGGGTTTGGGATCATATTCCTCATATTGCACTATGACCACAACCTTTATCAGAAATTGATGTATTTTATAATCGTAATTCGCAAAGCCTTCTTACTAGCAAGGAGGTAACTTTTTATTAGAATGTTCATTTTAACGATATTTCTTTACATTATTTAATCATTTTTTCTATTAAATAAGTGGAGTAACTAAAACATGAATGTTCATTTTAACAATATTTCTTTACATTATTCAATCATTTTGTCTATTAAATAGGTGGAGTAACAAAAACAATGATACTTGACATTTAAATTGGGCATGTTATTCAAAGCCCATACAGAAATTGAGACCAAAAATTGTGATTGTGCAAGATGAAAGCAGGGTTCTGCACGTTTTTCCCAAATGCAAAATCAAAGCACATCGTAGCATCACTGAATATGGTACTTTCATCAATTTGAATGTAGTTAAAGGACTATTTGGGAAGTTAAAAATTATAATAATTTCATTCCGTTCCTTTATAATATAATTTTTAAATAAGACTAATGAAATTTCGTTTCATTCCGTTATTAATCTTTTAAATAAAAATAATGGTAATTATATTACATTCCTTCTTTTTCTTTTCTGTTCCATTCTCATCTATTCGGTTTCGTTACATTAATGAAAAAATATCCAAACACAGGGTAAAAGAAATGTGTGATGATTTTTTTCTTCTATTTTAGAAAAATATCATATTTAAAAGAATACACTTTAAAAAATAAAAGGCTTAAGTTTTAAAACAAAAAAACAAAATAAAAGGCTTAAAGACCACTACCGAAGGCATATCTTGATAAATTATTTAAAAATAAATCAAGATTACATGTGATTATCAGTCATCAAACACGTATTATTTAAAAATAAATTATTTATCAATAAAACAATTAACAATCATTAATTATATATCTTGGAAAGAGATTGAAAAATATAGACGTGGTTCTGTATTGTCAAAACTAAATTAAATAGAATACTTCCCACCAAAATATATATATATATAATACTATTTGAACTTTTAGTAAAAATAAGTTAGTATGTAGCCTATCCGTGCTTTGTTCCTTGTTAGTTTTTGGGTTTTGGCCCCATTGATCATTAAAATAACAATGTATTATAGATGTACTCTGGCCCCATTGATCACGGGAGTGTTTGGGAGTTTGGAGGAAAAAGAAGAGAAATGATTTAAAGGGGAAGGAATAGAAAGAAAATGAGAAGTTTATTCTTTCTTTTGTTTAAAAGTGTAAAATATAAGAGGAAAAAGAAATGAAAGGTTTAAAATATACTTTTTATCATTTTATTTTTTATTAAAAATATAATATAATTAATATTTTATAAAAAATATTAATGTAAAAAATGAAAAAAAATTGTCTAAAATTTATCTCAATACAATTTTTCTCTCTCTAAAACATCTTTATCTTTATCTTCCTATTCCTGCATAGAACTGATATAATGGCAAGAACAAACACAAAAATGATAGGTCCAATTACAAGCCCAGCGATGAGTCCACTTGACACATTGAAAGTTGAAAGCTTCTGAACTTCCACAGCTACTGGCAAACTTCCACTTGATGATATTGCTGGTAACTTCACTTTCGATGCAGATGCCGGCACCACCGTGGCGCTTAATGGTGCTACTGCTGCCCATGATGACAAGGGAGGTTTTCTGAATGGAGAAATAGTTGTCGGCAGTGGCCGAGGCATTGCCTCAGGTGTTGAAGATGGTGGAAAAGTGGTTGTTGGAGGTGCTAGTGCAACTGCAGAGGGTGGGAACGTCCTTAGTACAGGTGTTGTGGCCAATGGAAACGGTGATGGCTGGGATTCTGGGGCCACCGGAGATGGCAAAGGCACCGCCGGAGGAAGTAAAGTTGTTGGAGATGGAGGAGCGAAGCTGGAATGAGTAAACTTTCTGTTGACGACGAGGACAATGCCAGCGGATCTGGAGTCACCGGTGGCTTAGCCAGATGTGCTGAATTTGTAGGCAATGGCACCATTGAAGAAAATGCCGGCGAGGTGGGGTGGGTTGGGAATTTGAGATAAAGAATTACTAAAAGAAATGGAAATGCTCCTTCAAAATGTGAAGCCTAAAGCCTGAAAATGTCACCAATTGACCAATTCTTTGTGAATCGTGATCGTGATTTGGGGGTTATGGTTCATCGTGATTTAGGGGTTGGGTTGGACAGAGAGTTTTACATATGTTTTCATCGTCAAACTGAGAAGAGATGAAAGATATAAAAGTGTAAATTCTAATTTTTACTAAGGGCATTTCGATACATTTACTTGTTTTTCTTCCATAATCTCACAATTTGGAGTAACTAGGAATTGGTGAGATAGGAGAGCTTTAGATGGTTAACGAAATGTCCTCAATCCCTTTCCCTCTCATTATAAAACTTCTAAATAATAAGAAAACTTATTCTATCCCTTCCTCTTCCCTCTCTTTCCCTCGTAAAATTAGCTCCCAAGTACACCAAAAAACATAACGTATTATAGACGTACTCTCACGGCTCACGGCACGGTTTGACAATGGCAGGGTCGTACTCGTGCAGTTTATTTTTATTTTTGGTCTGGTGCAGTTCTTTTACTAGGCTGAGACAGTGCTACTGTCATGGGAACTGTACAATTTGGGCGGCCCTTTATGAAAGCCATCGAACATGTCAATGGCCTGGTCATTCGAACATTATGATAAACACTGAAATGGGCTAAGAACATTAAGGTGACCAATGATAATGACCCAAAAGCCGAAAACAAAGGCGTAACATACGAATTTGAAATAATCGGATTACGCATTAAACATTCGACCAAGAAAAAAAAAAGATTACAGATTTAGCAATCCTCGTGGCCTTATGGAAAATGATTCGGATTTTTGAGAAACTTCTAGGTGCTTTTCAAGTAGGATAAATTTTTTATTTTATACTATGTCACATTAATTTTGTTGATTATCATTATTTTTCACTTTAATTATATTTTTAATTTCATAACAAATTTATGATATACTCAATAGTGCATAACAAGAAAAATATCTTACTCTAAAACACCTAAGAATCTCTTGAATTTTTTATTTAAAGAAGGAAAGTAAATTGAGACTTGCCTCCTTACCTTTGCTCTCAAAAGGAAAAAGAAAATTTATCTTCCTACTCATTCAAATTCTTTATACAAACAAACTCTTCTCTTGTGCTTTACACAAATTCTTTTTTCACTCTCCATTTACCTTAACAACACTTATATTTGCAACCATTTTTTACATTATTTTTATACCAGTTAATAATATGAAAATTATTTTGTTAAAAACATACATTTTTCACTTAACTGTAATAATTAATTATTATTCCATTAACTAAATAATACACATTTTAACCATAAATTTGTACATTGTTAATTAGTATAAAAATGTTATAATTTTGTACATTTTACTAGGAATTTAGGTGAGACCAATGCATTTTTGACTGAAGTGTGGGGTGCATGGGAGGGACTCCAGTTAGTCTGGCGGACAGGATATAGGAGGGTATTGTTGGAAGTAGATTCAGTTGTTGTGATTCAATAATGCAGGAGCGAGGTAGAGTGGAGGAGCTGCAATGAATATAGTATACTGATGATGCTATGGCTAGTCTTAGCCTAGGACACGAGCCTGGATTGAGGAGTTGGGAAGAACCCTTCTGGAAGTTCAGGCCTTCGGGATTGCTGCAAGATGATGTACTAGGGCTTACTGCCCAAAATTCTTGTCCAGTTAACTTTGTCTCTTGGGCCTAGGCCTCGATTTGTAACTAAAAAAAATGTTATAAGAGAAGTTGTGTGTGAACATCATATTGCTTACCTAATTCGTTATTATATTAAATAAAATAGATAAATAATTCTATTTGTAAAAAAAAAATGAAAAAAAAATTGGTGTAAAAGAATACAAATAGAGTAGACCATCGTTGATAAGGTCTAGTAATTATTTCCTCATGTGTCACTTCCCATTCCATTAGAAGATTTCAAAGCAGCGTCTTCAAACTAGAAAGTTGAAAGTTGAGACATAGGGCCCAAAGAGAGAGTGAAAAGATGGAGAAAATAGAGCACACAACGGTGAGCACCAATGGAATAAGCATGCATGTGGCATCAATTGGGTCAGGCCCAGTGGTACTCTTCCTCCACGGCTTCCCTGAGCTCTGGTATTCATGGCGTCACCAGCTTCTTTCCCTCTCCGCCCTCGGCTACCGCGCCATCGCCCCTGACCTCCGCGGCTTTGGCGACACCGACGCGCCCCCCTCTGCTGCTTCCTACTCCGCCCTCCACATCGTCGGTGATCTCGTCGGACTCCTCGATGCTCTGGGTATCGACCGGGTGTTCTTGGTGGGCCATGACTGGGGCGCTGTCATGGCCTGGTATTTCTGCTTGTTGAGGCCGGATCGCGTGAAGGCGTTGGTGAACATGAGTGTGGTTTTCCGCCCTAGGAACCCTAGGAGAAAGCCCGTGGAGAGCTTGAGGTTTTTGATGGGTGATGATTACTATATCTGCAGGTTTCAGGTATATTCTCCTCTTCAATCTTCATTGTTGAGGTTAGAATTATCTTTGTCATGTACCGAGGAAATTTCTTTGTCTTTTTCCGTTTATTTGCCTTTTTTCTTTTCTTAGAATATTTGCCATTTTATTATTGTATAAAAGCGATCTTCTTGGTAGGATCTTAGGCATGCAAACACTTTTTGAAGTAAATACAATTGTTTGAGATATGTTAAAAATATACATTCTTTTATTAAAAGTATTATTGAAGTGTGAGATTTTTTCAACATTCAGTGTGTATATGTGTATTAAATAATATTTTATTCACATTTATATATAATACATTCATTCTAACTTTACATATCATAGATAATAATATGGAAAATATTTTTAGTACAACTTTTATATGCATACTATGTGTATACTGTGTGTTAATGTGAAAAATGTCAAATCAATCTTATGTGATTATAATATTTTCACGGGATATATAATGAATTTGTGAGTAGTTAAAAAAAACTTAAATATATAAATGTTGAACAAATAACGAGACTACTGGAATAATATATAGCCACACTCATATCGAATATGGTGTCCAACACAGGTATTTTGAAATATACAAAAAAATATTTTCCATAAATTTAAAACTCTACAGTAAGTCGAAGGATCACGTATAATGCTTGTCTCTTGTATGAATTCTTCTTCCTTTTATTTCAAAGCAATATATGTAGTAGTCTGATATGTGCTTCATCTGTATTTGGTTTTGAAGAATAATCAATCTTACAGCAGGAGTGACAAATTGGCAATCTTTGCTCAAGATATGAGGGAAATCCATATTGTTGTTGTATCTTTTTTTATCCTTATACTAAAAATATGCTATGATGATCTTTCTGAGATCATTGTTCAGATAACAATGCTAATAAATATTCTATATCAACTTACGGGGGCCCGTGTAGTCCCGTGTACTTGTGTGTGCTTCTTTGCCTCTTAACTACTCTTCTTCCTCTCTTCGATTTTGAGTGCCTGAAAATAATAGTTGCTACCTAATACAAGCTTCTGAATCAATTTCTGATTTACGTGTAACTGTACCTGTCCAGTTCAATGTTGTTCACAAGTTTCAAAGATATATATGATGTCAAGTTAATATCTAGTATTTGGTTGTCCTGTAGAAACCTGGGGAGGCTGAAGAAGAGTTTGCCCGTGCTGGTACTGCAAGAATAATAAAGGCATTTCTTACATCTCGCGATCCACGTCCACTTTGTGTGCTTAAGGAGATAGGATTTGGAGGTTCACCTAACACTCCAATTACTTTACCTTCGTGGCTCTCCGAAGAAGATGTCAATTATTATGCCAGCAAATTTGACCAGAAAGGCTTCACAGGCGGGCTAAACTACTATCGCGCTTTGAACCTGTAAGTCTCTTCTAGTTCGTTGTAGGAAAAACCTTTTTTTTTTTTTATAAAAGAAGTTCGTTGTGGGAAACATTGCTATATATAATGTAATGCAACCCTCTATTTGTATATGAAACTTTAAATTCTTAGTTTAAGAGTTAAAATTTTTCTTTGATGCAAAACATTACCCTAAATCAATTCTACCTCCTCATAATTCTGTTTTTTGTTACTCAAATTTCTCATACTTTTTCCACGTTTTCCTTAGACTCTTAAATTCCTTATGCGTGAGCAGATAAAAAAAATATATATGTTGATTATGAGTAAAATGTATTATTTTCCTAATGATTAATATTTAATGGCATATTTAGCATGAAAAGGGCACTTTTTGGAGTAGCTTTCATATGTTACTTTTGAGTGACAAAGTAGTTGAACCAGACTTGTGCTGCTGTATGTCTGTATCAATTAAAGAAGTTCAGAGTCGAAGTTTTTCATCTGAAAGAGATTAGACTATTATTAAGTTTTGCTTATTTATTTTGTTGAAGGATGTGGATGTTTAGTCTGGTAAATTTTGTTTTGTCTGCAGAACCTGGGAGCTCACAGCACCATGGACTGGAGCACAGATCAAAGTACCGGTGAAGTTCATTGTGGGAGACCTGGACATTACATACAACACTCCAGGTGTTAAGGAGTATATACATAATGGTGGCTTTAAGAGAGATGTGCCATACCTGCAAGAACTGGTTGTAATGGAAGGAGTAGCTCACTTTTTAAATCAAGAAAGACCAGAAGAGATTAGCGCGCACATATACGGCTTCATCAAGAAATTTTAATCTGCATTATCTATCAGAAGTATAGCGTGTACAAGTCACAAATAATATCTATTTTAGATTGCACTTTTCCAGACGCTTGTATGAGTGTCAGGTCTGCACAATTTCTGGCATAACGGCAAGGATTTATCGTTTTCTTAATTTGGTTTATGTAAGAATCAAACAGCCTTTAACTAAAACCTCACCCCTTCCCTTATGCCTTAGCGCTTGAGTCATTCCCAAGTGGCAGATTTCCTTGGGTCTCTTTTGTCAATAATATATACTGGTAGCATATTCTGAGATGTTTTACGATTAGATGTTGCTTGAGTTTTGGAAGTTGTAATAATTTGATAATATCACATAGGGTTACAGTGGGCAGCAAATCAGCATGTAAATTCCTTTGAGAACGAACGGAATTAGTAGTAGATATTCCTGTTTCGCCGATGAGGTGATTTGTGGTCTCAAATCTCAAAGCTAAAGGTGTCAACACTTAACAGTTGCTAGATTTGCTTTTTGAATTAGGCCGAAAGACTCCTAAAAAAACAAAAGAATTATTTAAAAGAATTTGTTTATAAAGTGAACAGATAAACTTTTACAAAATTGGATATACCCTTTATGCATTTTAAAGACTCAGCCTTTTAAAGACAACCATTAGAAGTAAAATTTGCTGCTAGAGACTCTGCATTTTATCTGATCAAGGTGGATACACCTTTACATAGGTACTTTAAAAGCTCCTCGTTAAAATGTAATCCTAGGTTTGTAAATGGTACCATATCCATGTCAGAATACATGATATAGATCGATAATACCACAACGAATTACCATAGGCAATGTTTGAATCCTGTCCCCCCCACCCCCTTTTTTTTTCTCGTTTCTTCTCTATTCTAATTAGAGGGTTAAAAGACAGAATATAGAAGGAATCATTGTACAATTACACCTTCATAGTAAAATAAAAGCTACTCGTTAATCCTTTCAAAAGTTCATTAGGAAGTTTGTGCTAAAACAAAATTGTTCACCGATGGCGTTTCATTCTTTTTTTTTCCCCCTTGGAGAGAAGGAAAAATTAACAGGGATTAATACGAAGTTCCAACAACACAATGGGAGAAAACAATACAGAACGATCATGAGATAAAAGGAGAGCTCCTTCATATTTGAGCTCCAGATCTCAAACTCTGAAGCCTCTGCTATTCCTTCTTCCTCTGGCCCGCTCAAACTTTCGTCCTTTTGAACGGACATAAGGCTTGGTGTGGCTATGGGGCACGCCAGGAGCTGGTCCAAAGTGCTTGACAGCCTCACGGGCATTCTTAGGACCTCTAAGAAGAACCTGAAACATTATTCCAAAGAAAATGTCGTGCTTCAGAGATAAGTCATTTTTTAACAATTTCTCAACTGCAGGGAAGAAATCAAGTTCCGGTTTTATTTTCTTCTTCCTTCTACAACTGTCATAGAAGAACAATAGGACTAGGCCCCCAAACAACAACTGACAAAGTTGATCTTAACTTATCATACTGGATGGGCATGAAAGTTGCAGGAAAAAATAATTCAAGTTAAAAACAGAAAGTACAACAGTTTTGGTGTGAAAATATAATAGATCATTTGCTGACCAGCAAAATTATGTATCAGCCCTGTACTCCTTATGAACAAGATGAAATATAAGACAACAAAGTTCTACACTCAATATACATTTATCATCCACAATATTTTCACTTTTACAATAATAAAGGGCCAACCAATAAGCTAGCACGATAAACATGATTATCAGGAAAGTGTGAACAAAGTAACTCATTACAATGATCAAGTGCCCACAAATGGTCTGCTGATGAAGAACTACTTACGGAAGACGAGAAAACAGAAAAAACTGCTACTTGTTCAGACATAAAACAAATAGTACAGAAGGCAAATATATCTATTACACCAAGATAACATATACTGTTATACAGTTCGTAAGCCTGAGCGATTCTCATCTTTTGTTTACACGAGCCACCATCCTAACTAATATAATTATAGCAACTTTCACTGAATAACAACTTGCAAGCTAAAATAAGCAGAAAAGAGTAGTGATAAATCCATACCGTGTTCTGGCCTAGAGGAGCTCTAAGAGCGAGCTGATCAAATGTCAGGCACTCCCCACCAGCCTTCTCAATTCTAGCTCTAGCAGTTTCTGTGAACCTCAGGGCAGTTACCTTCAGCGCAGGGACTTCGTACACCCGAATGTCATCGGTCACGGTCCCAACAACTACAGCTATCTTATCGTCCTAATGCATGAAACGAAATCAAGGCAAATCCAAAACAAATAAAAGCTTCAAATTATCATTGATTATATCAGTATCATTTTAAATGTTACAAATTCTCTCTCTTATTTTTTTAATAGTAATTATACATTACATTTAGCAGGTAAAGAAACTAACCAAATATATGGAATAAATAAAGAGAAGGGATAGGTACCTTCCCCTTCATGTAACGAATCAATCTAGAGAGAGATAGAGGGGGCTTGTTGACTTTGCTCATGAAAAGACGCTTGAGGATGACCGCATTGAATTTACACTCAGTCCTCCGAACAAGAAAACGGTATAGCTGAACGATAGAACGAAGAAAGCATAAGCCATGTCCAATACCAGTCCCTTACTAATACTCACAGTCACAGCGGCAACAGCAGAGACACGTAGTACAAGAATAGAAGAAATGTACCTTCACAAGGAGCTTGAGGTAAATATCATCAGATTTGGGGGCGGTTCTCTTGGACTTCTTCGACTTACCTCCTGCCTTCAAATCGATTCCCTGCAATTCCATTCAAACTAGTCAGATAAACACTCAATAAATGGGTGCCGCCGTTGAGGTTCAGAGGTCGACATACCATGGTGGACGAAGCTGGTTGCTGCTGCTACCCAGAGATGGAAGCTAGGGTTTTGTTTAGGGTTACATGAATTTATTTGGCATTTTTCGCAGCAATTGAAAACCCGAATAAACTCGGACCGCATCCATGACCCGTAAAAAAAGACAAGGAAATTACTTTTTTAATTTGTTGTAGGATATATATTAAAAATTAAAAATAATATTTTATTATTTATTATTAATTATTTAAAAAATATTAAATATTTTTAAATTTTTAAGATAATCAATATTTATATTTTTGAAATAATTTTTATTTTTGATTTTTTTAACACAAAATCCTTGTTTTTAATGGAAATTTACATAATCCTATTTTTTCTTAAGAAGAAAAATCAAACAAGGGTATTTTAATTAAATTATTTGTACCTATCATATCATGTTTTTGTTGTACATGAACAAATAACCTTTACCATCACGTTTTTATTAGAAAATTCATATTTTGCACGATTCATGATGTTAGACAATCTTATAAAATGACTAATAGTAATTGGTTTCAATATAAATGAATGGCGGCAACAAATCTTATTTGTTTAATTATTTGAATTTTAGGATCACTATTTTAAAAAAGCTTTATTTAATTACCAATCTTAATTTAAATGTTAATTTCACATAAATGTTTATACAATATACTGGCCAAAGAAAAAAAAGGACATTGTTATAAAATAAAATATGATACACTTAATTATAATACATTCTCAAGGAAAAATATTATGTCATATTTTACCGTCGTGCATGTGAAAGAAAATATAATATCAGCCGATTTCTAGCATAGATGATTATTTTTTTCATAATAATCTAATTATTTTGATATATGAGAAGTATCATTCAAAATGCCATCGTGTGGCTTGTTTGTTTGTAAAATACAAAATGTCTCTATAAACTTAATCAGTTTATGAGTTAAGGTCAGACTCAAAAGGATATGAGTGAAAATTATTGAATGCGCTGCTTGACCCCTGAAGGTAGTTAAGTAGATTTCTCTGTTTGGTCATCATGTAAAATTACGTTTAACTTCTGTAAACCTAGTTAGTTTATGAGTTAAGGTCAGGCTCAAAAGGGCTCGAGTGGAAACCCTTAAATATGTTACTTGACCCCGGAGGATAGTCAAGTAGATTCCTTTATTTGGCTATCATGTATAGATGTCAAAATAGCTGTTTCTTTTCAAACCTTGTATTTTTCGAACCTCATTAAGGTGTGGTAACCTTGTGGATTGTGTCAGATGGAAATACTTCATGAACACAAAGTCAAGGCCTAGATACTAGCTTCAAACAAGACAACAGTTAGAAAAAAACTAATTTATTAATATCCAAATATGTTTATTACATAACAGAAGTAACAATTACAAAGCATTACATAATTGTCCTGGTTACTTTAACGTGATGATGATTGTCCTCCTGGTTGTTTTTCTGGGGTTGCGCCCTATATTGGTTTTGGGCGTTAACCCGAGGTGAGTATGGGTTGGGGTTATCTTTCTTGGCTAGAGAATGTCTTATTTGGTTGGGAGGAGAGGGACTCCTGGGGTTATAGCTCTATTTTCTGTAATGTTCTCCCCTTTGATTGTTGCTCCGTGTTTGGCACACATACTGGCCCAAATACCAATCCCGGATAAGAAACTCAATGGCATTTTGGAGGTTGGTACAATCCTCCATGTTGTAACCATGACTGTCATACCAAGCACAATGCTTGGATTTGTCCCTCTGCGACTGCTTCTTCAAAAGAAGTGGTCTTTGTACATCTAGAAGCTCGATGTTTATGACCTCCTGGTAGATCTGAGTCCGAGATGTATTGAAGGGAGTTCAGCTCTCATACTTCCCTTTGAAAGGTAACTTCGAATTTTGGCCTTGTTGGTTTGTTTGCTCCCTGGACTTGGGTTTGACATCTTCATTTTTTAGATGCTTCCTAGCTCGGAGAACATCTTATGCATTGATGTATTTATCGACACGGGCACATAACTCGTCCATGGTCTTGGGTTCCTTCTTTGCTAGTGAAAATGAGAATGGTCCAAGACGGAGCCTATTCTTTGATGTAGCACAATCCGAGTCTTTCATCATAATCACACATGTTCACAATCTCCTTGTTGAACCGGGCTACAAAGTCTCAGAGAGACTCCTTCTTTCCTTACTTGATATGGGAAATGTATGAAATGGATTTAAGCTACACTTTGCTAGTGGTGAAGTGTAGCAAAAATCTCAAGGACAAGTTAGTCTAGTTATTAACAAACTTTGGGACTAAGGTGGTGAGCCATCTCAAGGAGGCTTTTTTCAGGGATAGAGGGAAAGCTCGGCACATGTGAGAGTCATCACCCCCAACGAACAAGAGTGCAGAGATGTAGGCATCCAGATGCTATTGAGGGTTTGTGGTCTCATCATAGGCTTCAATGTTGGCGGGATACTTGAAACATCTAGGGATCTCATAGGCCATCAATTTATCAGAGAAATGTTGGTTTTGTGAAACAGAGCTCCTTACTCTGTGTTCCTGCTCCCTTGCATGGACGAGTCTAACATTATGGTCGAGATCCGCGATCCTATAATTTTTCGGATAGTAGTCATCCTCTTGATCTTTGTCTCTATTTTCCCGATTCTTTCTCAAAGATCGGTTCTTGCATTCGTAGTCTCGGTTAGCAACTCTCTCCAATTATGAATTTTCTCTTACTCGAGGTGAATCCTTTCATCTTGATGTCTAACAAGAGAGAGTGATTTCACTCTGGATAGCATTGTGAGATCAAACTTCATTCTTCACTCGATCTCCGAGGTGTTGCAGCGCTTATACTCACTGCCTAGTATCCCCATAAGGTGCCCATTGTGGACCAAAGCATTGCCTCATCGAAACTCTCTGGGAAGGAAGGAGAAGATTTTCTCCAATGAAAGAAGTCTCCTATCCATCTTGTCTGGGTTCCAATTAAGCTACGATTGGTTCTAGGACTGGTTCATGAGCAGCAAAGATAGATGTTAGACAACGATTTGTAGATGGTGGGTTACGAATAGCAGAAGTGCGATTCTGGTTGGTTGAGGCTTGTCTCCTCCTCGTGTTAACCATGATGAGGGTGTTAATGAGAGTGTTGATGATGAAGTTGGGAGTAGAAATTTATCGTTTCCCACAGACGACATCAATGTTCAGAACTGGGTTCTGAATATTACCTGAGAAGGTAGTGACGAGTGGAAACCTCTATAACACAGCAACATCAGCGATGGTGCGACGGGGTGAGTACCTGTAAAAAGTACTTTGACACTCAAGTCAGTTTGTGCGCAACGAAAGTAGTGTGTAGAATGGAAGATAAGACCCGTACCTTTTTTTGCCTTGCAGGGTATATGTAGGAGCCTCTTAGAACATTAAGAATCTGAGCATTCAATGTGAATTAAATATTGTTGTATAAGATCGGGAATACTATTATATATTCCTTGTGTCAAAATCCCTATTTGGGTGGGATGTGGTTAACATTCATATTCCTTTAAAGAGTTACATCTAACAAATAAACAGTTATAAACATACAATAATATCTGAGTTTTATTATAGTGTGTTGAGTTGCTTCAATCTCATAGACCCATAACTTGATCCTGACCAATACTTATGCACCATCACTATACACGAGTCTAACCGTCTAACAACAAATAACTTGTTCTTTGACAAAATATTATTTTGAATGTGAGTTATTTGATATACATGCACCATCAAATTTATAGTGGTGATAAAAGTACATAGGCTTAAGTTGTTAGTTTAATAGTTTTTTTAGAGCCCATTTAAGCCTTCGATGTAATGATACAAATAAAAAACTTGTCAAGAAAAATTTAAACTTTGATCCCACTTTTTTGTTTTTGTATTTTTTGAATTAGCATTAATTTAAATATTTGACCTATATCACTGAAAAAAAACAAACTGTCAAATAAATTTTAGCTTTTGTTATTTGTTCAAAATATACAAGTGTAAATTGAACTAACATACTTGAACTAACATTAATAACAAAATTAGGTCTAGTGTAAATTGTTTTATATGTTTATTAATAGGTATTAATAATTTAAGTGTGAGTTTTAAGTGAATATATGAGTATAAAAAGTTTCACATTCTAAAAAAATGAGCAAAGATTTTATAAGTAAAAAGACTTATATACATATTGTATCGAGGATTTAGATTAATAATTGCGTCAGGCATATTATTATTGTTCTTATTTGTGAGAGATTGTTGTTATATGTATATGTGTGTTTGAATCCTAGTACCCCATTGGATTAGTCAAGCACTTTCTCTCTTCTTTTTTTCCTATATAATTCCCATTTGTGGGAATTTTTATGTGTATATGTGTATTTCAATTTTATTTCCACATTGGATAAGTTTACGTTTCTCTCTTCTTCTTTTTATCTCAACTACTTGAATTATCCAAAATGCTAATATTTTAGCTTATTACTAAGTTTTAATATTTTTATTTAAATTTAGTAATAAGCCCAAGTACTAACTTTTTGAGATGATTCAAGTATTTAGAGGCCAACAGTTTATATATATATAACATTAGGTTTCTTCCTATGAATGTTCAAAATCAATCAAACATGGGTATAACAAATTCCTATAAATACTAATCAAAGGCATGGCAATCTTAAGAATAATATTCCTAGAAGTGAAAATCAACTCTTAAACAAAATGTTCTTAGTGGGTAAAATATGAGGAACTTTATCTAATTATGAGTCATATATAAAACAAAATTGTGCTAAAAAATACATTAGCACGACTTCTTAAATTAATTAAATTATGTATATTGACTTCTTATAAATAGAGTTTCTTCACTTGCATTAAAAGTGTTAATATGTATGAATTTAAGGAATCGTGTTAGTAAGTTTTAAATCATATAATGATTTTTTGTATATCACCTATAATTTAAGGAAATTACTTGTATTTTGCCCAAAATTTTTCTCACTCTCCCATTTCATCTGGAGAATAAATCTATGAATGAACTTTTAGCCTTGGATACTCTCAGTTCTCTACACTCATCACAACCAATCCAACAATGGTGAAAGCGAAATGAAGAATTGAAGTTTGGTATTCAATCTGCATATAATCATATTTAAGGCATTCAATTAGGATATCAGATTACAGACTTGGGTTATGATATTTTAGAGACTGTTTTGATGAAACTGGGTGAAGCTTTTAAAAAGGTATTTCAATAGGAAATAATCCAATAGTTATGATCCACATTTCCAAATTCTAATTGTAGTTGTTACAAAATATAAACTTGCCAACTTGTATTTTAGCATTACTTGTAATACTCACTTATTTAAGAAAACCTTTCATTGAATGAAGATTGTGCAAACTGTAAAGAGTATATAGATAGATTAGAGAAATTATTGGGTTCTACTTTAACATGCAAATCACCTTTTGATATGTGGAGAGTTTGTGCAGGTTATATTAACAACAAATATATTTTTCTTAATATTATGATTATAATTTTTTTAAAAATTATTTTTAAAATAAATAAATATCTATTATTAAATTTTAATAAATTAAAATTATAATATATTTTAAATTAAATTAAAATTAAATATACTTTTACTTACTTTAAAACAATATTTTCCTAACTTCACACATATTAAAGTTGATTTACACACCTAATAAAAACTTCTCAATAGATACAAATATTGCCTGAACAGAGGAATACGAGCGTTATTATTATATAAACAAAGAGGCAAAAACTAGGGACACTTGATCAAATAAGTTGCCAACTGACTCATTATCAGTCATGACACGCAACGGCAATCATTTGTTATTAGGAATGTGATTTTTCACGTAATAAATTTATGTAGAGAAGAATGATAGATATAAAAGTTATAATTTTTTTTAATTTTAATTAAACTCTATTAATAAAATGCTTTTGTATTTATTTTTTTCTTATATAACAAAAATTATATAAAAAATCACATTAAATGATACATTTCCTTTGTGATGGAGGAATCAATCCTTCAATACTTGAACTTGAAGGATTACTTTGAATATCATATGTATCAAGACGATACTGGTGTGGATAATATCAGGATAAATGAGGATTCTTACATCAAAGGTTTAAAATAATGTCACACACTATTAATCAAATAATTTGTTTAACTTTAATAAATATATGTAATTGGACCGTACTGGCCCGATTATCATCCGAGCTCTTATGACCCTGACTAATTGGGCCGATCCAATGTTTAATAAATATTGGGCTTAGACCCACGAAGACCCGAGGTTTGAATTGTGAAACCATTAACGGTCATCGGATCTTGACTTAAATGACCTACATCGAGGTTTCGAATTGAAAAAAACGGCGATATACCATCTAAAAACGGCGATATACCATTAAGATCAAATATAACGTAGGTTGAAGATTAAAATAACCTTAACGGTAGGGACTCGAGGATGGTCCTTATATAAGCTTGCCTCGGTCATTTAGGCCTACGCCATGTTCCAATTCTATTAGCCTTTGATTATATTGACTAAATTCTTCAGTGATCGATCGGCAAACCCAGAATGATTCCACCGACTTTCCATCTCTCGCGAACTTCGGTGGATGTCCTTTAAAACACCTTGGGTTTCGGTCGATCCGAACATTTTGCGCCCACCATGGGGCTAGGTAAAACATTTCTACCTACCTCACAAGCAACCAACTCCGTTATTCCAAAAGTTCACTACTTCGATTACTTATGGCTACAAATCGAACCATGTTGTCAATGACGACTCGGTTGATCTTCGGCCGGTTCAATGGAGATGCTTATGCAAGCAATAAGGAATATAAACAGCCGCATGGACAGATTGATCGGATGCACAACAGAGAACAACATATAGTGGAACCCGAGAGGAGGTCGAAGGGTTTACGATGAAGACGTGGCGAGAGAATTTCATCAACGCTCGAGCCGCCAAGAGTAACCAGCCAGGAAGTTCGTGTGCAGACGAACCATAAGAATCACCCTCTCCGACTGCGGATCATCCATTTTCGGATTTCATAATGTCAATCAAACTCCCGGAAGGCTTCCGGCTTCCGACTATGGAGTTGTACGATGGAACGACCGATCCACAGGAGCACCTTACGATGTTTAATTCTATGATGCTTTTGAATGGCGGGTCTGATCCGATTAAATGCAGGGCTTTCCCGACAACACTGAAGAAGTCGGCCTTACTTTGGTTTTCGAGCCTCGAAGCAGGTTCAATCTATGACTTTTTTGAATTGTCCATTAAATTCCTTAACCATTTTTCTACAAGCAGGACGCATCAGAAGACTTCGGCAAGCCTGATCAACTTAAGACAGGGAAGAGATGAACCCCTTAAAGAGTTTATGCGGAGATTCGGGGAGAAAGCGGTTCAGATTAAAGATCTAAACCCGGCTGTATCTTTGCATGCAATCATGGCAGGATTACGGCCGGGACCATTTGCAAATTCCTTAGCCAGAAAGCCCCCTTTGGACCTTGATGATCTGCGAGGTAGATCTGCAGGATACATAAACATGGAGGAGATAGCCCTCGCAAGAAAGCAGATGGAGCGGCAATTTTCCGATCTAGGAACGACAGGAAACAGGAGTAGCCCTCACATCTCTATTCGCCCAGTTTCGTTAGAAAAATTTCAAGGGGGCCAATCCAATCCAAGAGGCAGAACTACAACGCGCAAAAGTGACTAATCAGAAAGGTTTAATCGAGGCTCAAGGGAGGCGTTCGGAAGAGTTCGATCTATCTTTGACAGATATACCCCTTTGAACACTCCTCAGGACCAGATTCTTCGAGAAATATATAGTACTGGCTTGATACAAATTTCGATGAATGCAGGAAAACAAAGGATCCCGTCAAATGTTGACAAGACCAAAAGATGCGAGTTTCATAAGTTATTCGGACATTCAACAGAGGAATGCATTACGTTAAAAGACAGAATTGAGCAACTCATCCGAGAAAGTCATCTTGGGAAATACATATATCGGCGTAGAAGCCGTAGTAGAGAGGTAAAAGAGACAAGAGATGGAAATCATTCCAGACAAAGGAGTCCGAGCTCAGGAGAAAAAGTAAAAGCCGTAGTATTCTTTGTTTCGGACTCCGGGATCATGTGATTAGGGAGTGATCGACACCATCATTTGGAGGATTACTGGAGGAGGAGTTCGAATTCATCTCGAAAAAGACACCTCTGAGCTGTTATGTCGGTAAGTCATCCTTCTCAGTACAATGTGAAGAGAGCCCGTTGATCTCTTTTTCCAGTAAAGATTTCACTGGTCTCGATGAAAACTTGGACGACCCAATGGTGATCTCCATCATCGCCGGAAATTTTCAGATCAGAAGGGTCTTGGTCGATCAGGGAAGCTCGGCAGATATACTTTATTTGTCAACTCTCCGTAGATTGTAAATTCCAGAGTCCAAGTTAAAACCGTTTGATGGGTGTCTGGTCGGCTTCTCAGGTGAGCAGGTAAATGTAAAAGGGTATATTGAACTTCGAACAACTTTCGGAACAGGTACACTCTTGAAAACAATTCTTGTTAAATATTTGGTTATTGATTCCCATACTCCATACAATATTATCCTTGGACGACCTTCTATTAATTCTTTGGGAGCGGTGGTATCAACCCCGCATTTAACAATGAAGTTTCCCATTTCCAAAAGTGAGATAGGTGTGGTTCATGCGGATCAAAGAGATGCCAGAATATGTTATAACGAAAGTCTGAAGCCAAAACCAAGAGAGGTGTGCGACCGAGCTGAGTCGTTAGGCAAACCCTTACACATTAATATGGCGGAATTAGACCCAAGGGGTGATGAACAGGATCGACCTCAAGCAATAGAAGATTTGCAGGTTATATCCTTGGGGCCGAAACCGAATCATGTAACTCGCATCGGTTCCAACCTTCCAGCTGATGTCAAGAACGAGTTGGAAAAGCTGCTGAAGGACAACGCCGATGTGTTCGCTTGGACCGCAGCAGACTTACTAGGAATTGATCCAGAGGTAATTACTCATAAACTCTCAATAAATCAGAAGATAAAGCCTATTGCTCAGAAAAAGCGAAAGCTCGGAGCTGAAAGGCAGGAGGCCGCCGCTCAGGAAACCAAAAAACTACTGGAGGCTGGTTTCATAAGGGAGGTTGAGTATACCACGTGGCTGGCTAACGTGGTCATGGTCAAGAAGTCGACAGGGAAGTGGAGGATGTGCACGGATTTTACCGACTTGAACAAAGCCTGTCCGAAGGACTCCTACCCGCTTCCAAGCATAGATCGGCTGGTCGACGGTGCGTCTGGTTATCAGTTCCTTAGCTTCATGGATGCTTATTCGGGATATAATCAGATCAGGATGCATCGGGAAGATGAGGAGAAAATCGCCTTTATCATCGAGTTCGGGAATTCATTCATTAGGGTTATGGCTTTTGGATTTGAAGAATGCTTGGGGTGACTATCGAGACTCATGAACAAAATATTTAAGGACCAAATCGGAAGAAA
The DNA here is from genome assembly GCA_029884595.1 of Ormosia semicastrata. NCBI lineage: Eukaryota > Viridiplantae > Streptophyta > Magnoliopsida > Fabales > Fabaceae > Ormosia > Ormosia semicastrata. Next base: position 1,817,697 of record JAQQTO010000055.1, read on the forward strand.
CATTGAGGTGTACGTTGACGATATCGTAGTAAAGACAGGCCAGCAGTAACCAACTGTTCAGATCTCTAGAGATCTTCACTCAATTAAGGAAGTACAACATGAAATTGAATCCAGAGAAATGCGTGTTCGGAGTTCAAGGTGGGAAATTTCTCGGTTTCCTCCTAACCAACAGAGGGATTGAGGCCAACCGGACAAATGTAGAGCTATAATGGACATGAGGAGTCCTCATCAATCAAGGAGGTCGAGAGACTAACGGGGAGAATCATTTGCTCTATCAAGGTTTTGTCAAAATCACCAGAGCTATCCCATTTTTCCAATGCTTAAAGAAACCGACTAATTTTCAATGGACCGAGGAATGCGAAAAGGCGTTTGCAGAGTTGAAGCACTTCTTAACCACGCCGCCAATCCTAACGAGACCCGAACAAGGTGATTCTTTATTGCTTTATATATCATCTCGACAAAGCTTTGAGTTCGGTATTGATTAAGGAAGATGGAAGGGACCAGCGTCGCCTACTTCGTGAGTCGAGTGCTGCAAGGACCGGAAGTCAGATATCAAAGGATAGAGAAAATGACATTGGCCCTCGTGGTAATGGCAAGGCGTCTCCGACAATATTTCCAAAGCCATCGAATAATTGTC